>CM021108.1:339815852-340054161 GCA_007115665.2 Sequoiadendron giganteum
AGAAAATTTGGGTGTATCTTTTGAAGAAAAAATCAGAGGCATTTGATAAGTTCAAGGAGTTTAAGGCCTTGGCTAAAAAGCAAAGCGGCCATTATATCAAAGTCCTCAGAATGGATAGAGGGCGAGAGTATATCTCTCAAGAGTTAATGAATTTTTGTAAGTCTCAAGGTATTCAGAGACAACTCACAACCAGGTATACTCCACAACAAAATGGAGTGGCTAAAAGAAAAAAATAGAACAATCACAGAGAGGGTAACAAACATGTTGAAGGCAAAAGGTTTGTCAAATGAATATTGGGGTGATGTTGTAGTAACAACATTTTACATCTTGAATAGGTACCCCACAAAGGTTGTTCATGATAGGATTCCACAAGAAGCATGGAGAAAATGCAAATGAAGTGTTGAGCATTTGAGGATATTTAGATGTGTGGCATATGCACTCGTGCCAAAAGAGAAAAGGCAAAAATTTGATGACAAAGGTGAAAAATGCATTTTTATAGGCTATAGTGAAGAATCCAAAGCCTATGGATTGTACAATCCCATCACCAATAAAGTGGTGATCAGGAGGGACATTGAGTTCATTGAAAATGAATCATGGGATGGAACAGTTGATAGAATCATAGGTATTTTTGTTTCAATACCTTTTGAGGATGAAGAAGCTACAGAAGGAAGGAGAACCAGAACCTTACAACAAGGTGATAGTTTAGAAAATAGCAGCAACAACTCTGGATCCTTTCAGTAGGGTGGATGCTCTGGAACTATACAACAATAGTCTTCTTCATCAGAACAATAGTCAAGCAGCTCCAAATATTCAGACCCTACGCTTGCATCATTGATGCCACAAAAGACTAGAAGCGTGAGGGAAATTTATGACAACACAAGGTATGAAGATTTTGATGAGAATTTGCATTTTGCTTTGTTTTCTCATAGTGATCCAATGTATTTTGAAGAAGCTGTGAAAGAAGAAAAATGGTGTAATGCCATGGATGAAGATCTAGATGCTATAGTGAGAAACAAAACATGGGAGCTCATTGATTTACCCAAAGGGAAATCAGCCATTGGAGTTAAGTGGGTCTATAAGACCAAATGCATTGTTGATGGTAAGGTTGAAAGACATAAAGCAAGGCTAGTTGTTAAGGGATATAAACAACAGCTTGGAAGAGACTATGATGATACTTTTGCACCAGTTGCAAGGCTAGAAATAGTGTGGGCAGTCCTAGCAATTACAGCACAACACAAATGGAAAGTACTACAAATGGATGTAAATTCGGCCTTCTTGAATGGAGTGTTGAAAGAAGAGGTGTATGTGGAGCAGCCAGCTGGCTATGAAGTTGTAGGGAAAGAAGACAAAGTCTACAGGCTTCAGAAAGCTCTCTACGGGCTAAAACAAGCACCACGAGCCTAATACAACATAATTGATATGTACCTTTTGAGCAATGGCTTCAACAAAAGCGGTAGTGAGCCCACACTCTACATCAAGGCAGAAAATAGTGAGATACTTATTGCTGTTTTGTATGTAGATGATTTAATTTTCACAAGTAATAGTAATCTTTTCATTGCTGATTTTAAAGAGGCAATGAAAAATAAGTTTGAAATGACAAACCTAGGTTTGCTAAAATATTTCCTAGGCATAGAGGTCCAACAAATAGATGATGGCATCTTTATTTCTCAAACAAGTTATGCTAATCAAACCTTGAAAAGATTTAGAATGTTGGACAGCAAACCAGCCCCAACTCCAATACCTATAGGTCTGAAATTAAGCAAAGAGGACAGAAGCAAAGATGTTAACCCAACCCTCTATAAGAGCATGGTTGGAAGCCTCATGTATTTGACAGCAACAAGACCCGATTTGATGTATGCGGTAAGCCTAATTTCTAGGTTCATGGAGCAGCCTAAGGATGCACACTTGCAAGCAGGAAAAAGAATTTTAAGGTGTGCCAATGGCATGAAAGGCTATGGCATTATGTATACCGCCACTAATGAGTTTTCACTTGTTGGATATATAGATAATGATTGGGCAGGAAATGTAGATGACAGAAAGAGCACATCAGGATATACATTCCACATGGGTTCACGAGCAATATCATGGGCATCAAAGAAGAAACCCATAGTTTCTCTCTCCACGGGTGAAGCGAAATACATTGCAGCAAATGCAGTAGCATGCCAAGCTATTTGGTTTAAAAGAATCCTTGCAGATTTGAATGAGCAGCAAGAAGATGGTACAACCATATTTTGTGACAACGTATCTTCTATTGCCTTGACCAAGAATCTTGTCTTTCATGGATGAAGTAAGCACATAGAAATCCGTTACCATTTCATAAGGGAGTTGGTGGAGTATGGAGAGATCAAGTTTCAAATTTGCAGATCTAAGCAGCAACTCACTGATATTTTCACAAAGGCATTGTCAAAAGACTCCTTTGAACACCTAAGAGATAGGTTGGGTATGCAGGAATGCACCAGAACTTGTGTTCAAGGAAACACAGAAAAAGAAAGATGCTCCGAAACTTTGGAGAAATGCATATGCTCTAGAACTTATGTTCCAGAACTTTTGGATGGTGATATAAATCAGAAAGACTCAAGATAATGGGCGAGTGTTGGAAAAGCTAATCTTGAGTAGCCACGAAAGAGTGCATTTAATGAAAAACTTGATATGATCCGTTGGGATCCTCCACCTACTGTGCCCAATGCTGGCCAATTAATTTTGGCAGAGAATTAACTCATGGTAGGTGAATTTGAATTCAGCACCAATTTTGGAAAAGGCTAAGAAAGACAAAAGAACATAATAGAATGTTTTTCAGTTAGAGAAAAAGAGAAAGAAACGAATGTAAGAGACAAAAGATAGAGAGTAGTAGAAGAATAGAAGGAGGAATGTTCAGGTGAACCTGCAGTAGCAGAGGAAACTGCTCCAGAATATTGACAGAGGCCAAGTGCTCCAGAATGTTGGTAGCAGCACATAGCAGCAACTAGTTTTCTCTAGAACTTGAACAATTCTTGTATGAAGAAATGTACAGAGCCTTGCTCTGGTTTTTGAATGGAAGCATTAAAGTTTGTAATATTTTTGGTTAAGTTAATGAAACAGAAAATATTTTTCCTCTCTTCTTGCTATCTATTATATTTGGTTGTGTTTTCTTCTTTGTCCACTATAGTTGGGTTTTAGTTTTTCCCAACACACCACTCCATATTCTTCTGACAGGCTATAATAAGTTGAGCGGGGTGATACCTTGAGAGTTGGGCATGCTGACTAGCCTACAATCACTTGGGCTTGGTGTTAATCACTTCCATGGAGATGTTTTTCCTTTTATCTTAAACTATACTCAACTTTGGAGGGTTAATCTCGTAATTAAGAGTTTTGAGGGCACCATTCGATTTGTGATTGGCCTCAAGCTCACAAAATTAAAAGTTCTTAGTGTGGGAATAAATCTATTCAGTGGAGCTATCCCAAAGTCTTTGGGAAATTGTTCTCAACTCTCACTTCTTGTTCTTGGTTTCAACCAGCTAAGTGGTGTGGTGCCTCAAGAATTGGGAATGCTAACTGCTTTGGAAAGACTGTATCTAGACAGAAATCATTTATCAAGTGGAAACTCTACCACAACATCTGTATTGGATATTCTTACCAACTGCTCCAATCTCAGAGATCTGTTTCTCTCTCAAAACCATTTCAATGGTACTTTGTCAAGGGGCATAGGAAAAATCTCTCCCTGCTTATCAAAACTAGAGTTTAGTAGGAACAATATAACTGGCAATATATTGGAAGAAATTGGCAACCTTACTGGGTTGATCATTTTTTCTCTCGGTAATAACAATGTAATTGGCAGAATTCCAAAAGCACTAAGCCATCTAAAGAATCTACAATTGTTGGAATTGAACTTCAACAAATTGCAAGGCAACATTCCGCAAGATTTTAGCAAGCTGGTAAATTTAGAATATCTATGGCTTCAGCTAAATAATCTCTCTAAAGAAATTCCTTCACCAATCGGCAGTCTACAACAATTGAGGAAACTGGACCTTAGTTTTAATGAGCTAATAGGAAGGATACCAGACGCCATTGGACAATTTTTTCGTCTAGAGATGATTGACCGCTCACACAACAACCTAATCAGAAATATCACTGTGGAGATCTCAAGCTTCCATTCACTGGCCTTTTACCTCAAATTTTCACACAATTCATTGACAAGAAGCTTGTCTTCACTGGGAGTAATGCAACTTATTCAAGCCATAGATATCTCTGCTAATAAATTCTCAGGATTCATCCCTGGAGATATTAGCAGTTGCACGAGACTCTAATACCTGAACCTTACCAAAAATAAATTGAATGGAATGGTGCCAACGTCAATAAGATAGCTCAAAAGTCTTGAGGTCATTGAATTTTCCTTCAATACATTATCAGGACAAGTGCCACACTCTATTACAAATATCACTATGCTCCGCCTTCTGAATTTCTCCTACAACAACTTGAATGGATCAGTTCCCAATGAAGGAGCGTTCAGAAATCTAAGCGCAACATCCTTTTTGAGAAATCTTGAACTATGTGCAACCTCAGGTTGGTTGAATTTACCAAATTGCACAAGCTCTGTCGGGATCCGTTCAAATGGGTTTAATAGGAAGGTTGTCATGCTTGTTTCAATTGGCACAATTTTGGCATTGTGTTGCATTTTGGGCACATTTTACATCTTCTTCATAAAGACCAAAGACAACCGTTCACAAATAGTTTATTGGGAGGAGGTTTCATGGAAATATCTAGCCAAGAGCTTTACAGAGCAACGAAAGGATTTAATGCCGCTAATTTGCTAGGGGTGGGTAGCTTTGGGTCAGTTTATAGAGGACTGTTATCTGATAACACATTAGTTGTTGTTAAGGTATTCAATCAGGACTCTCAAAATTCAAATAAGAATTTCTACAAAGAGTGCAGAATATTGAGGGAAATCAGACATCAAAATCTAGTCAAAGTCTTGTCCTATTTCTCAACACCAGAATTCAGTGCTCTAGTACTCCAGTTCATGTCAAAGGGGAGCCTCAAACAACAGTTGCATCAGGATTACAGGTTGAGTTTAAAAATGAGATTGAACATTGCACTAGATGTGGCACACATGATGGTATAATTACACCATGATTTTTCTCCTCCTGTTGTTTTACTGTGACTTGAAACCCTCAAAATTTTTAATGGATGACAACATTCTTGGAAATTTTAATTGCCCCTGAGCCAGTCATTCCCTCACCTACCTATCAGGAGCAGTTTATATCTTTGTCAGTTTTGGGGATCGTCCCTATAGCTCCTGGCACCTCTAGAATTGATTAAGGTAGCTGATTTTGAATTCAGCATTTACTGAGGTAGGTGATTTCAAAATTTAGGGGGGAATTTTTGTCTTGGACAAAATGAATTGAAGATAGATTATTCAGTTAGTTGGGAAAAATTTGAGAGAAGAAGTCAGAGAAGAAGATTGCAGCAACAGACTGTGAGAAGAACATTCTCTCTGAGCTCTTGAACAACAACAATTGTTTGTTATTTGTAAGAGCAGTGATTACTCCAGGTAGAGCTTTGTGTAGCTCTTGATAGTGAGCTATTGATAGCTCCTGATCACTCCTAGTCTGGTTGAACAGCTTTTGATCGCTCCCAGAAAGTTGTAATAGTTTTTTGTCTTAGTTTTTTTATGTTTTGTTTATTTTCAGTTGATTAAATGAAAAGAAGAAGTTGCATGTCTTCTTTTGTTTTCGCATTTGAGATTTGGGTATTTCCAGGTTGACTGAAAAACAAAGCAGCAGCTCTGTGTTTTGTATTTGTTTTTAAAATCTTGACATAGTATCAAAGCCATAGGCCCCATTTCCTTGTAAGTTTGGGCATTTTTTTTTCTGGGTGTTGTGTTTTTTGTTGTAGAAGACATGGTTGGAGATGAAGCAAGGAGTTGGCAGCAGCCATCGTCTTTTAATGGACAGAACTATGACATTTGGTCCAAGAAGATGAGGACCTTCATGGTGGCCAATGATTTGTGGGATTTTCTCATAAATGAGTTCGTAGATATCCCTGACCCAGCTACATTTGCAGCACTCACAAAAAACCAGAAGACCTAGATGAAGGAGCAGAGGAAGAAGGATGCAAAATCTTTGAGTTTGATCGAAACATCCTTGACAGAGGCCATTTTTCCCAGAATAGCAATAGTTGAGTATGCAAAAGAAGCTTGGGAAATCCTTGAGACTGGCTCCAAAGGGACTAATAAAGTTAGAGGTGTGAAGCTCCAGCTACTTCGAAGTGAGTTCGAAGTTATTGAGATGAAAGAAAGTGAGTCTATTGTAGACTTTCAAACAAGGTTCTCTGGTTTGTTGAACCAGCTGAGAGCAAATGGATATGTGATAGAGGAGCTGAAGATTGTTGAAAAAATTCTTCGATGTCTACCCATGAGGTATGATCCTCTTGTCATTGCTATTGAAGCAACGACAGACCATTCTACTTTGACAGTGGATGAGTTAATGGGTTCTCTCCATACTCATGAGCAGTGTTTAAAAAGGTCTACTACTACTTCCCATGAGCAAGCTTTCAAAGATCAGTCGAATGCAAGAGGCAGAGGGAGAGGTAGGAATGGCTCCCAAAGAGGTAGAGGCAGATCTAGTCAAGGAAATGATGGTGGAGAAAGCTCTGGACGAGCAAGCAGCCAAGAGGGAGCAAGCAACTCTCAGAACAAATCCCAAAGAGACACAAAGAATAACAATTCAAATGGGAGAAGTGACAAAAGCAACATTGAGTGCTACTACTATCACAAGCTTGTACACTATGCTAGTGAGTGCTGGAAGAAGCACGGTAATCAACAAAGACAAAATGTTAATGTTGCTGATTCAAATGTGGTTGAAGGCAATCAGTCCACATCCTTCATCATGTGCAATGTTGGTGAAGAAGGCAGCCCCAAAGTCCAGTACTTGGACAACGGTTGCAGCAACCACATGAGTGGTAATGAAATTCTTTTTTCTTTCATCGATAAAAATGTTACATCATAAATTAGAATGGAGAACAATGGAGTAGTTCATGTCAAAGGAAAATGATCTATCATGATCTGCACCAAGCAGAGTGAAGAGAAGGAGATTCAAAATGTGTTCTTTGCACGGGGTTTAAAGCATAACCTCATGAGTGTAGGACAGTTGATCCAAAATGGATACAAAGTGTTGATGGAGAAGGGAAAATGTGTCATTTATGACAAGAATGAGAGGACAAAGGTGTTTGCAGCAATACAAATGACAAAGAACCAGATGTTTTCATTGAAGATTGAGATGTGCTTCTCATCTCAATCTATTGCAACACCTCTTATGGATGAAAAATATACAGAAGTACAACTTGTAGCCCTCAAGAGCACCATTGAAGACCCCTCCAAGCTATTGAATATCAGGTATGGACATTTAGGCTATGTTGGTTTAAGTATTTTGTTCAAAACCAAGATGGTTGATGGTTTGCCAAGGATAGTAGAGCCTAATGTTAGATGTGAGGCTTGCATTTTAGGCAAGCAACATAGGCAGCCTTTTCAATCAAGCAACTCTACAAGGGCAAGGGCACCATTGGAGTTGGTGCACATGGATTTGGTAGGCCCTATGCAAACCACTTTCATTGGTAATAGCAGATTTTTTATGAATTTTATTGATGATTACAACCGTAAGACATTGGTTTATTTTTTGCAGCACAAGTCTGATGCATTTAATAAGTTTTTATTATTTAAAGCCCAGGCTGAAAAAGAGAGTGGAAATTTTATTAAAGTTCTAAGGTTAGACAGAGGAAGAGAGTATACCTCCAATTGTTTTGTGAATTTTTGTAGGCAGAATGGCATAAAAAAGGACCTTATAGCAAGTTATACTCCACAATAAAATGGAGTGGCTGAAAGGAAAAATAGGACCATCATGGAGATGGCAAGAAGCATGCTAAAAGAAAAAAGACTCCCTACAGAATATTGGGTAGAGGATGTTGCAACAGCTGTGCATTTGATTAATAAAAGTCCAATGAAGGCAATCCATGAAAAAATACCTCAAGAGGGGTGGACAAAACAAAGATGGATGGTTGAACACTTGAGAGTGTTTGGATGTGTGGCTTATGCACACATGTCTAAAGAAAAAAGACAAAAATTAGATGACAAGGGTGAAAAGTGCATTTTCACAGGCTACAGTGAAGAGTCCAAAGCCTATAGGCTATACAATCTGGTCACCAAAAAAATTATCATTAGTAGAGATGTGAAGTTTTTAGAAGATCAATCATGGGATGGCACGACAGATCCTGATAGCTCCCAACAGCTCCCCATAGTGCAAAGTGATGAAGAAATTGAAGATGAAGATCAGGAAAATCCTGCAGCAGAAAAGAATGATGGCTCCCGACAACTCCTGATCGCTCCTAATCAGAACAGACAGAAAGGGAAGCAGCCACATATAGTCAAAGGATGAGTGTCTGATAGCTGCCGAAGAGCTCTTGACAGTTTCAGACGAGCTCTTGACAACTCCCAACAACTCCTGATCACTCCTGATTGCTCCCAATGGGCTCTTGATAACTCTCGATCGCTCCAGAATCAGCCTGTTCAGTAGAACAACTACAACACTGAAATTTCCATCCCCACTCTTGCCTCCCTAATGCCAAGAAAGACAAAGAGTTTAAGGGCGATCTACCAAAATGAAAGGTATGATGATGAATTTGATGACTGTGAATTTTGCACTATTTTCTCAAAATGATCTAATTTATTTTGAAGAAGCTATGAAAGAGGAAAAATGGTGTGAAGCCATGGATGAGGAAATAGATGCATTAGAAAGAAACAATACATGGAAGTTGATTGATTTTCCTCCAAACAAGCAAGTTATTGGAGTAAAATGGATCTATAAGACCAAAAACAATGTCAAAGGAAGGGTAGACTGACACAAGGCAAGATTAGTTGTCAAGGGGTACAAACAGCAGTTTGGAAGAGACTATGATGAGAGATTTGCCCTTGTTGCTAGGATGGAGACTGTGAGGACAATCATAGCTATTGTTGCCCATCACAAATGGAAGGTATTTCAAATGGATGTGAAGTTCGCCTTCCTTAATGGAGTATTGAAATAAGAGGTTTATGCAGAGCAACCTTTTGGATATGAAGTTCCAGGCCAAGAACACAAGGTGTATAGGCTGAATAAGGCTCTTTATGGGCTGAAGCAAGCTCCACGGGCATGGTATAGTAGGATTGACTCATATTTGATGAGCAACGGCTTTAGAAAAAGTGATGGTGAGCCCACTATCTACATCATGGCAGAAAAAGGTAACATTTAAATTATTGTCTTGTATGTAGATTATTACTTTTTACTAGGGATGATGATTTTCTCATTGTTGATTTTAAAGAGGCCATGAAAATAGAATTTGAAATGACAAATTTAAGACTTTTGAGTTATTTTCTAGGCATAGAAGTAAAACAAATGCAGGATTGTATTTTTATCTCTCAAGAGAAGTATCCAAATGAGATATTGAAGAGATTTAGAATGCTTGAGAGCAAGCCTACCCCAACACCAACAGCCATAGGTCTTAAGTTGAGCAAGGAAGATTGTAGCAGCAATGTGGATCCAACCATGTATAAAAGTTTGGTTGGAAGCTTGATGTATCTAACAACAACTAGGCCGGATATAATGCATGGAGTGAGTTTGATTTCCAGATTCATGGACACTCCAAGAGACACCCATTAGCAAGCAGGTAAGAGAATCCCGCAGTATGTGAATAGTACCAAAGGATATGGTGTGTTGTACATAGCAGCAAAATATTATGGGCTAGTTGGTTACACTGATAGTGATAGGGAAAGAAGTTTGGATGATAGGAAAAGCACTTCGGGCTACGTATTTCATTTTGGTTTGAGTGCTATCTCTTAGGCTTCTAAAAAGCAACTTGTTGTTTCCCTATCAATAGCTAAAGCTGGGTATATAGTAGCAAATGCAGTAGCATGTTAGACTATTTGGCTGAGAAGGATCTTGGCAGATATGAAAGAAGAACAAGTGGATGGAATAGTGATCTATTGTGACAATGTTTCATCAATAGCTTTGACGAAAAAATCTTGTATTTCATGGAAGAATCAAGCACATTGAAATCAGGTATCATTTCATTCATGAATTTGTTGAAAATGGTGAAATTAAAATGAAGTTTTGTAGGTCATAGCAATAGCTAGTAGACATATTCACCAAGCCTTTGAGCATTGACAGTTTTGAGCGCCTAAGAGGTAGATTGGGCATTGTTGTTTTAGATCAGGATTGATCTTGTTGTTTTGTTGGCTCAGGACCAAGGGGGAGTGTTGAAAATTTTAATTGCCCTTGAGCCATCCGTTCCCTCACCTACCTGTCAAGAGCAGTTTATATCTTTGCCAGTTTTGGGGATCCTCCCTACAGCTCCTGACAACTCCAGAATTGATTAAGGTAGCTGATTTTGAATTCGACATTTACTAAGGTAGGTGATTTCTAAATTTAGGGGGGAATGTTTGTCTTAGACAAAATGAATTGAAGGTAGATTATTCTTTCAGTTGGGAAGAATATTGTAGCAGTAGACTATGAGAATAACATTCTCTCTGAGCTCCCAGTAGCTCCTGAACAACAACAGTTATTTTTTATTTGTAAGAGCAGTGATTTCTCTAGGTAGAGCTTTGTGTAGCTCTTGACAGTGAGCTGTTGATAGCTCTTGATCACTCCCAGTCTGGTTGAGCAGCTTTTGATGGCTCCCAGAAAGTTGTAATAGTTTCTTGTTTTAGTTTGTTTATTTCCCGTTGATTAAATAAAGAGAAGAAGTTGCATGTCTCCTTTTGTTTCCGCATTTGAGATTTGGGTATTTCCAGCTTAACTGAAAAATAGAGCAGCAACTCTGTGTTTTGTGTTTGTTTCTAAAATCTTGACATGATAGCCCATGTGACTAATTTTGGGATTGCCCGTCTAATGACTTCCACCGATTCTTCTAACAACAACACTTCTAGGCTAAAAGGAACAATAGGCTATATTGCTCCAGGTGAATTCCTTAACAACATGGAAGTCCAAATGTGTGCTAGATTTTTTTATTTTTATCTTCATCTTTTTTGCTTTATTTGTTATATTATGGATGTGTTTGTTAAAATTTTGTAGAATATGGATTGGGGGACATAGTGACGGCCAAGAGCGATGTCTACAGTTTTGGAGTGCTCATCCTTGAAATAGTGACAAGAAAGAGGTCGACTAATGATATGTTCACTAGAAACGAAACTTTTCCCAGTTGGGTGAGAACAACATTTCCTGAAGCACTGGAGAAATTTTTGGACAGAGAAATGGTACCTGATGACTTGCATATGGAGGGTTCCATTGAATCCACAAAGCAGGGTAGTTGGCTGGCTGGTTTGATTGGAATGGGGCTGCAATGTAGAGATATAGTCTAGGGGAAAGACCGACAATGAGAGAGGTGGAGGGCATACTTGAAAGGATAGCATATGGCAAATATATGGCAATTTACAAGGGCGTCCATTAGTGCAGAGTCTATTAACACCAATCACAGGATTAGGCCATCCAAATAGCGGCACATCATCTTCATCCACCAATTAAAGGAAAACCAGATATGTTATTGAAGATCCTTAATCAACAATCTTCGTTATAATAGATTTTATTAATGATCATATATATTTCTTTTCTAAGTAGGTGGTGTTTTGGAAACTCTTATATATCCTAGTATTCATTTATATATTTTTCATAATATATTTCACTATTATATTAATTTATTGGATATTCAATTTATCTTTATTACTAGCAATCACATCTTGGTGTTGCAATGGGTATGATTATAGTTTTTTTAAATTTAGAATTTGCATGAATAGAATTTAGTTTTTGGCATTAAGTATAGAATAATGTAATTGTAAAATGCTTTAAATTAAGAAGAAAAACAATTTGAAATAAATGCTTGTTTTGCATAGGAAGATGAAATAAAAATGTTTATTAATGATGGTATATATATTATTTTAATTGTAAAATATAATAATTTGTAAATGTGAATATTAGTGAAAATTTAGAAACAATATTTAATTCTTTATTTTCTTCCTTTGTATAAAGTGCAAGGATTATTTTATAATATGAAAGTGAAGCATATTTTCTAGTAAAAATGTAGAAAGATATATGATTGTTTTCTTTCTTCTTTGATTATTTTATATTGGGTTCATCGAACGGTTAGATCTTTTTCAATAGTCTTGCATCATGCTAACACATTCTCAACCATTGATATCTTTATAATATGATTTATACACTTTGAATATTAGTGGAAAATTAGAAACAATATCTAATTTTTTTCTTTCTTTCTTTGTATAAAGTGCAATGATTAATTAGATAAGGTAAATTTAGTGTAGTAATTTTTTTTTGTAGAATATAATAATAATTATTTTAATTTGCAAAATATAATAATTATGATTTTTTTGTTTTTTTGTTTTTTACCTTTATAATATGAATGTGAAACATATTTTCTAGTGGAAATGTAGAAAGAATGACTGATTTTTTGCTTTCTTTCTTTGTATAATGTGTTTTATTTTTTTAGTATTATTTTATTTATTTTATGTTGGGTTCATCAAATGATCAGTTCTTTTTCAATGGTCAACCATCATTCTACCACGTTTTCAACCGTTGATCATTAAAGTTAGCCGGTAATGTTCATATAGGGAACATCTTCGACGTAATAATTATTTGTTTGCATAGTTTGCATAGTTTTATTATGATTTCCATTCAGAATTTTAAAATAATATTTTAAAGAATAGATTAGTCCAATCATTAAAGAAACAATAAATTCAAATCAACCAATAAATATTCATAATTATGCGCATAGAATTGTATAAATACATAAAAAAATAAAATTATTCAATGAGATAATTCATAATACAAATCTACTTTTTATAGATACTATTCATATATAGGAAAATATCAAATCATATTCAAATTCTTAAACTAATTTTTGTTTCTTACATTATATGATAATTTTTTTTGTAGTTTGTCAACATCTATTGGTGATTTTCACCTAATATTCTTAACTATTTATTTTTATACAAGACACATCACACCATAAAAATATATGCATTAATATATAAATCATATTTATTGTAACTTTAATATCAACAAATTTTTAATTTTTTAATAAAATTAAATATGAGTAATAATTAAAACATTTTTTATCTTCATGTTTCCTTAAAAGCAATTCCCCCTTTCAAAGACAAACACATATGGTGCCTTTCATCTTTTCATATTATTGAAATGACAATGGTGGTAATTGGGTGATTCAAATCCTATTACATGCTAATATAATTTTTAAACTCCACAACTATAAATAGTGACAATTTGATGATTTTGACCTAAGCCACAACCATAAATATTTTTTGTATTTATAATAGAGAGATTTATTATTCCAATCCACAAATTATGCATTGATATGATAAATTGATCAACCATTTTACATAAAAAGACTTAATTATACAATTGATTGTTAAATATATTTTTATGATGACTACCTTAGATGTTTTAAGATAGACTTCTTGATATTAAATTATTTTGAACACACACACAACTATATTATTCAATTTAAATATTTATATATTTTTTATGACATGAAATTCTAATCTTCTATTATTGAATCTACATCTCTAATATTTTATTAACTTGTTAAAAAATTATATATTACTCATTAAAAAATCTCTAGAGTTGGATTCAAACAAAAGATATTTTTCAATCCATATTTTATATTATTTGTAATAGTTAGGGTTATGTTCATATATGTTCTTATCATGCAAACACTAGTTTTGAAATGAAACACTATTAATTAGAACATTATAAATCAATCATTAATATTCAAAATTATCGTTATGATGACCATTCTCTTTGAATAACCATTTCTCTATACCTCTCTTGAGAAAAAATTTTATTTTTTAAATAAATCAACTAATATGTTTTACATCATTAATCCATGTTGTTACCTCCACTTACAAAATTGGAGGAGAATAATGGGAGACTTTGCCTAACCATAGAGAACATAAAGAATGAGGCCAATATTTTAGGACTTGATTGATTGCTTGATTGAGAGGCATCCAAGGGTAAGGTGAAACCTATCACAACCAAAAATCAACTAGAGTGTTTATGAGGAATGCAGGCTAAGACAAAAGAAAAGGAGAAACGTACATAGAGGAGGGAGGTGTAGTTTTGCACGCAAGTATAAGTTGGTCAAATTAGACCAAAGGCGACGACTAGAATAGAATAGAAGAATTTTAACATCCACGAGACCTAAAGAAGGCCTATGGGACAATGACCCCACCAATTTTAGCATTGTGAAGTGTCATTCTCCTGCTGTTTAATTTGATAATGAGCTCTCCCATTTTGCCCACCCATTCCATGCTGAATAAATCTTGAATATTTTCTACTGTTAACCCCCTTATGTAGCTTCCTCTGATGTCACTGTAAGCTTTGCAATCTAGGATAAAATTATTTTCTGTTTCCACCTTCCCTATTGCATAGAAGATACAAACCCTCTCTTCCCAAACTTCTTTTGGCCTTTTCCATCTCCCTGTTTCACACTGAAGACAATGCGAGTTAGTCCTCAATTGTGCTATGAGAATCTTTGACCTCCATGAAATATTTGCCTCTATATATGCTTTTTGTTGATGGTCCAAGTTGGGATTAAATTCTTCTACATAATAATTTTTCTTTCTCCCAACCACCCTTGTCCACATAATCTTGTGAATTGTTTCAACCACATACAACTTTAACTCCTTACTATTATTAGAACACTCGTTCAAGTGAATGTTCCACTTGCTCATACACGTGCAATTTTGATTCATCCATGCCTTATTTCTTTCACCTAAGACACCTCTAAAAACAACATTTGGCCACCAATGTGTTTCCATCTACTCAACATTTTTCAAATATCTCAAAAGACTCACCATAGCTATGGCCTCAATAGGAATTGCCCCTGTTTCAGCAAGAAGTATTTCATAGGGGACCAAAGCTTTTAGTTTGAATTTGCTTTTGATCAAATTCTTTTGAATTCTTTCTATCTGTACCCATTTGATATCCGAAGTGCTGCTAGCCCAAATTTTACACCCATAAAGGACCACCGGTATAAATAGCAACCCAAACAATATTTGAATAGTTTTCCAATCCCATAACTCTACTTCTTTGCATCTATTTTGAAGAGAAAACAACACTCTCCAACCTCCTAGAGTTATTTTCCTTCTGCAAGTTTCCCAACATAACTTGTTGTTGAAGTCAATTCCCAGGTATTTATACTCTGTTACTTCTTCTAGGATACTCCCTTCAAAATAAAAGTTGAACTAGTTTTTTTCTTCTTAGAGAATACCATAATCTTGGTCTTACTAATGTTAACTTGCATACCAACATCTTTGCAGAAATGCTCAAGAGAAGCCAAATGTGCTTGCAACCCTTGAACAAATCTAGCAATCAAAATAAGATCATCTGCATATAGAAGAAGTTTTACAACATACACTCCTAAGGGGACCCCTTCTCCACCCTTCAAATTCAACCACTCCTCAAGCTTATTGATATAAAGGCCAAAGAGAGTAGGAGAAAGAGGGATACCTTGTTTAACCCCAAATGTCACTCCTAAAGATTTCCAAAGTACTTGCCCAAGTTCTGATTTTTACCCTAACATCGTCATAAAGCCTATAGACAATAGCTCTAAAATGTTCAGGAATGCCAAGATCTTTCATTATATCCCACAACTTTTGCCTAGGCACTATGTCAAAAGCCTTCCTAAAATCCACAAAACAATAAAAGGCTTCCCCTTTCTCATCCCAAATCTTTTCAACGATATGTCTTAAAGTGATGCCATGATCAATTGTTGAGTGTTTTGGCCTAAAACCTACTTGCCCCTTCCTCTCTTATTTTTAATTTTTTCCCATTTGCTAATTTTGTGCTCAATCATGCTGCCAAACAATTTTGCAAACAAAGAGTTGATCATGATGGTATGATAATTAGATGGGTTGTTAGCATCCCCACTCTTGAATAGGGGAATGGCTAAGCTAGTTATCCAATCTTTTGAAAACCCACACTGAATGATGTTGTTGAATATATGCATAATGTGAGGGGCAATGGTTTCCATCCCCCACTTTAGATACTTTGCTTGAAGCTCAACCAAGTCTCTTGCCTTTCCTATCCTCAAATTTTTGATACCTTCTTTAACTTCTTGCAAAGTGAAAAGATTTGTTGATGTGTTTACCCTTGGAGGCTTTTCATTCTCTACATCTTGCTCGTATAAGTTTTTTGCATATTCAAACCATTGAGCTGAGGAGATGTTATTCTTCGTTTCCTCCTTCTTTGCTTGAAGCTCTTTCTAAAAGAAATTTGGGTTGTTCTTCCCAAGATAAACTAATTCTTCCCATCTAGCAATCATGAAACCTATGTTTTTAAATTTTACCATTTGCTTGTATAATTTTGTATTTTCCTTTGCTTTACCTAGCTACATGCTTTCTTTCCTTGTAGCTTTACATTCCTCATCAAACCAAGCATTTTCTGGAAATTGACTTACTTTTTTTCTCTTATTCTTTTCCCTTTTGCAGCCAACAAGAGCCTCTTGAATTTTATGCGTTAGCTGATGAATTTTTAAACCTTGCATTTGATTCCTTTCTTGTTACATTAACTACCTTAAATTTTTCATAAATATGTTACAATTTTCTTGTGTTAATAGAATTCTGCCCTTTTTTCAGTTTGATGATCAGGTTGTTCCTATTTCATAGGTCGGCAGTTTTTAGGCCAAGACAACCAAAGGCAAATAGGATTATGATCAGACTTTAAGCCTTCCATGGGTTCCTTAGCCACAACTTTCATTATTTTGCAAACAAGGTTCTGTGAGGAAATAACATAGTCAACAACACTTGCCCCATTATATGTTTTGCATGTGAAATTACTAGAGTTCATCCAATGTCCCATTCCATTACAAATAACTAGATCAAAAATGCCACAGAAGGCAAGTAACTCTTCCCCAAAATGGTTTATAACCCCTCTATCCTCCGAACACCTTGCCCAAAGTTGATTGTCTTTTTCTGTTAACCAAAGAGGATTGTTATCTTCTTTGTTGCACAAGCTACATGCTTGCTCATTGGATGTCCTTGCATTAAACTCGCCCACTAGAAGAAATTCTCCCTGTTGCGAGAAAGAGGAGAACAAACTATTTACTCGTTTAGATTTGTAGAATAAAACCCACTCAGCTATTACTCCCCCAACTGTAAAAAAACAAATGAGTTAATTTCATTCGTACAATTGAACATGATTACAAGAACAATAAATTGTAATGATCACTCATCTTTTTCTTCCTCTTTACCTTTGCTTTTATATTGTCAGTATTTTTATTCAATGATAACATTGAGAATGTTTTATAATCACAACAAAATAGAAACAAAAACCCACTGCCTTAGCGGAAGTTAAATAGTTCCATTCCTATGCGATTCTTTCACAGCGGGAGTCATGTTTAAGCATACAACAATTTGTTTCGCTGTCTGAAGCATGGGCAGCAAGAACCTTTCGAGCATTTCTCAACTATTTAATTCGTGACAGTGAAGTTAAATGACGTGGCAGTGGCATAAAGAACATCATTTTTTTTTAACCGACAATGAAAATATGCATGTACACATTATAATGCTTGGAAAGCACCCCAAAACATGTACGAATAATTTTAGATGATTGTGAATTCTTAAAAATTTATGAATGTATGTCAAAAATAAAATTTATACAGTCTGTTTGAGGTAGAGAAAATATCAAAAAGTGTTGATTACTTGATAAAAATACATCGGAGAAGATTCAAAATCCAGAAGGAAAGAGAGACCAAATAATTGTTGGGTGGTGGTTTCTATTTTGGGTTGTTGTTGTTCTCTTTTCTGCTGTTGTTCTATGGGTCCCATAGACTGTTTGGCCTCATGGACGTGATTAAAAGTATTCATTCATTCAAGGACACTAGCACATGATCTAGTAGTTGTGAAGTACTTGTCACATTTCCATCATTGTTTGAATATACAAATATCAATAAATATTTTAGAAAGTGTCAATCATAATTTATCTTGACATATGGACATATGTCAACACTAGCACATGATAATGAGTTATAAAGTCTAATTTGGAAGCTTATTTCATACAGGGGAAAGGATATAGTAGTTATGTATTAATAGTTGTGAGGGTACTTGTCATATTCTCATTGTTTGAATATAAAAATGTCAATAAATATTTCAAAAGTATCAATCATAATTTATTTTGGCATATGTCATTAATACATCAAAATGTGTACAACTATTCATCATCTCATAAAAAAATACAAATAATAGTATTCAAAATCTAGCTCCACATAAAAGTTAAGTCAATCTAGTGTATTGCTAATAAAAATTACATAGTAAAATATCATGTAGTTGTCCTCACATTTAATAGTTTGACTTTATGCTATCGTCCAACCCTTTTTTCCAAAGATATATAATATTATTGCTATATTGATAATTTAAAGTACACACAAGTGTACAATTTTTTTTTTATCTTAAACCAAAAAGAAAAAAGCTGCAATGTACAACTTTTGTCTAAATACACACAATTATCAATTCATTTTTTTCAAAGTAATGTGCAATTAATGCCTAGATTGGACACTTTCACCACCAAGTATTATTTTCCCAAGATTTATTTTTGTAAGACTCATCATTTGATGCATAAACTAGAGATTTCAAATATAAAATTTAATTATTAAAATCCAAGTTAAAAATGAAATTATTTTCTTTTGAATGTTCATATTCTAACAGTCATACAGACCTTCAAATTAACAAATATAAGAAAACCTATAACCTCATGAAACATATTAACTGGTGGTAGCTTTGATAGTTCTAGAGTGAGACTTTAACATTGTTAATTATATTGATAAGATTGTCTTTTACTAGTTAGTCGTGCTCCAAGGAGGAGGTTGGTGTCCTAAAAAAATTTGCTAGACAATATATTCTAAGATATTAAACACAATCAAATAGATCACAAAGAGTTTAAAGGAGGATTCAAAGCTAAAAATAGTCAACTATATGGCTCTCATAGATGAGAACTCAACTAATATATGTTTATGATCGATGGAAAATTAGTTGCTCTTTCTTGTTGCAATACCAGCTACAAGTTTTGCAAGGATATTGTTGATATTGAGCTAATGAAAACCTCGTGAATACAATTCTACTTGAGGAATCTACAATTTTCTTCTTGTTGATAGAGTTCATTTTGGGAAAAATCAAAATTTTCAAGGTAGTCTCACTTCAATGAAAGTGATGAAGGATAGTTATGCATTAGGTAATAGTAGAACAATGTTGTCTTCATCGGGTCCCATGAATCATTCTTGTTTAATTGAAGAAATTGTAGAACCCTCTTCGAGTGAGTGTGCAACTTATTTTGGAATGAAATTTTATCTTACAATAGTCAAATTCTTATTTATATGGGTAAAATGGTACTTGTATATAAATTTCTTTTAGAAAAAAAAATATTAGTAATTTTTTAAAGATTTTCTATTTGGGTTGTTACATGTGGTATTAGAGCAAGGTTCAAACACTAGGTTTGAATAGATGAGAATTATAGTTGTTTATAATAGGTACTTGAGCAAGAGATTGTTTAAATTTTAAAAACTCATAGGATGCTAGTGTATTGGAGAAATTACTCAAAATTTAACATGTCATCTCATGCTAGTGATAAGAATTAGAATGTGATAAATAAATTTGGCAATTCAGTGAAGGAAAAAGCCAATATAAGGCTAAAATGATCCCTAAAATATACTAGGGGAATAAAAAGCAAAGCAAGTCCAAAATATAACATGAAATTACAAAGGTACATATAATTTCTAATGTTACATCGGTGTAGTCTATTCTATTTAATAGGAATATCAGTAAATTTGGTAAATTAAATTGGAGGACCTAGATAGATATCTACTAATATATAGAAATTCAATAAATTTTGAAATGTAGCAAAAATTTCTAATATTTATATAGTTTGGATTGATTTTTGATAATCTATAGATTTAGAGATGCAACTAGGAAGAGTCAATTATATTTAGAAATATATCCATGAAGAAATTGAAGTAGAAATAAATTTCATGAATAAACTAATGGGCCTACTATGTGCCATTGCCCTATTCATTTCTATCCATTTAAAATCTTATGAATGTTCTATTGATTGGCCTAAATATTTGTTGAGGATAAATGCATTGTGCAATGCTACCAAAGTACCAAACATGGCCTACAAATATATTTTAGGGTTGATTTCTAAATTTTTTATATCCTGACCTAAACTCAACTAAGCAGGAGGAAAGGGAGACATGGAAAAAATAACTAAAAATGAAAGAACATAATCCAAAATAGTTCCATTTACGATGAGACTTGACAAGTATTTGCAACACATTACATTTTAATAGTCTATAAACAATAATAAATATATAAATTTATGTTTGCATCAAACCATTTCATTCATAAACAAACAAAAGTAAAAAAATACTAGAATAATAATCTCTTATATTGCATATGAATCTACACACAATTCAACCACACATAAAATACAAATTAAATTATCTCACACATATGTTGAGGTTCCCTTAGGGTAATCCCACAATAATGGGTTACACTTTTTGGCCAAACTTGACATTGAAATCAACATTTTTCACCAGATCTTCACTTTCGTACACCTATAGAAGCTAAACCATTAAGAATTTGAAGATGAAGAAAACTAGTGATTTGTGATATTTTGTGTTGAGAATCTAATTATATTTTTGAAAAAAAATTTAAAAAAAATTGTGAATTATTTTATGTAGTTTTTATTAACTTATTTTTTTTACTAAACATCATTTTCAAAAACTGATGCTTACTTTCGACTAAATAACTTTTTTTATAGAAACCATACAATTCTAATTTTTTAAATACAGTGTTTTCACACCATTATCTAGGGGATGGATATTTTTTCATAAATTTTTGTTGCATATATATTTTTAAATTAATTTTCTAATTCAAAGTAATTATAATTTGGATATATTATACTTTCAGCTGCATAATTTTTTTTGTAATCATTTGAATTAACTTATTCTTTTTTTGTTGGAATAAGAACATCACTAGCTAGTGTACATGTATTTTTAAGAATTTTTTTCTCTTTTTTCCTATTTTTTCGTATGTGTGAAATAAAGACCTCAATGTTCATTGAAAAACCTACATTCACAAGAAATAAAAAATAAATATAATATTAAAATTAAATATATTTAAAATTATACTTTTTGGGAAGCTTGTAATAAGGACTATATGTTTACAAAAAAATAATTTTAAATAAATTAATTTGATCCCCTAAAAGGTAAATCAAAAATGATTTTTTATCAGCATTTTGATAAGTGTAGAGGAGACTCCATTATAGGTATGGTTTAAAACTAGTGGCTTTCTATCCAAGGGGGTTTGATATAAGTGGGTTTGATCAAACCCTCTTCAATTAAAACTCTTAAAATGGAACATTTTTAAGGCTTAAATCATTATATTTTCTACAGATATGTGATTTCAGCAAAAATCAGGATGTCCTAAAAAGTGTAACCCATTATTGTGGCAGCACCCCTTAACAAAGAAAGAGAAAATAGAAAATAATGTAAATAAAGCATGAACAATATTATAAATCTACAAAAATTAAACTGCAAAATTATATGACTTATGTATAATATAAATTACCAACACTAATTTAGTATTTTAAATTGAATCATTTAAAAGAAACATATATGTTTTTGAATTTTGAGGTGATTTGAACTAATGAAGTTATTTTTTAGTATAGTTTATGTTTGTATATTTAAAAAATAAAAATAAATTAAATATATATTTTTGTTCACACGATAATTTAATTGCTAAAAAATTAAGGTAAGTGGGGCTCCACTTTTTTATATAGTAAATTTCATTTTGTTTCCTTTGATATTTTTTCTTATTAATAACATGAAGATTAAGTACATACGTTAATTCATTTTGATAAATATATTTTAAAATAAATATTTAATTACTTATGTATTAAAAACATGATGATTTCAAGGGGCCATAATTTTTTGTCTTAACTATTTAAGTGGGATAGAAAATAATTATATCTTGACATGGATTCTCTCCTCTAGTGTATTATATTTTAATTTTATGTAAACATTAGTATTTTTTCTTGGAAAAACAATCAACCTTACATTTTTTATCGATGACCTAATTTTAGTAAAAATAAAAAATAAAATATAAATACAAAATAGATGTTAAAAAATTATATGTTTGAAAACTACACTTAGGTTTATAAAATAATTTTCAATTTTTTAAAAATGTGTTATTTGTACACAAAAAGTAATGTTGGGAACATTAAATTATTCATTTTTTTTTTAAAATAACACTAGAATAATATTTCATATGTATATAGTGAATACTTCCATTTGAAAAAATATAAGTGAGATAGGTTTTAACTAGAATTAATATAATTAAAACAAAATTTCAACCTAAATAAATTTAAAATTTAAAATACCTAAATTTTATTGTGTTAAAAATCTTTAAACTTTAAACTTTTGGCCACCTTTAGATTTCAAAACTAATGGATACTAATTCATTAAAAATAAATTTAAACATTTTTTTTCCAAATCTGATTATTGTTTAAATTTTAAAAAACCTCCTATTCATCTATAAATTATAAGTTTCATTCATTACTCTTTTCCTTTTCTTATCTAATAAGAAATCATTAGTTTTTTTTTATTCAATAAATATTTATATTTTCTATAGATGTGAGATTTATAAATTTAAAATGTTTTAAAATCATGTATGATGAATATGATTGGTCTAAATTTGAGGTTCATAAGAATGATAGATTTTTTTAGGTTTTTGAAAATTTCTTTATATTTAAAAATAAAAGTCTATTTTAAATAAAAAAATCATTTTCTAATTTATAATATTATAAATAAAATGTTTTTTTATATATAGATACATATAGAAAAATCATGAATAATAATATTATATATTTTAATCCTTAATGATCTAATATATTAGTTTTTTAATCATTTAATATATTATGTAATAAATTATAATATAATAATATTATATTTTAATTCATAATGATTTAGTATATTAGTTTTTTTAATAATTTAATATATTTTAAATATATTATATAATGAAATTTAATATAATAATAATATGTTAGGTTTTTTTTATTAATAAGGAGATCTCCTATGATGATGTCGCTACACATTTCTTCCAAGGCTAGGGTATCTTGTGTTGTGCATGGAAGGAGCTCTCCCATGGGTCATGACTTTAGGTGAAATCTATAGAAATTCAATGACATTGATGACTATGATGATGGTCATGCTTTGGGATAGGCAATGGGGTGTTAGATATGTCTATGGATGAGAGAAAAGGGTAAGAAACAATGGATTTAGGGCTCCATCCGATGTTTCAACCCCTTCAATGCACCATCACCTCTCTAACAATGATGTTTTGTGAAAAAATAGTGTGTGAAGTAGCTAAAAATGAATCATTTTTATATAGAAAGGTTTGATGGGAAGGTTCAAATGGTTTTGACCAAGCCTCTTTGAGCTACATAAATGGATTACAAAAACATGGTGTAATACCCCTCCATTTTACTTTCTGGACTGGACAGTGTGTCCTTATTTTGTTTTATTTTCTTTGGTGTGTTTTTCTGGATATTCAAATACTTTATCATGTGTGTGTTATTTGATTGCTATTTATAGAGTGAGATAAAATATTCGTGTGATGTGATGTATCTTCTCTGATGCTTTATTTGGCATGCTTTAATTAGTGAAATAATGATGGTTATTATAACATGTTTATTGCACATGAGATTTGATTATTATGGAACTGTCAGTTTATGATGAGTGTATTGGTGAAGGGGATGGGATCACATCACTCGCTTATGAGTGCCCTACGATTCTGTGATTTCCTCCTCACGGTGTGTATTTTATGTTGTTTATATACATGTACTTTGTTATCTTGTTTACAAGTTTCTAGGTACATGACATCGACTCCACCTAGTTTCATAGGTTTGAGCATGTCGACCCAATGGTAAAGTTGAAAGGGAGATAGTAACTAGGTAACATGTGTCAGGTCTATACCCTAGCCATAGTGTGTCGCCAGTCCTTGTTTGGTGTGTCTTCGTTTGCCTTGTTATTACTATTTAATT
This sequence comes from Sequoiadendron giganteum, assembly GCA_007115665.2. Lineage (NCBI taxonomy): Eukaryota > Viridiplantae > Streptophyta > Pinopsida > Cupressales > Cupressaceae > Sequoiadendron > Sequoiadendron giganteum. The sequence continues at coordinate 339,839,972 of CM021108.1, forward strand.
TCCACAGTTTTGATGTTATGAAAATAAATGTTAAATTATGCATTAAATGATATGGTTTTTATTTAATTAATTTTAGATAATTTTATGGAAGCTTTCTATTTAAATTAATTAATTCAATTTAATTTATTTAGTAAATTAAATTTAATCCTAGAGGTTAAATTTATTTATTAAGTAATTAAATTAATTAGTTAAATTATTTATTAAGAAAGTTGTTTAAATGAATTAAATTTAATTTGGAAATTAAATTTGAATATGAAATTATTAAATTATATTTGTAAAAATAAATGTGATTGATAAAAGATATTTGTTAATTGCTAGCATGTTATAGTTAATTAATTGAGGGTTGTTAAAAAAAGGAAGTCTCGGAGAGAATCTTGGCTTTGGCTTCTTCACAGAAAAGCACAAGATATTTTTGCATGTTGAAATTTTGGAAAGAGGATTTTGCTTGTTGTGGAAAAACTGGAATGAGATTTTGGATTGTAAGGATATTGTGGAAAAGATTTGCATTCTTAGATTTGTTTGGGATAGATTGTTGTGGTGTTGGATACAATACCATGCTTGGGAAATTGTGGTTGTTGGGAAGAAGCTATGAAAGCTTTGCAAGAGGCTCGGCATCAAAAACTTCAATACTTTAGAAGCTTCATTGAAACATACATGTTCCATTTCTAAATTATTGTTTTAGTTTAAAATTTTAATTGGAATTGTATTACTATGGAAAATTGATGTGCTAGATCTGTAGTAGAAAGTTTATTTTGTTTAAGAAAAGAAGAAATTAAGTCTTTTGTGATTGTCATGAAGAAACCTAGAGCCTCTATAGTAAATTTTAGTTATAGTGAAACCAAAGAATAAGATTTGAGATCTTTGATGAATTATTAGATTTAAATAGTGAAATAAAACTAGAGGAAAACAAATTTAAATTTAGGGAATTTTAGCGTTTAAATCTGTGTTGAAATTGTTAAATCCTCTACGTAATCATAGGAAACCTCTGTAGGGAAACATTGTAAGGCTTCTGGATTTTGTAGATTTGTCATGGAAAAACCCAAAAGAAAATAAAATAAGATTTAGAAATTTGATTAGAAGTTTCTGTGATTAAAATTATCTAAAGCTTCTATAGGGAAATGATTTCAATTAATAGAAAATTCATGTGGAAGTTGGGTTTCCTAAAAAAATCTCCATTTTACGTGTAGGTGATTGTTTTTTAAAAAAAAAAATCTCCAATTAAATTATGATGTTGAAATTCCTTTATATATATATATAGATATATGTGTATATATATTATATATAAATATATATGTATATATATATGATTTAATATACACATACATATATATATAATATATATATTTTTTAATTATTTGAAATTTATGTTGACTATGAGTATATGAATCACCATATGGCACAATGAAAAAACCAGAGCTTAATTTTTCGTGTTTTATCCCATTAGGGTTTCACTATTTTTTTTTTGTATTAATAAATGGGATGGTATGGGGAGGTGCTACCTCCCCACCACCGCTCCCTTATGGGAGAGGCAGTGTGGAGGGAAAGCCTCCACCGCCTCCCATTCCCTTGGCACATAGTGCAGTGGGAGGGTTTAGGGAACGGTTGTGTATACAACCGCCCCCTCCCTCCAAACACAAAAAACAACCCGCAACTAGTTATTCCATCGGCTTTCTTCTGCAATTTTGATATTTTCTAAAAGAATTTATATTATTATATATATATGTTCAGAAAATTAATTATTTGTCTAATAATATTTTATTAAAATAATATATTTATTTTGTATTATATATTTGAATATATTTAATGTCTATATAATTAAATATACAAGAATATATGTGATGTGTATTTATGGCATTAATATATAATTTAAAATGTATATTTAATGATTTTAAATAATCGGTTGCATGCAATTATGTTCAAATGAAAATTTAAGAAAATTTGAGAATATAATATTAGCATGACATAGTCTTAGGGAATATGGTTAAATAAATTGAAGGAAATTACTAGCAGTGAAGTTATATTGCTTTTAAAAGTAATCAAGGGTTTTGTTTTCAATTCGATAAAATTGATATTTCCCTTCTTTGAAATGAAAAAGGCAATTAATTGTTTCTATCGATTATTTTAATAGGGTAATAACTATTTTTATTGTGAATAGAATATGAAAGGGAAATGGATTTAGTATATCCAAAATTAGTTTATTTCCTCGCAATTGCCTTCTGTGATTTTTCCTCTGTGTTCATATTTGGGGAAATGGGTTAAGTGAGTCTTTAATATGTAAGTCTTCCAGAGGTTCCTAGAGGATGGGGGTCACTGTCGATTTGTTATGTCAACCTATTTTCAATCCCTTGGGTAGTGCATGGTGCCTTGTTAGTGATTTACCTAGTTTCCATGAACAAGGATGAATTGTGCCTCCTTTGGAAGGAGTGGATTAAGTGTATTGTTGCCTCCAGTGTTTGAAGTGGTTATGTTATCTAGTTTGTAAGCACTTGGGATTCCCTTGGTGATTGGTTTGTATGTGTGTTGTCAAATAGAAGAGTGGCTTCTGTTAGGGCCAGAGCTCATAAGAGGTAAGATTGGGTAACCTTCCAGAGTAGTTTAATGAAGTGATAACTAAAACAATTTACTTAGAAGGTTAGGTAGTACTTCACACTAAAAAGATAAGTTCTAGCCTCACTCATAGTCGTAAGTGCTTGTTTAGCCTTGGAGTGAGTGGGAAGGCCTAGAATGGAAAGGCCATCTATCTTGTCTTTACGAGAAGTATTTGATTCCGTATTAGTGAGTATGAGGGTCAGGGGCCGGTTGAGGTCTCTAAGATATCTAGGGCCTAAGAAGATCCGCAGTGGGTAACTCATTATGAGCAGTGTGATGACACTCTATCTAGGACAATAGTTGGTATTTGGTTTTATGTGTATGGTTTTCTTAACATACTCGATCTATTTTATATCTAGAAGCAATGTGACCTATGTCAGTGTTTTATTGGTGTACTTGTGGTTGTATGGTCCATGTGATTAGTTGTGTCAATATGAGTCAATATGTGTCATCCTGTGACTAGACGTTGTAGGGTTGATCATGTTAACTTGTTACTGTCTCCTAGCATGGGGGGTGGGCCTTCAAGTACCACTTGGTTGGGTGAACATGCACCATACACCATTGGGTCCCCCTTCGATCTTCAATTTGTGATGGTGAGGTATCCAGTTGGAGAGCTCGCAGGTTCCAGTATTCATATCAAGCATTGTATTTATTTCAGTTTGAATTGTGTTATTTTACCCCTCATTTGTATTCGAGGTGGACATTTGTATTATGTAACACATTTGTATTATTTCCTTGCTCAGGGAATGAGAGATGTAACCTTATGATTAAGTTAATGTGAATGGAATTTTATTATATCTCTTTATGTTATGATGTAACTTTATTATGTATGGAATGTATTAGTACTTGATTTAGTATGTAAGTAAGTGTATGGATGTTAGATAATGTATGTATGGGTTTTAACTAATCCCAATCTCATAGCTTTAGAGGTAGTTGTCAATTAGTAAGTGAACTTGTTTGTTAATTACACTTTAAATAATAAAAACAATTTGGTGTGTTTAAGTAAGTTAATTGCAACTTCCTCTAGGGTTATGTGGCAGGGCATTACACATGGAGCCCCATTTTGGATAGTGATCTCCAAATATACCTTTGTTCATGGGGGTTTTTTGTGGTGGTTTCTTACAATGTTTGAGATAGCCACATAGTTCTATGTGATTATTTGTGGATTCGTGAGGAACATCTTCTTATGCTAAAACCTCGGTATCGTTCTTTCAACCCTACCTCAAAATCATTTGGGACTGTTCCAATTTGGGTAAGACTTTTGAATCTTCTAGTTTAATTTTCGATTTGATTCTTGTTTCAAATTTGTGGGTAATACATTGGGAAATTTTAAGGTTCAAAACCCTGAACAGTCTCATGAAAAATAATTAGTAATTCATTTTAACATAAATATAGAAATAAAATGAAACATATTTATCATATACAAATGACATATTACATCTCACATATAAAAGTGTCTAATCTAGAATACTAAGTACAATAAATAAGGTACATCATCACATGAAATATTATCTAATCAGGTATTATAGAGTATAAGATATAATTTATGCAATAATATGACTCAAGCTCTCATTCCCATCTATTCATAACAATACAAGTAAAGGTATAAGAGATACATAATCACTGAAGAGTCTTCAACCACCACTAACCTAGTGTTCATTTAGAAACAAAGAGATAAGAACATGGCTTAAACACTTTTTCACCCAACCACAAAGCTTACAGTTCATTGGAATTCTTCCTAACATAAAGAATACCTGACCCTAGATGAGAAGCCTAGCAACCTAGAAACATATGGTAGGATGGAATTTGGTGCAACCTAATATATCTGCATGCATTTCACATATGAACATGATATTCCTGACTATTAGGATATGACAAAGAGAATAAAATAACATCCATCTATTTCAATGGTACACATAGATTTGTCCAAATCAATTAAATCGAAAATGGTAGGTAGATCTAGAAAAGAAAATCTACTCCCCTCTATTATTCCATATTTAGCACCCATCCCAAAAGGTAAACCAAATCACATATAAATGAAAACTAATTTCCTCATGAAAACAATATACATGCATATATCTAATCTTCATAAAAATAAATAACTCTTCTCTTTTCGTGCAAAATGATTATATGAAGATCTTCTATTATTTCAATCCTTTCATGCATAATGATGGTTAAATGTATAATTGACATGAAATTTAATTATTGACATGTAACTTGATTATAAATGGTCTAGGAGCACACGGACGGATAGGTGATTAGCACCAACCAAAAAATATATATTCTTGATTTTCTTTTTTTCTAATTTTGGTTTGTTTGTTTTGGTATCTCACAGTTTTGTGAAGACTTTGCATAATCCAATTGCAGAAATTTAATCTCCACTTCATGATTAGTTTGCATACACTGGCAATGCTTTTAAAATATATATAATATATCTTGGTGAGTTCTTTACATGTGATTTTATTCCCCTCTGAATCGAAGTGATGTGAACTCCACTTTGCATTATTTTTCTTAGTTCAGGATGTCCATTAGAAAGATACCATTGACACTAATGGTTTATGAGAATAAGAATGATAAACTAGGCATAGGAGGTTTAAAATTCCAAAGCCATATTGGATAATTAACAAAATGCAAATAAAAGAAATAGGGGCGATATATGAAAAGTCAAAAAATGAAGACAAAGAGAGGGGATATGCAAGGGTCACGACAAAAGTAGAAGGAAAAAGCTCAATTTTAATAAAATAAAAATCCTATTTTGGAGGGCACACAGAATTGAGAAAAGAAGCAGGCTGAATCAAGGAATGGGGAATTGCAAAAGATAGCATGGGAAATGTAGAAAGGGCATAGAATAGCCAAAGAGGAATGTGCCAGGAAAATGTAGTGCATAAGGAAGATAAAACTTTGTTCTTGAATGCTAATTAAGAAAAACAACATGCCATAGTTTGGAGAGAAAGGCCAACATTTGATGTTGGAAATAGGTTACACTAGTTGGGTAAATCGTGGTGAGAAGACCCAACCATAGTAGATTGCCAAAGAGACTGTGCTAGACTAAGATAGATTATAATGGATGAAGCAAGTAGAGGTAGTAAGATCCTTGTCCAAAAAGGAATAATCTCAAACTAATCATGATAGAATTGTGTATGCCAATGTGGAATACCATAATAGTTAGCCATTTGTATATGGGTTATTAGTTTGAAAACACTAATTGTATCGATCCAATTGGGATAACATTGAAAAGGGACCAATAATTTTTAGCATTCTATTTTAACATTTGGGTGGATTGAATGCTAAGTTGTTCATCTAATTTAAATTGTTAATTTGATTTATCTATTGACAAATGAAGTTGCCAGTTGAATTATATAGTGGAGAATTTTGTTTCAAAATCAAACTATAGAGAGTTAAAAGAATTGAAAAAGTTATGAAAGTATCTTGTGCTCTATATTCGAAGCAAAGAAATTTTAAATTGGGGCAAAGGGATTGCCAGTGCAATTTGTGTTTTTGTTATGTGAACTTGCAGAGGGAGACTTCCTTTTGCATCAATAAACATGTAACTTGATTATTGTCATGCAACTAGATTATTGACAAATAATTTGATCTCTAGCTAATGATATTTCTCAATTCCATGCAATACTAAATAATTTTTAATGTCATGTAGGTTAAATCCATAAAAAATCAATTCATTTCATATGCTGATTGGAAATAAAAAATTAGATCCATAACAATTAAATGATAGTTTCATGTGTTTAGTTTTACAAATTTATTGTGGAATCATCACAACAAAAATAAAATATTTACCAATGATAACTTAATTGAAAATACATTATGTTTTTATATATTTGGTGATCTATATTTATAAATATACTATTGTTTAAATGTGTTGAGTTAATAGAATAACATTGTGGATTTATAATAACAACAAAAATTCAAGTATGGTTACAAACATAAATTATTCTTTCATTTAGGTTTAATAATCTCACATCGTATATATATATATATATATAATATAATAATACATAACTATCATTTCTACATTAGAGCATGGGTGGGAGCGATCACGGGCATGGTCACGAGCGGGAGAATTCAAATTCAGAATTTCAAAGCAAAGGTAGCGGATCTGGGAGTGAAGCAAGTTCAAATCAGGAGCTGGATTCGAGTTAGAAGCAAGGTAAGGATGATCAGGATGAGGTGGATTCCGGTGCCAAAATACAGGTGGACCCTGGGGGAAACAAAATTCTGGCTGTTGTCACTATTTCTTCTCCCACCGAAAAAACCGATAAGGTTTGTGGGGGTGTGGGGACCACTGGCGGTCTTGGAGGCAACTGCAAAACCTGGACCTCGCTTTTCGGGGTAAAACCTAATGGAAAGTCATCCTTCCCTCTGGTGCTAAATATCTCTTCCCTTGCTGGAGGTAATTTTGCTATTTCGATCCCTGATTTGATTATAGATCATAACATTACCTTAATGGAACGAACTTTGGTTGGAAAGTTTATGGGTCCTAGACCAAATATTGAAGTAGTTAGGGATTTTGTTAAAAATAAATGGAGAACCAGTGGGAAAATATCTATTGCTGCTCTTCCTAAGGGTTTTTTCGCTTTTGAGTTCACCTGCAAAGAGGATATTATGGCTGTGAGAGGTGGTGGTCCCTGGGTGATAGGAAAATCATCCCTGGCTCTTAAGAAATGGTCTTCCCATTTGGATCTATCGGACTCTATTTTTGAGAATGTTCTAGTCTGGGTCAGACTTCCTGGCCTGCCTTTGGAATATTGGAGCAAAGATGTCTTCTTGGGTATTGCTAGTTCTTTCGGTGAGCTCCTCTCGATTGACACAATGACAGCTGCTAGAAAGAGACTGGTCTTTGCAAGGATCTGCGTGGGGGTCCCTCAGGAAGCTGGTCTACCCTCATTGATTGAGATAAAGTCAAAGTTGGGCTCTTGGGAACAGAGCATAGAATTTGAAACAATCCCTTTTGCTTGCTTCAAGTGTAGGAAATCTAGACACTGGGAAAAAAAATGCCCTCTTAATGGTGCCTTAGAGAAAGGCAAGCCAGCTGAATAGGGGAAAAAAGAATGGAAAAAAAAGAAGAATGACTTTGGAGAAGGAAGTAGGGAGAATAAAGAGCAGGAGCTGGTGGTGGAAGCTGATAATCTGATAGTTACTATAGAGACTGAAGTGGGTTTGGAGGACAAAGGTGAGATCCCTTTGGAGCCTCATAATCCAGAAGTTCCCATGGTTAGAGATTTTGTTGAGGACACCCAAGCTGAGAAAGGAGATCGGATTTTGTCTCCTTCCTTTTCCCAAATGACTATCCCTTCTGATAGAAATGATGAGTTTTCGGGTTTGGAGGATATTCCCAGTGCTGGATTATCCTTGGTCTTGAACATTCCACCTCTCCCCTTGTTTGTTGGCTCTCCACCCCCTTTGGGTGTGGAACATCCTTTGGAGACCAGTTTGGTAATTGGGACTGTTGAAGCCCTTGATAATCAGGATCATTCGGCAAACCTATCCAGTAATGCTTTATGTTGTCAAGAGAATGGAAATATGGATACTCTACCTTGGGAACAAAGATTACCAAATGATAAGGATTGGGAATCCAGCAGAGAAATGGATAGTCAAGAAGAGACTGATAAAGAAGAGAATATATTAAAGAAGAAGAATGGAAAAAACAAGCAAGGGAAGACCCCAAGCAGCATCTCAACCAGATCAAGAGGCAAGGCTGATTGTGGTGCACCAAAAAACTCAAAAGGCAATAAGTCTTTGAAAAAGAAAAGAGAGTTGAATAGCTTTCAGGAAATAGCGGATGGGTCTCAGAAAACCATCCCGGAGTGTCTTAACTCCCCTAGTAAATAATGAAGATTATGTCCTAGAATATTCGGGGTCTCAATAGCCCCCACAAGCAAGAAGTTCTACGTAACTTTGTTAGAGTTCACAAACCGGATATTCTTTTGATTCAGGAAACTAAAATGCCTAAGGAGAAAATTGAAAAATTGAAACTCTTTCAATACTACTGTAACCAGGGTAATAATTCTAATGGTGCTTCGGGTGGCATTGCTACTTACTGGAATTGCCACATCATCAAGGGGGATCCAATTTTGGAAGGTCCGAATCACATAGTTACTAGATTCACTCATATAAGAGATAACTTCAGCTAGATTCAAATGAACATTTATGCTCCTAATGGTAAAGGTTTGAGGAAATTGTTTTGGTTGGAACTAGCTTCCATTAGAAGAATTTTTGATAAAGAAGCTTGGATTGTTATGGGGGACTTCAATACTCCCTTAATGAATGGCGAGAAATTTGGGGGATCCCAGATCAACCTGGAAAGTAAAGAGGACCTTCAGAATTTAATTGATACTCAAGGGCTGATAGATCTGGACCTTCATGGAGCTGCCTTCACCTGGTCTAATTGTAGAAAGGGGACAGACCTTATACAGGTCAGACTTGATAGAGCTCTAATCTCTAATCATTGGTATTTTGACTACTTCTGCTCCTTGAAAGCTCTTACTAGAATAGGTTCTGATCATTTTCCTATTAGTCTTACTACGGATCCTATTAAAATGAAGAGGAACACCCCTTTTAGATTTGAAAATATATGGATCTCCCATCCTACTTTTAAAGAGGAATTAAAGAAATGGTGGAATATAAGTATTCAAGGAATGGCTATGTTCAGAGTTGCCAAAAAATTAAGGGAAGTGAAGTGTAAGCTTAAAGAATGGAAAAAGAGTTCTTTTGGGAACATATTCAAGATCAAATCTGAACTTCAGATGGATCTAGGAGCCATTCAATTCAAAATCCAGAATGAGGGTTACTTGAATGATAATAAGGAAAAAGAGAATGAGATCCTTAAGAAAATGCATGACCTTATTGGGAAGGAGGAGGAGTTTTGGAGACAAAGATCTAGAGCTCTTTGGCTGTCCACCAGAGATAGAAACACCAGGTTTTTTCACCTATTGGCTTCTAAACACAGAGTTTTTAATAGAATATCACAAATTGAAATGAATGGAACCAGTTTTTCTGAGGATGAAGATATAAGGAGGTAGGCGGGTTCCTTCTTTAAACTTCTCGTGTTGGCTAGCTCTGAAATAAGCCAAATTGAACAAGATCAGTTGGTGGAAGCTATACCAAGAATTAGTACCCAGGAGAACAACTCTTTTTTGAATACTATCCCCACCAATGAGGAAGTTAAGAGGGCTGTCTTTTCCTTTGATGGGAATAAAGCTCCGGGGCCTGATGGTTTTCCTCTGTTCTGGGATTTGGTTGAAGAGGATGTGGTTAATGTTGTTAAGGAATTTTTTGGAGCTAGATGTCTTTTAAAAGAACTTAATGCTACTTTCTTGGTCCTCATTCCCAAGAAACCTGGAGCTGACAACTTTGAGGCCTTTAGACCTATCAGTCTTTGTAATTCTGTTTACAAGATCATTTCTAAGGTTTTAACCTCTAGAATCTTAGTTTTTTTGCCTTCCTTGATCTCCCCTCAACAGAATGGATTTGTCCCTGGTAGACAAATTCTCAACTCTATTATTTCGGTTCATGAGAACATTCACTCCCTTGTTGAATCGAAGACTGGAGGTTTTCTCTTAAAGCTCGACATTTCAAAAGCCTATGACAGAGTGGATTGGGTCTTTTTATTTAAAATATTGAAGGCCTTCGGTTTCAATAATAGGGTGGTTCATTTGGTGGAACAACTGGTGTCCACAGCTTCCATATCGGTTATGATCAATGGCTCCCCGACCTCCTTTTTCCAGAGCACCAGAGGTCTCAGGCAAGGTGACCCTATCTCTCCTATTTTATTCACTATTATGGTTGAAAGCCTTGGTAGGAACTTGAAAAAAATGATTGACCGTAATGTTATCTCTGGGCTTAGACTATCCTCAGGCAACTTGGTGTGTTCTCACCAACAATTCATTGATGATACTATGCTTATGGGTAAGGCTTCTATGATTGAAGCTAAATCTATTAAACAGTTGCTTGATAAGTATGGGAGAGCTTCAGGATAGCTGATCAACAGTCAAAAAAGCTTGCTATTCTTTTTCAACACTCCGGCTCATTGTCAAACTAAAATCGCCAAGATTCTGGATTGTAAGGTGGATACCCTTCCTACCACCTACCTAGGTCTTCCTTTAAGTTTGAAACCTCCTGATGCTTTTTGGTCTTCGTTGGTGGATAGATTTAGCAAAAAGCTTGCTGGTTGGAAAGGTGCTCTGCTTAGTCATGTTGGTAAGCTTCAGCTCCTCAAAGCCACCCTTCAGAACCTCCCTATCTATGCACTGAGCCTTTTTAAGATCCCTGCCAAATATGCTGATACTATTGAAAAAATTAAAAAAAGATTTCTTTAGTCAGGTGTTGAGGAAAATAAAAGAATTCCTTTAATTGATTGGAATTTGGTCTGTAGATCAAAAAATAATGGCGGACTTGGGCTAAGAAGAATTAGATCTATCAATAGAATCCTTTTGGCTAAGCAAATTTGGAGAATCTTCTCTTCCTCCGGGGAGTGGATTGATATCTTGGCTAGTAAATATTTGGATAACAATTGCTCTTCGATTATTAAAATGGATCCCCACCTTCTTCCAAAAGGATCCATATGTTGGAACAACTTAATTATTGGAAAAAAGATTGTGGAGGAAGGCTTTGGTTGGCATGTTAGGAATGGTAATAGTACTAGATTTTGGGAAGACAGATGGATTTTCAAGGAACCTCTGATAAATATCAATCCCTTCAGAGATTGGGCTGTGATCTATAAGGCTAGGTTTGGTACTTTTGTGAAAGATTACAGTGAGAATGGTATATGGGTTGACTTATGCAGAGTGAGTCAAGCTCTGGCCCCGATCCAGATCTCCCTGCTGGCTATTAAACTTAGTTCGAAGTAGTTGGAAGACCGTGCGGTCTGGTTTGACAACCCTTCAGGTAATTTTTTGGTGTCTTCTGCATTTTCTAAGTTCACATCTTCTCGGGATCATCCTCCCTTTTGGTCTAAAGCTTGATGCAATAATCTGATTCCTAAAATTAACATCTTTTTATGGATTCTACTTCAAAATAAGCTGTTAACGACTGACAACCTGTGTAAACGGGGATTTCAAATCCCTAATAGATGTTGTCTTTGTAAGATGGATGCTGAGTCAGGTAATCATTTATTCCTTCATTGCTCTTTCGCTGCCTCTATTTGGGATAAGTTTAACAGTTTATGGAATCTCTCCTGGGTTTTTCCTTGGCTCATAGAAGATTTCTTCATCCAATGGAAAGCGCCGAGAAGGAACCCTTTACTTCGGTTTTTTTGGGAGCTTTCTTTTCCTCATATTGCCTGGGGCATCTGGAAAGAATGCAACAATAGATTTTTTAGGAACAAAGAAGCCCCTATAGATCAGGTCTTTGATAATATTGTTAGGAATCTAAAGGAAAATCTTAATGCTGTGGCCCAAAAGGATAGAAGGATTCTAAATGCTGAGTTTTCAAACTATGATCTTGGCATTGCTAAGGATTGGAACATACTCCCCATTCTGTCTAGTTTTACAATGAAGATTAAAAAGGACAGAGTGGGAGTTTGCTGGACTTTTCCGCCCGATGGGTGGATCAAAGCTAACTTTGATGGTGCGGCTAAAGGTAATCCGGGGGTGGTGAGCTATGGTGGAGTTATAAGGGATACCTATGGAAATTTCATGGGTGCAACGGCCTCTCCTCTTGGCTCTCAAACTAATCATTTGGCGGAGGCGGCTGGAGCCTACCATATTATAAACTTAGCCCAAAGCCTCAATATTAAAAATTTATGGTTGGAAGGTGATTCCAAAAACATAATTGACTACCTCCATTGCACGTCTCCTCCCTCGTGGACCATCAAATCTTGGATTGATGAAGCTAAACTGAAATTGGACAATTTTGAAAAAGTTAAAATAACACACGCCTACAGAGAAGCCAATGCTGTTGCGGATTTTTTTGCTAATGAAGGAGTTAAGTGTGAAGATTTGTGTACTTGGCTAAATTATAGCGATCTAAATGTTGAAGTCTATGCCCTATTAAATTATGATAGATCACATGGTAAGGTGTCATGTTAGCCCTTCAATGAGGACAGGTTGGATATCTCACATCACAATCATTAGATTGTATGGTATCGAGCCCGGTGGAGTAAATTGTAAGTTTACCCCTTACGCTTTGTGGGTGTTTAGATTTGGTGGGGCCAATTTTAAAAAGGACTGTGTTTGGTTCTTTCTCTTTGTGTCGGCCAATATGGGTGGGGACAGAAAGCAATTTGAGCTAGACAACTATGATATCCACATGAAAAATACAAAGGTATGGAACAAGATAAAAAGCGGAGGTCTGTTACCCTTTCTGGAGAAACTTCATGGTTCTGATATGGAGGCAATGAAGCTCTTTGCCAAGAACTGGCATGATGGAAATCTGACTCTGTTCGGCAGTAATGTTGAGCTCAACGAAGACTTAATTGCCAAAGTCACTGGTTTACCTACAGATGGTAAGAAGTTTTTTAGGGACAGGGCTTATTCGGATGAAGCTGTAATCAGATTCCCGAAAAATGATAAGGAGAAGTAGAACCTGATTAAAATTGTGAACAACTATTTTGATGTTGATTCCATCAAGTCTATATGGCGGAAGGTGCTTCGGGCCATCATGGAATATATCACTATGGATGGCCGCTTCACAAAATTTTACGGGTACCACTTCGCCCTCCTCAACCATTTTCGCCATAAGGTTAGGGTTTCTATTCCTTACTATCTTTTTTGCTCTCTAAAGAAAATCTTGGAGGATAACAAAAAGAATCCCAAAAGATTCCCTATCCTCCATACTAGTTTAATCAGGCTCATTGTTGATTATCTGCATGAGCATGCCCCTGCTACCTCAGAAGCCAACCCTGATATTGATAGTGAGGATACCGAGCCCAGTGGCTCGGACTATAGGCCTAGCCCTAAAATTGGGCCTAAAGACCCTAGTCTGCAAGTTGGCCCTTCCAAGAACCTGGGTAAAATCCGGAGTGCACTTAAGCCCATCCGTCTTCCTCCTAATAACAGCCTTGTGGGCAAGTCCACCCAGGCTAAAAGTCTTGTTTCTTATTCTGAAGAGTCTTCTGAGCCAGAGGAAGCCGCTACCTATACTTCTGAGCGTTGTGAGGGCCCTGCCCCTGACTTATAGAATGTCGATTCCCCTGTTAATGCTGGTAAAGAGCCATCCCTGGATTTCCTTTATCTGGCTAAAACCAACTCTGAAACCCACTCTAAAATCCTAGACTGGACTTTATCCGAAATTAACGAGCTTAAAATCAAAAATTGGGCCTTGCAAAGCAAAATTAAGGAAATGGGAGTCAAGATTGTAGATTTGGGCAAGAAAAATACGGTCCACAGCTACATGATTATAGATAATGAGATTGAGGGCTTAAGAATCAACATCAAAACTATTGCTGAACAGAACCACATAATAGCAAGACACAATGCAATAATAATCAACGCTATGACCAAAAAACTTGATAAAGCCCAGCAGGGTTCCTTGGTGGTGGATCTTGATGACACTAAAGAAAAAATCCAAGAAACTGATGGTGGTATATCTAGAAGAACTAGAGCTAATTTGAAGCGAAAGGCTCCCTTAACCCCGAAAATGGTGCAGACTTTCAAATAGGGGGTCATTGATATGCAGATGTTGGAGGCAGAGACTAAGACTGTCCTTCTGTCTCTGAAATAATCCTGTGTTCTTCTGCTGTCTTTTTCTTTTTGACCCTCCTGGTCTTTTTTGTCCGATTGCTGCTGTTTTTTGTTGGGCAGCTATTTTTTTTTGGTGGACCATTGGTGGTCCTTTCTCTATCTTGTAAACTTTGTGGTTTCAAGTCCCTGTAAAACCCGTTTTACCCTTTTATCAAAAACTACCATTTCTACATTATTCACATTTATTCAATGAACAGGTTTATAAAACAACCATAAATATCTCTGCAAAATGGTCAATTCTACGCTATAGGTGAGTGTAGCACTAGGTTTGATCTATGTGTTAAGCATGGTAGGTCTTATGCAATAGGAAAACACTCATAAAAAGGTGATTTTAAAGATCCCACTCAAATTTGTGTGCCATTGCAGACTCCTAGTTTATGAATTGGTAAGGTTTATTGAAACCAAGGAATGGACCAACCATTAATATCAAATTTAAACTATAAGAAGGCATGCACTAGATTCATTATGTCATAATAAAAACACTTTCGTTATGTATATATAAAAAAAATCAGGAATAAATAGAGCGAGTCCTACTTTGCTAAGAAATTGAATATGTTGTAGCACCCAAGTTACCATGCACACTCCCTATATAAGACTTTGATCAATATTTCAACTAGAATGCTCTTCTTTTCTCTCCACTATTATTTATGCCAATGATTAGCAAAGAGTTGTCAATAATAATATCCAAATTGTCATGTGTTCTCCTTTGTTGAGCTCTCTCTTTTAATGGTGTTCTCTTTTTTTCACATTCTCATGCAAAAATCTCAACTCTAATCTCTATTTTTAGAATTATTTAACTTGCCTCCTCATCTTAGGATCACATGATTTTTCATGCAAATTATTTGAATTTTAAACTATTTTTATTTAATTTTACTTTCTTTTTAATAAAAATGTATTTATAAATATAATATCTTTATTATATTATTATTATATATATAAATTATGAGATTTATCAAACATTTGAAAATAAAATCTTTTATTTTCCTAGTTAAATTAATTTACACAAGAAAAACAATTATAAGACATAATAATTATTTAAATCATAACACATAATTATTCACAATGTAGGGTGAATGCAACTACATGAGTGTGGGCATAAGATTTCCATCATGCTGACTATTATAAGGCAACTAGCTCATCTCTACCTCAAGCATGTCTTGACATTCAACCCTATGTCCTGACATTCAACCTATTCTTGCACTCATTGCACTCAATGTATCATCAATAGGTTAGTCCATGAAACCATAATCAACAATCAAAATTTATTCACATCATAATAATTCATTAAATTATTTTAATTACAATAGCATGCATTTTAAAGATAACATCTAATTTATTGAATGCATGAAAACACATTAATCTATGCTTTGAAAACATATTATCCAATGGTCTTCATCCAATTTCATTTATTATTAAACAAAGTTTATGCAGGAAAAATTTAGATATGACAAAAAGTTTTAGGATGTTGATGAGGGTTCATCAAGTTATTTGAATACTACATATACTTGCATCCTGGTGGAGATCAATATCACAATGGATCTTTTGGCAGATATCTCCCTAAGAATTGCAAATAGGTGTTAGAACCAGATGTTAGATTATGAGGGATTTTGTTTTCGTAGATGTTTCAATACTAGTTACATTGCTATCCACTACCCCAAATGGAAAAAATGAAAGGCATGCCACTTGGTGGAGATATATTTCCCTCCACCACTACTTGGTGGAAAAAGAAGATTCCAGATCTCTTTCAAGGAACCTAATACCTAAGCTACCCAAAAGAAAAGAAGTAGGGATGAATGTCCAAAGGATCCACCTTTTCCTTCCACATTTGGGGTTATGAATGGCTTTCCTCTCTCAAGGAAGGATATTGTTAAGGCTTCAAAGGACCATAACTATATTGAAGTACCATAAAATCAAATAAAAGGTTTCAAAAAAATTGTCTCTTAGGGGGAAAATAATTCCATAAAGAATACAAATGCAACTATGAATGGCGGGTTAGATGTGGGATACTGGACAATTGTACAAAGAAAAGAAAGAAAAATGAAGTAACTTTCAACATGCATCTTCACTCCAATTCTAAATGTGGAGCTAAATCTTAAAACTATGAAAATTCCATGATCTAATTGGATCTTTGTGCTAACCACTTTGTATCCCACTTATGTGAATTACTGCCTTCCAATTCCTTTTGGCATCCATATGAGTTGCCATTTGAAAGTTAATTAACTACAATAGAATCTAGATGCTATATTAGTAATGGTATGTATAGTTGAACCCCAAATTTTGTATCTATCTAGTTGAAAAACTCTCAATTCTAGGTGCAATGGCCCTAGTTTTGTAATGGGAACCATGTAACTTTTTTTTGTTCAATATAACAGTCTAGCCCCTACTACAACTCAAAAAAAAAAGTTAGATTTTTTAATAATTTAATATATTTTAAATATATTATGTAATAAACTGTAATATAATAATTTTATATTTTACTTCTTAATATATTAGACTATATATTGTATTAATATATTAAATTAATATGCATACAATAATATTTTGACAAAAAAAACATGAAAAATATTAGAATCTGGATTTTATTTTACTTCATATTTTTTTTATATTTTACAAAATAATTTTAATTAGCATGAAAATTAATTAGAATTAAAAAAATAAAGACTAAAATTATTTATAATTTAATTAATTTTTTAAAAAATAAATATAATTTAAAATTAAGTTTACAATTACTTTTATTATTAGAGTTATAATTATATAAATTAAATTAAAATTAAAATTATATAATTTTTTAATTAATAAATTTATTATAATAAGAATTCAATTAATTACTACATTCGAAAGACAAATACTCAAGAGACTTTTTTTAATATTAAGACGAACATAAAATATCTTTGTTTACTTTTACTTTTGCAAATTAACTTTAAAAGTGAACTTTAATGAAACATTCGAATCACTTGCTTTTACCTTAATATTCTCCCTTTCAAACATTTTATTTGATTTACCTTTAATGAATACTTTTACATTTTCTTACACTCAAATCGTTGAAGTTCCCACCTAAACATCAACCTTTGAAAATAATCCATCTTACATATTCCTCTCTCCGTTGATATTCCTTTGATTCGAATTTTCCACTTAACTTTTATTGATTTCTCCTAACAAATAGATTCCACTCACATACATGACTATTAACTTCCCTTTAATATTACCTTGCATTAATCTTTATGGGCGGATTTTTGGTTAATGGGAATAACTAAAATATGGGTCAATTTTATAATTTTATATCATGGGCCTCTCAAATGATTAAGAACCCATTCACATTATTATATCAAATTTTTAGTTAATGGTGCAACTTGTCTTTGTTTTTCTATTGGTTGATATCAAATTAAAAAGAATGGTATAATTTCAAAACAAGGTATGTTCACCATATTAATAAATAGAAGCATGAATTAAAATTTATATGAAGTATTTTTAGGTGGTCTCAAATGTCAACTAAGTTCTTAATAGTCAATGATGAGGATTTTAAAATCTTTTAACTAATTGTTATGTTAGGATAGTGCAAGTCATTTAGATAAAAAAATTCCACTGCTTGTTGAGTCTTGATTGATCAGAGATTTACAAAGCCCTCTCATTTCTTCTTGTGCTATCTCACTTGCACCGTATATTGCATATTCCTTGCTAGATTGATGCTTTTGTGGCATATTTCAACATTACCATTCATTATGTTGAGTCATTTACATTATTAGGTGAGTACTTTGAAACATTGTTGCATGTGGCTTGGTCTATCCATTCAATTTCTTATGCAATACTTTTCCATTATTTTGAAGTATTAATTATTTTTATGCAACATAAAATACACCATCAATATCAACAAACCATTCTAGATCTAGAAAAATAGTAAATGCTAAGGTTTCCTTCATGCATTTTTATTATTTGAAAATTTATTTACTTTTTTTTATCCCCATAAAGTTAACTTCTATGTTCCTACATAGACTGATGAGACATCCAAGATTTCCATCCATTAAGAAATAGCATATGGTCTTTCATATAGTTTTGACTCTCCAATTGTACCTCAAATATCTTCTTTCGAATGATTATTTTGTTGGCTCCAAGTCTTACAATGTCTTTTTGATGACCTTCCATTAAGTTTGTCCATCTATTACTAGTATTTTTTCCATTACCTTTCTTTCTCACCAAATTCCTAACTTGAGGCCTTCTCCTTTGTTTTGAATCCTATTTATTCTAATATTTAGAAGAATTCCTTATTTTTTAGTAGTTCCTCTTCTATAAGGTCAGACAATTAATTTAACCTCTACACTTATTTCTTTGAGAAATATAATTTCATGTCCTCATCCCTCTTTTGTTCTTTTTCAATTAGATATTTTAATTTGTTCAATAACAAATAATGTCTACTCTTTCTAAAGGTTTCTCCTCATTCTCAGTCTATTTTTCCCCTCATTCTCACTCTATTTTTCTTTCATTAATTTCTTAATGACCTCCTTTATAAGGTTGTCCTTATTCTCCAGCTATACTTCTCTAGTCTCTCTTCCTTAATCATGGATGGTTCCTCTATCTCCCAGTTACTTTTTCAATCCACCTTTTGACACTATTTGACATTATCTCCTTCCCTTTTGGGTATCTTCATTAATTCCTTAGTGTTATAGGGTGAATTTGACACTTATAGTTGGGTGAACTTGCAATAGTGAGTCCCAATTATGTGCAACAATATTTTTGAAAGTGTTGGGCACTCAAATCATCCAAACACCTTCAAACAAAGGTACTTTCATTTGACGGTAGCACAAAAAAAACCTTCAAATGAAGGTAATCTTTGTTTGAAGGTTACTTTTGATTATTCAAATAGTATAAAATAATACCTTCGTTTGAAGGTACCTTCAAATGAAGGTATTATTTTAATGTTAAAAAAAGTAAAAAACAATGAAATGAATTTTCAAAAGTTATTTTTCTTTCACAGTCCAAGCAACATGGTTTGCACATTACTATTGGGTTGAATTTAAAAAGGTTCCCATAAACATCAATAGTGGTAAATCATAGGTTTAGAATTAATCATTTGCATTCAAACTATCATGTGGCTTTAAACAAATGTTTTTTATCCACCCCCTTGGAAATTTTTCTTTTGAACGAGTATTTTCAATACTAGATCATTGATTTTTCAATTTATCAATATAAGGAAAAAATTTATGGCTTTTTAACCTTAAAATGTTTAATTGAAACCCTAAATGGTTATTTTGAAACCCTAAACAATTATTTTGAAGCCTTAAAAAACTTATTATGAGATCCTAAAATCTTTAATATAAACACTAAATGGCTATTTTGAAACCCTAAAATATTCAATTGAAACCCCAAACAACTATATTTAAAACCCCAAAATCTTTAATTGAAACCTTAATCAATTATTTTGAAACCCTAAAATATTCAATTGAAACCCTAAACAACTATTTTAAAACACTAAATAGTTATTTTGAAACCCTAAAATATTCAATTAAAACCATTAAAAACTATTATGAAACCCTAAAATATTTAATTGAAACCCTAAATACTTATTTTGAAACCCTAAAATATTCAATTGAAACCCTAAACAACTAGTTTTAAACCCTAAAATCTTCATTTAAAACTCTAAAATTTTCAATTTTGAAACCTTAAAATCTTCAATTGAAACCCTAAACAACTATTTTCAAACCCTTAAATATTCGATTGAAAACCTAAATAGTATTTTAAAACCGAAAAATATTCAAGTGATCTTGGTATATCCCCAATTGCTTGTTGGGTGATGACAATATGTTCCCTTCTATCTCAATGTCTCCTTGATCAATTAGGTATTTGATCTATTTTAAAATTTTCATGCATTCTTTTTATGGAATGGCCTTTTATCTTGTGGTAATTGCATTATTTATGTTCTTTGAACCATAAAATTTTTGTCTTAGTCTTGTTGAAATATTCTTTCAGAGTAAAGGTGACCATGATAGCTTAGGTTTTTTTTTGCAATTGATAATATCTAACTCTCTTACCACTTGACCATGTTACCTAATTATCTATTATCAAAATTCCTTTAGTATATATATATATATCACAACCTAGAGTTTGAGCCCAGAGAAAGATAAAAAATAGTGGATTAAAGTTTCAAATAGTATGTGTTGTACCTATCCACTTGCCATATATGTATGAGCTTCATTATGGTATATATATGCATAGATTCATCCTTTACATCAGAAACCTTACTAAGTTCACATGTTGTGCACCCACTTAATTACTACTTAAATTTGTAGACAATTTATTACCAACTTGACACTTAAGAATTTATATGATTTGTGTTAGCATAATGCCATATATTTAAATGAGAATGATTAAATGGACCAGCTTTCAGTTTAAATTTTTGATGATATCTAACTTTATTCCCACTTCATCATGTTGGCTAATTATCTATTAGATCGATATTTCATTAGTATACATGTATATATATCATAACTTGGAGTTTGAGGGGGGAAAGATAAAAAATGTGGGTTAAAGTTTCAAACAATATATGTTGGATCTATCCAAGTCATGAATAGATTCCTATGAGCTTCATTACATGTATATATAGGAATATATTCATCCTTTACATCGCAAACCTTATGAATTTCACATGTTGTACACACCCACTCCAAATTAGTATTTAAATAGTATCTACAATTTATTACCAACTTGACACTCAAGAATTTGTTTGGTCTCCTTTCTAACATAATTTTATATATTTAAATGAGAATGATGAAATGGATCATATTTTAATTTAATTTTGTTATGATATCTAACTCTCTTCCCATTTGATTATGTTTCCTAATTATCTAAATTATCAAGTTCTTCCATTAGTACATGCATACATATATCACAACCTAGAGTTTAAAGGGGGTACGATAAAAAATAGTGGGTTAAAGTCTCAAACAATATATGTTGAATCTATCAAACTCATACATGTATGAGCTTAATTATGGTATATATATGCATAGATTCATCTTTTACATCACAAAGTTCTTACTAAGTTCACATGTTGTGCACCCACTTAAAATTACTACTTAAATAGTAGAAAAATAATTACCAACTTGACACTCAAGAAATTTTAATATCTCCTTTAGCATCATTTCATATATTTAAATGAGAATTTGATGAAATGGATCTTTTTTTAATTTAAATAAATGTTGATGATATCTAAATTTCTTCCCACTTGATCCATTTTCCTAATTCTCTATTATTAACTTCTTCCATTAGTATATATACATATATCACAACCTAGAGTTTGAGGGGTGTAAGATAAAAATAGTGGGTTAAAGTTTTAAATGTAATTTATATGTTGGATCTATCTACTTGTCATACAAGTAAATATTATATGAGCTTTATTATGGTATATATATGAGTGCATAGATTCATCCTTAAACATCACAAGCCTTAATAAGTTCACATACATTGAATGTATCCACTTAATTAGTATGTAAATTTAACTTATCAATACAATTCATTACCAACAATTCACTCAAGAATTTGTATCTCCACATTTTCTATCAAAATTTCATATTTACATGAGAATGATGAAATGGATCATCTTTTAATATATGTTCTAGATAGATATCCAAGTTAAGTACAATGTGTATGTATGTTCATACATGCGTACACATACACATACATATATATGCACATTATGTACACATGTACAATATATATGTTTGTACATACATACATATATATGTTTGGTCCATTATATCTTTTAAGACCTCTTAAAGTGTTTAATTCAAGTTCCCTAAACAACTGTACATGTATGTATATCTATATAGTTCATTATATATACACTAGTTCATTGTATGCACACATGATGTATGCATATATATACATGTATGTTTTTAGGGTCCAAATATATATATGTGGACACGTGATGTATGCATATTGTATTTAATATTGTGAACCCCTAAACCTGCATATGCACAAGGAAGTCAAACATTGTTAGTGTTAGTTCAAATATGCATGTAATCAAAGAGGGATTCCCCATAAAATCCATCTATCTAAAACTTAACTTAGGAAATGAAGAACACAATGAAATTACAACATTTAAATCCTAATTAAGCAAATAGCATTATGATCCTATGGGGGAATTGGTGCCAATGATATGTTGCAATTGGCCCTTTCCCAATTCCTAAGTTACAAGTGTTGATTGATTGAAGAAATGGTCAAATCTCCAAAGAGATTTGAGCATAAATTTGGTGCAAATGTGAAATTGGAAAAATTAGCTCTCAATGTGGAGAGAGTAACTTTGCATGTGATTGTGGATGAAGATTGAGGAGAAGAGTCTCCAATTTATAGATTCAAATCTTGGAAGAGATAGTGGAAACAAGCAATGTGGGACAAAAGATAATCCAATGGCATTGTGCCACTTGTCCAAATGTGATTGGATGAGGAATGTGCAAGTTTTTGCCAATGTGCCAATAAATGCAATTAGGTGGCATTTCAAACTTGAGAAATGACATGTTGAAGAGGGAAAATGAATGAAGTTAATGTCACTTGGCTCAAGGTCAAGGACATGTAAGAGGCTTTTAATGCCTTGTTGGAAGGACCAAGTCCACTTGGATTTTTTGAATTCAAAAGAGGAATATTCCCTTTTTGATGCTTTGTGAGGGAAAATAGAGAATTTAGTAAATCAAATAAATTGATTTATTGTGCAACTTGCATTCTCTAGAGATTTTAATGAAAGAGATTAACTTAATCAATGTTTTGATTAACTTAATGAAGAATTAGGTGATGTGACAATTTAGACTTAGATTTATGAATTAACTTAAGTCCAAAATTGAGAGAAATGATTCATTAAATAAATCATTTGATTTATTTAATAAAGAAGGAATGTGTTAGATTAAATCAAATAAGGTTTAATTTATTTAATTTAATGAGAAGACTTTAGAGATTTTAATCAAATAAAATGATTTATTTAATTAAACAGCAATGTAGGGTTAATTAAATTAAACTCATTAATTTAATCAAAGGAGGTGATAGACTTAATCCAATAAATAGTGATTTATTGAATTAAAGGATGGAAAGTGATGAAATGCTGAGAATTTGATCTGAGAGGAAATGTTGTTAGTAATCGGGATTAGGTGTGCCAAAACAAACTTGTACATTTTCCATGTCTACATTTTTCCCCTCTTTGAAGCAATGTACTTGTTGCATTGATTCAAAGAATAATCCCTTGTGATCAAAGTTCAAAAATTTATCAATTTTTCAGATACCCCACTGTTGCCCTAGCGAAAGGAGTTACGCTGGTATATTGCCCCCTCGAGAGATCGAGCGGAAATGTTCAATTTTCCGATTGAGATCGCAATAAAATGCTAGAGGAGTGGTTCTATTGATCAAAGGACTCAAGATAATTCTTTGATGTAGACAATTCTGATGATGTATAGACAGTCATCGCCCATGTGTAGCCTCGTGTATATCTTGATTCAACACACCGATTTTAGATAGACATGTTAGTAAAGATAGAAGAATAAGAAGAATAAGATGGATGGAAGGAGGATCTACACAAGTTCACATTATTACCGATGATAATGAGGTATTGCATTGCTAGGAATCGAGATTTTCAAAGGGCCAATTGCTTTATGTTTGATAACACACATAGGTACGATGCATCAAGGTATAAAGGACCAGGATGGCGTTGTACCTAGTGTGATGGACTCTAACTCGACAATCAGATAGGAGTGATCTTGTTCACACTTGACATACAGAAACCTTGCTAGGATGGACCCAACAAAGCAAGTATTCGCCAAGTTATTTTACAAAAGTATCCAGCAAGCACAACAAATAAAAAAGATAATGATCATTGCCCCATTCCTTTCTCTATAAACCTGTTTTGTTTAGGCATCATTGAGAGGTCCTTGGAATGAGAGCAAAATAAGATAAGTCTAAAAAGACCAAGATAAAGTAAATAAACAAGCTAATGTTCTTCATACCGCTAGCCAAGGCTAAACTACAGCGGGGTACCTGATGCTTATGTCCATCATGGGAAAGCTTCATCCTAGGACATGTAATGATCAGGGTTTAGATGGGACTGATTTGGGTGATAAGCTATTGATACTCTGAGTTGACCAACTTGCTTGTTTACTGACTTAGGCTTAAGACTTTGACAATTAGAGTGTTCACTTTGAGACCTGCTAAACTTGCTTCTGACTGACTCACCAAAGGGTAAAAGTGACGATTGAATTTATTATGAATGAGATGATCATGGGTGAAAGCGAGATGAAATGGATGCACCATTTTGGGTTTTTTCAAATGTTTTGAGGCTATTTTTGGTATTTTGAGATGTTTTACAAATGTTTTTGGTATTTTCAAGATTTAATGACAAGCAAACTAACCTAAAGACCTATCCTATGGGTCTCAGGAGCTGATCCATAGATTAGCCTTTCCTACGTTATACACGCAGAGACAACGTAGTTCGACTGACGACACATTTGACTTAATGAAAGGATGGATGGGCAAACGGATTTCCAATGTGATAGACGCCTAAAGGACTGACCTAAATGTGAAAATTAGGCGGGCAAATGGATTGCCAATGTGACGGATGCCTAAGGACTAACCCTAACTGTCTCAGGGGATGATCAAAGATCAACCTTGCCTACGTTCAAGCTCAAAGATGACCTAGTTCGACAAGGTGAAAAATTGACAAGACTTAATGATGAATTTTTTGAAGATTTTCTGAATGTTTCGACATGTTTTGGATTTTGGAATGATTTGAATGTTTTTAATTTTTGATGAGTTTTTTGAATGTTTTTGAGTTTTTTGAATGTTTTTAGTTTTTCGCATGATTTTGACAATTTGGATATGGATATGTGATGATATCAGTGCTTTGTTTTGAGATTTTGTTGAAAACCAAGCTTACTGTTGATCAATCAGATTGATGGATTGATAGTCTGACTAAGTGTGTTAAGTCAAACAAAGATGATAATGCACTTGTAAATTCCAGGAAGTTGTGTTATCCCAAAGTAAACTCGTACAAAAAGGATAATTTGGCTAGGTGTGTTAAGCCAAATGAGGTGATTATGGATTTGATAATTTGGCTAAGTGTGTTAAGCCAAACAGAATGATGATAATGAACTTGTAAACCCAAGGAAGTTGTGTTATCCTAGAGTAAACTCATGGACAAGATGATAGTTTGACTAAGTGTGTTAAGTCAAACAAGGTGATAATTGATTGGATTCGATTGATCAAGATTGATGAAGCTTGATTTGGAACAAAATTATTTTGATGATTTGATGTGACACAGATGTGCGCATTAGATGCGACTAATATGAATTGCTTGGATTGATGTTCGAAAAAAGATAGAGCATGATAAGGAATGTCTTCTTGTCAAAAAATGCCATGGGCTAGTGATTTGGATCCTTTTTGGTTTGCAAATGCTTTAACCAATTTGATTTCACGTTCACCAACGCTCGGATCGCCACATAAGTGTGAAGGATATAGATCAAGATTTATTCCCAAAGCAAGATGCAAATATTTGCCCCTAGTGTCTAGCAATGTTTGACAGGCCATGGGTGGATGCTTGGATAGAATGAATATGGATTATCTTGTGATAAGATAAGGGTGTTCAAATAGAGAAACGCTCATTCGGATAATGCTTCAAGGCTTAGATAGCGTTGGGTAGGATGGGATCAATGAAAATGACCCATGTCAAGATGTCTACCATAAACAAGTGTAAAGCGTTTACCAAACCTTCATCAAAATCTAGATAAGGTAGATAAATGGCAATGTGTTGGATAACGGTTCATGGATGAATGGATTTATGTTGGCTTTATTATGGATGCGATAAGATGCTTTCTTCTGAACTGGCGCACGTAGGTGCTTGATTCTACACATGATGCCTATTTGCCAGGTTTTCATCATGGTACCTATCCAAAGCACCACCGAAGTGGTTTTTGCTAGAGGACAATTTTTCTCTTTACTGTTTTCAATCCTTTTTCTGATTTTTTTGGATTTTTATATTTTTTGATTTTTTTTGTATTTTCTAAGAGATTTTAAGCTAATGTTGAACCACCTAGTGGTGCTAATGTTGATGCTTTTGTCATAATGTGCCATCGATATCCTACTTGAAGAAGTTGCTTTGCCAAGATACATGCACTTGAATGCAACTTTTGAGATCCCTGATCTGCTTTGCTGATACCAGAGTTAACTCTGTCTCTATGTGCACATCGTGATAGAGTTCCTTCTGAATCCTTATGATGAAGGGTGACTACCAATACATGGTCAATGTGAGAATTGGATATCATGCGTGGAGGCATGGATAGAGTGTGTTTAGGAGTAAAAGATGGATTGGTTGATAGTTTGGAACCTTTGACTCTCCAAACTTGGGAAGATGAGCAGTAATGGGTGGATATGGAAGTGTGTATGGACTTAGGACTAACTACTTGATACACTTTGTACGTTGCTTTAGAAACATGTTTTCACTTTTCTGGACATCTTTGATGGATACTTTTCCCTTTTTGATTTTGCCCCATAGTTTCTTTGACTAATGGAGTTTGATAGGGATAATCTTTCTTTGTATTCTTTAGTATCCAAGTGTATTTGATTTGTCCTTCGTGCTTCTTAGCTTCTTTTTCTTTGATGACATTTTTCATTCTTCGATTCAAGTCTTTCTTTTGACGTTGGTCCCAATTTGTTGATGGGGTGATGGGTGAATGAGGATTCATGACATGGCGGGTTGTAGTATTGGCATTGGTTTCATCATAAGGATTCTTCGTGCTCCCTATGTTGACGTTTGCTTGAGACAAAGTTGCCCCCAGTATGGTGATAATAGCACCTTTGTTCTTTGACTCTCCTTGTTTTGAGATGCCTTGTTCAGAATGCATTCTCTGACAAATGACCACTGTCGATGATGTTATTCCAATTTGCTGCTCTATTGACTCTGGAATATCCTGTTCATTCTGACCTGTTTCCTTGAGTGGATAATGTCGGATATCTTCATACATGATGTCCTCAGTCTGGATTTGGGATATATTTGATCCTGATGTTGACAATTCAGTTTGACTGTAGGAACCAATAACCTGCCCTTTTTGTGCAATAATGTCAGGAGTAAAATAATCCTATTCTGAATGAAGACCAC
The DNA here is from genome assembly GCA_007115665.2 of Sequoiadendron giganteum. Taxonomy (NCBI): domain Eukaryota; kingdom Viridiplantae; phylum Streptophyta; class Pinopsida; order Cupressales; family Cupressaceae; genus Sequoiadendron; species Sequoiadendron giganteum. Next base: position 339,867,374 of record CM021108.1, read on the forward strand.
CTACGTGTCCATCCAAGGAAAGCATCTCATGGGTAGATGGTGGAGTATGTGCTATGTGGATGTGATCATTATTTTTGAAATCTTGTAGGAGAGTGGCCATCACCTCATTGTAGTATCTTGCATATAAAAATTCTTGATCTTGATTAATGTCGGAATTGCTTTCAACATGCTTTGGATCAAGTTCTTGACATGGGTCAATTTTAAAGGATGGATTTCTTTCAAAGGGTTCTTGGACATCGTCATAAGGCATTGAAAGTGGCTCAATATCCTCTTGATCTTTGAGTGGACTTGGATCAAATGGTGAGTTGAGAATTTCTTCAATATCTATAACCATGAGGCCAAAGGATGTCAATATGTCTTGGAAAGGTCCATTGCTAGACTTTGGTGAAAGATGTTGATCATGCTTTTGAATAAATTCTTGAGATATGTCCTCTAACTCGTTAGGTGGTGTAGAGACATTGTCAACATGATCATTCATGGATGGATCTTGGTTCATGTCGATAGGATCAAATAACATCAACACTCCTTGAAATAGATCTTTGTAGGAGGGGTCTTGATCATGACTAAAAAATGGCTCTTGATGTATGTTGATTTGATCATGAGATGAAGTGGAAACATCTTCAAGGTGTTCATCGATGAATAGATCTTGATTATTGTTTTCGACAACTATGGTGGGAATCTGTTGCAAGCTCTGCTGAACGAGTAATTCCTGCGTTTGCTGTTGAGCCAACAACACTTGTTGTTGGTCATGTTGTTGTTGTGCCAACAATGCTTGGTGTTGGGCTTGCTGTTGAGCTGCTTGTTGATGGATTTCTTGCAATAGTGCCTTGAATTGTGTTTGCTCCTATTGAGCCTGGTGCTGGGCTTGAGCTTGATCCTGTGCTTGTTGGGCTACTTGAGCCGCTTGCACAATTTGTGCGGCTTGTTGGGCCTGGAGTGCCTTTTGGCGGGAAGCTTCTTGAGTGGCTTGCAACATGATGGAGAATGAATTGGTTGTGTTGTGTTTTGGCGGCGGTGGCGGTGGGTTGGGAATGGTGTTGATTACTGGGGTGAGCGGAACAGTGTGATTGATTGCCAAGGTTTGAGTGGTGAATGGTGTGATTGAGATTCTTGGTCTTTGAGACATTTGAGGAACAGTAGATGTGTTAACTGTTGGGGTTTCTTGGGTGGTTTCCATTTGTTTTTGCGATATTGTTGGCAAAATGAGATGATTTGGTATTATAGGTTGATTTAGGTAACTTTGATTTTGCATGGTGTTACCTTGACTTGAATCAACATATGGAGTTGCCAATATACTGCCAAGATTTTGAACAACATTAGGGGGATTTGAAAGCATATCCATCCCAAAGTTCACCAAGTATGGATTTGAAATGGTCATGTTTGGTAAATTTGCACTTGGCATGTATACATTTGGTGGGATAATGTTGTTTGGAAAACTCATGCATTAAGCGTTTGGTTGATAGATTTGTAAATTTGGACTTGGATTTAAATCTATCATTGGAAAAGGTGTTCCAAACTTTGGATTGGGCACACTCACATTCATTGTACCATTGAGGTTTGGAGGCGATAATGATGCCATGTTTGAATGTGAGTTTTGATAATCAATTGGCATTGGAAGACTTGGATAGTTTGGTTGAATCCAATTTCTCATGATGGATGGATCAAGTTTATATTCCATGTCCCTCTTGTGTTTTGATCTTGTTGTGAGAGTGAACCTCTAAGGTGTTTAGGACCAATGATGAGATGAAAGATGAAAGGGGTGAATGATATGGGTGCTTTGAACTTTTAGAAACTTTGGATCAATGCTAGACTTTAGGAGTTGGTTTGATTTGATAGTTTGGCTAGGTGCGTTAAGCCAAACGAGATGATGGTGAACTTGTAAACCCTAGGAAGTTGTGTTATCCTAGGGAAAAATTGCATAAGAGAATGAATTGGCTAAGTGTGTTAATCCAATGAGAGTGATGATGAACTAGTAGACATCAGGAAGTTACGTTATCCTAGAGGCAAATTTGTTCAAGAAGATTGATAATTTGACTAGGTGCGTTAAGTCAAACAAGGTGATGTTGATTTTCCAAAAGTCTAGCATAAGTGATGTTGCCAAGGCTCCAAAATTTGTTGGTGAGATGGAATTTGATAAATGTTTGGATGGATGAAGTGTTTGACTTGATCCTCGATGAACCTAAGAAGGACTTTGTTTATAAGACCAAGGTAATGAAGAACATGCTTTTCCCTAAGAGAAAATCAAACCAAAAGATCAATGTTCGCATGGAAACCAAATGAATCAAAAGGGACCAAAAACATGTGTGGTTCAATTGTCTTTTATCTTGCTTAGATCCGGTTCTTTTTACCATAAACACTTTCTTGATTAGCTTTTCCAAACTGAATGTCCAATGTCCTAATTTTCTTTCATCCCACAAAGTGCATTATGTGGAAATCAAGGAAATCAAGGCAAAGGTTTCCTAATGTTTAACCTTGTTGGAAACAAATGATGATGGAATCCAAGCACTTAGAAACCTCTAAGGATATGATCCTTAGGGAAAGCAAGAGTGCTTAAATTCATCAAAGGTATTTGTTTCCCACAAGGGGTTTGAAATTTGAAGGTCTTGTGAATGTTTGTTTTCAAATGTTTTGGAGACCAAGAAATGTATTTTTTCAAGCAATTTTTACAATCCTAGGATGATGAGGCAATATATTGTTGGGTTCCCACTTGGATAAATCCAGCTGCGCATATCTTGTGTGAATGGCTAAATGCTTGACCACACTGGCTCCCCTCCACGACTCACTTATTCGGGTCAGCCAAGCATTAGTACCCATGAATCTCCCATGGCATACCTTCCATTTCCACAACAAGACCATATGCTACGTGGGGCGGCTTCAAAGGACATAACCTTTTGCACCAACAAGATAGACAAGTTTTTGGCCTTTTTCTAAACGGGGTTCTAATTCGGGCATTCCGTTCATGGGGGATTATCCAACATCGGCGAGAGTCCATTGCTATCCATGTCGTCAAAATAATCTTTGTGATATTGGCCTTTGTTCCAATATCCACACTTATATCTTGGGTGGAAGTCGCTTGGCTTTAGCGTGTTCTCGGTTGGGTCGTTCCCTTGGGTGATTACTTTTTCCCACAAGGCAGGCCCTCTAAGTTAACAAAAGTGAGCTAACATATCCTATCGTTCACACAACCCTTGTTGAAAAACAAAGGGGAGAACCTCCGCAATATATCGTGCTCACACTTGCATGTTTTTTTCAATTTTAAGTGCCCAAATCAAATGTGGAGGCAATCTTTTCGACAAGTTAATATCACTAAATTTTTTTTGATTCTCAAGATCGCTATAAAGCGCGAGAGAAGCGCATACGCATTTTAATGATGTTAATTTGTTAAAAAGTTTGCAAAACATAAAAGACACATGTTCAATTTTAACCTTCAAAGCAATGATGAGTTCATTTTAGAAGCACCAAAATGAAATGTGAAGTTTTCCTTGTCCAATTTTAAATCCAAATTGAAAACTAGTAAATGTCTAAAATTCTTTTTAGCCCCTTGGCAACTTAAAAAAAATAAAGTTTGTTTGTTCTTTTTAGATCCTAATGAAAAATTAGTAGCCTAAGGTCAAAATATTTTAACAAATTTTCAAGAAGTGTTGAAGAACACTTAAGTGTTTAGAAACACTTTGCACAAGATGAACATGAAAATTTAAACATTTTTTTTTTAAAGCCCAAAGTAAAATTAGTTTTTCTAAGGCCAAATAGTTTAACAAATTTTCTCAAGAAGTGTTAAGAAACACTTTTAGTGTTTAGAAACACTTTGGGTTTGTGAAGACAACATGATGGTGAACTTCTCCTTTTGCCTCCATCCTGCAAAATAACAGAAAAACAGAGAGTAAAAAAATAGAAAAACAACAAATTAGGTTAATACTAAAAAAATTATTCAAATTTTAAAAACCAGACTGATCTCGCGACGGAGTTTATCAAATGCGGTGCTCCTTAACAGATACAGTGCTCCTTAAAAAACACAGGCGGTGCTATACAGTGTCGCGCGGTCCACTATATGCGGTGCTCTGTAGAAACAGAGACTGCGGGTGCGGCGGAGTTTTACACGCGGTGGAGTTTGGCAGCGGCGATGTTTGTCAAATTTTGAAATTTCATGCGTGGGAAACAGTTGCAGTGCTATATGGTGCCACGAGCTTCGGGAGGTGCGGTGCAATATAGCATCGCATATGAGTCCGCGGTGCAATACAACACCGCGTGTCTGGTACACGGTGCAATTTCCTACGTATGAAGAAAAAATGTGAAAAAACTGCAGAATTTTGAAAGAAAAACGTGTCAAAAAGCTTCAAGCCCTCCTTCTAGCGCCAAAATGTGAACCCCTAAACCTGCATATGCACAAGGAAGTCAAACATTGTTAGTGTTAGTTCAAATATGCATGTAATCAAAGAGGGATTCCCCATAAAATCCATCTATCTAAAACTTAACTTAGGAAATGAAGAACACAATGAAATTACAACATTTAAATCCTAATTAAGCAAATAGCATTATGATCCTATGGGGGAATTGGTGCCAATGATATGTTGCAATTGGCCCTTTTCCAATTCGTAAGTTGCAAGTGTTGATTGATTGAAGAAATGGTCAAATCTCCAAAGAGATTTGAGCATAACTTTGGTGCAAATATGAAATTGATAGGAATGGTGGATGATTGGATGAAATTGGAAAAATTAGCTCTCAATGTGGAGAGAGTAACTTTGCATGTGATTGTGGATGAAGATTGAGGAGAAGAGTCTCCAATTTATAGATTCAAATCTTGGAAGAGATAGTGGAAACAAGCAATGTGGGACAAAAGATAATCCAATGGCATTGTGCCACTTGTCCAAATGTGATTGGATGAGGAATGTGCAAGTTTTGGCCAACGTACCAATAAATGCAATTAGGTGGCATTTCAAACTTGAGAAATGACATGTTGAAGAGGGAAAATGAATGAAGTTAATGTCACTTGGCTCAAGGTCAAGGACATGTAAGAGGCTTTTAATGCCTTGTTGGAAGGACCAAGTCCACTTGAACTTTTTGAATTCAAAAGAGGAATATTCCCTTTTTGATGCTTTGTGAGGGAAAATAGAGAATTTAGTAAATCAAATAAATTGATTTATTGTGCAACTTGCATTCTCTAGAGATTTTAATGAAATAGATTAACTTAATCAATGTTTTGATTAACTTAATGAAGAATTAGGTGATGTGACAATTTAGACTTAGATTTATGAATTAACTTAAGTCCAAAATTGAGAGGAGATGATTCATTAAATAAATGATTTGATTTATTTAATAAAGAAGAAATGTGTTAGATTAAATCAAATAAGGTTTAATTTATTTAATTTAATGAGAAGACTTTAGAGATTTTAATCAAATAAAATGATTTATTTAATTAAACAGCAATATAGGGTTAATTAAATTAAACTGATTAATTTAATCAAAGGAGGTGATAGACTTAATCCAATAAATAGTGATTTATTGAATTAAAGGATGGAAAGTGATGAAATGCTGAGAATTTGATCTGAGAGGAAACGTTGTTAGTAATCGGGATCAAGTGTGCCAAAATGAACTTGTACATTTTCCATGTCTACAAATATATACACACACATGTATGTACACACATGTATAATATATAATTTGTATATATTTAATATTATATATATATGTATACATACAAGTCAATCTATATTTATATATATATGTATGTATGTATGTATCTAGATACATACATATACATATACATATACTATATACATGTGCACACACATTATATGTATATATGTACATGTATACATGTGTATACACACAACTACGTGTAAATATATAGATGTGTGTATATGTACACACATACATGCATAAATACATATGTACATATATACACGTACATGTGTATACATATATACATACATACACATGTGTACATTACATATAGGGTATGTGCAGGATCATGATGGCCCATGTGGCTGACGAATTTTTTTAACTTAAAATTGATGAAACGAAAAGGGTTTTTAAAGGATATTCTCAACTTTATACCAATATAAATTATGCTTTAATTTTAATTTAATAAATAATTATTATTCATTTTCTATTTGAATTACGACTAAAGTCTTGATTGATAGGTTGATTGAAAAATATCTATAACTTTCAAATGATATCACATTTTTTGAATCCAAAAAATGTGTCACATTCTATTCTTCACATACTATAGGATTAAAACAAGAAAAAAAAAATTCATGAAGTTTTGACCAAGTTAAGTTGGTCAGACATACGAGTTTTTATATTTTTAAAAGTTGTAATAAAAAATTCATAATTAATTATTTACTTGGAAAAAAAATACAAAAAAATATGCATCACATCAGGACATGAGTCCTCCACTTATATATAAAATAATATTAAAATTTTATTGTGTTTAGGGTGGTCAGACACACACCTACTTCTTATTTTTCCCTAAAATTTAAGTACTCCTGCATTGAAATTTCAATTTTTTACCAAATAGATTTTTATTTTTTTAAATAAACCTAGTAGTTTAGAAACTACATTCAATTTTCTACATATTCTATTCTTACATATTTTTTAAATAATATAGTAACTTATTCAAATTTTTACGTCAAGTTTCCTAACTCTAATTTTTATGAATTTTATTGCCACTTAAGGACTTATTTTTTCCATGATGATCTTGCACATACCCTATATATTTGTATATACAACATATAATTGTGTATATATGTATAATATTAAATACATATATATATGTATATATACATACAATATATATGTACATGTACATGTATACATGTACATACATCGAATTAAACCCTAAAATCAAGTCAAATTGAAACACTAAACTATTTTGAATGTGCAAGGTGAGGGGCCTCACTGAATTGGATAAAGCATCCCATTGTAGGCAAGTTTTCATGAGTTCCACTCTCCCCCCCATCCCTTTAGTACCAAAGGGCATGTCACACCAACGTCACTGATCATGTGAAAAAAATTTACCAAACACATTGCATTTTATAAGTGATATTTGATTCTTGTAGTCTAAGAAAAAACTATTTTGAATGTGCAACTCACAAATATGGATGATTCACTTTCAATACAAAAATATAGGGAGATCCATAAATTAGGGTTAATTTTAGATCACCCACAAACTACTAGGGGGTAAGTGCAAAAATATGGGGGGCCAAAAAGGGGGCTTAAGTGGCCATCATTTTTTTGAAATTAGGAAATACTAACCTTGGACATGAAATTGAGGATAGTTACACTCAAAATTTTGAGATGCAACAAAAACAATGATCGTAGTGCTCTAAGTCTACTTTCTAAACTACTAGTTTATTTTTAAAATGGTTGAGATTAAGGGGTTCAAAAGAGGGACCCACAAAAATTGGTGTTGTTTTTATTAGAAAAACATTATAAGATAGCAACTTTTGTGGGAATGTAGCGTGGTGAACTTTAAAAAAAATAAAATTTAAATCTCTTTGGTGAGAAATTATCTAACAGTATGTAGTTGATGCATGATTTTTTTGATAATTTTTTAATGAATATTTAATTTTTTACTAATTTTCAAAGTGGACACTTCCTGAAAAACAAAATTTTGGCTGTGCTACCCCTGCAAATTTTAAAAACTAATTGATTTTTTTTTAATATTTGTAGAATGGAGTCTAGTTTCTAAAAATGTAATTTATTTTAAATATCGATGAATGGTTAATTCATAATGAAAAAAGCACCAAACACTACTTTTTGCCAAAAAAGAGACACACAAACAAAATAAATTATAGATCAAAGGGTTAACATTGTCAAAAAGTTAAAAAAATTACATCGTTGGATAGCTAAGAGAGAGCCTAACATTACTCAGGTGTTCGATTTGTTTCGACATTGAAACACATGCAATCTTGATGTTGAGGACAATCTTGATTATGTGAAATATTGAATAATTTGCAAAAACACGTCTCTGATTGAGGGTTGAGGGTTTAAGGTTGAGGGTATAGGGTTGAGGGTATAGGGCATAGGGGTTGAAGGATTAGGGTTGAGGGTCCAATGAATAGGGTAAAGGGCATAGGGGTTGAGGATTAAGGGTAGAGAGTAGAGGTTTGAGGGTTTAAGGTTTGAGGGATTAAGGTTTGAGGGTTGAGGTATTATGGTAGAGAGTTTACTTGGGTTTAAGGGTTTAGGGGTTCAGGGTTGATGGTAGAGGGTATTGGGTTGAGGGTAGAGGGTAGATGGTTTAAGGGTTGAGGGTTGAGGGTTTAGGGTTTAGGTTTGAGGGATTAGGGTAGAGAGGGAGGGAGAGAGGGAGAGAGGGAGAGAGGGAGGGATAAATGAGATAGAGAGGAGAGAAGAGGAGGGAGGGACAAAGATATATGAGGGTTCAGGATCTAATGTATAGGGTAGAGGGTTGACAATTGAGGGTATAGGGTTGAGGACCTATAGGGTTGATGGTTTAGGGTATTGGGTTGAGGGTATAGGGTTTAGGGATTAGGGTAGAGGGTAGAGGGTAGAAGTTTTAAGGGTTTAGGGTTGAGGGTTAAGGGTTGATGGTAGAGGGTTTAGGGTATAGGTTTGAGGGTATATGGTTGAAGGATTAGGGTTGAGGGTCCAATGTATAGGGTACAGGGTATAGAGGTTGAGGGTTTAGGGTTTAAGGGTTAAGGGTTGAGGGTTGAGAATTGAGGGTTGAGGTTTTAAGGGTATAGGGTTGATGACCTATAGGGTTGATGGTTTAAGGGTTTAGGGTTTGAGGGTTGAGGGTTGAGGGTTGAGGGTAGAAGGTTGAGGGTATAGGGTTGAGGGTCCAATGTATAGGGTAGAGGGTATAGGGGTTGAGGGATTAGGGTTTAGAGGTTGAGGGTTGAGGGTTGAGGGTAGAGGGTAGATGGTTGAGGGATTAGGGTTGAGAGTTTACTTGGGTTTAAGGGTTTAAGGGTTGATAGGGTTGAGGGATTAGGGTCGAGGGTAGAGGGTATTGGGTTGAGGGTAGAGGGTAGAAGGTTTAAGGGTTTAGGTTTGAGGGTTAAGGGTTGAGGGTAGAGGGTTTAGGGTATAAGTTTGAGAGTATATGGTTGAAGGATTAGGTTGAGGGTCCAATGTATAGGGTAGAGGGTATAGGGATTGAGGGTTTAGGGTTTAAGGGTTAAGGGTTGAGGGATTAAGGGTTGAGGGTTGAGAATTGAGGGTTGAGGATTTAATGTATAGGGTAGATGGTAGAGGGTAAAGGGTTTAAGGGTTTAGGGTTTAAGGGATGCGAGTTTAAGGTTGAGGGTAGAGCATTGAGGGTATAGGGTTAAGGGATTAGGGTTGAGGGTCCAATGTATAGGGTAGAGGGTAGAGGGATTAAGGGTTGAGGGTTGAGGGATTAGGGTAGAGATTTTACTTGGGTTTAAGGGTTGTGGGTTGAGGGTTGAGGGATTAGGGTCAAGGGTAGAGGGTATTGGGTTGAGGGTAGGGGGTTTAAGGATTAGGGTTGAGGGTCCACTGTATAGGGTAGAGAGTATTGGGTAGAGGGTAGAGGGTATAAGGTTTATTGGTTTACGGTTTAGGGTTTAGGGTTAAGGGTAGAGGGGAGAGAGAGAGAGACCCCACTAGCTTGCAAATTAGGTGAAATTGGTAGCCTAACTTGGCCTGTTTGAAAAAATGGGTCCAAGAGAATGGGGTCTCCCTATGATTTATATCACCAAGAGACCCCATTTCTTGGACCCATTTTTTTAAATAGGCCACTACATTTCCAATTTTATGGAATTGGAAAGCTAGTGGGCCCACTAGCTTGCCATTTTGGTGAAATTGGCAACCTAACTTGGCAAGCTAGTGGGCTAAAAACCTCACTTGGCTTGTTTGAAAAAATGGGTCCAATAAATGGGGTCTCCTAGTGATTTACATCACCGAGAGACCCCATGGAAGATTTACATCACTAAGAGACCCCATTTCTTGGACTCATTTTTTAAAATAGGCCACTACATTGCCAATTTCACCGAATTAGCAAGCTAGTTGGCCCACTAGCTTGCTAATTCGGTGAAATTGGCAACCTAACTTGGCATGTTTGAAAAAATGGGTCCAAGAAATGGGGTCTCCTAGTGATTCGCATCACCAGGAGACCCCATTTCTTGGACCCATTTTTTCAAATAGGCCACTACATTGCCAATTTCATTGAATTGGAAAACTAGGGTAGAGGGTTTAAGGGTTTATGGTTTATGGGTTAAGGGTTTAGTATATAGTGGTAATGGTAGAGAGAGAGAGAGAGAGAGAGAGAGAGGATTGGGAGAGAGATAGAGGGTAGATGATTAAGGGTAGAGGGGAGAGAGATAGAGGGAGTTAGTGAGTGAGAGAGGGGGAGGGGGTAGGATGGATAGAATTGAGAGAGAGAGAGAGAGGGAGGGAGTGGGAGAAAGATATAGGGTGAGAATTTAGTTTTAAGGGTTTAAGGGTTAAGGGTAGAGGGTTAAGGGTAGAGGGGAGAGGTTTTAAGGGTAGAGGGTTTAGGGTAGAGGGTTTAAGGGTTAAGGGTTAAGGGTAGAGGGGAGGGAGTGAGAGAGAGTGTGTGTGTGTGTGGGATATAGACAGTTTATAGGGTTAAGAGTAGATGGTAGAGGGTTTAAGGGCTTAGCATAGAGGGTAGTGGATTAAGGGTAGAGGAGAGAGGGTTTAAGGGTAGAGGGTTAAGGGTAGAAGGTTTAAGGGTTGATGGTAGAGGGGAGGGAGGGAGGGGGAGAGAGAGAGATAGATAGATAGAGGGTACAGGGTTAAGAGTAGATAGTAGGGGTTTTAAGGGTTTAGGGTTTAGCGTAGAGGGAGAGAGATAAAGAGAGTGAGTGAGAGAGAGAGACCTAAGAGATGGAGAGGGTGTGCGAGGGAGAGACTTGAGAGAGAGAAATAAAGGTAGTCAGTGAGAGAGATAAAGGGTAGAGGGTAGAGGGTAGAGGGTTTAAGGGTTAAGGGTAGATGGTAGAGGGTTAAGAGTAGAGGGGAGAGAGATATAAGGAGTGAGTGAGTGATTGAGAGAGAGATACTTGAGAGAGGGAGAGGGGGTAGGAGGGAGAGACTTGAAAGAGAGAGAGGGGGGGAGTGGGAGAGAGATAGAGGGTACAGGGTAGATGGTTTAAGGGTTTAAAGGTTAAGGGTAGAGGGTAGAGGGTTAAGGGTAGAGGGGAGAGAGATAGGAGGAGTGAGTGAGAAAGAGAGAGACCTGAGAGAGGGAGAGGGGGTAGGAGAGAGATGTGAAGTGAGAGAGAGAGGGTAGAGGGTAGAGGGGATATAGATAGGAATGAGAGAGAGAGAGAGAGGGAGGGAGATAGAGGGTAGAGGGTAGAGGATAGGGGATAGAGAGAAATAAATAAAAGAAACATAAAAAATCAACTTTCTCATAACACGAGCACATTTTGAAGTAGTAGAGATATGGTCGTTATTTTAGCAAGACATAACACACTTGCATTATAACACGAACATCTTTTGTCTTGCTCTAAAAATGGTTAAAAATCAATATTCCCATGATTTGAAGGTCCACATTATACATATTCTCCTGGTTATGCATGTGTTTAAGATTTTTATTTTTTTTGATGATTTTGTGAAGTGTGCATGCAAGTTTTTCACATTCCACCACCTTTTTCATGATCTTTCCACCACATTTGCATGAAATAGTAGAGTTTTCACATTGAAAGGCATATAATATCAATTCAAGTTTGAACTCCATTGAAGAGTGATATACAATTGAAGTTTGGAGGGGAACAAGATTTTGAAAAAGTCAAATTGTTGAGGAGTTTGAAGGAAAAAGAAGAAAAGGCTACATAATTGGGTAGAACTCCTCCATTCAAAACTTTGGTTTTTTAGGGATGTGAAGTCTTTACACATTTTCTTTCATTATATTTTGGTTTTCTTTGATTTTTTTATTTTGCATATTCCATGTTGATCATTGTTTGTTTCTCATTATAACTTTAGCTTTTCAATGCACATTTTAAATTACACAAATTCTTTACACTTACCAATTGTATTTTTAAACCAAATCCCTTTGAGGCATTTTGCTAAAAAATTGACTTACCTTGTGTATGCTTCCACATTTTGTATACACATATATCACAAAAGTTATAAGTAAGTAAAATAATACATCATTTCTCAATCCTTTACTATGGATGTGTATACCACTCTCCAAATCTTTCATTTTGGTATAGGCATGGGGGATGTTGGAAAATGTAGTTGAATTTGGTTTTACACCTACAAATTGCATATGCTTGAAAATATATTTTGTGCATATCTTGCAATCATTCTAGTCCATGAAGAAATATCTCATTGAGGTATTTTGTCAAATAGATATACCAAGCAACCAATTGCCTTGTCTATGCTACCAAATTTTCCATACATGTCTACCAAAGCATTTTATCAAACAAAATAGACAAGGCAATCAGGTTTTTGAATAAATTCCTCAAAAAAATGGGGTCTCATGATGATGTGCATTTTATCAAACAAGTGATTGCATTGTCTATGCTACCAAATTTTCCATATATGTCTCTACAAAATTGGAATATACTCCTCGCACATTGATAGATCTTTGAAACTATTTTGGTTTTCATCTCTATTGAAGAAACACTAGCTTGTCAATGTGGTAGGGTTGATAAGGTAGGGGTAGCATGAAAAAATAACTTATAGAAATGGGGACTCATAGTAGTGTAGAGCACCATGAGACCCCTTTTCTATGAGGCATTTTCTCATGTTGCCTAGGTACCTTGTCAACAATTGATTGCATTGTTTATGCTACAAAATATTCCATACATTTCTCTACAAAATTGGAATATACTCCTACCACATTGGTAGATCTTTGAAACTATTTTGGTTTTCATCTCTATTGACAAAACACTAGCTTTCCAATCATCACACGATTTTTTGGATGAAATGCCTTAAAGAAATGTGGTCATGTAGCATGCCTTGATTGCAAGATAGGCTCAAAATGGAGGCATGGAGAAGCTATGTGAATTGTTTAACAATAATGTTTTCATAGAAATGTATGAAAAATGTGGTAACATTGGCAAGCTACTGAGCTCACTAGCTTGCCAATTCAGTAGGGTTGACAAGGTAGGGGTAGCATGAGAAAATGCCTCATAGAAATGGGGTCTCACAGTTTTTGGATGGAATGCCTTAAAGAAATGTGGTCATGTGGCATGCCTTGATTGCAAGATAGGCTCAAAATGGAAGCATGGACAACGCATGTGAATTTTTTGACAATAATTTTTTCATAGACATGTATGCAAAATGTGGTAGCACTGGCAGGCTAGTGCTCACAAGCTTTCCAATTTGGTAGGGTTGACAAGGTAGGGGTAGCATGAGAAAATGCCTCATAGAAATGGGGTCTCACGACACCATGAGACCCCATTTCTATGAGGCATTTTGTCATGCTGCCCCTACCTTGTCAACCCTACCAAATTAGAAATTGAGCTCATTGTTTGACAATAATGTTTTCATATGGCATGCATTGATTGCAAGATATGCTCAAAATGGAAGCATGGACAAGGCATGCAAGTTTTTTGACAATAATGTTTTCATAGACATGTATGAAAAATGTGGTTATACCGATTTTTGGATGGAATACCTTAAAGAAATGTGGTCATGTGGCATGCCTTGATTGCAATATAGGAACAAAATGGAAGCATGGACAAGGCATGTGAATTTTTTGACAATAATGTTTTTGTAGACATGTATGTAAAATCTGGTAGCATTGGAAAGCTAGTGAGCTCACTAGCTTGCCAGTTTAATAAGGTTGACAAGTAGGGAAAGCATGAGAAAATTCCTTATAGAAATAGGGTCTCACGGTGATGTAATGCCTCATAGAAATGGGATCTCATGGTGATGTACATTTTCTCATGTTGCCCCTACCTTGTCAACCCTCAAGCTAGTGAGCTCACTAGCTTTTTAATTTGGTAGGGTTGACAAGGTAGGGGCAACATGATAGAATGCCTCATAGAAATGGGGTCTCATGCTGCCCCTACCTTGTCAACCCTACTAAATTGGCAAGTGAGCTCACTAGCTTTCCAATGTGGTAGGGTTGACAAGGTAAGGGTAGCGTGAGAAAATTGTAGGAGTTGAGAAAATACAACTTCACAAACCTCGAAGATCACCTGCATGCAAATAACGTGTCACAAAAGAAGAGATGGAGACAAACAAGCAAGGGTTCTCTGAAAACTGAAAATGTATATATCAAAGAGAATGAGAGAATGAATTGATATGAAATACAATGGGATCAATCCTTATAAAAAAGAGATCATGAAAACCCTAATAAAACCCTAATAGAATCCCTAATAGGAAAACATTTAATAATTAATATAATTATTAAATTTCACTTTATGCAAACTAACGTAAAATCTTAAGAAGGGAATAAAGGTAACTTAATCAACATAATTAAGTTAAAACCTTTACTCTAACACCCCCATTTAAGATGAGCAATAGTGCAACTACAAACAAATGCAAGAAAGCAAAGGTAACTACAATGCAAGAAGGCAAACATGGGTCCTAACAACTAGGCCAGATCAGGTACCCAAATACAACCAAATCTCTGTAAAGAGGAGAAATAGAGAAAACCTCATGGGAAAAAGCTCTACTCCAAAAAGCGATGCAGAAAGCCAAGAAGAAGAACATCACTGAAGTAGAAGAAGCTGCAAACAACTGTCAAAAGATGATTGCTATGGTGCTAAAGAATCTTCATTGAAGATGGAAGATCCCTTCCAAGGCGAAACCAAAGAAGAATTAGCATGAACAATATAATAACCCCCCCATAATGCTGAATTGGGAGAGCTTGACAGATCCACTGAAATGATGTGAAACACCTTGTAGTGCATGAAGGAAGAAGAAACAACATCTGAAAGTGCACAAGAAAGCACCTGCAACTGAAAAAGTGGTGTGCAAAACAAAGCACACATGCATGAGGCTAGAATCATATGGATCCATTATCGTCGTGGAGGGACACTCACCGGACAAAGGTGTGATGGCAAACAAAGGCAAACTACACAACCCCCTATGGTATGGATTCACTGTCGTTGGGGAGGGACACTCACCGGACAAAGATGTGATGGAAAAACAAAGGAAAACTACACATCCCCTCATGGCACTTTATAATAACAGTGTGAGTACAAATATGGCACAACCTTATGTGCAAAATCCCCAAAAATGCATGTACAGTAGTGTGGCACTTTATCTCAGTGCGTTTACATAAAAGATTGCTTACAAATGATGCTCAAAATGACCTCAAAGGACAAAATGCTAGAAATACATGAAGAACGGCCAAAAACAAAGCATCCCATGCAAACAAAAAGTTTCCAATAGCAAATATGTCCAGGTAATCCACTAGAGTGTGAAAACACAAATAACTGAATAAAATATACCTGGAGTGAAATCTGGAAAAATTGCATGTATGAAACAAAAAAGCTTTGAAATACGGTTCCAACACCACTGAGATTGCGAAAAATGGAGAAAGTGATCAAAAGTTATGAGCTTGGGACTGAAAATATCCCCTTTGTCTTCAACTGGTTGTAGAATGCACCAACATAAAAAAATAAGTGATGAGACCCACACCACTGGAAAGATGAGAAAACCAGCTTTCCGACGATATCTTGTTTGCCAAAAAATGATATCGTATGCCCAAGTTACAGCCTCTGGAAGAAAATAGCTCCAAAGAGGGAAAAAGCCAGTGGTGGGTTAAATTTGACGGTCATACGTCCGTCGCAGTAAAAACACTGGTTTAAATTTGACGGCCAAAAAATCGTCACCGTAAAAGTGCGATAGGGCATATACATGAAAAGAAATGTTTTTTAAAATAAAAAAAGGTTACAAAGTGTTTTTTTTTTAATAAAAAGAAATTGAAAAAGGTCGATGGCCTTGTATCGCCGGTGCCCTATGTACGCGCGTACACTGCGCAGGGTACCCGGAGGCCCCCCCCTTTTTTTCATTTAAACAAATAAAAAAATCAAAACTTTACAATGTTTTTTTGCTTTTGATTTTGAAATAAAAAAAATCAAAAAACAATTTCAAAGTTGCATTCGAAAAATAAATCCGAAAAACATTTTTTTTTACTAGGAATGTTTTTTTTTGAATCGCGTGCAAACGGATGGTCGTACAGTCGAATAGCAAAAAAAATTTGCCCCAAAATTTGACTTTGTCCAAAATGGATGAATGAACAGTCGATTTAGGGGTTTTGGACCACTGCGGACACAATGGCGAGGTCCATTTGAGCTGAAAACGCTTCGAAATTGTAGGTATGCCCTTGATCAAAAAAACAAACCCCAAACCCTTGAAGCTCCAAAAATCTTCAAAACAAGAACAGGAAGCAGTAGGTGTGGAGCTCTGATACCATGTAGGAGTTGAAAAAATACAACTTCACAAACCCCGAAGATCACCTGCATGCAAATAATCTGTCACAAAAGAAGAGATGGAGACAAACAAGCAAGGGTTCTCTGAAAACTGAAAATGTATATATCAGAGAGAATGAGAGAATGAATTGATATGAAATACAATGGGATCAATCCTTATAAAAAGGAGATCATGCAAACCCTAATAAAACCTTAATAGGAAAAACCCTAATAGAAGCCCTAATAGGAAAATATTTAATAATTAATATAATTATTAAATGTCACTTTATGCAAACTAACGTGAAATCTTAAGAAGGGAATAAAGGTAACTTAATCAACATAATTAAGTTAAAACCTTTACTCTAACAAAAATGCCTTATAGAAATGGGGTCTCACAGTGATTTACATCACTGTGAGACCCACATCACCATGAGACCCCATTTCTATGAGGAATTTTCTCATGCTTCCCCTACCTTGTCAACCCTATCGCATTGGCAAGCTAGTGAACTCACTAGCTTGCCAATGCTCACATGATTTTTTGGATGGAATTACTTAAAGAAATGTGGTCATGTGGCATTCCTTTATTGCAAGATAGGCTCAAAATGGAAGCATGGACAAGGCATGTGAATTTTATGACAATAATTTTTTCGTAGACATGTATGCAAAATGTGGTAGCATTGGTAAGCTAGTGAGCTCACTAGCTTGCCAATGTCATAGGGTTGACAAGGTAGGGCAGCATAAAAAAATGCCTCATAGAAATGGGGAGTCATGGTGATGTAAATGGGGTGTCACAGTGATGTACATCATCGTGACACCCTATTTTTATGAGGAATATTTTCATGCTGCCCCTACATTGTCAACCATACTAAATTGGCAAGCTAGTGAGCTCACTAGCTTTCCAATGCGGTAGGGTTGACAAGGTAAGGGCACCATGGAAAAATGCCTCCTAGAAATGGGGTGTCATGGTGATACATCACCATGACACCCCATTTCTATGAGGCATTTTTTCACGTTGACCCTACCTTGTCAACCCTACTGCATTCACCGTGAAACCCCATTCTATGAGGAATTTTTTCATGCTGCCCCTACTTTTTCAACTCTACCGCATTCACCATGACACCCCATTTCTATGAGGTATTTTTTCACATTGCCCCTACCTTGTCAACCCTACGATGTTGGCAAGCTAGTGAGCTCACTAGCTTGTCAAAGGTACCACATTTTGCATACATGTCTATGAAAACATTATTGTCAAAAAATTTGCATGCCTTGTCCATGCTTCCATTTTGAACCTATCATGCAATCATGGCATGCCACATTACCACATTTCTTTAAGGAATTCCATCCAAAAAATTATTGTGACCTTTGTCTATGCTAGAAATACTCTTCTACAGGATGATTGTAAGTATTTTGTATAAAGCCTTGAATGGCATATATTTCATTTATTTGTATGGATTCATTTTTTAGGAACTAATAGTTGTCTCATTACCATTATACAAGTAAAATTATCCACCATGTCAAGGAAATGAGGAAGGAATAAACCAACAGACGAAGAGTATGAAACTAATAAAGAAAAAATAGAGAATGGATGATGGAATATTGTCAAAAGAAGAAATTGGATATAATTGATGAAAACAAGTCAATTGAAAAGGAACCTCAACCATCAAAAAGATAAAAGGCATTGGTGGCACAAAGGGAATGAATGTGAAAGCATCATGGTAAGATAGATTCAAATACAGTAGTTGGAGACACACCCTCTATCACAAGTGAATACAAAGGGACACCATTAACCACAAGTGAATATGGAGGGACACCATCTACCGCAAGTTAATATTGAGGGACACCATCTACCACAAGTGAATATGGCTGGACACCATCTACTGTAAGTGAATATGAAGGGACACCATCCACTACATCTCAAGTTGAGAGTATATCATCACTTGGATTTTATGAAGAAGGTACGCCATCATCCCCATGTGAGCCTCAAGGTATGTCATTTATTCCACCCTCAATTGAAGGTATGCAATCTATCCCACCTCACTTAAATATTGATGAAATTCCTAATGTTGAGATGTATGTACCTAGGAGAACCCCACCTAAAATTTTATGTAGAAATACAAAGTATTTGATTAATATTAATGAGGACATTTTGCAACACATGGAAGGTAAGATTCCAACACGTTCTTGTAGAAGATATGCTGATAAGATTTGGAAATCGTTGTCTGAAAGGCTAAATGAGACCACGAGATGTCAACTATTTGTTGAAATGATGTGGGGTATAAAGTGTAGAAACATCATGAAGATTCTTGGGTTGAGAACATCGAATGCTTTAAGAGAAAAAACTATTATGAAGAATCTAATGGATGCTTATGAGAGTGTGGGTAAGACCTCACACTCAAAGTATAGTAATGTCACCTAACATGTCATTACATTGACTTTGGTAATTATTCAAACAAGGAGATCTTGTCTCATTAGAAAGACAAGTGAACAATTGAGAATTAATAGAGAAATGAGCTATCAAGAGCCGTTCAAAGGTGGAAAAGAATTGAGGGAACCGATTCAAATGAACTATGGGCATTCTTGGGGAGACTCCCATGAAAAGATAAACCAGTTGCTGAAGAATTGAGAGCACTAATTGAAGACTATTGGAAGAATAACACAAGGCCATCTCTGAATCAAAGGGATGTGGTAAGAAGGAGAATCAGTAGTCGGAACCGTGAGCCACATCCAAAGCATCTTTTGGATATGACTCAAACCCATTTTTTTCATAAATTTCAATGATATTATCCTCAAATTCAAATTTTTCAAAGATATTTTGAAATGATTAAACCTTTTTATGTCAAGATAAATCACACACCCACATACTACTTGTTGTTGTAGACTACATATTGAATTCTCTAACCATTATGATGTTTATCATTCTATATGTTTAGATTTGCATACTAATTATGTTTTGTAGGATTGTGGCATACAAGCCCCACCAACATCTTCAAGAGAGTTCTTATCAAAAAAATTATGTGAAATAGAGGATGACCAAATATTCATCAAGAAAAAATGCTTGGATGGTTCATGTGAGAACTATGGTGGCTTGCAACGTATGCCAGTATGTCTACATATGGAAAGAACACATGAGGTGGGAATGCAACTAGTAGAGTTTAGGAAGTATAAATCAGTGGCATATGTTACAAAAGATGGTAATCAAGAAAAAAGGTCTAATTTGGTTATTCAAAAGATTTTAGTGTATTAGTTTATGTCTATGTTTCGTGACAATATAGTGTATGATTATGCAAGGCATACCCATAGAGCCCGATGGTTGGACATGCAATGCAAGTTATGCAAGGAAACCTTTCTATTTGGTAGCATAGTTTCAGTGTTCAACTTTGCAAAGAACTACTCTCTATAGCCACAACGTGAGGTGCAGTCACAATATTACAACTCCACATAGGTTTTGATATTTGTGCACATAGCATCCATTCATGTAGCTGATATTGCAAAGGACCAAAGGAAGGTATTAATGGATTATCACTTTTATATTACTGAATATCACACACATTCTCTAGAGTTTGTGCAAGGTTGATTCTAGTTGTTCAACAGTGATTTGGCTCAAAGGGGCATAGCATACAGTTGGCATATAATATGGTTGAATAATTGTGCAACATAGCTCAAGAACTTGCGCATGTTCTATTGGTTGAGCAAGATGCATTTCATTATAGTTGTTCAACATATGTGGAAATTTTGTGAGTCCAAGCGTCGAAAGGGGGAGCATGTGTCAAAAGAGAATTAGCACAAGAAGAGTTAAAGTATAAAGACAATACAAAGTTGAAAAATGCAAAATCAATCATTGAGTGGTGTAATTCTTCGATGGGTCTAGGTAATGAAGGTACGTCTTCAGTTTGTATATTTTTCTGGTTGATGGATGATATTAACATTGCACCATATGAGGATTGTTGTACACTAACATGATTGAGTGAGCTACACTCTTTCCTTAGCTCAAATGCACATTCATGGAGTATCCATACACAAAATATGGCATGCTTTTGTTCTTCATGTACAATTCAAGCCTGGGATGATTGTGAGTCAAAGAAGTGGGTTGAGAAATGGTCATTAAGTTATCTTAGCCCACTTCACACTTATCGCCCTTTGACAGAATTGGAACTAACATGGATGAATTCATCGGTTGAATTTGACCACATATCAGAGCTAGTTCAGCCAAGCAATATATCTACTTACATAGTTTTTGAAAATCCTATTGTTATCTTACTTTGTAGTTTATTTGTAATGTTGACTAATTTAATCTAATTTGTTGCACATATCAATGTAGGGCATGTTTATGTAGCTATTGCAGATGAAGACAACAAAGAGAGAACAAAATATTACTTGTGTCATTGTGTTGAGGCCAAAAAGAAATTGGAGGCCCCAGTTATAGATGGTAAGAACATCGAATATCCTACAAGATCAGTTGTTGTTACTGGAATGTGGCTTAGAGGTTACCCACATAAGAGTGTCAAATTTTGGCTGTTTCAGGACTTTCAAACACATCAAAATATTCTTCATTACTCGAACCTTGTCATGGAATCCAATGTTTGTTTGATAAAATATGGGGGTAGACCTTTGAACAAGACCTTGTGGAAGGTGCGTGAGTCTGACCATGATGCAATACTCGACACAATAAAGAGTAGAGCAGGCCTGGATGGTTCGTTGGATTAATTTGTAAGTATGCACATTAGTTCTTATTAATTTGTACTTGCATGCACATTAATTTGTATGATTCCAATGCTATTATGTTGAAATGAAGAAAATAGGTGGGGTCCTCTTTTTGCTTCTAGGGTTTTGGACCTAAAAGGAGAGAGGATATTTTCAATATTTCACTCAAGAACAAACCCTTGAGACTTCAATACAAAGGAGATTGAAATATGACAAAGGGAATGTTCTAGGGGATTGGATGATGTAAAATGAAGGGTTCACCACCAAGTGTAAACTTGGAAAAGAAGATGTTTCAAAAAAATAGTGTAGCATGCAAAATGACCTAGAAATACAAACAAAACAAAACAAAAAGTTGTGAAACAAAAAGTGTGCACCTAGAAACTTGTAGAGGTTTGAATGAAGATTGGAAATGCTAATAATTATGAAATTTTGGTCCACTGGGGCTCATTCGCCAATCTGGATGAATTAGTCCCAGATCGGGGTTTCTGCACATGAACGGGTTTCTTGAAAAAGGGTATCCAAAAATGCAAAAATCTCAAAATTGACCAAAAATGGGACTCATTCACCACTTGTGGTGAATGAGTCCAGTTTATCTTTTTTGGAAATTCAAAGTTCTGATCTGCTCCTCTTGGTCTACTTTTTTTGTTCCTCCAGGCGTTTGTATTCAAAACCTTGATTTTTGAGGTTGTAAGTGAATTTTTGTGAAGATTTTGACCTTGCAAGTAGAGAGATGACTCCAAAAATTTTGAAACCTATTCTTCAATGATATTCCAAGCTCCAAGATACCTAGATCTGCAAGTACACAAAGAAAGAGATAAAAATTTGATTGTTAGGGAATGGTTTAGGTAATTAAACCAAATGAGGAAATAATGAAATGAAGGCATGAAGCATGAAACAAAGAACATGAATAATGGGAAATAATACCTTGATTTCTTGTAGATGATGCTTTGTAAATCCACAACTCAACATGAAATGGCCATAAAGGATGTAGATCTTGATCTTTGACAATAAGAATAGAACAATGCTTGGTCTTGGATCTTTAATGCTACATCACAACACTAGCTCACTAACATGCTTGATGTTTTATATGCTTCATATGATGATGGATCTTGAATTTCTACAATAATTGGTGAAGAATCTTGCTCTTGAATGCCTTAGAAATGATCTTGAATGCTTAACTGTTGAATGCTTGACTTGATGACATGAAAGTATGATGTTGCTTGGATTTCTTAGCTTTCTTAGGATTTCTTAGAGATGCTTAGGATGAAATAATGATTTGGATGCTTGTTTATATATGAAATTCACTGACATGTCCATTAATTTGATCCCCAAGGCCGACACTGAATAAATTTAA
This sequence comes from Sequoiadendron giganteum, assembly GCA_007115665.2. NCBI lineage: Eukaryota > Viridiplantae > Streptophyta > Pinopsida > Cupressales > Cupressaceae > Sequoiadendron > Sequoiadendron giganteum. Next base: position 339,889,763 of record CM021108.1, read on the forward strand.
ACTTAAAACCCATTTTTTCCCGCTCAAACCTCAAAAATAGCTCAAATGGGACTCATTTTCCATCCTAGGTGAATAGTCCCATCCCAAAGTGGCGAATGGGTCCCACAGGGGCTATTTTGGGGGCTAAAGTATTGGGGAATGGATAAATTAAGTTTATATTTTGATTTTGTTGGGTCTTTGATCAAAATTTTCCTTGGGATGCACAATATGAGGTCATAGGGGCTTATTAATGATGATGTAAAGGTTATAATTGTAATAGCACTACTGTATTTGAATCCAATTTCCAATGAATGTTTTTTGGAATATCGAAAAATATATTGTCGAAAAACCAATGAACCATTGAAACAATTTTCGTCGCTAATTGTTTGTCACTTTCTCGACTAGTTTTAAAACATTGAAATCATGACACAACTTCGTCAATTGCCACCATGGAAAAGGGCCCTGGTGTTCGTCCAAATATCGATGGACATTTTTTTGATCTAGTGATGAACTGTAGACAAAACACAAGTGGCATTCCTTTTCCAGTGCTGGATCAACAACAGAAGTTCGTCGAACTTGTGATGAGATAGGAAAGTCATTATGACAAAAGTCGCATCAGAAATATTGCAAATTCATCGGATGCTTTTTGGAGGTTTGTCAAAATTTAGACGGAAGTGCGATGAAATAGGCAAGTCATTATGATGAAAGTTTCATCAAACGTATTGTAAATTCATCAAACGTTTTTGGAGGTTTGTCAAAATTTCAACAAAATAATGCAATTTTTTTATAAAAAGAATCAATACCATCGGCAAAACCCCCATCGATGGCCTGATGAAAATAGCTCACAACCTAGTATCAGTGTAACAATACTCTATTAGGCTGACTCCTAAGGTGCTCTCTCGATATACCAATAGAGTCAAGTTTTCAACACAAGTAACCATGAATTATAACCATGGGCATGAATTATCAAATGCATAAAGTATATCGGGGGAACTATGGTGCATCAGGGAAATATTATCTGGTATCCCGTTGATGGAATGAAGGATAGGTGTCCATCGATGGAGAGGGTGGCTATTGGTGAATGAAACGTCTTAGGTCTACAAGTTGCAAATTCTTAATTGTTGATCTTTCTAAATCTAATGGTTTCAGAGGTTTAAGTTCGCAAGCCTATCAATTAGATTTTAAATCAAATGATTGCAAGTTCATTCCATGACCTAATATGCATGTGCCTTTTCAAAGGCTTATTGAGGCCCGAAATTTGTTTTGGGCCTTAAATTCATTTATTCATTGATATGCCGACAATATATTGTTGATATTACAACAAACGTTTGTTGGTATGCCGATAATATATTGTCAATATTCCAACAAACATTCATCGAAATATCAAAAATATAGTGTCAGCATATCACTAAACCAATGGGTTTAATCATGTGGCCCAAAAAAAAATTTGGGCCTCAATAAGCCTTTGAAAAGGCACATGCATAGTATGTCATAGAATGAACTTGCAACCATCCAATTTAAAAGCTAATCAATGGGCTTGCCAACATAAACCTCCAGAACCATTATATTTATAAAGATCAATGGTTAAGAATTTTCAACTTGTAGACCTAAGATGTTTCATTCACTGACAACCACCCTCTCCACCGATGAATACCTATCCTTTGTTCTATCAGTGGGATGCCAGATAATGTTTCCCAGATGCACCATAGTTCCCCCGATATACTTTATGCATTCGGTAATTCATGCCCATGGTTATAATTCATGGTTAATTTTGTTGACAAATTGACTCTATCGGTATATCAGGAGAGCACCTTAGGAGTCAACCTGATAGAGTATTGTTACACCGATACTAGGTTGTGAGCTATTTTCATCAGGCCATCGACGAGATTGTGATGGGGGTTGCACTGATGAAGCATTCTTAGGCTGATGGTATTGAATTTTGTTAGGAATGGGGAAGGACATTCATCATTATGGACAATGATGGAACTTCCAAAAAATAGCCCTACAAAGTTCATTGATCTTCCCTATTTTCTAGTTCTCCATGGTAAATTTGTTGTAAAATGGTTTTAGAAAGGTCTAGGGTTAGGGTTCTACGATTGTTTCAAAGTATTCATGTAAAAGGCCCTACTTTCATAATAAAACACCCTAGCTTTTTTCTATTTGATCATTACCTTTTTGAAGGGATTTTAAAACAAATTATGTCCCATTGTTCCATCTAGGCCAAGTCCCCTTTTGCTCTTTTGTCATATTTTTCCTATGGTCGACTTTAATTTTTTCCTAAGTCTAGGGTGGTCCCATGCTCCCTTTTAAAACAACTTCATGGCATTGTTTATCGTCGACCTTTTCATGTCCCCTTTATATTTAATATGTGGTTTATATTTTGCAAAAAGGTGAATTATCATGGCCGTTGATGATAAGGCATTAAATCTCAACCGCTCCCCAACATCCTGTGATGACCCCACCATAGAGTATTGAATGACTATGATATCATGGGAAGGTTCCATTTGTCACATTCAAAGAGGCCAAAGGAACATTATGAATGTTTTAATATATTAAGCCGACCTTAATATATTAATTGGCGAGCTACTAAAGTGGATGTAAAATGCACATGCTTAAAATCGACGGAGATGTTTTAATCTAAATAGAAAAGGTGATCGACATTTAAAGTCAAAGTTGTCAACCATCCACACAAGAAAGTTTGTTGAAGATCAAGATCTATGGTTCCTGCTATCACGTGATCAAGAGTTGCAAGATGGTTAACGATCGGGATATCAAGGGAATGTTGACACATGGATTTATTTGATGACACAGGAGATGGTGGGGCCAGAAACATGATTTGTAAGGGTTCCTGAGCTGGAATGTTTTGATTGGAGGAATTATGGGCCATTTTCTATGATGGAATTCAATGTCAGATTGACTGAAGCACATTCGTTCGATGATCCAGCCTAGATGAAGATCAACAGTTAAGATTCAAACCTGCATTAAATGCGATTGGAGTCATTGGTGAGGTGTGCGAGCGAGCAGTAATGATGAACAAGACATATTCCTGCCTATTTTGGTGGAATAAGAGGATTATTTCCCTATTTTATTGTCACAAAAAGGATTCAAGGAACTTCGCAAAGTAGTTTTAAACCCAAAGAAGAAATCACGAGCTGTTGTAGTGAATAATTAGGGTTTCTGCAAGTGAAAAATCCGTAAGTTAAATTCTACATTTCCTGGTGAAATTTTTAGCCCGAATTTAGGAAAATTTGCAATGTAATTATTGGGAAATTGTTAGAAATTGTATTAGGGTTGTAAGTGAAGTTGATTTTTTTTTTTAAATTGCAAATTACGTGTTTGTAATTTTGCATCCTTGAAAAGCCCTAGTTTATTCTAAAGTATGTAATTCAAGTAGACCCTAGTTTGTCCAAAATGGCACCATCAAAGCACCACTCTGGCCAAATTGAATATTTGAAAAGGAACCTATATGACGACTTCTTAGACCAACTGCCATTATCGACAATTGACAAAAGAAAAGGGCAAGCCCTAATGCAAGGAAAAACCCTTGGGGAGGGGTTAATACATAATTACTTCAATATAATTGATGCTAAAGTGTCAATGAAGGGTTTGGAGATTTTCAGACTGTGGTTTGGACAAAAGGAATTTTCCCCACCCATTCTCAAATGGTTGGGTTTACGACATGGGAAAATTGGTGGTACCTAATGTGTTTCTAGATGCAGATTTTCTCAAGCCATTGGCTACAACGTATGATCCTATCACACGAGTGATCATGGACAATGATGGAAGGGTTTTACTGAGTATTAACAGAGAAGAATTCCAACAAGTTTTTGATTTGTATGAACCTAGTGACTTCATAGTTCCTATTGAGCTTGAAAAGATGAAGCAGGAATATGAGAAATGTAAGCCTCTCTTTAGAGTTAAGATACTCCCATCTCATTTGGCCAAGGCTGGAGGTTCAATAATTCATATTAACCCTAATGATAAGGAGCCTTTCAAACTGGATATTTTTTCCAAACACTTCTTGGCTACCTTTTACTCACTATGCCAAATATTAGGATTTAGCCCTAGCACTGTGATGCCAATAGCATTCATGTTCATGGGGGTGCAAATACAACATCCAAATTGCTCTGTAGTTTATGATTTTTCTCCTTGCCTAGCCCATAAAATACATGAAGGGTTGATGAAGCTACAACAAAATGATACAAGCACACCTTTCTATTAGCATTATATGCTCATGCATATGTTTTTGTTCAAGAATTCATATTTTTTCTCTGAGAAGATGAAACTAAATATATTTGGCTATGGAAAAAGGCTACCAGTACAAATTTGGACTACCGACCTTTCATATAACAGAAAAAGTGCTAATTATGTACAATTTGATAACTATTTTGCATCAAGATTAAGAACAAGGCTGACAGTAAATCCACCCAGGGTTTCTATGGAGTTGCATGACTTTCTTAGGCCCAAGGAGAGGAGACCTGATTTGAAGGTCTCCCACAACTGGGGAGATATCATCCCATATCCAGTTAGTACTGTTTTGAGAGTGTATGGATTTTAGGGGACTCTACACATCCTGCCTTACAATGTGCCACCAAGGATTAGATTTTTTGAGGTCATGTGGCAGATTGGATGCATTCATGAGGAAAATATCACTAGAAAAGGAAAAGGGACTTTCTATCTAGATTACATAGTAATTTCTGATTTTTTTTATTACAAAGGGAGGATGGGTACACTTTGGGAAATTCTTTGATTCATACAAATTAAGTTTCAATTTTAGGAGGCAGTGTGACCTTGAAGGATTCTTCGCTTTGTTCAGAAAAAGAATAAAAGGAGAAAGATTTTTTCATGAGCTCAATTTTCTTGAAGACCTAATTAGGAATGAATTTGATTTAAATAGGCAAGAAATAGATAAGGAAAAATGGGTTTCCTATGACAAATTATTGGCTATTGTACACAAAATGGATCCAAAATATGATCCATTGATGGAATTCACCCCTTTCCACAAGAAGATTGATTTCTTGATGAAAAACTTCAAGGAAATCATGGATACTTTAATGACAAAGAAAATCAATCTGGAGTTGAATTTTGGTAAATAGGAACAAGCTACAAGGCCATTGGAAGAAAGGCCAACTTACCAACTTCCAAAAGATAGGCCCATCTACAGGAGGGTAAGGGATGATAGTGATGAAGAAGAAGAGAAGGGTAGAAAAGGAAAAAAGATAATGGGATAGGAAAATCCACCAAGATCACATCTCAAGATACTAGGAACCATAAAGATAATTTATTTTGATTCATCACCAAGAAGGAGTCCCTCACCACCACCATCACCGCCAGCTCCCAAAAGGTAAGGAATTGAGCAATCCCAAGAGGATCTAGGGGATGAAATTATTGTTATAGACCAAGACTTGTAGATAGGCATGACATCCCCTCCATGACCAGCTGAATTGGTCTTGTCAGACCTGGATATGAAGGGCAAGTGTGTACAAGATACAAGAATGGAGGATTGTAACGATATCTTAAATGATGATACTTTTGTGAAAACACCAGCCTTCTTGCAAATGGTATGGAGGATAAAATTGGGAGAGTACCAAGAAAAGTGTAAGGAAAGAAGAGGTCAGAGGCTAGATAGGTCAAATGAGGAGAATGTTGATGAAGTGAAGGCTGAAATGATGAGTGAATTTAAAATAATCACTCCAGAAGAAGGGAAAAAACTGATTGATCAAGCTGGTGTCTTGATCTTACCTGAATGCGACATTGTTGATGCAGTGGCCTTTGATGTTGTTTTGAAATACAAGCATCCCCTCCAAAATTCAGAAGAAGAAGTTAGGTCAGCACTATAAGGCTCTCTCTTCAGTGAGGAGTATGAGACCTTGGCAATATGGGCTTTGGCCTCGAGAGAAAGAAAGCCAAGCATACTAGATATTAACTCTAATTTTAGGGGAGGGTTAATAATAAAAATATTTTTAGAAACTTTAGCAATGGAGGCTACAAGTTTGGTTGTGGATGTGGCCAAGTTGGCACAAAAAACATAAGAAAGAGAGGAAGTTGAAAAAAGGAATGATATGGAGAAATATAATTTTATGATTGGGGAATATAATAAGGTGAAGCAAAGGAATATTGAGCTACAAACATAGGTGGAAAGGTTGAGGCACAAGTAGATAGAGGAAACACCAATTGCTCTCGTGGTTCAATTATTACCATCTACATCAAGGTCATCACTTCCTACTACCCCCATTATCTCCACACCAAAGTCTCACACTGAGACTCCTACCCTTAGTCCCACATTAGAACCAATTGAGGAGGAGCTAACTTGCTCTGTTGATCCAACAAAGAAGCAATTAACACAAAAAATCATAGAGCTAGAAGATTCTTTGAAGAATAATGAGGAGAGGGCAGCTCTAAAGAAAAATAAAAAAATTCACCATAGTTTTGCAACATTTAAATGAAAAATTTGATAATATATTGCCAGGTATACATTCTTCTTACTCTTTATTATTGGGTGAAAAAATATTTTTTATAGAGATCAAGAATTAGCAATACCATTGATTGAGAAATGGATCCCTAGGGCCAATGAATTCAATATAATGTATAAAGCCTCAATATTTGATGCTAATAATAGGCTAGTCATTGAGACCTACTCAAATATTGGTTAAATTGCTGCAAGGTTTTCAAGCCTTACTAGATAATTTGAGTAGGAAGATAAGGGAATTGGTGAATTTTTTTTTATGAATGGAGTGATACACTATTGCCTGATATAATTGATGAGAAAAGTAATATCAGATCTCTTTAATAATGGAAGGATCAGGCTAGCAAGGTCATTGATGCCCAAATTGATTTAATATGTGATGACTTGGATTTAGATCTATTAGAGAGTTGCATGGAAAAAATCATCAACACTAGTTCATTTTCTGAGTCTTTTGAAAAGGAGGAAAACTAGGTAGCAGTTAAATATACACCCTATAGAGCCAAGGTAGAGGAGATAATCAACTTCAATTGGTCGAGTGATGAGGAATACAAGAGACGGGTGGATACATATTTAACTGAAGAAGAGTCAAAGAAAGAGTAAACTACTAGCAGTTAATTAACTAACAGTTGTAGTCATAATAATTTCAAGTTTTGTTTTATAGTGGAAGTCTAAATGCCCGAGCTTTTGAAGATTTGCGTCTATATCAAATCATCCTCAACAAGAAAATGGAAAAGAACAAGAAGATTCTCCAAAGGGAATATTAGTTGCAACTGAATTTTGAGATGTCACTAAGCGGTCCACTTCGCTGGTGACATGTGTACTTTCTGGCCCGATGCTTGTTTGCTACTTCATTTTCTATAAGAAGGATTTCAAGGCTAGAAGTATAGGTTAGCAAGTTAGAAATTTTTGGTCGAGTCTAGGTGAAGTTATAGAGAAATCGTAAAGTCTGATAGTTACAGAGGAAATGCAAATTAGGTTTTGAGTCAATTTTTTTATAGGTTTTGAATTCATGGAGATATAATGTTTTATAACAGTACTAGCATTTGAATCAGATTGATAAATTCAATCTCATGTCTCTCATGTATACAAACATATTTGAATTTTGAATAAAGTGATCAAGGGTTATTTTGTTCATCTCATTGTTGTGGTGTGTGCAATTCTTATTTTAGCTTTGATTCAAGGAATTAATTAAAATTCTTAAATGAGATTGTAGGTTGATACATTATGTACAAGGATATGATAAGTAGTATTGACTTAGGGTTACATATTGGTGATATTGTAAGGTGATATTATCAAAGATATTATATGCTATGGGTTGAATTTATCGTAAACCCTTAGGTATTTGTGAATTTGAATCCTCCAATGGAAATAATGCACTGATATAAGTTGCATCTATTCTTTGTGGTTCAGTATTTGTTTGTGTTCACCCAGATCTTTCTATAAATTGAAAATGAATGAATGTCTTTTACTTTGAAGTATTGTTGTGATTATCTCACGCTCCAACTGTTTGATAATTATTGATGAACAACCAATTCTATTCAGTTTTATCCCATTTTGTTAAGCTATTGAGTGAGATTATCTATTATTGAAAAATTTGTCTATAATTATGGTGCAGAGGTTATAAACACATTAAGGGATCACCCTCTCGGGTCTTGCAGAGCCCAAAGTGTAGGAGGTCCTTAAAATCCTCGTCAGTTGGTCCAGGTCCTTCGAGCTGCCCTTAATTGGAATTGGCAATTCCATAGGTAGATTAGAAGAACAACCTGGTTACAGTAAAACAAACAAACATGCAACACTTCACAACACTTTTGATCATCACACTAATTTCATCACATGAGACTATCCATTAATGACAACACTTACAAGAATCTCTATTTTTTTGACATCAATGGAAACACCTACAACAAGAAAAAAAAGTGGATTTTGATCTAAGGTAAGGCTAAGATTGAAGGAGGTTTCAATCTAAATGGATTTGATCAAAGGATGGTTTTATCTAATCCCCTCTTCTATTTATAAACAACCCAAAATAGCCCTTTCTCACCATTCTAGTGTAGTGATTTTCTCATGCATGAAAAGTGATTCAATTTAGGCCCCCTTAGATTAAAGCCCCTTGCATAGTACCTATGTGGTAACGTTTCCCCTCCAACCCACATGGAATAATTTCCTTAGACTAAATATTTTTATTTGGATCATATTTTGTGGGATCAAACAAAATTCAATACCATCGGCCTAACAATGATTCATCAGTGAAATCCTCATCACAATCCTATCGACGGCCCAATGAAAATAGCTCACAACCTAGTATCGGTGTAAAAATACTCTATCGGGTTGACTCCTAAGGTGCTGTCCCGATATACTGATAGAGTCAAGCTGTCAACAAAAGTAACCATGAATTATAACCATGGGCATGAATTATTGAATGCATAAAGTATATTAAGGGAGCTATGGTGCATCGGGGAAACATTATTTGGCATCCCACCGATAGAATGAAGGATAGGTGTCCATTGGGGGAGAGGGTAGCTATCGGTGAATGAAACATCTTAGGTCTACAAGTTGCAAATTCTTAATCATTGATCTTTCTAAATCTAATAGTTATAGGGAGATTCTGGAGGTTTAAGTTGGTAAGCCCATCAATTAGATTTTAAATCGAACGGCTATGAGTTGATTATGTGGCCTAATATGCATGTTCCTTTTCAAAGGCTTATTGAGGCCCAAAAGAAATTTTGTGCCTCAAAAAGCCTTTTAAAAGGCACATGAGTATTAGGTCACGGAATGAAATTGCAGCCATCCTTTGTTCTATCGATGGGACACCAGATAATGTTTCCCTGATGCACCATAGTTCCCCTGATATACTTTATGCATTCAGTAATTCATGCCCATGGTTATAATTCATGGTTACTTTTGTTGACAACTTGACTCTATTGGTATATCGGGAGAGCACCTTAGGAGTCAACCTGATAGAGTATTGTTACACTGATACTAGGTTGTGAGCTATTTTCATTGGGCCATCGGCTGGACTATGATGGGGGTTCCACCGATGAAGCATTGTTAGGCTGATGGTATTGAATTTTGCTAGGAATGGGGGAAGGACTATGTCACTACGAAATTTCAAATATGTTTATGGATGCAATGTAGGCTATAATATCGATCTTGTCACACAAATTTCTATAATTTGCATTGTTCATAAAATCAAAGTGGTATATTTTTGTGATTATCAATAAAATTCGATAATTCATTCCCATGGTTATAATTCATGGTTACTTAAAGGACAATTTGCAAGATAGGCATATACATTGTAAAGGAAAATGAATAAGGTTTTAAATTATTACTCAAAGAGAAACTAGTAACCTATTATTAATATCTGAACTCCATTGCATAAAATTTTATTGAAAAAGGAAAGTATTGTGCAGTTGAATGCAAAAATATCATCTTACGGATTTTCACAACAAGCACAACCTACGAATTGGATTCTAAATTTGATAAAAAAGAAAAAATCAAAATAGTGAATATTAAACTACACACGAGAATTTAATTTTGTGGAAAATGAGCAATTTGGGGAGAAAAAGTACCTCCAGTGTGTCTTGGATACATAGCTAGTGTACTAAAAAGTAGGATTGAAAACCCAAAATTATTCTCATTCTAGAGATTTAATAGAAAAATACAAAAATTTATCCTAGATACTTAGCTCTTAGACATTCAATAAAACAATATGAGCATGATTATGAATAGTTTTACCTGGTCCCACTCTTGATCTCCATGTTTGAGAGCCTTCTCTTTAAGAGCCCATGAATCCACTTTGATCCATTGCTGCCAAAAGAGATATTAATGTGTAAACAAGGAGCCATATTTAGACAAACTGGTTGTTGATTTCTTCTAAGAAATTTAGAGACTACAAAAAGAAGATACCTAATGGGTATCATGTGGGCTTCCTAGAGAAAGCACTGCAATATGGCCTTGAGAAGCAATGAAAAACTTTGGATTAGCTTCACAGTAAATCCTAACAACATGACATTGAGGCTCCTCTTCATTAAGTTGATGGTATGAAGAACCAAATCCATATCCTCCTTGAGATACATATCATATTGAATAGAAAAATATAGTAACACAAGCAATCTGAATTGTGAGATAAAGCCTCCAAACCCTCTATGGAAACATGATTTTTACCAGATATTCAAAACTTTAAATTTAAGTAATACCCAAGAAAAATAATTCCATACAATGTAGCTACACATGAAACTTACAGATGGGACTGATCTTCCACTTCTAACTCTCCTTCTTATTCCATTTGAAGAGGAGAACCTCTACCCCTTGATTCAGCTATGTAATTTTAGCATTAACAAATAAAAATATTTTTAGCACAAGAAACAATCCTCACCCATCTAAACAAGCACCTGTAAGACAAGCCCAAAAATCTAAGTTTATCACAATCAAGTAAAGATTAAATCCTTATAATCAATCATAGTAACTAGAAAGTATTAATTGGATCAATAAGAAGAATCCAATAATTAGGGTTGGGCACTATATAAACCACTACTATCACAACTATTGAAACATGCTCAAGTACTGGGTTCTCTCCCCTAGATTAAATTAAGGAAAATGTTATTGTAAACACAATATGTATAGAAGAATATGAATGTAAAGGAAAATGGATATTACCAAACCATAAATGTAAATAAAATTAGTGTGAGTAGAAAATGAATCTAAATTCATCTTGAACGAATAAAATCATATCCAATTAACATTAGGTTATACTGACCTTGTACTCATTGCCATTGTCAATCTTGAAGGTTACTTTGATGCCTTCTACAAAAACTCTTTGGCCATGAGGTAAGAGAAGGTGGGAAAACCAAGTGTATATTGATGACTTCCTGACAATCAAAAAGAAACAAGCAACCAGTCAACCATATTAGAACAAAATAATCTTATGAATTGATTTTATTTATTTTATTGGCTAATGGATAGTGGACCTAGTTCTCTTGAATTGAGATAATACTAAGATATGTTGACTGGTGATTTTAGACTATCGATATTATACTTCAATCTCTATAAGTTAATTTTGTCTTAAAGATATTCAAGATAAATCTAAAAAAAATTCCCCGATCTCTTAGAAATTATGCAGATTATTTTGTTAATACTTGTTCATTTTGATATTTTCTTTCAAAAATTCATAGAAAGATATGTAATGCCATATTTGAAACTTATATATTTTAATTTTACTAGTTCTATAATTACAAGATATGATTCCAACAATTGTGAAACACATTGGCAATATGCTGGATGAATGAAGTAAACTATGCAATTGGTAGGTGTAAAGCCAAATTCCTTAACCCTTGCTAGCATCCTTCTTTCCTGTTCTAAAACATTTTCTTTGGAACAAGGCATGAAAATCCATCTAAGTATAATGAAAAGGAGATTTTTGTCAGATATTATATTACAGTAAGTTGAATGAATGTAAGTAGAGAATTTTTTTCATACCTACAAATGGTACAAAATTTCATGGTTAAGTGAAAGCCTCCCATCAATAACACGATCCAAATATCCATGTATCTATCTTAATCGAGCCTCTAAACCCTTCAGAGGTGTCAAATTTTCCGCTAACCTATTATGCACAAAAGTCAAATTTTAGAGTTATGTCACCACTAAAAACCAAAGAAACAAAGATTTGAAACCAAATCCACAAAAAATAAAATGTTCATAGTGAAAAGTTAGCACTTTCTTTCATCTTTGCAAATTGGTTTGATGCTTCAAACGATGCATTTCTTATATTGAAAAGTGCATTACCTTATTAAGAATATCTTTGTTTCAAGAATAGTTTAATATTATCTACTTAACAGGGCCAACCACGTGAAGATGGAAGATCATTTGGCCCCTGCCCCCCCTCACATCACTCTCAATTCTCCATACCTGATCATATAGCATTAATCATTCATTCATCCATTAATAACATATAACATTCATTCATTCATCCTACATTAATAACATATAACATTCATTCATTCATCCATTAATAACATATAGCATTCATTCTTTAAGTTTTTACATATTATCAAAAATATGGTTGTCATAATATGATTACAATCACTTTTTTTTTGTTTCCTTTTTGCAGCTAAAAAAATATTAAGTGAAGTATCATTTTCTAAATCATTTGTCCCCCCTTTAGTTGTTCTGAGCTTTTCTCATGATCTTAATATATGCCTAGTTGTGTATTCATGATGTGGACGCCGCTGCAAGGGGGGGCTACTGCAATAGCAAATAAATGTTAAATTGATATGTTTTATTATTATTATTACAAGTATTTCATTAATTAAAAGAATATTAGAGTGGTGCTCTTTACCTGATGGGGCCACATCATGTTCTTGATCTTGTCTTATAGCCTCATGCTCAACATGTTGAACACCCTCTAAATCTTGATCTAGAGTTGAAAGATGAAAGGTTACATTAATTACACCAACTGCAATTAAATATGTTTAAAAGAACATTAGAGTGGTCCTCTTTACCTGATGGGGCCACACTATGTTCCTGATCTTGTCTAGCCTAATCATTCTCAACATGTTGATCATGCTCTACATGCTCTAAATTTGAAACACGAAAGGTTACATTAATTAATACACCAAATAAAATTAAAGATGTTTAATTGTATTAATCCATACTACGTTTTGTATAGTATATGAATACATCTAGTACCGACATACACACCATGACTTTCATCTGTAGGTTGTGCTCCACCCTCACCAGGCTACATTCCAATGTCATGTGTAGTATTATCATTGCTTGTATGTTTAAAACAAATAGGCACATAATTACTTTATGGTGGAAATCAGTACTGAATAGATTGCACAAGTATTCAATTTTAAATAAAATTTATTGAGTTTATTTACCTGCATGTTGGATGTAGTGGAAGATTGTCTTTTCCCAGTCGAGACTCTTAGGCATTCAATTAGGTCTCCATAGCCTTGTTGGAAGGCAATCTTCAAGTCCTCTTTTGTGGGCACTCAATTGAATTTAGAGACCTACATTTTTGCATAAGATCATGAATTTTGCTTCTATGGTGTGATAAAACCAAAATTGTTTGCAATTTATTATTTGTATGCAATATTTCATTTATTGATACTTACAATTCATGTGGCTAATTTCATATAACCAACAAAGCCAAGTTTGTGCTATCCATGTTTTTATAGTCTTGCCTTTGTTGCCTTCGATGTGTCAAGCAGCCTATGAAAAATTTGAAATATGTTAGATTATGTAAAAAGAAAGAGTAATCAGTATATAGTTACATTGTTGATAGTATCACATACCTTCCTTGGCCTGATGGTGTCTTTCATTTTTTCTTTTTAGCCTTCTCCTTTCCATCCAACACTAGGTCCTTCCACTCCCTCTCCAGAATCATTGGGGGAATTCTCGTACTTTTTGTTCTTCTCTAAATGTGACCTATATTGGTCCCTCACATACTTTAGATAGGTACCAGCTTTCTTAAGGACCTTGGTTCGGTTGAATGTTTTATCACTGAACAACACAACTAAACAGTTAATGAGCTCATCTTTTAAATCTTGATTTTGGGCATTCCACCATGTACATATGGTGGGCCCAAAGAGCTCCAATGTAATATCACTTAGATGTTTATAAAAAACATCATTTATTGAAAAATGATCATGGGATCATTAGTCTAAAAAGAGTGATCAATAAGTAAATTTCAATTGGATTATATATAATAATAATTAAAAAAATTTAAAGTAGTTGGGACCTTCTCTATCTTTATGGGAATGAAATCCTCGGTCACCACAAATGTGACTGGCAATGTTCTCATACTAGTTATACAGGAAGATCCAGGAAATGTTGCTAAAACATCACCAGTACTAGTGGCCTCTGTATCCCTAGGTAGATGTCCTGATGCATGTTCTGGCATATGTTCGCTGCCAGAGGGTGCACTACTGGATTCTTGCATGGTATGTGCTACCGACATTTCATTCGATAATATAGGAACGGATGATGGGGTTGGATGATGTGATGTATGCATAGGAAGATCATGATTGACACTTGTACCAACCCCTACTCCCCGTGCAACACTTACAGTACCTTGAACATGGCCAACAACATCATGAGGACACAAATAATCCTATAAAAACAACACATTTTAGTTCATGACATAAAAGAGTACAGAATATAAAACCACATGAATGAACTTATGTTATAATTAAAGATCTCATGATAGCTTAATTGCAAGTTCTATGCTCTTTTAGTCAATATTTTAACCCTTTCTCTTATCTCATTCATTTGAGGCACTATGAATACCAACTTAAGGATTTCTTCATTGCATTTTTTTGGGCCTTCCTCATCATATCCATAGGGTTTGTAGAAAATGCAATGTCATCATCGCATAATAGTTATTGCACCTCCCTATGGATTCTCTCCTCTACTATTGGTGCCTTTCCCCAATCAATCGACTGCAACAAGAATATTAAAAATATTATTGAAATTAACCCAAGAAACTCATGAAAAAACATAATAATAAAAAAAATTCCTCGTATCTAATATTTGTACAATTACAATGAGGTAAACTTGTCAGGTAGAAGTGCCTGAGATGCATTACGATTTGTGCTTTGGGCCAAAGCCTTCCTCGCATGTTCAATGTCCCGTTGTGACAAAAATTAAATATAAAAAAACGTTACCAAAATGAAACCAATAGACTTATGAAAAAAAACATAATAATAAAATGTTATATAGTATGTACTACCCCCATAGTAACTGTGTTTGTATCTAAGCGATTCAAATTGTAATCAATTAGCAACTCTTCCCCTAAATTTATTGATTTTATCACACATTTGAATACACAATTTCCCTCACGCACCTCGAATATGCAATTGGATGCTTATTTGTTGACCCAATTCGTGTACTATTTATAAACCTTGCAATATTCCCTAATTATTTTGGCCTTCTGTAAATGTACATAGCCACTCTATTTTGATCCTTATCTTTTAGCTATATATAATTTGTTGATAGTGCATACCTATGCATACTTTGTGTATATCAAACCAGTTGCATCCAATATTTGTAACTGTAACAGGGTCTAACATACTCCATCAATTCGGTAACTTTTTCATAATAGACCTTTATGCCGTCCATGCAAAATAGGCTCAAACCATGTAAAGATGATGGCGCTTTGCGATATATCATCCCATTGAAACAAAAATCAGTGTTTATTGGAGGAAGTTCCTTGGGTACCCATTGTTTTCGTAGATGTTTGTACCTCAAGGGCACCTCGATGTCGCCTATGCTCTCATCATCATAAGAACATGACCCCCCTTCAGCAAGAAAAAATTCCATGCGTTTACAAAATTTTCTTCTAATATTTTGACCTCTAGTTGATCTCCCTCTTTTAGACCTACTACATGTCTCGCTTTCCTCTTGTCTTCTTTAATTTCCCTCGCTTGAGGAAGAAAAATTTGACAAATACCTATTTGGTGGTACCTACACTCATAAGGTTGTTGGATGAAGTTATTTCATGGTGATGTGATCCCAAGGTGACATTATGATTAATCTATCATTTCATCACTATAATTTGGCAGGTTATAAGGTAATCAAGTCTTGATAGATTGCAAGTTATTATTACTATCATCCAAATGTGTCCATTAGAAATCAAATCTACTTAATGTTTTAACTCCCAAACTCTGTAACAAGTGTTAAATGTGACTATGGTCCACCAGTTACACAACCAAAGCCTCAAATGTATTCTCTAATTGTAATCAAAGGACTTTTTCTCTTAATTCAAGTAAATAAAATTGAAGGGAAACACCACCAAGTGGTTTATTGGACACCTACATGAAAAAATAGTAGCAAATTTACATTTAATTTCCATATGTCTAAGTGGTTAACGGGGAGGGAGTGTGTACTAGGTCTAGTTAAGTCATCATAAGTTTATGCTTTGGCAATATAAATTGTTTAAGTCATCTTAAATATTCCCATGTCTAATTGTTAGGAGACTTTTGGTATGTTTTAAGGTAGGATGAGTGGTTGCATCAATGTTCTAGCTCTTTATGACAAGGTTTCAACATCTTCAAATAGTGAAAGTTAGTGCTCATAGTCATTTGAAAGAACAACATTTTGATTATGTATGATGGTAGGATTTGATAACTTAAAAGAATTGGCTACCCAACAAACTTAAAGTTAAAAGTAACTTTTTCAATTTAAGGGGTTAGCACTTTCTTTCATCTTTGCATATTGGTTTGATGCTTCAAACGATGCATTTATTATCCCAATTATATCATATTATATTCCCATCCCATTGCATTTTTTGCAATTTTTGGAGGAGTTGATACCAAAATATATCAAATACCACGTTCTTGAAGCAATTTTCTGTGTAGTTACTATTTTTTTGAAGTTATTTTGTGTTGTATGGATCCATACAAGCTTGAAATGCTCTGAGATCATTGGTGTAGATAAATATGTGTTTCCTTTCATTTGCATTTGTTTTGAAGTGCTAAATCATTGTTTTGTGGGAGAAAACAGTCAAATATAGGGATTGCCTTGTTTTGCCTATGTAAGGGTTTGAGGGCTAAATAGAAATGACATCCACCAATCCACCCACTATCTTGGAACTATAACTCAGTGGATTGGTGTGCAACATGGTATGATAGAGGTTCATTGCATTTAGGGGTATATTAAAGAAAGAAACTTGTCATTGAATTGATGCCCTAGGGCTGACAGGGGCAATTTTCTTGTGAATTTGTGGTTGTTAAGTTAGGGTTTATCAATTTGATGGATATATTGGTAGAGTCATGGTGACACTATTTGATGGTCTAATCTCTACTTCGAAACAAAAATATCTATAACAACTCTAAGAGCTATAATGGGATGGCATTAAAGGAACCTTCATATGAAGGATCTTCTAATGAAGGACCTTTGAATTAAGGTCTTCATTTGAAGGTCCTTCATGCAAAGGTTCCTTTTATAAAGCATTTTGGACATGAAATATTTAAAATAAAAAATACCTTCATTTGAAATTCTTGACATGGTATCATTTTTGAATGAAGGTTGTTCATTCAAAGGTCATGACGACATCACCTTCAAATGAAGGTTCTTCATTCAACTGGTATTTTGTAATTTTGAAATTTTGGGATTATTCTTTTGCCTCATCCCACAAGTGGGACACACTATTGTGCAATCACTCATTAAAAAAGATATGAATGTGTGATAATAATTTAGGGTTAAAAATAAATCCATTTGAGCCTTTTATAAATGAAAGGACATTTGATGCAATCATATGCCTTTTCAAAGTTTTAACTTAATAGTAAGGGCATCATGAGTAGTTTGCTGGGCCCATTCAACAATCTCTGATGCAAGGATTGAATTATCTAGAATGTATCTACTATCAAGAAAGCCAATTTTTTTACCTGTATGAATATATCTCAACCAATAGTTTTAATTGTGATGGCAATGATATTGACAAAGATTTTGTAATCTAGGTGTTGAGAAGCATAATTAGCCACCATCCTAGGAAAGATTCTTCATTCTCACTTTTAGGTGTTAAAATTTAACAATACCTTGATTGAAGAAAGATCTCAAAGAGCCTTTCTCCATGGTATCCAAGTACACATAGCAGCGGTCTTCTCTTATATGGTTGGACATGATTTAAAGAACTTAGCTAGGAATTATTCATTTAACCTAAGGGTTTCTCATAATTCAATCATTGGAAAACTATGATCAAATTCTTCTATTATGAAGAATTTGAGTTCTTCAAAGATTATATTCCTCTATTCATAATTTTTAAGGGTTGTGTGTGGAGGAGGTTATCACTACCAAGAAGGGAGGAGACCTTTCCTTGCATATGTTTGTGGTGGAGGTATTAAATAAGAATTGTATGCATCTATTTCCATTCATTAGATCTAGCTTAGCCTAGCATATAATTGGGCTCCTTTGCCCCTATAAACTTCCATTTGTTTGATTTTATGTTATGTAAACTTAATTCCATGCTATGTTGAAATATAAGAGGCAGAGGAGGCCAAGAGGAAATAACCCATTTTAGTTGTACCTTCAATTTTTTTCTTATTATTTATGTTTTTAGCAACTTTGTGGACATAATATTTGAGGTAGGTTGTACAAAAAAGAATAACATGTTCCCACCAACAACCAAGATGTGGGTAGATTATGGGAGTTTTTCCAAGACCTAAGGCTAGTCAATAAAAATGTGAAAGACTAAGGTATTTTATTTTTTGTCTTATCTTATACCATTTTACGAGAATGGGGTTGCCAATGTATGAGAAGATCTTTGGAAACTAGGCATGAAAATTGTAGGTTCAAGAGAATGGGGGTGCCAAACTTACAGTACTCATTGTCCCCTGGTCGTCAATTTTCCCTAAGTGCCCTCAACCTCATCTGAATGAAGCTTAATAAAATGAATATTCACACTTCATTTGATTCATATTTAACACTCTATTTTTCTTTGCATTCACATCACTCTAATATTCTACTCAACATTCACAACTTAAATTCACACTACTCTAATAATATTCACATCACATACATGTATAACATTCACAAAATTCACACTATCTTCAAAACACCAAAAAACATCTAACTTATATATCTGTATCAAGCATTACATTAATTAGGTCGGCCTAATTAGATGTAACATTCAAAATATAACTTGTCGGCTTTAACTCTTTCCATACATGCCTCACGCCAAAATTAAAATCTCAAAAGAGCTTGAAATAGGTTGGAATGGACCTATAATAGATCCCACATAAGACTGTGACACTTATGTAACCTTTGTGTACCTTCAAACTTATTAGATCAGCACCAAAAAAGACCTAATACCAAAATTATTCAACTATGTATCCACATCCAAACATGTGGACCTCAAAATTCAATGCCAACTAGAATTCACACACTAATGCCATTTTTCAAAATATCCTCAAAAGTGAAAATACAAAAAATTATCCATAGAGAAGTGCAAAATCTCCCGCTTAAATACATTGTACAGGAAATGACTATAATTTGCCAAACCGAATTTCTGGCAACAATAAATTCCAAACCAAAGGTCACAACTTGATGAATCAGATACTTCTAATAGCCAACAAAATAATGTTAGAAGCAAAGAGTGAGAACTAAATTTGTGGACCGGTGTAGATCCAAAAATTGAATGTGTTGTTATGTAGAATTAACAGAGTTGACACTTAGTCAATTTTTCATCACAACCAACTTTACCTAATCAAACCATCTTGCAAAAATGTCTTCCAAAAACACTCCAAAACCTGTTAGAACCAACCAAAATAATTTGCAATTATTTGCACCAAGATATCTATATCAAGATACAATGTTGACATAAATGACAACACTACAATACATCGCTATATACCTTTGTTCTTATTTCTCATGCTCGTGTTGCCAGCAACAACATCAATGGAATTCTTCCAACACCCTTCACATATGAGATAATGTGGGAATCACATTCAAAATTCATAGGTTTGGTTGATTTGTGGTGTAAAATCCCTTTCCAAGGCACTCCTATGTGTACCCTAGCTCAAATTTTGAAATTAATCAAAAATAAAGTGAAACATTGGAATAGGACTTCCTTTGGGAATATTTTCCACAAAAAATAAAAAATATCAAATAATTTGAAAAAATTTCAAGACTCTATAGATAATGGGGATATTGATGTTGTTTCTTTCTCCAAACAATGTAGCCTCAGAATGGAATGGCTAGACCTTATGAAGAGAGAAGAGTTATTTTGGAAGCAAAAAACCAAGGTACAATGGTTCAAGGAAGGGGATACAAATATTAGGTTTTTCCATCATTCTTTATTGAAACATAGAATAAGAAAAAAAATAATAAAGCTAACCTTTGATTATGGCTCTATTGTCTTTGAGGAGTGTGACATAGCCAACATTGTCATTTCCTTCTTCAAGGGTATTTTTGAAGAGAGAGCACAAGACACAAATGACCTAGTAGGATTTGTGGATGTTATTCCCAAGGTGTTGAATGAAGTTGATAATGTGATAATATGAAAGGATGTGACTATGGAGGAAGTCAAAGGCGTTTCTTTCTCCTTTGGGGCCTTTAAATCCCCCTCATCTTTCTTCCAAGATTTTTGCGACATTATCTCATGAGACCTGCTTATAGCCACTAGAGATTTCTTTAGATCTAAGAAGCTCCTTAAACTATTGAATAAAACCTAAATTATTCTTGTCCCCAAAGTTACTGAGACCAACACTATTTCCTACTTCAACCTATCAGTCTATGTAACACTATTTACAAAATATTTTATAAAGTTTTGGTCAATACAATCAAATATCTACTTCACAGAATTATCTCCCCTTGCCAGAAATGCTTTGTGTGTGGCAGACAAATTCTTGATGTTGTTCTCACTACCCATGAACTCATCTACCCTTGATATTTCTAAATCCTATAACAGATTGCTTTGGCCTTTCCTTTTTTCTATCCTAAAAATATCCAATTTGGTGAGAAGGTCCTAAATATTATTCACTCCTACATATCCTCCCCTACCTACTTGGTGTTGGTAAATGGTGTCTCCTATGGTTTCTTTAGTAAAGGGTTAAGACAAGGTGCCCCCATTTCCCCTTACCCATTCATTTTGGTTGCAGAAGATTTGGGTTGATGTTTCCAAAAAGTAATTCTCTAAGAAACTCTTGGGGGTTAGATCAACCTCCTTGTTAGCCCTTTCTTCTCATTAACAATTTATTGATGACACCATTCTATTTGGAGTGATTCGTAATTAAAGGGTTACAATTAATTTTCACTTTACTCCTCATTACATATTTTATCCTAATCACAAACAAAATTGTGTGGTTATGTTTCTTAACTGTTGAAATTACAAAACTAAG
Organism: Sequoiadendron giganteum; assembly: GCA_007115665.2. Classification (NCBI taxonomy): domain Eukaryota; kingdom Viridiplantae; phylum Streptophyta; class Pinopsida; order Cupressales; family Cupressaceae; genus Sequoiadendron; species Sequoiadendron giganteum. Next base: position 339,911,045 of record CM021108.1, read on the forward strand.
TTCACTTAATTATTTACACAACTTGACTAATTACTTAAATGTCATAAATAATATATCAAAGATGCAATTAAAGAAGAATTGGAAAGAATAAGAGAAAATTATAAGACAAAAAAGAAGAAGGGAGATCACGAGCTTGATAATGGAGTTCACTCAACATGAGCTATGTCTTTGGGTCCACTTCTCAATGTTGGGCTGCTTTATTAATGACACCAAGCTTTTAAATGCCTTTTTACATCATCCAAGCTTTAGACCTACATTATAATTCCTCGTACAGTCTCTCTCAATACCTAAGACTCTTTCACATTCTCCTTTACTTGAAGGAATACAAAATACAAAGTCTTTGTGTTACATCAATCTCCAAAAATTATTTTTCCTAATTTCCTCCCAAAAGAATTGATTAATTCTCTCAAGCCTATAGCCCCATTTTATACATAATTTTTTTCCCATTATGGTTAAAAACCATAAGATTTACAAATATTTCATATCTCCCATTTTTACAACTAAATTTCAACAATATCCCCTTTTACAAGTAAATATCTTTGAAAAATCCCCCATTTACAATAGGAAAATCTCATAAATCATTTAAAATATTATCTAAGCCCTTTAATTATATTATGTAAACGGGCTTTAATATTCTAAAGGATTAGGCCCTTATTTATAGGGGTTTGCATTTTAATTTTGGATTTTCTACTTTTATTTGGGGGTTAAATTCTTTAAACTTAGGAGATTCAGGCTTATTCATTATTGTTTTAAAGGGTTTAATTTTTTTAATTTTTAGGAGATTTGGTTTTAATCCATTGCCTTTAAATCCTACAAAATTTGCTTGGGATCCCACAAAATCCACTTGGAATCCAATAAAATGGATTTTGTGAAATAAATTAAACCTCCACCACTTTATTTCTCAAAAATAAAGCATGGTAGAGTGGTGGTAAGTGAATTTACTGAGGGGGATCCACATTTTTGCCACATCACTTGCACTTGCCATGTCAGCATCCAGTTAATTGCCACGCCAGCATCTAGTCAACCTTCAAGTTTGATTCGCCATATCTTCGTCGTATGAGCTTCCTTTTCAATGAAACGAGCAGCGTGGGAACCATGACCATGAGCTCTTCGATGTGATGCCACCTTTGACCATTTTTGGAACGATCAATTTTTTTTCCTTTCTAATTGGCCTTTGTACTTGATTTGACCCCAACTTTGACTGACCATAACTTCAACGTACGAGCTCCTTTTTCGCTCGTTCAAGTTGTGTTGGGTCTAGTTTTTCAAGCACTTTGACATGGTGATGGTTCTATTGGATTTTGAGACTATTAATTTTTGAGGTCTTCTAGATCCTCCTAGATCATGGAGCCTTTTTGTTGTTGAATCCAAAAACTAGAAAGCTACCTTGGAGGATTATGCCAATGTTGTTGGGAAACATATCAACTACAACAAAAGTATTTTATACTTGTCCAATTTGGAGAGAATTCTAAAGGAAATGATAGCTCATGTATTGGTTTTCTAGTAGGATTTCCTTCCTACCACTTATCTTGGAATCCCTCTGACTAGTAAATTTCTATACAACACTTACTGGAATAATATTGTTGAAAGAGTGCAACATAAGATTGCCAGTTGGAAAGGCAAGTTTTTGAGCCAAGCTAGTAAATTTTTTATTCTTAAATCATCGGGCTCCAAAACATCCCTATATATTTTTTATTCCTATTTAAAATACCTTTTTCCATGGCTAAAAAAATTGAGATTTTCCAAAGGAAATTTCTTTGGGCTAGAGTGGAGGATAGAAACAAAATTTCTTCAGTAAAATAGGAAAAGGTTTGCAAACCTAAGAGCATTAGAGGTGTGGGTTTAAGAAGATTGAAGTAGTTTAATAAATCCCTTATCAGAAAATTTAGATAGAATTTGGTTGTTGGTATCAAGGATTGGGCTCAAATTCTTAGTGCAAAGTACCTAGGGAACAATAACCCCTCTTATTTCCTTTCTTCTATTGCTATCCCCATTGGCTCGGTTATATGGAACCTAATTTTAAAAACTAGAAGTTTCCTTAAATAGGGGATTTTTTGGTCTATGGGAAATGGTAAGAATTTAGACTTATAGTATGTAAAATGGCTTGATGGTGTCTCCTTATCTTCTGACTAGAGTATGGCTAAGTTGATGGAACCACTTACAAGATTAAATGGTACCAAAATTCATGAGTACAACAATTGGAATGTCCCCCAAACCTTGTGGAAAGATTTTGAGAGTCAGATGAGAGGAAGCAATTTGAGAAATGGGGATCAACATGATTGGAAGGGGATGATGGATTACCTATACAAGATCATTGGTTCTTGCTACCTTTTTGAGCCTATTTTGAAGGATGCTTGCTACTATCATCCTATCCCTTCAGCGTAATTTTCTATTAAATATTATTATACTCTTATTGTCAATGATAAGGAGGAGTCTATGTTCAATTGGAATATGGTTTGGAACAAAATATTCTTACCTAGAATTAGTTTTTTTTTGTGGGCCACTATGCATAAAAATATCCTAACTATTGATAACTTAAATAGGTGGGGCTTCTACCTTGTTAATACATGTAGCCTAGATATGACATGGAAGAAATGATTAACCATCTCTTCCACTACGTGGTTTTCAGAAGGGTTTGGGAGGTCTTAAACCATTTGTTAATATTTTGAACTTTCTCCCTACGTCTTAAATATTTTCTTACCTCTTGGAATTTGGGCTCCCCATACAAATATCCTATCATCTGTGAAATCTAGAACCAAATATCTTGCCTCATCACTTAGAAGTTTTGGAAAGAAAGGAATAATAGGGTATTCCTAAACTAGTTGAGAAACAACAAGGCCATTTTCTAAATCATTGAAAAGAGCATTCAAAATAACATAAATCCTCTAACCTTTAGAACCTCCAAGAGAATGTTGACTTATAAAAAACTAAGGGTGAAGCAGAATTAGGGAATATCCCATAGCCTAACCAATCTCAATTGGTTAAATATTTCAACAAGAAAGGTGACCAAATGGATCCCCCTTGAAAGGGGTGGGCTAAGCTCAACTTGATGGTTGTTCCAAGGAAAACCCTAGTGAGGCAAAAATGAGAGGTATAATAAGAGATGATGAAGGAAACCCAACTAAAGAATATGATTGAGTCATTGGATTCAAATCCAATAATGTTGTTGAAGCTATGGTTGCATAGGAGGGGGTTAAGATGCTTCTAAGTTTGGGGTTCCTAGAGGTGGAAATTGAAGGTGCCTCAAATTATCTTGAATCTCCTCCAGAATGATATGATGGCTTCATGGAAGATATGAAGAATTATTGAGAATTATAGAATGGACCTTTGAATCATTAAGAAGGAAATGTTGTTGTGGATTTGATTTGTAATTTGGGCCTAAAAAGTGAATAATGGAACTATTGGAATTTTAATTCAAATATCTCGAGACCTCTCTAGCACATTCTTTCTTGAGAAAACTTGACCATTACTCCGATACCTTGTTATGATAAGTCTTTCTATGGTTTGGGGTTGGGGTATGGTGGTTGATTTTTATGGGATGGAGTGGATTTTCTTAGTTGTCTTGAGGACTATGGTGTGGATTTTTATTAATATGTATCTGAGGTTGGAGATCTATAATGAATTTAATAATTATATTTATAAGGCTCTCATGAGGGATTACATCACTTTTCTTGATGTTAATTTAACTTTCAATAGTTGTAAAGGTTACAAGTAAAATATTCTACATTTAGGCATCAACTATGATGAATTTGGTCTGAAGTACACTTGGAAACTCTTTCCTATGCTTATTATAGAAATATCCCCCCACCCATGTGGATTTTACTCCTTGTTTGCGAGGAGGGTCCTCTCCCTCTTGTCAATATTAGTTATAAAATTATGAATTTATGCCACAAGAGGATGGAGAATACGAATAATGATAGACTCAGTATCATCTCCATTGGGGTTTTTGTTAGAATAAACAAGAGATTATGGTATCTCTCTTTCTATTCCAATACCAACCAATATATAGGTATTTCCAAAAAAGGTGTTAAAGACTTTGTTGTTTTAGTTTCCCTGGTTTATCTTTTTGCTCCTTTCTTTTTTCTGGCTCAGGTGGGTGGGTGTGCAGGTTGCTATGGGTGGCCCAAGGCTTTCGATTGAACCCATCTCTTATGGGGGATCAATAAAAATGTCAACATTTGGGAGCTCTTTTAAAGAGGTGGCTTCACACCCTTCTTTCAGACTATGAAGGGATATAATGACAAAATTACTTTGAAATTTGTGAATTCCTAGTCTCAAGGAGTTGTTACAATTGATGGTGTGCAATTTTGGATGTTTGATGAATTGATAGATAAAGCCATTGGTCTAGTTTGCAAAGGCACAAAGGTGGATAAAAAGAGAAATGAAGACTATAAAAAAATTATAGCTACTTTTTTAGAGGTGAAGAGGAATCTATATTCTTCCAAAATGATTATAGTAGGGAGAATATTTCAGATCCTTAGGTGCTGGTAAGTCTACATTGCATGAATATTTCACTCTAGAAGGCCAGCTTAAAATTTTGCATGGTTACCATTTCTCAATTCTTAATCATTTTGTGTCATAGTAAAAGAATGAATCTTCCTTTTTCATGTTCATCTCCCTTGAGGCTTGCATCCTCAAGGGCGCATATCTCCATCTACATCAAGGCCTCATCATGGGCCTCTATAAATAATGCCTCTCTATGACCCCTTCTTTGAACCCCAAGATCAAGAGAAATGTCAAAATCAAGTTGCTCAATGATAAAACCTCTAGGTCCCCCTTTGCTTCCCTTGCCCCTAGCCTTAGCTCTATTGGAAAGGTGGGTCCAAGAAAAAAGGGTAAGGGGCTTGATTTGATCCCTACTCTCCAATTTGAGTTGTTAGAGACCTTGTTAGCTAAGAAATGGAAGGTAGTGACCCCTAGTGTGCATGATAAACAATAAGGTAACAAAGAGAACAAATCCAAATTCCCCATTCCTCCCCAAATTATGGGTGATGCTATTGACATATTTTATGTTGAGGGGGTGGAGAAAGTGGTTGTGGGGACAATATTTCTATTAGACTTGCCAAAGCCCAAAACTTGGAGGACCCTAATATTGCCAAAGCCAAATAGATTTTGGAGGTGTATGATGAGGAATAGTTTAAGGAAGAGGAGTTTCTTCCTTGTACTATGGAGGGTTCAAAGGATGTTGACTCTGAGAATGAGTTTGATGAAATGTAGGGTAATGATAATAACAAGGAACATGTTGGCCATGATGAAGGTGATGAGATTAATGTGAACTACGACCAAAATGTTGAAGTGCTCCTAGAGAAGGATTATCTATCCCCTCCCTATCCCAGGCCCTAGGAGACCACAAATGACATTGAGGAGAATTTTCCTCCCTCAATTCTTGCTCAAAACACTAAGGACAAAGATAATGTTACCATAAGAAACTATAGACTAAGGTGCTCGAGCTGGAGAAAATTGTCTCCAACAAGTGTAATGATAGAATTTCTCTTTTTGAAAATGCCTTACCCAAGATTATAATGCTTGCACAAGACATTACACAAAATTTGGCGATGGATACTATCTTTGGCTACTCCAAGATCACCACACAAAAGAAGAAAAGAGAAAAATAAGATGATGAGGAGATGGTGAATGATAAGAATGTTCATGATCAGAAGGATGAGGACTAGTAAATATCCCTCAACACCCTCCTTGAAGAATGGAGCTTGATCAACTAATTGGGCCTTTTGTGGTTTCTATTCATTCTTAGTCTTATCTTTTTAATTTTTCTATTTTGATGGCCTTCTGTGCCCTTTAGTTGTTTATTTGGTCCTGTGTGCCCTCTTGTTGTTTCTTTGCTCTATTTTTGTTCTCTTAAACTCTCAAGATCAAATCCCTTTCCCTAATTTTTTAATAAAAAACATAGAGCTTCATAATTTATAAAAATTCTATCTTCACTAGAAAATAGAAAATAAATATAATAATCAAATTAAATATATTTCATATTATACTCATTAGAAAGCCTAATTTGAGTTCCATGAAATTTCCAAATATATTGACTGGTTGATTCTATTTGAAGGTTCAACTTGAGGTTTGAATGTGAGAATTTTGAGAAAAACCTCAAACATGAAAGGGAAGAAGTCATCCTAGTACCTTTATTCAAAGGTATTTGGAATGAAGGTTAATACCTTTATTTTAAGATACCTTTGAATGACTTGGTACTAGGATGTCTTCGAGAACCATTAAAATATTCATTTAAAGGACCTTCTATCAAAGTTCAAAAGAGGTCTTCTAGGTTGAATTTTTAAAATAATAAAATTAATAAGTATTATATAATAATATAAATTTAACAAAAAATTTGCAAAAAAAGTCCAAATATATCATAATTTTGAGTTTTTGTAGGTGAAAATTTTGAAGCAAATTTGCAAAAGAAAAATAGTTTTTAGCTTTTTGGCAGGAGAAAATATTTGACAAAGAAATTGTAGAGAAATATTTTGCAAAGGAGGAAAGAAGAAATAAGAGGACAATGAAAAATATGACTATGAGAAATATTTAGTAGAAAAGGATGAAAAACAATCTAAAGAAAGGATTCAAAGATTTATATAATAAAGACAAAGTATGTATAATTTTTTTAATTTATATAATTTAAAAAAAACAAAAATAGATTTTTGTTTACCCCAGTTTCTTCAACTCTAGGGTTTCAACATAGTTTGTAGATATCTTTGGACCCTACATCAAATTCACTAGTTCCTCTCCAGAGTTTGTAGATCTACCTAAATCACTTACAAAATCTAGATTGAACTATATTTTCATATGGTAGTACATTTGAATTTGAAGTGGTTGATATAAATTTTCATATATGGCTAATTAACAAACATAGTTGAATGTTAGGACCTTTTTTAATGAATCTTCATACCAAGTGCAAGACTTGTAGATAATTAGTGGACTTTATATTGAATCTAGACTAGATAATTGAGAGCCATGAGTTCCTTAATTATTATCAAGTATTATTTTCAATGGTTAACATATCATCTTGAAATATAAATAATAATTAAAACATGATTGAATACCAACTTGTTAGTAAATAATGTCAACATGATTCCTTTAAAAACCTAGTTCTAATTATGCACATGCATCAAAATATGGATACCTTATACATGTTCACTAATTCAAACCATATTTACTTGTTCTCTAGCTTTTTCAAATTTGTAGATACATCTTAATGTTATAATATATGTTCAAAATGCATCCTTTGGTTATTCATCCTTGGATAAGACTTTAATTTCCATATAAATATGACATAAATTAAGTAAATAACCAAAGCTTATAGTCCTAGACTTGCACTTGTTAAGAGGATTTTAGTTTTGAATCTAATAGGTTTTTAATAGATACATTTCAAATACACTTTATTTCATTGTAGTGTGTAGACCTTTCTTGTCTCCTATCTAACAATTCTAGAATATTTATAATTTACACTTAAAATCCTTAGAGAAATACTCTCCACCATTACTTGATCTTTACCATTTTTATTTTATTATCACTCTAATTGTCTCAGTTAGTGCATTAAACTCCTTAGACTTGTGAAAATATTAGACATCTCTCTCATCCCTAAAAAACACCTTCACTTTCTTTAGAGATACATAAATCTAGAAGAATTTAATATTAATATCAAGGAAAAAGTGTTATCTATCATTCTCCTTGTAATCAAAGTACCATTCCCATTGTATCTAGTCGTCTGATATGATACATCGACATTTATCAACTAAGATTCATCATTTCAATAATATTATTGAAGATAGTAATACCATTACTAATATTTCATCATTTTCTACTAATTTATTAAAGGAATCATATTTCTTCTAGACTTTTATTTATTCTGATGTGACTTCTCCTACCATAATTCCAACACTTTCTAGGTTTGGTCTAGGAGACTTGGATGTCCTATCTTTGAATTCCTTCTTACCCCATCTATCCTTTAACCTAACCCTCACAACTCTAGGAAATTATTACTGAATCCATCTATGGAATTTTTCTTCATTTTTGCACTTGAAAAGAAACCAACAATATCCACTAGTTTTTATAAAGAACAATCATTGATTTTCATAATTTCAAGTTTCCCATTACTTAGATAAGGACCTTCAATAAATTAATACTAGAAAGTTTTACAATTTAGATATGGTTTAGCACCCCCCAAAGTTTCTATCCACCTTAAGGGTATGCATGCACTTGAATAAGACCAATCATTTTATGAATATTATTTAATGCTAGATACATACATTATTTTTGAAAATTATTTTATATATGATCCATCCATTATAAACTCTGATGATGACATGCCCCTTGTTGATCCCGAACTTATTGACTAGGATCAACAAGGTACACCTATCATAGATACATTTGAGAACGACGAAGAAATTGTTGAGTTCATGGGACTTAGAGAAGGCATACCTAGAGGGGATCATAAGGTAGGTTTTACCATAGACTTGGACGATAAAGCATATTTCGGGGAGTCTATTTACACCTCTAGTCGCAAAAAATGAAAATGAAAATAAAAATGATGAGTCCCTAGGTGAAAACCGAAAGGCGCCTTTGGACGAAGAAAAAGTCAAAATAAAGGATGTATATGAGGGTGAAAACCTCTCTGAGGCACCCGAGGATAGAGGTTTAAATATTCTCCCCGTTGTAGAAGAAAAGTCACCCATGCTAGTAGAAGAGGCTATTGCATTCAACATAGGAATAGAAGAGAATCCTCAGATAGTATGACGTATGACATGATAGACAATATGCAAAATTCTGAGTGGACTAATGATGATAAATGAGTCTAAGATGGGTATAACCTACCACCTATGGAATAAATGCATGCAAAAAATTGTTTTTGACCAAAGAACCTAATTGTATGACAAGGACAGTATGAAAGAGAGATCAACGGATGAGATTGAAAGAGAGATCGACGGATGAGATTGATGAATGCCATGCGATGTGAGTTATGTCTCAGATAAAGCGTGAGTTATAACATGAGTCAGGAAAGACTAAAAATAGAACAAGATCTTAATCTTCAGTTAAAAATCTTCGAAAATAGAAGAAATAGATTTTGAATGTCAAAGACAAAGTCAGAACTCGAAGATGAGGAATTTGAATGCATAATTAAATTAATTAATTAAATAAAACATATTTAATTAATAGATGCATACATGCATATGAGTTAGAACTAGTTAATCGACTAGTTGTGACAGAGAGTCTTCCTGCAGAGATGATTAGCAGTTGAATTCAGAGATAACTGAAGAACTAAAAATAGATCTCAAGTCAGAAGGTGAGTGAATGACTTAGATAACTGAATGACAGAGGAATGTGACACAAATGAATTAAATGTGAATTAAATATTAATTTAATTCAACATTCAAAAATAGAAGATTTAATTAAATAAATAAAGATAATTTATTTAATTTGACTTTTGAAAAGGGTGGAATTGAATAATTAAATAATAAATATTTAATTATAGATAAATGAGGTTAAATGAATAATTAAATAAAGATATTTAATTATAGTTGAAAAAGGGGTAATTAAATAATAAATTATTTAATTGATAGATAAAGGGGTTAAATTAATTAGTTCGCAACATAATTAAATAAATATGATTTATTTAATTAATAAATTTGAATAAAGGTTAATAATGAATTAATGAATTAATTAAAAAGGGGTATTTAATTAATAGAAGAAATATGTGTTAGAAAGGTTAATTAAATAATAAATATTATTTAATCAAGACCACAGACTATAGAAAATTATGTCGAAAGTGGTGGTCGCAGGCCTAGACCAATTTTTGGTATCTACAGTTTGCCCCTCTTTGATACAATGTTGTTACAACATTGTGTCAAAGAAAAATATGCCCCGATCGTGCCCCAGCATGAAACAGGTTAGGGTATGCCCCAGTGAAAGGGAGAATGACGAGAAGGTAGTGGTATGCCCCCTCGAGAGGATAGGTGGGTTTGAAGAACATGAGTGTGCTCTCGAAATGGATAAGAAACTAGAATATGAAGGACAAAAGAATAGGGAAAAATAGATAAGGATGATGAAAATACAGACTAGAAAAAATGTTAGCATGGATAATTCAAAAAAGTTAGTATTGAAAAAGAATGGTTATTGATTGAGTAAAAAAAATAATCTACGATATTTTGCCAAGTATGCTATGCTTTCTTTTTATCATCATTAGGTGGGACATGACACAGATGGATAGTACACACTATGATATCAGATAGACCATAGTGTACAAAGTCATCCATCTGTGAAAAATAGACAGTCGTAGACAAGGAGTGTCTTAACTCAAACTAAGGACAAGATGCCCCAGTCGTTTTGTCTTAACAAACCACAGACAATAGACAAATAAAAGACGGGTCATGAGACATCATTGCTCCTCTAAATCCTTGATAGGACATCCTTGAGGAAACTAGTAACATGACTCAAAAACCAATGTTAAAAAGACAGTTGACAGATAGCAGCCAAAGAAAAAGAGTCTTGAGACATCATTTCTTCTCTAAATCCTTCAAGAGACATCCTTGAGAAAGCTAGTAACAGGATCTTGCACAAATTGATAAAAAGATAAGACAAAATAAGATATAAAGTCATAAAGCCAAATAAATGTATTCGCCAAAACTTGATCTTGTGGGATTATTTGATGTTGATGCTTGACATAGCGTAGTGTGAGAGAATGACACATACCGCATAAGACATTGAGTCTGGTTTCGAATTGGTGACTTCTATATAAGGCATGACAAAGCTTGGTTTCAAAAAGACACGTGTCATATAAGACATTTAGAGTCTGATGACGTTGAAGTGACAAGCCACATGAGACTATGAAAATTTGATGATGTATGTTGACAAGAAAGACATATCTTGCTAAGACATAGGTTGATTTCTTTGACAATGTGTTTGATATTGACTTGATGACTGTTTGAGATGTTTTGCCTTGTTGATGCATGACTTGTTTTGATTCGTTGACTGATAACTGTGTGTGTGTGTGTAATGATAGTGTATGACATGAGATGATACCCTAAAGTACTGACCTAAAGCTACTTAAAGACATGCCTCTAAGTGAATGATATGCAATGTGTGATAGTGATTGTGAATGAACCCTATTGGACTAACCTAGTATGGTCTCAGGAGCTCATCAATCAATTAGGCTTGCCTACGTTGTACATGCAAAGACCTCATAGTTCGACATGACCAATGACTTTGAATATACAAAGAGTCATCATTCAATGTGTGTGATACATGACAAACCTAGACTGATAGACCTAATGCCTCGGGGGCACATCGATTGATGGCCTTGCCTACATCCTAGTCGTAGAGGCAATGTAGTTCGACTATGTCTACGACCGACTTAACATGACCGACTTGACATGATTGACTAGACATGATTGAATTGACATGATTGACTTGACATGATTGAATTGACTCTATTTTTGGGATTTTCTGACACTCTTTTGATTTTTTTGCATTTTTTGAGTTTTCTAATGTTTTTGGGATTTTTCAAGACATTTTTGATGGTGTGACGTTATGTACAAAGTGTTAGGGCACCAATCAAGGATTTTCCCCCAGTCGGGAATATGATTTGGGAATTGGAGTGGGTAATATAACAGAATGGACTTTGATGTCAATCATTCCAAATGATGGATAGGACAACCATTTATTATGAGTGATGGTGAAAAAGTCTGATTAGCATGATGGTAGATGGAAGAGCGAGCTTGACTACACATGGTGCCTATTTGCCAGTTTTTCACCATGGAACTTATCCATAGCGCCATAGAAGTGGTTTTCACTAGTGGATGGATTTATTTCTCTTTACTTTTTTTATTTTCTCAAAAAAAAATTGGTGTTACAAAGATGCCTGTTTGCCAGGTTTTCATCAAGGTAACCATTTTTTTTTTATTTTGTTTTGTTTATTTTTTTGCATTTTTCTAGATTAAGACATGGATTCTCTGAGACTTAAGCATAGAAGCTCTTTAGATGTAGACTGTTGATAGGGGAAAAAAACGGTTCTCCTTCAGGAGTAGAGAGTTGGTACACTCCTGATCCAAAGGCTTCTATGACAATATACGGCCCCAACTAGTTAGGTTCAAACTTTCCTGGTTTCTCGCGTTCAGCTTGGTTCTTCAGATTCTCCATTAATACCAAGTCACCAATGTCAAAGTCTCTATTGAGAACCTTCCTGTTGTAACTATGATGAAGATGATTTTGATATGCTTGCAAATGATCTAATGCTTTCTGTCTTCATTCATCCAACAATTCTAGCTCTTGTAACCTAGAGGCACGGTATCCTTCATCATCGATATGACCCTTCAAGAATACCCGTAGAGAAGGTATTTCAAACTCAATAAGTAAGATAGCTTCGGACCCAAATACAAGGGAATATGGAGTGGCGCCGGTGGGAGTACAGATGCTTGTACGATAAGCCCATAAGGTAGGATTAAGTTGTAGGTGCCAGTCACGACCAACGTCATTCACAGTTTTCTTAAGGATTCTAACAATAGTCTTATTAGATGCCTCAGCTTGGCCATTATGTTGTGGGTAATATGGGGTGGAGAAATGGTGTTTGATGTGGAATTCTTCACATAAATGGCATACTTCTTGGTTCTTAAATGGGTAGCCATTATCTATGATTATGGATTGAGGTACACCATACTAACAAATGATATAGTTTAGGATAAACTTAGATATTTGTGTGCCGGTTATGTATGTCATGGGAATAGCTTCAATCGATTTGGTGAAGTATTCAGTGGTAGTAATGATGAAGGGTGTATCTTACCTATGAGGTCAAGTCCCCATTGGGCGAAGGGCCATGGTGAAGTAATTGGACGAAGCTCCTGCGCTGGCGCTCTTATCAAGTCTCCATATATTTGACATTGTCTACACTTCTTTACAAAGACGTATGAGTCTTTCTCCATTGTAGGCCAATAGTAACCTAGTCTCATAATCTTATGGGCTAGAGTAGGACCACTCGAATGAGATCTGCATATACCCTCGTGTACCACTCTCAAAGTTGTTTGTGCTTCCTCAGCATCGAGACATCTCATTATGGTGTTATCTAAGGTACGTCTATACATGATTTCTCCGATGATGGTGCACTTAGCTGACTTTCGTATGAAGGTTCGACATTGGTTATTGGACAAGTCTTGAGGTAGGGTTTGGTCAGTGAGGTAATTGAATATGTCTTTATACCAAGGAGAAGTAGGACCAACAATGGTACACACTATCGCAGTATCAGGGACATCATAAGCGGGGATCAAAAGTTGTTCAACCAGAAACTTGAACTTAGGCACATTACTTGAAATATCCAACAAGGAACCCATAGTTGCCATTGCATCTACAGCTCTATTCTGGATACGTGGTATTTATTGAAAAGTTATGTCATTGAAATACTGCTTGAAACTATTAGCCATTCATTTGTAAGGTGCAAGCTTTTCATCCTTAGTCTCGTAATCATCATTCACCTGTCGGATTACCAATTGAGAGTCACCAAAGACATGTAGGCTCTTAATGTTCCACTGAGCTGGCATTTTTAAACCTGTCACTAAGGCTTCATATTCTGCTATATTGTTGGTACAAGAGAATGTGATCCTGAATGATTTAGGAATGGTATCACCTTGAGGTGTGACAAATAAGATACCAGCCCCTGAACCACAATTTGTATGTGACCCATCAAAGTATAGTTTCCATTAAGTTTTAACGTCAATGTTGAAGAGAAATTCATCTGGAAAATATGCCACTAATGGATGGTCTACCTTTATAGGTGCATCTGCTAATTGATCTGAAATCACCTATCCTTTTATTGCCTTCCTTTCGACATACTGAATGTCATACTCATTAAGTATCATAATCCATTTAGCCAATCGGTCTGTTAAAGCTGCCTTACTTAGGAGGTATTTAAGTGGATCATTTTTTGCAATCAACATTGTTTGTTGATTGATCATATAGTGCCGAATTTTTTGAGTAGCAAAGACTACCGCAAGACAGGCACGCTCTATGTTGCTATAATTCAATTCATAGCCCACTAAGGTACGATTGATACAATAGACCGCTCTCTCATGACCTTGATCATCGTGTTGTGCGAGAAGAGCCCCTAATGCCGACTGAGTTGCTGAGATGTAAAGTATCAATGATTTTCCTTTTGTAGGCGGCATTAAGACTGGTGGAGTAAGCAAATAGTCCTTGATTTTCTGGAAGGCCTCTTGACATTTATGTTTCCACACAAATGGTACTCCTTTCTTGAGTAGATGTTGAAATGGATGTATTTTATCCGCCAGTTGTACTATGAAATGCCTAATGGACTGTAATCTCCCTTGTAGGGTTCTGAGTTGACCAATGCTAGTTGGAGGATGCATTTCTTTGATAGCTCTTACCTTCTCTGGATCTACTTCAATGCCTCTTCGAGAGATGATATACCCTAACAGCTTCAATGATTTCACTCCAAAGACACACTTCTTCAGATTTAGCCTGACATTGTTATTTTCTAGCCTCTAGAATATCTTGTCTAATACCTTCAAATGATCTTCCCTTGTTTCTGAATTGGCTATAATGTCATCTACATAATCTTCCATGAATGTATGTACAAAGTCATGAAAAATTATAGTCATTGCCCGTTGATAAGTGGCTCTTGCATTCTTAAGGCCAAACGGCATAACATTCCAAGAGTATGTGCCCCATGGACACATGAAAGTTGTCTTATGTTGGTCTTTAGGTGCTATCTTTATCTAGTTGTATCTAGAGAAACCATCCATGAGGGATAGCATCTCATATCCTGCAATAAAGTCTACTATCATGTCGATATTTGGCAAAGGGAAGTCATCTTTAGGACATGCCTTGTTGATGTCTCTAAAGTCAGTGCAAATTCAAATGCCCCCAATTGGCTTAGTCACTGGTACAAGATTTGATATCCAATCTGCATAGTCTATTGTCCTTATGAATCCTACATCCAAAAGTTTCTTAAGTTCTACCTTGACCAATAGAGAAATTTGCGGATGCATCTTCCTCAACTTCTGTTTGATTGGTTTAAAACCCAATTGTAGTGGTAAATAATGCAATATTAGGTCTAGATCTAGCCCAGGCATGTCAGCATACGACCATGCAAAGTTTACTTGTCTCTTTTTGAAGAAGTCTTTGAACTCATGTTGTTCTGTTTCCGTTAAAGAAGCTGCAAAATATACTATCCGAGGATTCTCTTTTGTTCCTATGTTGACTGCAACAGCCTCTTCTACTAGCATGGGTGACTTTTCTTCTGCAACGGGGAGAATATTTAAACCTCAATCCTCGAGTGCCTCAGAGAGGTTTTCGCCCTCGAATACGTCCTTTATTTTGACTTTTTCTTCGTCCAAAGGCGCCTTTCAGTTTTCACCTAGGGACTCATCATTTTTATTTTCATTTTCATTTTTGTGACTAGAGGTGTAAATAGACTCCTCGAAATATGCTTTATCATCCAAGTCTATGGTAAAACCTGCCTTATGATCTCCTCTAGGTATGCCTTCTCTAAGTCCCATGAACTCAGCAATTGTTTCGTTGTTCTCGAATGTATCTATGATAGGTGTACCTTGTTGATCCCAGTCAATAAGTTTGGGATATACAAGGGGCATGTCATCATCGGATTTTATAAGGGTAACTACTAACAAGGTGAATATGGAATGGTTGACATGGTCATAGAAGTTTTGGACTAACTCCTTCTTGTTCTTTTTCTTAGGGGTAGGTCTACTCTGTTGTGGGACTATAGTGAGGGCCGATTCGTTAGAAGATGGCTTGTCAAGTGCCCAAGATGCATGATCAAGGGTTTCCCAATAATAGTTCTCTTGCCATTCTGCTTTGGAAAAGTGTTTCTTAGGATGAGGACTAGACTGTTTTGGTATAGGTTTCACATTGAGGTCCAACTCTTCAAATAAGGCATCTATGTTCATGGTACTAGTAGATGAGAGGGACTCCCATTCACCATCGCTTGAGTAAGGGGATTCATCATAGACTGGAGGTTTGTCGTAACCTAGGGGTTTGTCGTAAACTGGGGGTTTGTTGGAAACTAGGGGAAGTGTTTCATGAGATTTCTCGATGTCCGCGTAATCATTCACTTCCTCTTGAAACAATGACGAAGTACTAGGAAACCCAATTCTAAGTGGTTGACACCCTAGCCCTAAATATTTTGATCGTGGGTAGATAGTAATCGGTTATGTCCTTCCATTTTGATATAGTCCTAACCCACTATGCCCATCATAGCCTTCCTTTTGAATTATCTTAAATCTTTTTCCATATTGGTCCTTTCCTATTTGAATAGACGGGGAGGGGTATTCATGCTCTTCTTGATACAACCAGGAATTAGCTTGATCCACAATTTCTTCACTTAACTCTCCCCATTTTGTCAATGTCATTGTAGGGGGGACATGAAATGTGACCACTAACTATCTTCTATCCACCATGGGTAGGCCATATGCCTTAGGTGGAATCAGTTCAGTAACATAGTATGATGCCTTTATATTATATTCACCACAACCCTTATCTTGGATCTCGATTTTTGGAGTGGATGATGGTGGTTTGAATGAAATGTACTTAGTGAGACATGATGGGTCAACGTATTGGGATAAAGTGGATGATGAGGCCTCTTGATTAACATGCACTTGTCATTGTGGAAGATCCCTTAGGCTTGTACAATACAGGAAAGGATCTGGATCACCATCAATGGTGATCTCTGTGCCATTATAGGGGAACTTGAGTTATTGGTGGTATGTTGAAGGTACAACTTTCATCGCGTGTATCCAAGGTCTACCTAACAACAAGTTGTATGGAAGGGTGAGATCCAAGACTTGGAAGCTGGTGTTCATGATTTCTAGGCCAATTCGAATAGGGAGTGTGACAACTCCTTTGGAAGATCTTTCCTCATCATCATAATCCTTGATGACTATACTCTTAGATGTATCTACACAGTCTTCCAAGAATCCTAATGCCTTAACCAATTTAAGGGTACACAGGTTCAAACCTGCTCCTCCGTCTACCAAGACTCATCGGACTTTGTTTCGATGGACTAAGACTTCAAGATGTAAGGGGTCATTATGATTTGACTTTTCAGTTGAGTAATCCTATTGGGAAAATGTGGCATGATGCGATCTAGTCAAATATCCCACCATCTCTTCGAAATGATTGACATCTAAGTCTATAGGAATAATTGTGTTCTGTAGAGCTTTGTCAAGAATGGATCGATGCTGAGGTGATAATGTCAACAATTCCAAGATAGATATTTGCGTGGGGGTTTTACTCAATTGATCGAGAAGGTTGTACTTGATCTTGGAACTTTGCGTAGATGGCTCGGAAGAAGGACCAGGAATAGTAATCTTAGTTCTGCATGTGTTTACATTACATTCTGGATTCTTCTTAATGGTGAAAGTATTGACATTCTCGTTTGCAGCTTGGAGGTGGTTTATAATCGTTCCTTTACCATAGTCATACTTGGTATTGTTATAGTTGGCCGATGGATTATTCTGGGGTCCCGAACTGGAGGCTTTTCATTTTGTGTGGTCATGTAACGGGTCTGTGAAGACCTTATGATCACTATTCTTAGTGTTTTTCTGCCCACCAACTTCTATGGTTCCGTTTTCAACAAAGTCTTGTATGATGTTCTTTAATTGGCGACATTGTTGGAGGTTGTGCCCTTTCATTCGATGATAGTCACAGAAAGCGTTATCGACCCACCATGAAGGTTTGAACTATCCAGCTTCATACTCTCTTGGTTCTAAAGGTTTGATAAGGTTATGTTTGACCAATTCTTTGAAGACTACCTCGATTGGTTGCCCTAAAGTGTAAATTCTCGCATTGGAAATCTCCTTTGTTGTGGTCTTTGTTGTTGTGAATTCTGGACATAGTTAGTCATTTTATCAAGACTTTTCATCATGTCTGCTTGTTGGTTGTATCCTCTAAGTGTGATAATTGGTCCAGTATGTATGTGCTTAGCATCAACTATGCTGTCATTCATGACATTCTTGTTCCTAGACGAGAACTTGTTTCTATCATTCGACACATTTTGATGTTGGACAATTAGGCTCTTGCCTGGTACTTTGATTTTGCCTTTATCAATAAGACCCTTTTCAAGGATGATCCCCTTTTGTACCAAGTCAATGAATGAAGTGCAACAGTGTACCTGTAAGTCACTTCTCAGTTTGGGGTTGATGTTTTCGAGGAAGATAGTGACTTTTTGTTTTTCAGGTATTTCGACGGGACAACGGCTAGCTAGACTCCTCCATCTATGGAAGAAAGTGATGAACGTCTCACCATCTTCTTGTGTCGTGTGGCACAAGGTTGCTATGGTTACTTTGTTGTCTATGTTAAAGGAAAAATGTTCAACAAACTTTTCAGCTAATTCCACCCAGGATCATATACCATATGGCAATTTGGAAAACCATTCCAACGCTATCCCTATGAGGGATCCTGGAAATAGGCGCATCAAGTAAGTGGGGTCATACGATATGTCCATGCATGCCGTTGATAATTCTCTAATATCTTCTAAAGGATTCTTCCTCCCATTATACTTAGGAAAATTTGGTATAATGTATCCATGGGGGAAAGGTGTCATATAGAGTGCTTTGTCAAATGGACATGGACATAGGTCTTGTGCTGATATAGTTCGTTTGCCTGATATAGACATGTCGTTCATATTTTGTTGTAGAGTTTGCATTTGGTTTTGAAGGATGTCGATTTGTGTCATGGACATGGTTTTTATGTTATTTGGATCAATGTAGATGTTCTGATACGCCATGTTTTGTGATGGGTTATGATTGGGCGAGGGAATATATCCTATCAAAATATTCTGATTCGGGATAGGGATATTCCCTATCTGAATGGTTTGATTTGGTATATGAATGCTTCCTGTCTGAATTGTCTGACTTGGAATAGGAATATTTTCGCCAACTTTGGCTCTCTCACCAGTCGTGTTGGTGCCAAAGGGGTTGGAGGAAGTTGCTCCCATAGTGAATTGTAAACCTTGTGTTATGTTAAAAGGGGTTGTGTTTATAATTGACAATGTTTGTGTTGATAGACCTGTTGGTATCACTGCAGTTATTTGGGGAATAAAGACAGTAGATGTGGCAGTTTGTGTTGGTTGAGTTGACTGTGTTGCCAAAGAATGGACATCAAACTCTGGGGGTAGTGTGGCACCTTCTACTAGCAATTTTGCTAAATAGCGTTGTGGATCATTTTGCAAACACTCATCCATGAAGGATGCAAACTCAGGATCTTGAACTGCTGCATCTATGTCTTCTATGTAAATTTGCCCATGTGTGTCTCTAGTGACATGTTTTTCAAGTAAAGACTTACGTGGACGTTTGCTGCCTGACGGTTGGTTTCTGAATGGATTGATGAATTTGTTGGGGTCTGTCATTGTTTTGTCTTTCTTTTTGGACCTTGTTTCGACCATTAAAAAGTTGCTCAAAATGGGTAATGCAGACTATGTCTAAAACTGATATGACCTATGTCTATGTTTTTTTGGATTTTTTTTTTGAAAATAAGGATGTTGCTAAAGATCTAAAATGACGTATGATAGGACGGACAATATGCAAAATTCTAAGTGGACTAATGACGATAAATGAGTCTAAGACGGGTATAACCTACCACCTATGAAATAAATTCATGCAAAAAAATTTTTTTGACCAAGGAACCTAATTGTATGACAAGGACAGTATGACAAGGTGAATTTTCCAAACTACATTGTTGAGCTGAAAAGATTCACTAAATGGGACCAAAGTGACTAGGTTCAATGACTGTGACAAACTGGAACATGAACATTTCCAAAGACGAGGAAAGTTATCTATTCTGTGATATGCAATTTCCTAGGGAGTACCTATATGCATGCAACTTAGGATGACTATGACTAAGACGTATATGACACCTAATTATGGTAGCTAAGACGTATATGACACCTATTGATGGTAACTAGGACGTATATGACACCTAATGATGCAAGGGCTTTGAGAAAAATTAACCAATTTTCTAATCCAAGGTTGATCCTAAAAACCTAAAACAAATAGTGACAATGATGTTTAAGACTTAGCTCGCAATTTTTGATGTTTTCTGTTGACAGGCAAATGTGTTTCGCCTAATAGTTGCGGTTTTTCCTCTCACAGATGCGGTTTTCTAACAGTTGTGGTTTTTCCTCTAACAAATGCAATTTACCAAGACACATGCGGTTTAAAAACTGACAAATGCAGTTTGCATGCACACATGCAACTCAAAATGTGACAGTTGTGACTCGTGATATGCAAACTATGAAAAGTGAATGTTTTGATAGATAGATGCAGTGTTTCCCCTAATAGATACGATTCGCTATGACACATGCGGCGTTTAAACTGACAATTACGACCCGATTTTTCTAACACTTGAATTTTTCCCAAAATTTGTTGACTGACTTTGTTTGTTTGATCAAGATTTTGATGAATACAGCAAAGAACAAACACAGCAATCAATATATTTTCAATTTTTTTTTGTGATGAAAGGACTGTTAAGACTCAAAAAATAATTACAACCTAGGCTTTTTGGACATTACTTGCTAAATTCTTACTTGGATTTCTCCAGCTACACACATTCAAGGTGGATGACTAGTAGCTTGACCCCACTGGCTCCCCTACATGACACTCACTTATACAGGGTAGCCAAGCTACTATACCCATGAAACTCCCATGGCATACATGTCACCTCAACACAAGAACCATAAATTTGTAAGATGGCTTCACAGGTTATGCACCTGCTGCGCCAGCAAATAGATAGGTTTTTGGTAATTCTACAACAAGGTGTTTAATAAGGGCATTCCGTTCGTGGGACACTATCCAACATTGGCGAGAGTCCATTTCTATCCATCTCATCAAAATAGTGCGTGTGATTCTTGGACTTTCCCCAAGAATCCACTTTTATGTACCGGCTGGAAGTTGCTTGGCTTTAGTGTGCTACCAGTCTAAGTCATCTTGGGGTGAGTACTTTTTCCCACCAAGACAGGCCCAAGTTCTAGAGTCAGCAACCGTTTTTCTTACACCCAGGATCGCATGACTGTGCAAGGGGAGAGGATACTTCGGTGTACTGAATCGTAAGGGTTTACAGATATGTGCCAAGCACCAAACAAAGAAGACAGTGGTTCTTTTTAATCCAAATGACAATTTTCTATCTATCAATCAGAAAATTCATTTTAAGCTCCACGATGATTGTCTATCTACCAAAGAAAACTTGCTAAATAAATAAACACATAGGCATTAGGTCCTGCATGCAAATTTATCAGTTGTTCAATGTCTTCAGCTTTCATCCTGCAAAAAATTGTCTTAGGTTTTTTTTCTAATTGTCTTCAAAGCTTCGTCTTGCAAACACTATGTTTTTCCCCCTTAACACAATTGAAATCAACCATTAGCAAAAATCAAAACAACTTCAAAGGTGAAAATGAAAATATGGATGCACGAAAATCAATGAAAAAATGAAAAAGTTTTACCAGGCAGATGCAGATTTTTGAGCCACATATGCGGTTCAACTGTTGACAGGCGGATGCGGTTCGTGATGATGGATGCGTCACTATTTTTGACAGATGCGTCATTTCCCTTAACAAATACGGTGCACCATACGAAAATCTGCAAAAAAAACAAGAAAACAGAAAACGAAAAAATAAAAAAATGAAAAAAAAAATGCATGGATTTTAAAGCATGTTCACATTGGGTTCACCAAATGTAACATCATATATTTTCTGCAAACTAGAATAACAAAGTTAAATCTTAATATAAATAATAATCTAAAATCTAACAACAAAGAATGAGGAAATAAACTAAACTAATAAAACCAAAATGATCTCACCAAATATGCGTTCATCCCTTCGAATTATCTTGATTGCTCTTCTCCATTTTTCCTTTTTAGTATTCTTGCCCTCAGATTTATGTGTTTGAATGCAAGTATATCTTTTTCAAGTGTCTAAGCAAAATATTGAAGAATAGTCTCTCTTCTCAAAAATGAGTGATTTCGGGAGGAGGAATAATGATTATGACAGGCCATTTTATAGATTTTGTGTTTTCGAACGATCGGGTCAGATTGAAAGAGAGATCGACGGATGAGATTGATGAATGCCATGCGATGTGAGTTGTCTCAGATAGAACGTGAGTTATAACATGAGTCAAGAAAGACTAAAAATAGAAAAAGATCTTAATCTTCAGTTAAGAATCTTCGAAAATAGAAGAAATAGACTTTGAATGTCAAAGACAAAGTCAAAACTCAAAGATGAGGAATTTGAATGCATAATTAAATTAATTAATTAAATAAAAGATATTTAATTAATAGATGCATACATGCATATGAGTTAGACTAGTTAATCGACTAGTTGTGACAGAGAGTCTTCCTGTAGAGATGATTAGCAGTTGAATTTAGAGATAACTGAAGAACTAAAAATAGATCTCAAGTCAGAAGGTGAGTGAATGACTTAGATAACTGAATGACAGAGGAATGTGACACAAATGAATTAAATGTGAATTAAATATTAATTTAATTCAACATTCAAAAATAGAAGATTTAATTAAATAAATAAAGATAATTTATTTAATTTGACTTTTGAAAAGGGTGGAATTGAATAATTAAATAATAAATATTTAACTATAGATAAATGAGGTTAAATGAATAATTAAATAAAGATATTTAATTATAGTTGAAAAAGGGGTAATTAAATAATAAATTATTTAATTGATAGATAAAGGGGTTAAATTAATTAGTTCACAACATAATTAAATAAATATGATTTATTTAATTAATCAAGTTGAATAAAGGTTAATAATGAATTAATGAATTAATTAAAAAGGGGTATGTAATTAATAGAAGAAATATGTTTTAGAAAGGTTAATTAAATAATAAATATTATTTAATCAAGACCACGAACTATAGAAAATTATGTCAAAAGTGGTGGTCGCAGGCCTAGACCAATTTTTGGTATCTACAGATAGAACTTTATGTGACGGGCTCCATTATTGCAAGAATATTACCAATTTAGGGTCTTCTATAGCTATAGTGTTGTCTTCATTCACCCTAATCCAAAGGGATATTGGTAATTAGAACATATTTAGTGATATATTCATGCACTAAATAGATATGATCTATGTTCTACCAATTCCTTTGTTCCCATGTAAAAGTAATTTATTTTTCTTCCTAGGTTAGAAACCCTAAGCTAGGTATTTTTGAATATCCATGTAAAAGATCTATCATTCAAGTGGCTAAGATGAATTTCCCATAAGATACCTCTAGTGAAGTGAGGAGTGTTTTGGATCTAGTATCTAGGTCCCAAACAGGTTCTCTATATGGCTACAAGATTCCATATACATTTATTCATATCTAAACACCCCTAAATTTTTATAGCCTAACCATCATTGAGATTCATCCATCTAAAATATGTGATGAACCAAAAAAAAATAGTCTTAAGAACTTCACCATTACATACTTCACAAATAGAATAGTGGGCTATGAGTATGATCCTAGCTAGGTCTATTGTTAGGAGTCTAAAAATTATTTTTCCAACGCTAAATTGATGTGCCTTGTGATGATAATTCTCTTGCATCTTATGTATACTAGATATATCTATGTAAATAGGACTTAATTTATTAATTAGTGCTATCAAGTACATGATGACATATTTATTTTATTACTAAGGAATTACTTTATGTGATGAATTTGATTAGTACTATTGTTGCATCTTTATACCATGTTTATTCATTTTTTTTACTTGTAAACTGTTAATGGTTCATTAGATGCTTTATTATTAATGAGTGAATTTACACATATGTTAATAGATGAAACATTGAAATGGTTTGATTCATCTTGTATACAAATAAATAATTTTCTAAAAATCTATAATTTAACTTTACTATAAATCTATTTATCTTTACTATTATACTTTTTTTATGAAACAATATTATTTGAAAATAATATTTGTTTGTGATGCTAGGTTTAATTGTGTATGATAACATCATCTATTCATATCCCATAATCATGGAATTTGATGAGACTATACATTATTTTCTTAAGCATTTATTAAATAAGTCACATTCCATTTTATATTAGATCCCACAATTTTACATGTATTTATCAAGGTATAAAGTAACTATAATTTATAATTTGATTAAAATTAAATTCAAGTTTGAAGTTCTCATTTTGAAATAGACATGAGTTGTAACGCCCCACCACACAAACCCCAAAGGACAACACAACAACTAACAAATATGACACAAATTTTTCTTTTAAAAAAAAGATAAGACTGACATGACCTATGAATCATATGACCAACAACATCAAATAATGTAAGTTAATCCCACATCTAACCTACACTATCCTCTGGGGTAACATGACTGCATTACGATTAAACATTCCTAACATGAACTAATCCCATAACGAAGATTACTAATCACAAGTGTTCATTTTACAACCATAGCATTAAAGAAATTTGCATCATACATGCAACCATAACATTATATATGCATCCATCCATGAACACATAATAAAACCAAGAAGTACATCCATCACTTTATTACAAAGATATACATTGTTCCATGATTACATAGTTACATGTATTTCCATAGATACAACACCACTAAAGAGCATTAAATATGAACCAAAGATTACATAAACCACACTCCATACATGGTGTAGAACATTACACAGTTTACAAGTTAGATAAAAATTCCCTTATAGCAGTGGGAAGGATACATTAGTACAAGATAAAGTATAACTGTAATAACTACAATACATAACATCCAAACAGCCACAAGAATCTGGTACAATATTATGGAATCAGTGCAAAAGATTCTCGATCCAAGCTCATGAATGTCATCTAGGAAACCCAATGAGGTGCATAGCACGTTCCACCTGACCATGTTGACCCTATGACCCACACCCCCATACTAAGAGGTGACAAATAGGACCCACAACATAAAAATAGTCAAGCAGACAAGGCTAACAAGACTCCACAATAAAAGCAACAACAAACACAAAACCAATCGCTCCCAAAGGTACATGAACAACAAGGGGAAAATAACAAGCATACACAGTTGCTAAAGGGAAGAGTGACATTGCATGGCTTGATATGGGTTACCCAATGTAGATCTTCCTAGGTCCCAGACCCCCATCCTAGGTTACCTTGGCAACCTCAACCAATCCTTGACCCCCATTCTAACACATGTAGAATCAACATACCTTTCATGAAGACAAGGCAATTGATTTTCCATTTCAGGCCTTCTTGTCTCATCTCAAGCCTAAACGAGTGCTTGAGCCATGAGAGAGGCATCCATTATCTTTTATTAAAGTGAGTACTACCCAACCCCCTAACTATTTATTACATTATCACTAAGTTAACACTACTTCCACGCAGGTTACCTTGGACACCACTTAGGGCTCTGATCCCATGGGAAGCCACTCTCCCTACTAAGCAACAACAAAATCACAATCACAAATTGAGTAAGCCAACTTGCACAAACTTGTAAAGCCATATAAATAAGCACATACAGTGATGCATGCACCATCACACACTAGATCTCCATAATAAACTTTTTCCATAGTGCAAGGCTAAAACCCACATAAACAGAGTTAAGTAAAAGGACAACAATTCACAAGAACCAACATGAAAAGCCAATCATGAAGAACAAATCCTCCCCCCAACCTCTGGAAGACTAACAAATTACTAACACAATGGTTCCCCATTGAAGTGGTAACAATAACAAGATCTCATAATCAAAATCAACCTCAAATAAAAAAAAAATCATTTTCACTAATTCAACCCCTCAAACTAAATGAGCAACAAATAAACAAAATTAGTAAGAGAAATAAATGCAATACGATAATCAAGAATAAACTTCTCACACTTAATTTAAAACTCGTGCAAGGTTCTGGAAACAATTGACAACAATGACAACCAGGTAGGCACACCCCAATAATCAAAATCGCCTTAAACTCCAAAATTGTACACATAATTCATCACAAGGAAACAAACAAATATTGCAACCATGAAACACATTATTTAAAGTAAACACACAATAAATGAGCAATCATGAACATCTCCATAAATAACCATCACTTCCACTTTCTATTTTACTCAACGAATTAGTCACTTAATTCAACCACTTAAAACAATTATACAAACACTTAAAAACTAATCCATCTTAACAACTCCATAAACACTTTGACCTTTTATCTTCTATTTATTTTTAATTCACCCTTCTAAAGGAAATCATTTAATCACAAGGAAAAATAATCCTTTACCACACTATGTTATACTTATATATAGGCATTATAAACTCCATCAATAACAATACTCTAATGTATTATCCAAAGAAAATGTCCTCATATTAAAATTTACAACTTATTTAAATACAAGTAAATCAAATTCCCATATTTAGTTAACTATCATAACTAGTAAACATTTCCCAACTTTAATATAACCTATTTATCTTGTTAACTTCTAAATATTGAAAACAATCACCTAAATATTAATATCATATGGGTATATATATATATATATCGCATCTATTTAAACTTTCTAAAATACTCATTTAAATTCAAAATAAATAGAACTATTATTTTTCCTCACATATAGTTGCCTATAGAGGTTCACTTAAAGGAAGCAATAAAGGATAATTTTATCTTTAAACTATGTTGTCCTTTCTATCGACCAACTCACATTGATATTAAATGAAGGGGGGTGAATAACTATGTGCAAAAAACCCATTCAAAGGGACTAAACAATAGAATGTCCATAGGCTACAGTTAATATGTTCAAAGACATGGAAAAAGGGCTATGTCGAGTATGAGCAACAATACCCCAGAGAAATATCATTTAAGTATTCTAAACCTCGCTAGTATTCAACATGAGATTCTAGCCTTGAGCAGCGGCTTCTTATCATGGTCACTCGTAGCTTTTCTAAGAACAAATTTAGAAGCACTGAATGTATATTCATGCATGCAGCACTTAAGAGCCATAGAATATCTTTTCGCATACCCCATGATAGGTATTACTTTTGTAATGCACTGTCCACAGAGAATCATGAAAAAGATTTGTAATCAGATTATAAGAGAATGAGTGACTGCCTAATACATGCAAGCAATATTGGGAGAACGAAGCTAGATGCCATGACAATTAAGGAAAGACTCAAGGAAAAACCGTAACGGCTTCCTAGAATTTGTACCAAGGATCATATATGAATAGTCGAAATACATGGCCTACGCGAAGATTGATTCATTCAAAAAGATTTATGGACGGATTTGAGTACCTTGCTAGATCTAGGGATTTGAGAGGAAAGGTGCGACAAGCAGATGAATCAATTTGAGCATTTATGCATTATGAATTATGAATAAGGTCGAGCATTATGCTCTGAGATACATTGAGTAAGTTGACGATTGGGGCACAAGTCGAGACTTATGATAGTAAGAGGTCATTAGAGTGTTGTTTAGATATGTATACTGATCAAATAAACACAACACTATAATATGAAATATGTTCATCAGTCTTTTAAATATTGAAAGATTTATGTGACTAGATGAATGTATAGAAGGCCCTTAAAATGAGTCCAAGGTGAATCGCTACCATCGAAATCTTTTAGACTATGAATCATCCTTCTAGACTCTCGGCCGAACTCTAATCCAAAAATTACAAGAATCATACCATTGTTTCCACACAACGCATAAGGCATAAACTAGGGTATACGAATAAAAGAGAAATGCAGTATATAAATCAGATTCATGTCATAGATAATTGGCTTTGATAAGAGAGAAAAAGATCCATAGTATAAAGGTGACGAGAGTGTGGAGGACAGCAGGGTGAGAGCATGATAATCTCCCTCAGAGCTCTAAAGGTAAAAGCACGTTAGAGACTAGTCTTTCAAGTGCGACATCAAATTTAAGGTTCTGTATAATTTTTAATCCAAAAACAAGAATATTTCTTCATCGAGTTGTGCGTATAATATCTCAGGAAATTGATTCAAATACTATATGAAGGTGGTTCTTTTGGGTGCACATGGTTGACCGTTGAAATGCATAAGAACGAACTCCACTCTAAGAACTGCCATCGAATTTCAACAGATGTTAATTGAATCTACAATATCTATTATGCCTCTCAATTATCAAAGGCAAGCAAATGTCTCTACTATTAAAAGAGGGCAAAATTTGTTCAAACTGGAAGGCGATAGAAGGAAACTTCGATAGATAGAAATTAAAACAGAAAAATCTTCAAAGCTAAATCAATATCATGTTATGCTATGCATGCAAGGAATGCACGAAATAGATTTGTAACTTAAAAGGCTAAGAAGCCTTCAAGCTAATTAAATTGACTGGCACAATAATAAATTTGATGCTAAAATTACAGAATCTGCACGCAAGGAAGCGCTCGAACTCTTCAATTCATGAAACTTTCTGAAACACAATCAATAAACAACAAACAATCATTTTTCAAATGACAAGAAGGAGAGAATTAGTTCACATAAAACGTAGAAGGAAAAATCAAAATCAAAATGCAACACCAACCTAAATTCTTACGCTCAAAGATGGAGAAGATGTGCTAAAGACCACTCTTTCGCAGCCACAAATCCTTTCTCCAAAACTTGACCACTTTCAGAAATTCGTCCACTTCGAAAACAATTTCAATCCAAGATTGTATTCTTTTCAAAATAGTTTTGCAGAGCCAATTCCTCTTTTCTTTGAAACAAAATTAATTGATTAACCCTTTTCCAAAAATAAAAATCCAAGAAAGAGATAAGCTTTCGAATCCAAAAATCAACAAAATTGATAAGTTTCCAATTCACAATTCAGTTTGGAGTCATGCATGTGCACACACTCCATCTTTTTCCATTTTAAACACTCTTTTACATCTTGTTCGAACATCTCCTCCAATTAATTATTTTATTTTGAATTATATTATCTTTCCATATTTAATTTACTTTCACCAAATAATAATAGTAATAATTATCTTTATTTTTATTATTAAAGCATTTAATCACATGATTTAATTTAATGAATTAATTAAAAGAAATTAAACATAACGATAACTATTTAATGACTCCATTTATTTATTAATTTATTTTATTCCAATTTAATCAAACATTCTAAAAAAATCAATTTAATTTAATTACCTCAATTTAAACAAGGCAACACAAAAACATTAATTTTCTACACAAGCCATCCATAATAATTTATTTAAATTCAATAATTACAAGAATAACATAATTAATACTAAATATCAACGCTAAGCACCCAACCAAACTTACTCAAACATTAGGAAAGGGCCGAACCCGGAGGGGCACTACATTAGCTATGTGATTGTATATTGTGGCAATGTGTTAAATATAATAAAATATAGAAATATGCATCAAATATATATGAATATCCATACACACACATGTGTACATGTCAAATTTATAAACGAGGTCATATATATATATAAATAAATTTTCATATAAGCATGTATATGTGGATAAACATAAATACATCCATGTGTCAAATATAAGTCCACAAACATATAAATATGTATGTAAAAAAATTTATGAATATATATCTAGATAAAAGTAGATAAACACATGTCTAGTCCATTCAAATTCCATAAACATATAAATATTTGCATCCATGTAGAGATCTATCAACAACTCCTAATCGATTAACCCTTAGAGTGAGAATATTGCTTTGATAGATGTGTAGAGCCCTAAAATTAAATGTAGTTATTTTTATTATAATATTGATTTCAACTATAAAATTTATGGTAGTTCTAATTATACAAGCATATATATTTTAAATGATAAATATCTTGAACCTATCCATTGCAATTAATTGAAGCATATGAGTGTACACACTCTACCCTTGAACTATCTTGAGTATCACGTATTGGATCAACCTACAAATGCAATATAAAAATGAAATATTGATTTCAAATATAATTTATTACATACCTCACTACAACAATATATGTTTTAAATGAATTAAATATCTCACATATACACTAATGTCAAATGAAGAATGTGTGCATACATGCTCTAGGTCCTCAAAATAGGAGTATCACCTACTAGCTCAACCTAAAAATGCATGCAAAAATAAAATGTTTTTCTTTCATTTATAAAATATATACATTACATTGGACAATATAAGCATACGTTTTAAGTTTTATGTAGTATAAATTTAATTTGAAAAGTTAAATATTATAAGTACCAATATACCATCAAGGTTTGTAGCTACATATATATCCTACATTATCTCATATGAATCTTTGTTGTCCCTCAACATATCTAGTAATTATGTGTGTAATGGAGTGAAGGTGTTATGACATTGATCCTGATGAAATCATTTGAGCTACAACATCCATACCCCATGCAACTTTCTCATGTGAATAATTTACCTATGGGATGATAGAATGGTCAAAAGATGCAACTTGTGTTTCTCTAGTATGTGACTCATGTGGCCCACCAAAAATTCTAGGGCACGTGCATCAAAATTTTACAAGCCAACTACTAGAAAATCTAAATCTACAAGGGTGCAACACACATATGAGCTGACAGTTGAAAAAGAGATCCCAAACTATGATGATATCACCTAATATGCCCTCATCAAGTCCTCAAACAAACAACATGCCACACTCTAAACCTACCCATGATTTTTAATATGATCTAGATCATTTGGAGATGGGATACCAATGACCTAATAGGGATCTAGGTGAGAGTATGATATGTGTGGGTGCCTTGATGAGGTATCAATAAACTCATAATTATAATAAGACAAAAACCCTTTGGTTTCCTACAAATCACTTTATTCCTGCCAATTGTTTATTTTTAGGATTAATAATTGCTTACTTTTTGTAGAAAGATGTATAAATCGTTATTTCCTAAATCGATTGAAATAAGATGACTAACATCGGCATAATCGTACATTTTTTAGTTATTGTATAGGAAATTATGCACAACTAAGTTGACTTAAGCCTGACTTCAAATAGTTGAAGATAAAGCTTTAGAAGTCTAAGCGCAAAATATTTAGGAGTGCATTAGGAACAAGTCTTTCTAATGCTTTTTGTTTAGAAACTTTATGGCTCCACTCTGAACCTTAAATATGTTTTCTATTATGGAACTTAGTTCATTGTGTTAGTGTTTCTTAGATCAAATTAATCAATAAAGTACTTAAAAGAATTGCAACACATAAGACAATGAACACACAAAGATACCCTAGGAAAACCCTCCTCTTGAGGGAGAAAAACCCAGCAAATGATTCTCTTATATAAGGTAACACAAGAGTAGAAATCTGCTTACAACTCAGGCCCAACAATGGCCAATGATTGATACAATGTATTCGCCCTTCTTCTAAATACAAACAATGCAATGACTATGAAATCCTCCTTGAATCCAAGCTGCTGCTATAAGGTGCGAATTCTGCTCATAAAGAATAGTGCGAACTTGCTTAAGATGGAATGAATTACAATGACAAAGTGACCTTGTATATATACATCATAAGGCACCTCTTGACTTAGGTCAGCCTCTTTAGGAAAATACAATAAATGATAATTATAAGTTAAAGTCGGCTCAAGCTAAAACAAGAATATGTGAATCATAAAGGGTCGGCTCTTGCATTTATTAATATAGTGAACATGAATTAAATAGCTAAAGGCTATTCATTTAATTCATGTGTTTCTTGTGTGAGTGAAGGGCAGACCATAGCTGCTATAACATCAACACTCCCTCTCAGCTAGGGATGAACTTCCACCTGCACAAGACACATCATATCAGAATGAAAACAAAATAGAATATCACCTCAACATGATATTAACCATTATGGTTACTTCCATAGATAGTATAAAGTCATCACGGATTCCCTCATGTGATGTTGTCATGGAGTCACACACATGACATCCACCATAGCTTCTCCCAGAGGGTGGAAACAAGGGCTTTCACCTCAAATCTCTCTCAATAGAGAATTGCATTATCAAGGGCTTACATCTCAACTCTCTCTCATCAGAGAATTGCATTATCAAGAGCTTACACCTCAACTCTCTCTCAATAGAGAATTGCATTATCAAGGGCTTGCACCTCAACTCTCTCTTAGCAGAGAATTGCATTATCAAGGGCTTACACCTCAACTCTCTCTCAACAGAGAATTGCATTATCAAGGGCTTGCACCTCAACTCTCTCTCAGCAGAGAATTGCATTATCAAGGGCTTACACCTCAACTCTCTCTCAATAGAGAATTGCATTATCAAGGGATTTCACCTCGAACTTCTCTCAAAGAAGAACTCATTAAACAAAGGAACACTGATACTGAAACTCCCTCTTGATCCTGGCTTCAGAGATTGCAAAGGAGACTTCTGGAGATGCACTCCCTCTAGCCATCAACTCAGTCCCTCTAGTGTTTACTCCCTCTTGATCATTTCTTTGGTTGACATGACTTCTTCACAAGATGCCTCAAGCTTTTCATCACTTAAGTAATCTCTTATCATCTTCTTCCCCCTAAACCTGTCCAGGAAGCATTTTAGATAGAGATTACTAATAGTCCATAATTATCCAAAGAAATATCAAGATTAGAATTGTACAAGTTATATCATGAATGAAATTTTTCCAAAGATCTTATGCTAGTGAACACAACACAATTCAATAGAATCTACTATCTCTCTTAATTACAAGATCCAAAGAATAAATGATATAACTCAGCAACTAAAGAATACTTATCTTTTTAACTATTCCGATAGGTCCAGATGCTGGACATAGTGTGATACATTGTACTTGAGCTCAGATCAGTCCGTACCCTTCATAGTTTGAACACAATGACAACCTGGAAGGTACATTGACTTCAAGAGATATCTCCAGCCATTAATGTAGTTCAATGATTGCAAGCTATGACTCCAAGCTTGATCATCATTTCTTCATTCGGTAAGACTTTGATATCCAACCTTTCCAGATGTAGATTGCTTGATGCTCAGGTTATCTCAATGTTAGAGCATGAATTAATAACTACAGAATAATTCATGAGCATTATTCAACCATGCAATACTTATCTCATGGATTTCAAAAATCTCCTGAGTAATAGATAATTAATTCATCAATCATGACATGTCTTTCTTTCAATTTCTCAGAAGAGCTAATCTCAGCAAAACCAAAAGACAATTAACATGATCCTACTTACAGTGATCACTATTTACTAGTCACACATAATCCTAAGTAAATAATGTCAGAAATGCATAACTCAACAAATTTGAATTTTAGCCTAGAATAGTAAATACAATCAAAAAAACAAAGAGTACTTATCTCTTAAATATTCTGAAGGGTGGACACCATATGATATGTTGCTCTTGCGCTTAGTACACAACCTTAACAGCTTGAACATAGGCCCATGACTAGAGTAGAAATTCACTAGAATCATTTTGGGGAGAGATCTCAATCACATCCGCAAATGAAGCATGCTGATTAGGCTTGGTAGGACAATCCCTCGCATAGTGACCAAATTTGTCACATTTAAAGCATTGAACACGAGAGAGGTCCCACTTCTTCTTGAATGTAGGAGCACCATCTGACCCATTATCTCGATTCCTTTTAAAGAATCCTTTCTTCCAAACATTTCCTTTCTTCGATGAATGAGAGGCGAGAACATGTAAATCTTCATTCTTTGAACTTTGACCAATGCCCCTTGTAGTTAGTCTCGACTCCTCTTGAATGCAGTCAATCCTCAATCGATCAAACTTGGGAAGTTTAGATCTTGCACTGATTCCTTGAATAAACAACTCCCATGAAAGTGGAAGACCATTGAGAGCAATCATGGTCAAATCCTTGTCATCAACAATATGACCAATGGTAGAGAGTTGATCTCTCAATTCGGAAATCTTCATGAAGTAGGTGATGACAAACTCTTCTTCCACCATCTTAATGTGAAGTAGTTGTTGCTTCAAGGTTAGAGCACGACTGGTGTTGTTGATTTCGTACATCTCTTCCAACGTTTTGAACATCTCCCTTGTAGTATCCAACTTGAAGATAATCGGAACAATATGATCTTTGACGGAATCAACCAACACTTTCTTTGCCCTAGTATCTTTCTTCCTCCACTGCAACTTCTCTTCTTCCTCCTCAGGTTCGAGAACTTTTGATTTCACAAACTCAGCCAAATCATTCTCTTCCAATGTGAGCATGATCCTGAACCTCCATGATGTGTAGTTCGAAATTCCTTCGAGTCTATCCTCGATTTTTAGACCGTTCACCATCTTGAGAATTTTAGAAGATAGACTGAAAAAGGAATAAAGTGAGTGTTGCAAACTAAATCTGATCACGATCTTTTTCACACCCGCTCTGATACCATGTTAGTGTTTCTTAGATCAGATTAATCAATAAAGTACTTAAAAGAATTGCAACACATAAGACAATGAACACACAAAGATACCCTAGGAAAACCCTCCTCTTGAGGGAGAAAAACCCAGCAAATGATTCTCTTATATAAGGTAACACAAGAGCAGAAATCTACTTACAACTTAGGCCCAACAATGGCCAATGCTTGATACAATGTATTCGCCCTTCTTCTAAATACAAACAATGCAATGACTATGAAATCCTCCTTGAATCTGAGCTGCTGCTATAAGGTGCGAATTCTGCTCATAAAAAATAGTGCGAACTTGCTTAAGATGGAATGAATTACAATGACAAAGTGACCTTGTATATATACATCATAAGGCGCCTCTTGACTTAGGTCGGCCTCTTTAGGAAAATACAATAAATGATAATTATAAGTTAAAGTCGGCTCAAGCTACAACAAGAATATGTGAATCATAAAGGGTCGGCTCTTGCATTTATTAATATAGTGAACATGAATTAAATAGTCGAAGGCTATTCATTTAATTCATGTGTTTTTTGTGCGAGTGAAGGGCAGACCATAGCTGCTATAACATCAACACATTGGTTAGTGGAAATTATGTTAAAAGACCAATGGTGATCTTCCACCATCTGAAATGTAGGATTTTGTTAGCAGTTTAGTATATATATGTTACTGACAAAATCAATGATACGATGATACTATTATGATGTTATGATATGATTTTGAGCATTGTTCAACTATGTGTTATGTGTCATACTTTTATATGAATAAATATATATTTCCAATCCTATTTTGAGTCAATCATCTTTGAGTAATGGAAGTGTTATGGATGGATTCATTCTAAAGATGTGAAAGTACATGTGATCTGAGTTAAGCATAGAGATACCCGAGAGCTAGCCACTCAAGGGAATCATAGAGTAGATAAGAATTTTCATTTTCAATTCTATTATTTTTATTCTATATATGATAAATGTGGATGAATTTTATTTGTGTGTGTCGATCTTTGTTAGTTATTCCTGGAGGTTGTAGTTCAAGTTTGCAATCATTTAGTTTTGTTCATTTGAAATTCCAGAGCACCCACTCTGGTTGTCAGTTATAAGTTGTTAAGTTTACTCTCTTTTAATGGTTAGTCATTAGTCGATAGTTATTTTTATTTGAATTTTACAGTTTTACTCCAAGTGTTTCTTCTTCAGTAATTTATATGCTTCGTAGATTAAATTTTACATGCTTTCTAGCTTGAAAAACTTTATGCTTCCTAGTTTAGTTTCTTTCTAGTTAATTTTTTGATTGCATCTATTTTAAGAATTCAAAAAATCTAAGAGAATTAGCCAAGATGTCTCCTATTACATACAACCTTTGAACACTACCCGGTCGATATCATTGATGCATTTTTAACTAAAGTGAGAAGACCTCACGACAGCCTACCACTTTTTGGCTCTGTTTTCAGGGAACTTCCTTTTCTAGTGTTAGTAGGAGATTTCTTGAATACCTCTTTTAGAAAAACATATATATAGTTGCCAGGTTTCTTTTTCTACATTTTCAGAAAATGAGGCCCACATGAAAGATTCATACCAAATCCCCCCCAAAATATGTTCCAACAACAATCAGGGAGGAAGAAGTCTCAGTCGAAGAACTTATTAAAGAATTGATCGAGTAGGATCAACCTAAGACCTCCCAGTATACCTCAGAAATTCACCCATTAGAACAAATATTTGTAGAGGAGAGAATTCCTTTGTGTACCCTAGAACTTTAGCCATTAGAGAAAACTTTTGAAGAGGAACGCATTCCTTTTAACATCATTGGTGACCATAGAAATGGCATTAACCTAGTTGGGGGAGCATGGAAATTTACCTACCCTATTTCTCTTGATCAAGATGATGATACACCTATCAAAAATATTTCACCAAACTTCTTACCAACCTTCCGAGGTTTATCCTCTAAAGACCCTGACTAGTTCCTATTTGAGTTTAAAGTTTTGTGTCAGACATATGACTACAAGAATGATAACCAAAAATTAAAGCTCCTCCCATCCACCTTGAAATTTTCCAATGCGTTGGTTTATGGGATTAGCTTTACGATCAATAACCTATTGGGAAAATATGGAATCTACCTTTTTAGACAAATACCAAAGTTATTGTAGAGTCAGCGATAGGAAAGAGGAGTTATTCAAACTAAGGAGAAGCAAAGATGAAAGCCTCGAAGATTACTTGGATAGGTTCATCTTCTTATCTAAACGATGTGGCAGAGAAGCCATAATTCTGGAAATTTTGAAGACCATATTTCTTAAGGGACTTGATGAAGATGCTAGGAGAAGCCTAGATTCAATGGGAAAGGGAGATGTGTCCCAACTTGGACTCGATTATATCACTAAGTTATGCCAGAAATTTTCTCATACTCGAGGAGGGATTCATAAATCTACTCTTTTTAGAGGTTCAAATGAAATAGGTAAACTACATGATGAGATAGAAAACCTCAAAACTGACATTCTCATTCAATTAAACACCATGTTGGATGGAATATAGGCCAAAACATGTAATCCTAAGACCTTATCCATCTATTGTCCTAGGTGTCAAAACAAAAATCTATTAAGAGAATGCCATTTGGAAAAAAATGATGTTTTCCAAGTTTGTGAGAAGAATCATGCTACTAACCAATGTGAGATCCTAAATGCAATCAAGAATTCCAAGAAAAGGACATCTCAAGTTGAGGAGGAGGTCAAATTTGTAAATCAAAGACCTAGAGGGAATTTCTCTTATGACCAGAATTCAAATCCCTCCTAGTGGCCCCACATAATTGGAGTAATAATCAATGGGTGACACCTTGGCCTCAAGCATCACCAAACTGGGGATCTTACCCTTGGGACCACCTGAATGGGAAAATTAGTTCTAGGCAAACCCCCAATGGCCAAACTAGACTCAACAATAATGGTATCCTCAAAATCTTTCTCCTCAATGGAATCAACCTCAAAATCAGTTTTACATTGGGCCAAGAAGGATGCCTAATCCACAGCAAAACCTTTTACCAGCTCCTCATAACCCTCAACAAAATGAGCAGGTAAACCAACCACAACTCCTAGCGCAACTTGTTCCTAATCCAAAGAACAATCATCAAAATACCCCAGTGTATTCTATGAAACATGAAAATATGACTAGACTTAATGTTATCCATTATGGAAACCTATAGTTAAGGTCAAGAAAAACACTCCAGCAACCTACCATAGTTGAAATCCTAAATGAGCCAATTAAATAATCTGTTGAAATGACTAAGACATCTTCCACACCTTTAGAGAAAAACCCAAAGAGTAATCAAGACAAGACCCTTCCACAATCCTTTTCTAGAACTTCTAAGTTATCTCAAGAGGAGGGTCGTCAATGTCCAACTAATCCTTTAAAGAAGGACTCCACCTTGAAAGAGAAAACTCAAGCACCTTTTCTGCAACATCTCAAACCAACTGCCTTGAATAGCTCTATGAAAATGACCTTATCCACTGAAATTGCGTTGATACAAGAGATTAAACAACTTCAAATTGAGGTTCCTTTATTACAATAAATTAAAGAGATTCCTAAACTAAACCAACTGATTAAACAGTTGTGCATCAAAACACCATGAAGGAAACTAGAATGGATTAATACTATTCACATAAATGATTATGTAGCTAACTTTTTAGATGGAAAAACCACGGCTCTAAAATTTGATGACCTAGATAGTCCACTTATAATAGTGATAATAAATGAGGTATCAATACCTAACACACTTGTGGACCTAGGAGTGGCCATTAAAGTAATGATGGTCAATGTGATGGAAAAGTTGGGACTCACTAATTTACATCCCACAACTATAGTATTGCAAATGGAAAATCAATCCATAGATATCCCCAAGGGTGTCATATAAAATGTTCTTGTTAAAGTTGATAGTTGGGAATATCCAGTAGACTTTCAAATAATCTAGTCCCTCACACCAAAAGATAGTTATTTGATAATCCTAGGAAGACCATGGATAGCTACCATTGCAACCAAGATTGATTGTAGAGAGGGGGGAATGACCATTTCACATGGTCCTAATAGAAAATGTTTATTCCCGTATCCTCTCGCCAAACCTCCTGAACATAACAAAGTATGGGTTGATGAAGCAGATGGTCCCAATGAACAAGAAAATATAGCCTCACTTTCTATGGTGGTAATTAAAAAAAATGGTGAAGAGTTGAAAGATGAACTAGAAAAAAATATGGAAAATCTTACCATGGACTCAAGTGGTGAAGAAATGTTAGATGTAGAAGAGATTCTATGGCAGGCAATCAATGTAGATCACACTGAAACTGATAACACCAGCTTCATGGGATTACCTTGTCCTCTGGCTAATATTATTCCAAAAATAGATCACTTCTTTTGAAGATATTTCCAGACTCCATAGAACCATGCCACATAGTTTCCCTCTCAACACCTTGACTACAAAAGTTTATATTGTCACCTCTAATCATCCAGGGGTTAAAACCATCATGTTATTACCAAGAAAACTTTGAATATCAATAATTGGTTCACAAAGCCAGAAGAGCATAAATTGTTTGATATCTTGGTGAATAGATCTAAAAAAAATTCTTGGGATTATACAAAAATGAGAGGAATAGACCCAAGTGTTTGTACCCATCACAGCTATATCAAGGATCTTAGACCTATTCATCAACCACAATGAAGACTCAATCTTGCCTTGAAAGACATTGTTAGAATTGAAATTGAGAAAATCCTACAAGTGGGATTTATCTATCCCATTTCTAATAGCAAATGGGTTTCGCCTTTGGTTGTGGTCCCAAAGAAAAATGGGAAGTGAAGAGTGTGTGATGACTATAGGGAACTTAACAAAGCTACCTATAGAGATTACTTCCCTCTACCATTTGTAGACCAAGTCTTGGATAATATGGATGGAAGTATTTCTCATTTTTGGATGGATTTAGTGGGTATAACCAAATACCAATAGTCGTGGAAGACCAGGACAAAAGAATTTTTACTTTCCCTTGGGCATATCACATCCTTCCCTTTGGGCTATGCAATGCTCCTACAACATTTCAGAGAGATATCCTGGCAATATTTGTTGAGCTAGTGAATGATTGAGTGGAAGTCTACATGGATGACTTCGC
This sequence comes from Sequoiadendron giganteum, assembly GCA_007115665.2. Classification (NCBI taxonomy): domain Eukaryota; kingdom Viridiplantae; phylum Streptophyta; class Pinopsida; order Cupressales; family Cupressaceae; genus Sequoiadendron; species Sequoiadendron giganteum. The sequence goes on from CM021108.1 coordinate 339,950,481, forward strand.
CATGTATGGTTCAAATTTTGATGAAGCCCTTCAAAATATGAAAAAATTATTGAAATGATGTGAGGACCATCGAATATCCATGAGTCACAAAAAATTTCTAATAATGGTGGAACAAGAAATAGTATTGGGACACCACATTTCAGCTAAAGGGATAAAAGTGGATCCTAAGAAAATTGAGGTGATACAACTTGAGATTCTGAAAAACCAAACTGATATTAGAAGTTTCTTAGGACATGTTGGATACTATCGAATATTCATAAAAAAAAATAGCAAGAATGTAGTGCCTATGTTTTCCCTCCAAAAGAATGTAGATTTTATCTAGACAACAGAGTGTCAATCATCATTTGAGATCATTAAGGAGAAACTCATCTCTACTCCTATCCTACGTGGACCTAATTGGAACCTTTGGTTCCGTATTTATGCAAATGCTTCTGATGATTCTATTAGAGCGATATTAGGTCAAGAAGATGAGAATGGGGGAAAGTATGCTATATATTTCATTAGTAAGAATTTGACTCCTACTGAATGAAATTTCACCACCATGAAGAAAATAAAATTAGTTTTAGTTCATGCAATCAAGAAATTTTCACATTACATCATAGGGTACAAAGTAACTATGTTCACAAACCATTCAACCATAAAGTACCCAATGAATAAACCTATAGTAAATGGAAGGATAATCAAGTGGTTATTGCTTTTAAAGAATTCAATGTGACCATTATTGACAAACCAGGGAAGTTCAACGTAGTTGCAGATTTCTTATCTCAGATCAAACAAGATAATGGAGATTCTTCTCCTATGCAAGCTGAATTCCAAGATGATTTTTTTTTCCATCTCCATTAAAACCCCTTGGTTTGCTGATATCGCCAACTACTTGGCCACTTCAGAGCTACCACCAGATTTTAAATCAAAACAAAAGAAATGCCTTGTTCGAGAAAGTGCTCCATTCAAATGGATTAACAGAATATTATTTCGATGTGGTCCTGATATGGTTTTATGACTTTGTGTTAGGGAAAATGAAACATATAGTATCCTTTGATCTTGTCATGATGACCCCTCTAGAGGCCATTATTCTGCCTAGAGGACGTCCCATAAGATTTTGGGTGCAGTATATTATTGGCCCTTTATGCATAAAGATGTAAAAAAATATGTTCATTGTTGTGATGAATGCCAAAGAGTAGGGAGACCTACTGCATCCAATGAAATTCCCTTACAACCCCAAGTTATTCTTGAACCATTTGAAAAGTGGGGTTTGGACTTTATCGGTCCTCTAGACCCTCCTGCGCAAGGGAAATAGTACATTTTGGTCTATACCGACTATCTAACCAAGTGGGTAGAAGTTCAAGCTCTAAGATTTGCTAAGGAAGAACAAGTATTTGACTTCCTGTATAACAAAAAAAATCAAATTTGGAGACCCTAGAACAATCATCACAGATCAAGGACCCCATTTTATGTCTATAGTTTTGTTAACCTTCACTAATCATTTCCAGGTAATCCATAAGAAGTCATCACCCTATCACCCACAAGAAAATGGTCAAGTAGAATTCACTAACAAGGAGCTAGAGAAAATTTTAACAAAACTAGTTTCATCAAGGAGAAAAGGCTAGGCAAGAAAACTACCTGAAGTTGTTTGGGCTTATAACACAACTTGGAAATCAACCACTAGTTTTAGTCTGTACGAGTTAGTTTTTGGGAAGAAACCCCTTCTACCTATTGAATTTGAACTCCAAACCCTGAGGACATCAATGGAGCTAGGCTTAGATCTCAAACGAGCCCAAGTTGAATGAGTCCTACAACTTAGTGAATTAGAAAAACTCTGTTTAGATGTTGTCTAGCAAACTGAGTTAGTGCAACAACAACAGAAGACCTAGCATGATAAACATATCAAGGAAAGAGAGTTCCATAATGGGGAATGGGCGTTGTTATTTGATTCCATATATAAAGACCACCAAGGGAAACTGAGGACTCATTGGCTGGGTCTGTAATCAAGAAAAACAAAATTAAGATTATTAAGCACAATAAATAAACTCAAAATTCATAATCTAATGATAGAGAACAAAGAAGTGCGTGAAAGGAAATAATAAAAAAAAAAATCACTATAATCTCCTTGCCTCCATTGAATAACCTCCATCATCCTTCATTTTTCTACTCAATAATTAGCACCCTTAGAATAATCTGTATGCACTTAATTAGCCTATGACAAAGATAGAAAAATATCAAAGTTTCAATCTCACTAGCACGAAAATATGTGAATTCTAGATGGTTGAAAATGATAGTAACAATGCTATTTATAGAGAGCTTGATGGAAAATGGACGATTTATATTTAAAAGAGATTAATTTGATCAATGGCCAAAATTGAATAAGACGAGATAAGATAAGATTGAGAGTGAGGAAGAAAGAGGAAGTTAATTAATTTTTTGACAAAATCAATCAGTTCGAAGAGGAAAGTGAATTTTGAAATGATGGAAACATTATCTCATTGTGAGAGGAAAAAAGCAAGTTAACTTTTTGATTTAAATAGAAATTTAATTCAAAAAGTGAGAGGAAAATAAGTTATTTAATTAAATAGAATTTAATTAATTTGTGTCAAAAAAAGTTAAAAGTGAATAATTAAATAATTAATTTAATTATTTAATTATAGTGGAAAGTGGAAATGATTAAATAGATAAATTTTATTTAATTATAGAGGAAAGACATTAGTGACGTAATTGAATAAATAAAATTTATTTAATTAATCAAGATTAATGGAGAAATGAATTAAATGAACTAATTAAATAATTAAGGATTATTTAATTAATAGTAGAAGTATGACCCTAGATAATGGAAAAAATGGTGTTAGTATGCTTAGGACATTTTTTAGTGTCTACATTTGCCCCTCTTTGATACAATGCAATTTATCGTGTTGTGTCAAAGAAAAAGATGTGCCTCGGTGTAAGGAAGAATGACAAGGAGGTAGTGGTATGCCCCCTCAAAAGGACAAGTGGGTTCAAAGCACACAAGTGTGTGCTCAAAATGGATGAGAAGACTAGAAGATGAAGGAAAAATAAATAGAGGAAAATAGATAAGGATGATGAAGATGCAGACTAGAAGAAATGTTAGAGCAGAAAAGATGAATGTTAGCACATAAGACATGGATGTTGAGATAGTTCTAGTTGAGATAATTTGTAGATATATATTTTTCTATGCAAGGATTTTCATTTAATCATCATTGGGTGGTAAAATATGATAAATGGACAAAAAACACCATGGTATGGCATAGACCAAGGTTTGCAAGGTCATCCATCTGTAAAATAGATAGTCGTAGACAAGGAATGTCTTGGCTCATAGTAAGGGTCGTGTTGCCCCAGTCTTTTTGTTAAGACAAACCACATACAACAATCAAATAAAAGATGAGTCATGATACATCATCGCTCCTCTAAATCCTTCGTGGGACATCCTCAAGGTGGCTAGTAGCATGACCGAAGTAAATCCAAAAGATAAGACAAAATAGACCAACAAGGTCAATAGTCATTCAGATTGTTTTCCAATAAGTGTTTTCCAGTGTGTTAAGTGTTGAAGTGAGTGATGGGTTGATTTTTTTGACAAGGCTTGATTTCAAGAGAGAAAACATGTCGTATAAGATGTCAAGTCTGGTTTTGATCATGTAACTACCTGTATAAGGAAAATGAAAAAGTGTGATAGGGAAAAGGTTTGGTTTCAGGAAGGACAAATCATGTATAAGACCATTGGTTTTGATCGATTTGACTGATTTGATTGATTTGACAAATGACTGTTTTGACTTGGATACTTGTTGGCTTGCTTGTCCTATTGATTCAATATTTTTATTTGAAGTTCAGATGATGATGTTGCATCTGAGTTGAAAATGTCCAATTTATTTTAACTAACCCGATGAACCCTAAAAGACTAACCTAGGAGGCCTCGAGGGCTCATTGACAGATGACCTTGCCTATGTAGCAATATGTAGAGACCTCATAGTTCGAAATGACCCTTGACTTTGTTTCAATGACAAAGGACCGAATCATGATTTTATTTGACAACTCCCAAAGGACTGACCTAATGCCTCAAGGGAACATCAACAGATTCCCTTGCCTACGTCTAGTCACAATGGCAATGTAGTTCAACAATGACAAAGACTGGCATGACTAACTTTGACTCTCTTTTTGGGATTTTTGAAGTTATTTGAATGTTTTTGGGTTTTTTGACATGTTTTAATTTTATTTTTTTGAAGTTTAATGATTTTTTTTGTCTTTTCTTTTATGAATATTTGATTTCTTATCTTTTTGAGATTTTACAATTTTTTTGACTTTTTTGAATGTTTTGATTTTTTTGTCATTTTGTGGATATTTGATTTTTTTGGTATTTTTGTGGATATTTGTTTTTTATGTGCTTTTCGATATAGCCAACTATGATAAGGATGACAAAGCTTTATTATGGATGATATGGGGAAGTGTGGATTTTTTTATGGATGATACACTATAAGGACCATGACAAATGCATATGAATGATGCCTACAAGCAAACGAGCAATCATGCACAATAATCCAAGGATAAAAATGATCTTTCCCCTAGTCAAGCTAAAAACCAATTGACAAGTGATGATGATGATGACAACATTATTTGTCATGGGAAGAACACATCCCAAAACAACATGAGGATGACGATTATGTGACTAAAGGATCAAGTTTTGTAGCAAGGCTAGGAACAAAGCCAAGGAATTTTTTGGATGATGTGTTAGGTTGCATAGCAAGATTGTATGGATTAGGCTTGTTGCATTTGGAATTACTTGGTTAGGACTAGATGGGATGATGGAGGGATGTTGGATAAGAGTATTAGAATCTTTAAACCAATAACAAGGGAAAGCCAAGTCCAACAATAGGTATGAAAAGGTAATGGATTGATTTTGGTAAAGGATATGAGACATGAAGATTATTGGTTGGAAGAATTATCATATGATCTCCAAGGACTATGTCACATAGGGTTAATTTATTTTCTCTGAGGTAAATACTATGAAGGCTATGACATGATATTTCATAGATAGTGTATGACCAAAGGATAGACATGTCAAGAGTTTTCCCAAAGCATGATTTATGTTTGTACCCCAGTCCATACCAAGATCAAAGAAGGTGGGAAAATGGATAGAAATAGGGATTAGATGGATAGATGGAAGTTTCATAGGAAATGTCATGTGAAGGGTATGGGAGATGAGACAACTTTCCCCCAAGTGTAATGGTCTACATAGATCTTTATTTTTACACATGATGCATGTTTGCCAAGTTTTCATCATGGTACTTATCCAAAGTGCCATAAAAATGGTTTTCACTATTCGAAGACTTTTTTTTTTAGATTGCAGGAATCGGTCGAGTATCCATCCCCCTATAAACTGCAGTGCACCTGGTAAAAAAAATTCACCTGACTGGTGGCGGTGGCGCGACACAACCTCTAGTACCATGGGTTTGGGGGGAGACTAGACCTTGTGACCTCTTGCTTGCAACAGGATGCTTTAGCCAATTGAGCAACTATTGCAAGATTTTTTTCTCTTTAATGTTTTCTTGATATTTTTTATTTTTTTGGTGTCACCAAGATGCCTGTTTACCAGGTTTTCATCAAGGTGATGATTTTTTTATTTTAATTTTTTTTTTATTATTTATTTAGGACCTTTTTTCTCCTTTTTTGTATTTTTTCCAGGACTTGATATTTTAGATGGTCATTGATTTTGTTGAATCCATTAATGGTGTTGATGAAGAGATTGGTGCCATGATATGCTAATAATGACCTTGATGGAGTAGTTTCCTTGTTAGGATCATAGTACTTGCATATAACTTATCGATGTCATTGTGATTCTTGTTGATACTAGAGTTGGCCTTATTAGAATATGCACGTCACGATAGAGTGCCATGAGAGTCCTTATGATAAAGAGTTGTTTCCAAGATAAGATGGATTTGTGAGGTATGATTTTTGGAATGATGGATGATGGTAGATGTGGAAGGAATATTTAGATGTTTGGATGTAGTAAATTTTATTTTCCAAACTTGGGATGGTGGATGATGGAGTTTGAGATTTTGATTGGGATAGTGTTTGGAACCAACACTTTTATATGCCCTTCTTGGTGACGATTTTGAAGGAGGTGGACATTTATTATATGTTAGAGTCCTCTTTTCTTGTGGATCCACATTTTGATTGACTTTTGGATTTGGAATATTTTATGTGCTTGATGTAATTTTCTTTCAGATCCATTTTAACTTCATTTTTCCACTTGTATTTTTTTTAATTCAATGGCCTTTGACATTTGACTTTGAACATTGGATTTGTAATAATTTATTTTTGTTGGTTCCAAATGGAAGTTTTATTCATGTTAGAATGATAGTTTGTGGTGTGGATGGAAGGAGTGTTGGGAATGAGCTTATGACAAGGACTACTCATGGCCTCCATTTTGATGTTTGTATCAAATAAATTTTCCCCCAATATCGAGGAGGTACTACTAATATCATTAGATTTTCCAATTGAAGAATAGCCAAGACCTTGATGTCTAGAATTTTCTTGAAACTGTACTAGTTCTACCTTGCTCATGTAGGCCTTTTCCTTTTCCTTGATACTACATGCTTTGATAGATTATGTTTGTGATAAGGTATTTTTTGTTTTGAAAATAAGATGCTAACCCATCATTGTGTATGTGGAAATCATTACTTAGTATTTTCTCATCTACAAGAAAGATTGCTTTGACAAAGATAGATGATCCTAGTTGATAAGATGTCTAAGCTTCATTGACATGTGGGATAAATTTCTGATTAACATCTCTGGTCTAATTTTGTGAATCATTAGATTTTGACGGTTCTTCAAAAAATATCGGTGCTTCCAAGTCGATGTCATTCCTTATGGTCATTATCATAGAGTCCAGTGAATTCATTTATAGCTTGATTATTTGAAAATATGTCTAGAGTAGAAGACTCTTGTTCTAGAGGAAGATCATCTATGTGTCCAAAGGAGGCAAGTGTCTTATTTTGGGAGATGGTAGTGTTTGGAGTTTGGGTAGGATCAAATTCAAATTTTTTATCATGAATGGCATAGAAGTCAATGAGAGGATCATTTTGGACTTCATGTTCAAGGGTATGATCTTGGTCAAAATGGGTTTGTCTTGGATGACATGATTGGGAATGGGATCTTGATCAAGGATAGGTGTATTTGGGATGCCATGATTATCTAGAAGGACTTGTTGGATAGCCTTAAAGACGAGGTCATGGGATGTACTACTTCGATCTTGACATGAACGTGAAGCTATGATGTTGTTCTTTCAAATGTCTTTTTGACATGTATCCTCAAGTTTAGGCAATAGAATGTGACTTTGGACAAGGATATGATTTTCATGACTAAATATAGCTTGAGATGGAGTGAATAGGAATGGATTAGTGGATGATGGACTAGGATAGGATGTGGAGGCTTGTAATGGTTTGAGGGATGATGGACTAGGATAGGATGTAGAGGCTTTCAATGGACTAGTGGAAGGTTGGTTTCCCTTGTCAAGGTTAGGGTAAGGGTGATTAATGGAAGTTTGTTGTGGATTAATGGCATGGATTTTGCTAGGGACTCTTGATAGTGAGGGTAGATGGATGGAGGACTAGGGTTTATGAGTTGTTCGTAAGAGGGATAGATGAGTGGTTGAATATGGGTTGTGGGTGATTGAGATAGAGAATTGATCCATTTTCTCTTGAATTCTATGGCTTTTTGGGGTTAATCATTATGGATTAATTGGTATTCAACTTGACTAGCAAGAATATCAAGGTGAATTGAAGACATGGTGGTGAGGTAATGGAAAAAGGTGGAGTATGAATAAGGTATGATATGATGTTTAAGGTATGACAATGCAAAGGTATGACCTAAGCCTAAGGTATGCAACCTAAGTGATATTTTTTTGTATTTTTGAATGATTATGCAAATGACAAGTGATGGATGATATATGGTTATGGGTTAAGGATGCTTGATGATATTGAAGATAAGTGATGGTGATTATGGGTTTAGACTTTGACCTTGAAAGATAATGGTTAACCAAAGTAACCAAAAGAGGATATCTAGATCTCCAAAAGATGGAAGTGAGAAAGACAATATATGAGGTTTGACCTTAAATTAGACTTGTGAGTTTTAAAGCCAACCGTAGGTAAAAAGTTGAAAAGATGAGAGATCAAGACAACCCCAAAGGGTCACTAAGGTTGAATTGAAACCTTGTAATACCCCTCAATTTTGTTTCTTGTTCAAGTTGCTTTATGCTATGTTTGGTTGCAGTTACTTTGATACTGGATACATTTTGTTATGATGTTTTGATCGTTACTATTGAGCAACAACTATTATTGTGGGATGTAGTTACCTGATTATTGTTTCACATGCTTTATGGATTAATGATATTGTAATGTTAACATGAGATGTTATTATGAGATTATTGGATTATGATAGAAGTGTCAGTTTCGATGAGTGTATGGGTAAAGAGGACGAGTTCGCATCACTCGCTTGCGAATGCCCTACGAATCCGTAATTCCTTCTTCACGGTGTGTATTATATGCTAGATATATTATATGATGTTGTTTACTTGGTTGCAGGATTGCAGGTACATGACATCGACTCCACCTGGTTTCACAGGTTTGAGCATGTCGATCCAACGGTTAAGTTCAACGGGAGATAGTAGCTAGGTAACATGTGTCAAGTCTATGCCCTAGCCTTAGTGTGTCGTCAGTCGTATGTGTCGAATCATTGTCTGTCTTGTTTTAATGTTATTTAATTCTGAAGGATTATTGATTTGGAAATAGATATTTAGAATAATTGCATTTAAATCATGTTGATGGTTATTTATTTTAAATAATGCAATGTGGATAAAAGTTTATATTTAAATTAATTAATTATATTTAATTTATTTAATTAATTAAATTTAATCCATGGGGGTTGAATTTAGTTATTAAATAATTTAATTAATTAATTAAATGTGATACAAGAGAATGAAAGGAAATAAAAGAATTAAAATTAATTTTGGAATTTAATTTCAACGTGTGGGAATTAAATTAGAAATTGTAATTAAATGTTTATTTGAAAAATTAGTTGCAACTTTGGAAATTAATTTATTATTTGAAATTGCATTTTAAATTGAAAGTGGGTTTTCGAAAAGTGAAATTGAAATTGAAATTAAAATTGAAATTGAAATTGAAATATCTAATTTGCATGTAATGTGAATTAGGGTTGAATTAGGTATTTTTGATTTATAAGGAATACATGTTTTAATTTAGGGCAAAAAGTTTTTAGAAAAATACATTTTTACAGCAGACAAGAAATTTTGAAAAATTTGCACAAGGGTTTGAAGAAGGTTTTGATTGTAGAATTGATTGAAGGAAAGATTGTTTGCATTTGTTGGGTTTTGGATTGGATTCATTGGAGGATTGAAGAAAATTCAGGAAATCTTTGGAGGAGGCTTGCATCAGAAATTCATCTATTTCTGTAGCTTCTTGTACCAGGTTTTCCTCTTTGTGTTTTATTGTTCTTGATTGTTTTTTTTTAAATAGTAGTGATTAAATATTTGTTTGTTAAATCTATTTTAGAAAACAAATTTGATATTAGGAGAAAAGAATTAAATGAATTTACAGCCTTTGCTTGTGAAAATTCTTGAGTGAAAATTGTGAAAATCTCAGTTGAATTTAAATTATTTGGGGAAATCGATTATGTTGTTATTGCAATCAAACATAGGGATTGAACAATGCATTTAGAATGTTTTTAGAAAATGAAACCCTCTGTTTATTATTAAAAATCGGATTTTAAAATCTGCAGGATAGTTATGTTTTTCATGGTAAAATGGTCTGGTTTCATCGCCTATAACTCGACTTCCACAAGCTGGGTTGTCAGGAAATTTAAAGGGTTTTTGAATTTTGAAATTTTCTTATCTTTGTCAAAAAATCACAAATACCCAGATTGTAGTTTTTGAGTTATGCTTGAAACATGAGACTGCTGTTAAGTTATTTTCCCATGGCTGCTCTGAAAATAAAATAATAATAAATTGATATTTGTAAATATTAATATTTTATGTATTGTTATTATAATATTAAAATATTATTTAATAATATTTTATATTATAATTTATAATATTAAAGTATTATATTTATTTATATTATTTTAAATAAAATTTGTATATTAGATTAGTGGAATTAAAATTATAAACGTATGGGGAAATTATTGTTTATTTTAAAATGGCATGTTAAAGTTTAATTGAAGGAGTTAAATATTTGATTTAAAGAATGCATAATTTAAAATTTAATTGTGGAATTTAAATTCATGTGTAAAAGGTCCAATTATTAATTTGATTTAATTGGAAAAATATATTTATATTTTGAAAAATTGATGATAAGAGATATTTTATTTTGAATTAAACAATTTGATATTTTGTAAAAGAATAGAAGATATGTTAATGATTAAATATATTTAAATATATTAATTTATATTTAGTATATATATATTGAGGGTATATATCCATTTGAGAGAATGAATAATATTTTATCTTATTTTATTCTGTTGTTTGCAAATTGGGTATTATTAGTGTTTTAAAAGAAATGATTAGTGTATATGGAAAATGGATAGAGAAACAATATATTTTTATATTAAAATAATTGCATGTTCTAAATAGGAAATTGAATGAAATGTAAGATTTGGTTAGGAAATGGAATGAGTATACTTGCATTGATTTGTGTCGATTTAAAAGTAAATTAAGAAGTTGTTTTATTGATGAGGCAATCAATTATGTTATTTATTAATTTCTATTTAGATTAATTGAATCATTGCGATTGGTTTATGAAAAAGATATGGATTTAGTATATCCAAAAGTAGTATTTTCCTCATGATTATCTTAAAGGATTTAATTCTCTGTATTCAGTAAAGGGAAGTAAGTTTAATTGTTTTAGATTTCCAATAATGAAAGGGGAAATAGGGGTTATGATTATTTTAGATGATCTAGTTATCGTGTCTTTGACTTTGTCAACACTACCTATTGAATGAGTATGGATTTAGGAAATCCAAATATTAGGTTTGATTAATGACTTGAATGCTTTTGTTGATATGTCGTCAAGTTGCATTGTGGGTTTTGGGATTTAGTGTTAGTCCTAAATTATAAGTCTTCCAGAAGAACTAAGAGGATAAGGGTTGTTAAATCTTTATGCCATCTAGTTGTTTTTCCCTTGGGTAGTGCATGGCGTCTTTTCAGTTTTACCCGATTTTCACGAACGGGGATGTTTGCACCTCCTTGATTTAGGAGCGGATTATGGGATCCGTGTCTCCTTGTATGTAGTGACCTTGTTATGTGGTTTCATCTTGTTGCCTCCTGTGAAAGGAGTGGACTATGTGATTTTTGTCTCCAAGATGTTTGGAGTGAGTTCTATTATTTGTATCCTCCTTGTGTTGGAGTGGATTATGATGCCTAGTTGGTATGCACTTGTATTTCCCTTGGTGGATTGTTTGGGTGTGTGTTGTCGAATAGAAGAGTGGCTTTTGATAGGGGTCGGAGCCCAAAGTGGTAAACCGGGTAACCTTCAAAAGTGAGTTAATCAAGTGATAATTAAATTAATGTACTTAGATGATTAAGATGCAGTTCACACTAATCAAGATAATTTAATCCTCACTCATAGACACAAGGGCTTGTTTAGACTTGGGATGAGTGAGAAGGCCTGGAATGGAAAGATCAACTATCTTGTTCTTACAAGAGGTAGTTGATTCCGCATGAGTGAGTATGAGTGTCGGGATTCGGTTGAGGCCACCAGGATTACTTGTGCCGGAGCCTATGAAGAATGCCCAGAGGAGATCTCATGACAAACCTTGCGATGACACTCTATCTAAGACAACTGTTGTTAATTGTTTTATGTGTATGGTTCCCTGAGCATACTTGATCTATTTTATGTCTGGAAGCAATGTGACCTATGTCAGTGATGTTGAAGTTGTACTTGATTTGTATTTGTATGGTAATTGAGTTGTACTTGTTAGTTCATTTGTTTGGTTATATTAGTATGAGTCTGCCTTTGGTTAGAGGTAGTAGAATCTTTGTCCATGTTACTTTGTTACTATCTCCTAGCATGGGGGGTGGGCCTTCGAGTACCACATTGGTTGGGTGGAACACGCACCAAAACCGTTGGATCCCCATTGATCTTCAGTACTTGGTGGCGAGACATCCAGGTGGACAGCTCGTGGTTCTTGTGTTATTCTTGCTTTGTAATATTTCAGTTTGTATAAGTTATTTTATCCCTCTTATGTTTATGAGGTGGAATTCTATAATTGTAACTTTATGTACTATTGCCTCATTCTGGGAATGAGTGATGTAACTATTGGATTAAGATAATGTTTATGAGATTGTATCTTGGTTGATTATCTTATTATGCTATGTGGTATTCTTATGATGTATGATGTTTATTTCATAAGGTTATAATTCTATGGTTATATGCAATATGTATGTGTGGGTTTAAGTAATCCTAACCTTGTAGCCTTAGAGGTTGTTGTTAATTAGTAAGTGAATGTGTATGTTAACTACACTTTATAAAAAAAAATTAGTTCGCTTAAGATGTTAATTGCAACTTCCTTTAAGGTTACTTGGTGGGGCATTACAAACCTAACTAGGGAAAAAAATCAATAGTGGATGATGGTGAATAGATTATGGTATATGAATGGTAATAGACCTAAGTGATGATGCTTTGATCTAGTGATGATAATTGTCTTGGTGTAGGATTTATGAGTAGTCAAGTGGATGATGGAATGAATTTTGACCTATGGATGCAAGGCTAACCAAAGATTAATCTTGAGGATGAAAAACTTAACCAAAGCTTGACCAACCCAAGGATGTAAAGACAACCATGGGTTAACCAAAGAAGGATAAACCAACCAAGTATTTGACCCAAGGGGGGAGACAAAAATTTAACCTAAGGATGCAATCAAGATTTGAGATGCAAAGATGGATGTGGAAAGCTAGAATAAAAAATTGTGATAGGCCTCAAGTCAATTAAGTTTATAAATTGGGTTGAAGGATAGACTCTAACATGTCTCAATATAAAAAATGGTTGTCTTCATAAGAATGAAGTGTTCAAAGGTGTTGTTGGTGTGATATTTTTAATTTTAAGATAGCATACACTCATAAAAGACTTGGAAGATAAAGTGGTTGTTGACTCTTAACTGAAAAATGGGTATGGCTTAAGGGTGAAGAGAATAATGGCTTCACTGGTATATCACAAAAAAAGGAATTCTTAAGACAAGCACAACCTAGTTATTCAGAATGGTTTGTATACTTGGTATAGCCCATTGAAATAACCTAAGATCAGTGTGAAACAATTCTCTTTTGAGACAAGATAACTTAGAAGTATGGTGGCATTGGCTCCCCTCCACGACACACACTTCTCAGGCACACCAAACTTCAAATTTCCAAAGACCCAAAGATCTCAAGGAATTTTCTATCTCTACCCAAGGGAGTCAGTAGTACATCTTCGATCATGATATTGTACCCTGCACTATACCAAGCAACAACTGAAAGGATCCCAGGCTTCTAAAAATAAGAGGTGTCTAGTGGGGGACTGCCATGAACAAAGAGCCCATCTGTAATAGCCTGAGAACTAGAAGGCCCACTCCCACTCTCATCACCAACAAGTCTCGGTGGATTGAGGGTCTCACGAATTGGCTTCAAATGACGCTAGCCACTCCTTGGGGTATAACTTTCATTCTCTCCCCTTTGATATAGCCCACCGGAAACGTGCTTGAGGTCAAAACTTGAGGTGATGAAATCCCCAAGCAAGCCTCCTACTAAATAAAGGGAAACTAATGTGAATTTATCATCACATAAGATTGCACAAGTGTGTAAGGGGAGAGGATACATACACACTGTGCTGGGTAAAACATAATGTGCAAGCACACCAAACACAACAAACAAAGTTCTTTTCAAGTGCCAAAAGAAATGTTTTCTATACTAAAAGACGACCGGTTTTTTAAAAAAAAAATCCTTAAGGAACATCCTACACCAAATGTCATTAGTAGCTTTTTATTTTCAAGTCTTCAACAAAGTAAAAGTTTTTTTCTTTGTCTTGGACAAACGAACCTCCAAAAGGCCAAATTAACAAAGACTAGCTACAAAATTAAAAAATAACTAAAAAGGAAAATGAAATTAATCTAAACCTAACTAAATTAATCCAAAAATTAATCTAAATTCATCTAAACTTAAAGTTAATCTAAAATTAATCTAAATTAATATAAACTAATAAAAATCTAAATTAATTAAAATTAACAAAAATCTAAATTAATCTAAATTAGCAAATATATAAATTAGAAAAAATATAAATTAATCTAAATTAGCAAAAATCTAAATTACTCCAAATTAGAAAAAATCTAAATTAATATATTGAAAGAGTTGATAGGGGGGGAAAATGGCACACGAAAGCAAATAGCCTGAAGAACAGGGAAAATGTTGCTTTCATTGGGGAGATGAAGTCGCGACAACTACTCAAGAATAGGCAGCAAGTGCTCAGGATCACATACCGCAATGGGTCTTTCATAATGGTCGATGGGTGGACAAGGCTCCACATTCAAACTCAGGAGTGAAATCTTCAAAAGGTCTTCAGGTGGCTCCTCGCTCAAAATACTTTAAAGGTTTCAAAGATCTAGAAGTGGCTAGGGCTCCTCCAAAATTTACTTCGCTGGGTAGGGGACCAAAGGCTAGTTCTCCTCAAAGGAATGAATGAAAAAACCCTTCTCTGATGAGGGTTTCAACCAGTCATGTTAAGTTGAGGATTGGTGTTTCTATCGGCTTGGATTTTCCATCCAAGACTACTAAACGAAATGAGGGGCTCGGGGAAGATAACCCTATAGTGGGAGGTACCAAGGGGGTAGACAGGCCAAGAGCAGCAGAATATGCTTCATCTAAACAAAAAATATGGATCTCGATTCCCTACATTATGGCTGAAAAAGCTCCTCTCAATCAAAAAACCCATGATTTGCATGAGTTTATTGTCCTTCTTCACGTATGGGGTGAAAGTATGCCTTTGTCTAAGATTCATAAGTCCATTCACTCTCTCTAGTATGGTACTCTCTATTTTCTAGTTTTATCTTCCAATACTTTTGTGTTAGTAATGGACTCTAAGAAAGCTAAAATTAAAGTCCTTGAAAGTAAGTTCTTCTAGTTTGGGAAAACCCTGGTTTTCATTTTTCCATGGCAACCCTTTTACCATCCATCAAAGCCTCTTGGTTATGCCTCCCCTATTTTGTTTTTTCCCTCGAACATTCATCTGGAATTCACTAACCCTGATATTTTGGAGATTATTTTGGAGATTTCTTTCTTTTTGATTTCACTGTGGTTGAGGGCTTCCTAAGTGTTAAGATCTGTGTTCAAATTTCCCCCGACTCATTTATCCCAAGGGTTTGTAATTTAAAATATTTGGATGGGATCTGGCAGCAAGTCATCATGAAAGATAATGCTCCTTTCGGTCTTGCCTCCATTATTTTAGATGCTCCTTTGTTCTCAAAACTCAAATCTTTTGTCCTTAAGGACTCAACTATTCCTAGTCATGGTGATTTGACTGGTATTCCAATTTCTCATCTTTCCTTTGGTTATCCTACTCCTCATTTTTTGGTGTCTCTGGGTAATTTTTTGGTTCCATCGAAGGTGTCATGCCCATCTTCTCTGAAATTGAAATCTAAATCCCTTTCGGCCTCTCCTCTGGTCAAAAATCATTCATAGTCTTCGCCTTCATCCTCTTTTGCTTTCAATCATGTCTCGGTTTCTCCTTTGCCTGATCCACCTTAAGCTAAAAATTCGTTTCATGTCGCTTCGGTTAAGATGATCTCTTTGGGGATTGTTCCTACTCGTCCTCCTAATCCTGAAAGGGGTTCCCCAAATCCAAAGGAACTTGACACTAATTTGTTCTCTATATATCAACAGCTAATTGATAAAGTGCAGAAAATCATTAATAAAATAGACATTGAGTTTAATCTGGAAATGCAAGATAGTGTCTTGACAAAAATAGATGTGGATTTATTGCAAATCGGTAAGGGGCTGGAAATTCTGCTCTCGGAGAATCCTTTTAATGTATTATCTCTAGAAAAGCTTAAGGATGAGGATCTCCTTGGCATAGCAAGCCTTTTGGATAAGAGTATCCTCCCTATTTCCCAATCCCCATTACTTGAAAATTTAATTTCCTCCCTTTCCACTCCTAAAAAGTGGGGCCGCACACTGAAAACTCAAAAATTTCAATAATAAATTACTACAGGAATTCAGTCCACTCTATTTTCCCCATCAAAAAAGAAAATAACTTTCAACCCCTCGCTTACTAGAGTTGGGATGTCTAAATGATGCTTGCAGTTAGAGATTTCTGCTAGGAAGCAATCCCAACCAAAATATCAAGGGAAGAGGGGAGAGGTTTCCTCCCCTTGAGGAAAAAAAGGATCCTATCTTGGAATGTTAGGGGCTTGAATGCCCCTAAAAAGCGATGATTAATTAAGTGTCAATTAGAATTTTTAGATGTAGATATTATCATGCTTCAAGAGACCAAATTAAACTTAGTTCTGGCTGAATCCCTCTTCTCAAAGTGGTCAATCTAGCAGTTTTCGTGTTCTCCTTCAATTGGGGCATCAGGGGCCTTTCCTTCTTATGGAAAGCTAACTCAGTAACTTTAAAAGAAATTTATTCCTCTTCTCATTGGTCATTGGCTATAGTAAGGAGTAATCATTCCCAAGCCACCTTTTGGTTGTTCAACATTTACAATCCAATCGACATTCCTGAAAAATGGAAATTATGGGATCTTCTATCCTCATTAGCTCAAGTTCTATCAAATAAGCTTCTCTTCTTGGGGGGGACTTCAATGCTTTATCATGTGACTTTGAAAAAATGGGTGGCATTATTCCCAACAAGCAGGTGTTGGAAGACTTCAAAGTTTTTATTGATTCCAATCATTTTCTTCATTGTAAGCCTAAAAATGGCTTATTTACCTCGACAAATAAAAGAAAGGATTTTTTCCAAATTGTGGAACGTCTTGATTATTTTTTGTTATCATAAAACTAGTTGAGCTCATAAATTGATTCATTTTCCTCAATCTTGGGCTATCCTAATTTAGACCACTTTTCAATATTGTTAGCTTTATTGGAAGATAAGGCTCCTGGTAAGATCCCCTTTAAGTTTGAACCAATGTGGAAAAGGGATACCACCTTCTTGCCAATGATCTAATTCTGGTGGGAAAACTCTCCTTTCTTTGTTGGCTCTCACATGTATCAACTTTTCAAAAAGTTAAATTCCTTTAAAGATAAAATAAAAATATGGAACAAGTCTCACTTTAAAAATATATTTGAAGAAAAAAAAAGACTCCAATCTGAGCTAAAGACTCTAAATGATCATATTATTAAATTTCGTTTGAGCCCTTCCTCATTTGAGCTCCAAAAATATCCCTGCTCTGACTTAGAGGAGGTGCTTCTTCAGGAGGAATTTTATTGGAGACAAAAATCAAGAGACACCTAGTTGGTTGAAGGTGATATAAAAACAAAGTTTTTTTATGCCTCTGCAAAAATTAAAAGGCAAAAGAACATAATTTCATCAATTAAGGACAACTCTGGTTTAATTTTAGAAGATGAAAAATCCATTGGTCTGGAAGCCTCTTCCTTTTTCAAAAATATCCTATCTGCTGACCATATAACATTGCATGCTTCAATCCTAGATTCAATCTTGAACTTGGTCTCAAAGGTGGATAATGATTATCTCCTATCTCCTTTTTCATTAGAGGAATTAAAACTGGTTGTTTTTGAAATTTCTCCTAAGAAATCACTAGGCCCTAATGGTTTCACTATTCTCTTTTTTCAAAAATGTTGGCACATATTGGGGAAAGACATTTTAGTAGCTTTGAAAGAATCAAGACTGAATAGGACTATCTTAAAGGAGTTAAACTCTACTTTCTTTTCTTTAATCCTAAAAGTGGATTCTCCCTCTTCCTTTTTAGATTTCAGACCAATAGCTCTCTACAATTCTCTTTATAATTTTTTTAGTAAAGTTATTGCTTCACATCTTGCAAAGTTGATTCCTAGTATAATCTCTGAGGAACAACGGGGTTTCGTACCTGGAAGGGAAAATCTAGATGGATCTATTTTTTTCCATGAAATAATGCATTCTATAATGCATCACAAACTTTCCTCTATGATCCTAAAATTGGATTTGATGAAGGCCTACGATCGTGTAAATTGGGATTTTTTAGTAGCAGTTTTGTGGAAGTTTGGTTTTACCGAAAAATGGATAAAATGGCTCTTTTCTTGTATTTATATGGAAAGATTCTCATTTCTAATTAATGGATCCCCTTGTGGTTTCTTTTCCTCTTCCAGAGGATTGAGACAAGGTGATGCCTTATCCCCTTTTCTTTTCATCCTTATGTCAGAAGGTTTGAGGAGAGCGATTAAATCAACTAATCAACAAGGGCTCTGGAAAGGTATAAATATTCCTAACATTAGTGAGCCCCAAACTCATGGCCTTTTTGCAGATGATACTTTTCTTTTTGGTCAGGCTTCAATTCCAGAGGCAAAAATAATAAAACATCTCTTATCAGACTTTTTGGCCTCCTCAGGACAAGCAATTAATCCTTCCAAGTCAAAATTGTTTTTGCATAATGTGCCTCCCTTCATTGAACATAAATTGTAGAATTTTTGGGGCTTTTCTATAGGGAAACTTCCTTGTTCCTACCTTGGGATTCCTCTCTTCATTGGTAAAGGGCTGCCCTCCTTCTGTTAAAAATCCATCTCTTCAATTTCTGGTAGAATTCTTGCCTGGAAACATAAGTGGCTCTCCTTTCCTATGAAAATCCAAATGATAAAAGTTGTTCTAAATGCGATTCCCATTTATCTCATGTCTATTTTAAATGCTCCTATTGTCACTCTTAATCATCTTAAATATGTCCTTTACTCTTTTCTTTGGACTATAATGAGGGTTGGAAATAAAGGATTTCCCTTTTTGCTTGGGATAAAGTCTGCCTTCCGAAAGGCCTTGGTGGTGTTGGTATCAGAGAGTTAAAACTCCAAAATCTTGCATTAGGTGAAAAACTTGTTTTTGAGGTTATACCAAAACCCTAATTCTCATCTGGGGAAAATAGTCCTCCCAAAGTATCTCAATGCTCTTCCTCGGGAAAGCATTTTCACGGCTTCCATTCTTCCAAAGGGATCTGCAATTTGGAATTTTATCTCTTCTTGCAGGTCGGTTATTCTTCCCCATCTTTCTTGGTTAGCGCATAATGGTTTGAAAGCCAATTTTTGGGAGGATGTTTGGAATGGTTTTCCTGCTCTTTCCCAATCAAGAGAGTGGGGTCCTCTGAATATCTTTTCTCAAAAACCAGTGGGGGTCTAAGGTGGCTGATTATTTCTATGTTGATCTCTCCCAAGAGCTACCAATAGTAACCTGGAATTTAATCAATGCTTTCCCCTTCCCTCCTAATCTTAAACGAGCTTATAAAGAGGAACTTAGTAAAAGATCCATAAATTTCTCAAATAAAGATGATGTCCTAATATGGAAAAAACCAAAATCAGGAAACTATAATGTAAAAGAAGGGTTTAATTCTCTTCTGCCTGTGGCAAATCATTCACACCTTCCTTCTAGTCTTTTCTGGAATGATGCTTGCCTTCCAAAGGCTAGAGCATTTGCTTGGATAGCTCATCAAGATAGAGTACTAGTAGGGGCAAGATTGCATAGACTAGGAATTACTGTTGCCTTCCCTTGTGCCTTGTGTGGTTACTTTCTTCAATCAATAGATCACCTCTTTTTTCTCTACCTCTTTGCATCCTAATGTTGGCACTGGTTATTTGGGAAACTTGATTGTTCCTCTGCAATTGGACCTTCACTTTCTGCCTAGTTTATTTCTTGGCTTCTTCATTTTCATTCTTCCTTCTTTGTGTGTCTCTAGTTGGTTTCCCCATCTGTGCTTCTTTGGAACATTTGGCTTGAGAGGAATAACATAATTTTTAGAGGTACCTCTGCTTCTCTGGAAATAGTATTAGCTAAAATTGAGAAGTCTATTTTTGAATCAATGCAAGCCTATGTCTTTAAACAAATTAACAATCTGAAAACCTTTTCTAGATGGGATATTTTTATCATTTCATCTTGGTCTACTCTTAAATCCTTTCCTTTTCATGGTTCCGTCACAAATAAAGTAGATAAAATTAAGGCAAGAGTTGAAGCTAAATGGTTACCCCCGCCTCCAAGTAAGTGCAAACTAAATTTTGATGGTGCTTCCCAGGGAAATATAGGTCAATCAAGAATAGGGATCACCATTTTTAATTCAAATTCCTTCCTTCTTAAGGTGGCCTATAAAATAATTCCTCCTAGTTCAACAATAAAGTTGAACTGGAGGCTCTTAGTTTTGGTCTTGTCTTGGCTTATTCAATGAGTATTAAGGATATCAAAATTGAAGGGGATTCAATGGTGATTCTAAATGCAATTATCCACAAAAAAATGAATATTTGGCAGTTGCAATACCTTTTGGACAAAGTTCTAAACCAACTAGCTCTCTTTTCAAAATATTCCATTTCACATTGCTACATGGAAGCAAAATTTAAGGCTGATTTCTTAGCCAATAAGGCAATTGACAACTAGTGGTCTCATATGGAATTATCTGCAAATGAAATCCTCTCTCTTTTTTTGAATCCACCTAGCTCCCTCCCTCTCTTGTAAGATTTTTTTATCTTGGTTAGTTCATTCCTCCTTGTCTTCGTCTGTTTGGTCTTTTACATGTTGCACATTTCTATTGTGTGGTTTTCTCACTCCATCTTGGTTTAGTGGTTCTTTCCTTTGGCAGTTTACGAGTTGGCTCCACTATGTTTAACTTCTCTCATGTGGTTTAATTATGTTTTATCAATGTTTCTTGGTTTATGACAATGGGAAATTATTATTTAAAGCCTATGTGGTATTTGACATTCCTCCTTTTCATTTCCTTGGCACAAGTCGTTAGTGAAGTGTCCTTTACTTAAGCTCTTATTAGATCTCAATTGGTGAAAGCCGACTGTCAATAAGATTTGGCTATGTTTTCCTCTTTTGAGGTTCTTGCCACATGATGGCTCTTGCATTAGGTAATAATTTGATATTATTTTGGCCTTGTGAGCTAATGGTAATCCTGTCTATTAGAATGATATATATACTTGCTCCTGCTTACCAATATGGAAGCACTATTTTTCTTTGTGGTAATTTTTTTTTATTAATATTTCATTGCATTATAGTGATGACTAGTTTAGATTTGTTCTACTACCCAAAGCAAAAGACATCTTTGATCCTTATCCTTTTGATCATGAGAAATTGGGCAGAATTTTTTGTCTTGTTGATGCAGATTCTTTCCTGGCTTGTAAAAAGGTGGTGAGTGTTAATTGGCTACGGGATAACTATAATGCTTCATTCTATGAAGTGCTTTCTTGTTTCTTTACTATTTGCATGGATATTTTATAGGACTCCGAATTGGTCATGGTCATTGCTCCAAAATTTTCACAATCTAGTTTGCATTCAGACTCAGATCTTCATCTTGCTTTGGATATTTATGATTTCAATTATGGCCTTTTCCCCATAGGAGATTTTATCTCTCATGAAGACTTGAAATCTAATGCTTTTTGTGGAGACTTGTTGTCCATTCTCAAGTCTGGTATCACAAGTGACGATTTTGCAAGAATGGTTTTGGATTGCAATGATCTTCATGAAAAAATTTCTCCTTAAATCCTTGCAGCTGGGATTGACTTATTTCTTGCCCTTGATCTCTTATTTGATATTGTTGCCAGAGATAGAACCGACACAAGGGTTCCCACCTCTATTGAAAAGAAAGAGAAATGACCAGTAATGTATTGTCCATTGCATCGGTCTCACTATGAGGCCAGTTCTTCTTCTAAGGAGGAGGATCATTAGCTTTATCCCTTAATCATTTTTGCTTACAGTGTTTTGCATACTCGTCTAGCTTGGCTAGATTGGGGGTTGGTGAGTGGTATATACTTCTTTTTTGGGTTTTTTCCTTTCTTGGTTGGGATTCATAGTATGCAAGTTCCTTTTTGTAATCAGTCTGGCTCTCCTAAGTAGGGATTGAGAAAAACCTCTATCTATGTATCTCTTTATGTTTAAAATAAATAAATTTCATTGGCTTTGCCACTTTTATGGAAATATATATATATATATATATATATATATATATATATATATATATATATATATCTAAATTAAATTAAAAAAATCTCAATCTAATTAAATTAGAAAAATCTAAAAATCTAAATTAAAATAAAAATCCAAATTAAATTAAAAATCTAAATTAGATTAAAAATCTAAATTAAATTAAAGATCTAAACTAAAATCTAAATTAAATTAAAGATCTAAATTAAAAATCTAAATTAAATTAAAAAATCTAAATTGAATTAAAAATCCAAATTAAAGTTTTAAACTAAAAATCTAATTTAAAATCTAAATTAAAGAAGGCCACAACAATGCCAAAGCAAGTGACCAAGGTCAAGGAATATGTTGTTGCTGTGAAAAAAGAGCTGAAGGAAGAGCTAAAGGTGACTGTTGTGGAAGAGCTCAAGGAGGATGTGAAGATGGATGTGGAGTCTACTATCGAGCTTGACACAAAATATTCTCACAAGCATGCAAGAGTCGTCGTTGTAAGAAATTAAATCTCAATAAAAGATATTCAAATAAAAGTTGTCTGATAAAAGCTACAAGGAATTAAATCTTCCATAAGAGAATTCACATCAGATTCACCATCTATAATCGGGAAAATTAGAATTAAGATTATTAAGCACAATAAATAAACTCGAAATTCCTAATCTAATGATAGAGAACAAAGAAGTGCATGAAAGGAAATAATAAAAAACAATTTTACCATAATATTCATGACTCCATTGAATAACCTTCATCATCCTTCTTCATTTTTCTACTCAATAATCAATTCCCTCAAAAGTATCTGTATGCACTTAATTAGCCTATGACAAAGACAAAGAAAAATATTGAAGTTTCAATCTCACTAAAACAATAGTATGCAAAGTCTAGATGGCTGAAAATTATAGTGACAATGTTATTTATAGAGAGCCAAATGAAAAATGCATGGTCGAGATTGAAAATACATTAATTCAATCAAGGGCCAAAATTGAATGAGACAAGATAAGATAAGATTGAGAGTGAAGAAGAAAGAGGAAATTAATTGATTTTTTGACAACATCAATTAGTTCGAAGAAGAAAGTGAATTTTGAAATAATGGAAACATTATCTCATTGGGAGAGGAAAAAAGTGAGTTAAATTTTTTATTTAAATAGAAATTTAATTCAAAAAGTGAGGAAAATAAGTTATTTAATTAAATAGAATTTAATTAATTTGTGTCAAAAAAAGTTAAAAGTGAATAATTATTTAACTATAGTGAAAAGTGGAAATAATTAAATAAATAAAGTTTATTTAATTATAGAGGAAATACATTAGTAATGTAATTGAATAAATATAATTTATTTAATCAATCAAGATTAATGGAGAAATGAATTAAATGAACTAATTAAATAATTAAGGATTATTTAATTAATAGTAGAATTATGACGCTAGATAATGGAAAAATGGTGTTAGTATGCTTAGGACATTTTCAATGTCTATAGGGTCCATATGAAATTTCTGAAGTATTTCCAAATGGAGTAGTGCAACTCAAACCCATTGATGATGACACTCAAACCCTCTTACTCAATGATCATCAATTACACATCTACCACAAACCTGTCAATAAAGAGGAATTTATGAAAATGGTAGAAATGCAAGGAGAAATCCAATACATTGACTCTACTATGGTAGAGACAATGTAGTTTTTATTTTGAGTCAATGTAAATATAAAAAAAATGCATGTGTATGTATTTAATTTACTTCAGAGCATTTCTTTTGAATTTTTCATCTTTTGGGCTTGGCTAAAATTCATTTCCGTCTTGCAGAACTTTATTCTAATCAAACAAAAATTTTGACACATCTTGTTGTGATGCTCTGAAACCTTTTGGATTAGTTGTTGCAATGCTTCAGAACGTGCATGCCTAACTAGTGTCATTCCTTGTTTTATTCCTGCATTTTGGTGCATCTTTCAATGATGCTCCAGAAAGTCTAAGTCCAAAGTCCTTCATTTTTCTTCCTCCTTTCGGCGACACTCCAAAAAAATTCTTCCTACATCTCTCAGCAATGCTATGAAATTTTGTTGTTTCTTCCTCCAGCGGCATCTCTCAATGATGCTCCATAATTTTGTTGTTTCTTCCTTCGGTTGCATCTTTCAGCGATGCTTCAGAAATATTTTTGTTGCTTCCAGCTACATCTTTTAGCGATGCTCTAGAAATTTTGTTGCTTCCTTCGATTGCATCTTTCAGTGATGCTCCATAATTTTTGGTTCTACATTCTAGCAGCATCTTTGAGCGATGCTCTATAATTTTCTTTTTTACTCTAGTTGTATCTCTCAACGATTATCCAGAATTTTTCTACTTCACTTTTTCATTCTGACCGCATCTCTCAACATGCTCCAGAATTTTTGTTTTTCATCCCGATTATATCTTCTAGTGATGCTCCAAACTTTTGTAAATTCCCTTCTTTTCCAAATGCTCTGATAATTCCAGTGTCATACATCACATGCTCATTATTAAATTTTTCCACCACCTTCGAAATCCATGCCCTATACTACCATCTCTTATCATAATAAATTAAATTTATTATGGCTACTTTTCGTTGAATAATAATTTCAACATTAATTAGTTGTCCCATCTCCCTTCCGCTTATACTATTACATCAAAAAAGGTAAGTGATTTTTAAATCAACGATGGGACGTAAGGTATGTAAGACTTTTACTTTAAGTAGGTAATTATTTTCAATAAAAATAAATAAATTGGCATGTACCATCACCCTTTCCCAACTTAGTAACTTGTACGAACTATAATCTCACTTCAAATGAGATAATTCATGTGCTCTTTTCCATGCAAAGTCATGATTCCAGTACAACAAATCCAAATGCCATAATTAATTCATGTCAAAGAACAAGTGATTGAAGAGTTTACATTTCTTTTAATCTGTTTCTTAGTTTCATTTAAATAGTCTTTCACCTTTTGAATTCCATGAAATTCAGTAGAAACTGAGCAGAATCAAAAGAAAGTGACAACATGGGAGGAGCCAAGAGGAAATTAGAGCCAACTTCCATAGGCAAGTTATTGGCACTAGGTAAAATTTTAAAATTGTTTTAGAGTGTTGGATGGCTGGAGTTTATGAAGAAGTTTGAAGGGCACAATGAGAAAATGGTTAAAGAATTTTTAGAGAACTTCTCAGATGGACAGTCAATTGTGCATGGGAATAAATACAAGGTAAGCCCTCATGTCATTTCTCATTTATCTAGCATTAGAAATGAGGTTGTAAATTTATCAGCAACTACAAATATTTCTTATCATAAAATGGTAGATCATTTCAATAGGGAAGGGGAACCTCAACCTTTATTAACTATAAACAGCTGAGGGAAAAACAAAGGGTTTCAAATAATGTCCATTCCAGAGCCATGGAGGGTAAAATTTATCTGGATAATAAAGTATTTCACATGTGAAGGGCAATGTTCCATAGTATTTGGTCCCCCTTTTTGATTGTTGACCCATTTGTGCCATGTCATCGAAAACCCTGAGTTTAGAGTCAACCTTCCCGCTTTTCTTAGTGATTCCATTGGTACTATGATTGAGAAGTTTAAAATTGGGTTGGATCCATTAAAACATCATGGCCTCATACATTTTATTTGTAATTATCATTTCTTTAAGAAAGGAATAACTAAGCAAACGTGGAAAAAATTCCTTCAAAAATTTGAGAACCCTATGCCAACAAGACATATAAAGGAATGAGAGCCTTCCAATCTGGCAGCTCAAAATTTGGAGGAACCTTCTTCTGAACCTCAAAATTCTAAAGGGGATCTTGACAATGAGGCACCAAAAAATACAATGAACCCTTCAGACCCTTAGGAAGAACCAATTTCACAAAATGTATCAGATGCTCTAGAAAAACCAAAAGATATGGACCTAGAAAAGTTGAAAGAAAAGACTGCTCATCCTTGTAAAAAGGGAAAGGGACCTAGAATAGAGGAACATAAGCCTTACCCTTTGAGAAGAATCAAGCGATTGTCCTTTGAGATTACTCATGATGTGGCTTCTGATTAGCCGTATGTCCCTAAAAAGAAATGATAGAGTAGCTAGCCCCAGGAAACTATTGCACAATCATGTGAAAAAGAGGTTCAGCCAAGTGTAGAAACAACCCAACTAGGAGAATCTGGAAAGGAAAATGTATCACTTGAGACAAGAAAAGAAGAGACAAGCAAAAAATTTCCAAATGTTGTAATTATCGAGGATGAGCCTCTGGAATCATTTTCTCCTTTTTTTCATCCAATGGAAACACAGGAAGGTGATGTAGCTCACTTAAGTGAAAATTTTCCTTCCCCAATTGCCAAAGATATATAACCAAACACACTAGAGGTGCATGATAAAGAAAATGTGATTGACAAAAATGTAGAATTTTTGGTTTCTCCTCTTTTCTCTAGTATACAAATTGAAAAAATTGATAATATGAAAACAAAATTAGATAAGCTGAAAACAAAAAATGTTCAATTAGAATTCAGCTTGCAGAAGAATGAAGAACAAATAAACCAGCAACATGAAGAAATAGATGTACAAACTACAATTTTGAAGAGAAGAAATCAAGAAATCATAGCTTTGAAGGCTCAATTGGAGCAAAAATATAAAATTGTTGAAGAGTTGCAATTTCAAGTGCAACAATGGAATGAGGAAGGTAAATGGTATTTTGACAATTTTGTCTAAAAAAGACAAACAAATTAAAGGTTTAACTGATAATTTGGTGCAAAATCTCCAAGCATTTATAGAAAAATAAGAAACACAAAATGATGAACTCGGTGTAGCATTGAGTAGGATTGTTGAACTCAAACAAGACTTGCAAGAAATTAAGATAAAGCCACAAATGGAATCAAAGGAAATGCTAACAAAATGGATGGAAATATGTTATTTCCTAAAATAAGCAAGGATAGAGAATGGAAGGTTAAAGAAGGAAATAGTTTTGTTAAAAGAATCATATAATAGGATTTCTCGAGCTAAGACAGATGCATGCAAAATTGGGGGACTATTTTTAGCCTTTAGGAAACCATCCAGACTGTATTCTATGTCTTTGACTGAGCAATTATTAAGATGGAAATTATTGAGAATTTCTTGTAATTTGCCTCATGATCTAGATGTTGAGGAATTTTTAAAAGCATTTAAAGAGTCAACACCTGCTCAATACAACCTACTATGTGAATTATTTATGCATTATTTTTTCTTAGAAAGGCATACTTATTTCTTTGTTAATCTCTTTGATGAGGAAGTTCAGCTCAGGGCATTCATGTCCACAATGAAAAATCAGATTCAGTAGTAGAAAAGGACTATAGAGTACTTACAAGAAAAAGGTACTATGGGGCTTTAGACGAGGCACCCCAATAGGAAACCCTTTGCTTTTAAAGCTTGATTCTAAGACATGAAGAGTTATGAAAATGTGAGGAATAAATATAATGATATTCAGATCTATTATGAGACTTTCAAAGTCCAGGGGCCAAGATTGATCAAAAAAGCATGGAGTACTTATGAGGAGTACTACAATCATCTATCAATGTATCTTAAAAAGAGGGAGGTGATCTCACCTACCAATATTAGACGGTCCTACCAAAGGGCCAAGGAACTAGGAATAATACTTCATCAGCTTAAGACCAAATGGATAGGAATGAAGTATAGACCTCTATTACTTCTTTCACTACCCCTTGTAGTACTCATTACTACATAGAAGAATCTGAAGAACTTGCATTCATGTGAAGTAAGGGTCGGATACAATAAAGGTTTTAAGGGTTTTATTAAGAATCTTGGTGATTGGGATAGAGAAGTAGAGAATCCATATGACCTTAGTGCCAAATACGATGAGCTAAACAGGAACAGGGATGTGGAAAGGCAAAGAACACAATAGAGAGCAGGAGGACCTACTCAATCTTAGGAAGGGGAGAAGTGATGAGGTATAAATAACCTCATAATTATAATAAGCCAAAAACCCTTTGTTGTTCCTACCAATCACTTTATTCCTGCCAATTGTTTATTTTTAGGATTAATAGTTGCTTACTTTTTGTAGAAAGATGTATAAATCGTTATTTCCTAAATCGATTGAAATAACCTGACTAACATTGACATAATGGTATAGTTTTTAGTTATTGTATAGGACATTATACACAACCGAGTGGACTTAAAGAAAACTTTAAATAGTTGAAGATAAAGCTCTAGAAGTTTAGGCGTCGAAACTTTAGGAGTGCATAGTGGAACAAGTATTTTTAATGCTTTCTATTTAGTTTTTTTTAGAAACTCTATGGCTCCACTTTGAGCCTTAAATATGTTTTATGTTATGGACCTCAGTCTATTAGTTAGTTTAAATTATGTTAAAACACTTTTTCAGTGGTGATCTTCCACCATCTAAAATGTAGGATTTTGTTAGCAGTTTAATATATATATGTTACTACCAAAAACAATGATACAGTGATACTGTTATGATGTTATGATATGATTTTGAGCATTGTTTAGCTATGTCTTCTATGCCATACTTTTATATGAATAAATATATATTTCCAATCCTATTTTGAGTCAATCATCTTTGAGTAATGGAAGTATTATGGATGGATTCATTCTAAAGATGTGAAAGTACATGTGATCTGAGTTAAGCATAGGGATACCTGAGAGCTGGCTACTTGAGGGAATCATAGAGTAGATAGATAAGTATTTTTATTTTCAATTCTGTTATTTTTATTTTTTATATGATAAATGTGGATGAATGTTATTTGTGTGTGTCGAGCTTTGTCATTTATTCTTGTAGGTTGTAGTTCAAGTTTGCAATCATTTAGTTTTGTTCATTTGAAATTCCAGAGTACCCACTCTAGTTGTCAGTTATAAGTTGTTAATTTTACTTTCTATTAACAATTAGTCATTATTCAATAGTTGTTTTCATTTCAATTTTACAGTTTTATTGCAAGTGTTTCTTCTTAGGTAATTTATATGCTTTTTAGTTTAATAATATTATACTTTCTAGATTAAACGTTTCATGTTTTCTAGCTTAAAAAACTTTACGCTTCCTAGTTTAATTGCTTTCTAATTAAATTTCTGATTGCATCTATTTTAAGAATTCAAAAAATCTAAAGTTAGCCAAGATGTCCCCTATTGCATACAACCTTCGAACAATACTTGGTCGATATCATTGATGCTTTTTCAACTAAAGTGATAGGACCTCACGATAGCCTAGCATGCCTCATCTAGTATTGTCCCACATAATCTATAGATATCATATATGTTTGCATAATAATCTCAACAATACTATCAATTACTTCCCTTTGGGAAGAAACAACCAGATGATCACCAATATCACTAAGCAACAAAAAGACTGTAGGAATCCTCTCACCAACCAAGCTTCTATAAGTAGGAGGTTGTTGGTTTACATGATGATATATCTCCCTATCACATACCTTTCCATGCCGCTACCTCAAATACGAAGGAAAATCGAAATAGTTGATGTTAAGTATTAAATGAACCTCAACATACAACTATTGTGCAAACTATAATGGAATTTGATCGTTGTTAGGATAACAACCATGGGAAGAAAAAAAATATAGGGTAAATCAATGGTGTCACATGAGGGTCTACATATTTGGTCACCTAATATGTTCTACACTTGTTATGTGGGCATACTAAGGAAAGAAATCCCTTTTGATAATTTATTTTTCCACATCTAGCTACTTTGTACTCAATGAAACATCACCTAAAACTATTTCTCACATTTAGGTGAGAATAGCTACTAAATTATCACTAGAATAAGGTGAAACAATCCCTAATGAATATCTAATATGAAGTATCCAATATATTGTTATAGTTTTTTTTATAAACCCTAGGGCGGGTGCAAAAAGATGGGGGGCCAAATTGTGGCCACTTTTTTTTTTTAAAAATGATAGGCCATAATGTGAGCATGTTATAACACACACACATTATAACACACTCATGTTATGGCTTGGTGTGACCGAGCCTAATGCTTGGCCACACTGAGCCTATAATTTTCTTGTGGTATATCGCAAGCGTGTTACTTGTTATTAAAACAAAAAAAAAAAAAGAAAATTAAAATAATTTTGTGTGACTATGTTTTTTGCTACCCGTGCCCAAAAACCCTACATTTGCGCACTCACATTCTAGAAGGAGGATTTTTTTCATTTTTTGCATCAATTTGTTACAAGTTTGTTACCATGATGTTGCCACGTCGACGAGGAAGTTGAATAAGTAAGGATTTATTGCTTTTGTTGTGAATTTGTTAGTTTTAGGTTGTTTTCTATATTCATTTATTTAATTTGTAGGAAATTATAATGATCCTAAAAGCCCTCTTCAAAACCCTCCTGAAAATTCTCAACAACATGAAAAAAATCCTCAACGACAACAACAATCTCCTCCACCAATCCCTCAACATCCTCCTAACACTCAGTAAAATTTAATGGGGTAATTGAAAACAATAAAAAAAAATTGAGGAGTTAATCACAAGGTTGAACGATCCAGTAGGTTCAACCATGGAAAGAAGAACACTTCCAAATTCACTTAAAGAAATGTTAAAACATCTAGATGCAATTAAAAACAATTAATTGGTTGGCAAGATAGGAGGTAGGTAGCTAAGGATTTTTACATAGATAAATTATCATATAAAGATGTAAAAGATGAAAAAATTACAAAATTAGATTTGTGCTCATTATTTACCGATCCACACACAAATCAAAATCTTGAAATCAATGCAAAGAGGTTTCCTATCCATTGGTGCCACCACCAAGGCATTAGGAACTTTATTTTGGATAGGTGGTACAGGGTTTTTGATTACCCACCATGCAACAATTGCGAAGTCCCACAATATTTCTTGAGACACTATATTATGAGTTCATCCTAAACAAAATCTTGAATTCTTTTGATATGATGGAATTCTAGGGGAGAGGTGGGGGGTCATCTCAAGATAGACCCAATGTACGATAGGATCCTAGGCAGCAAGTGAGACGAGATCTCGTTAGGTCGAATCATGAGCACAACGTTATCCCTTCCATCGTGAAGGAGAGTGTCGAGGTAGACACTTTGTAGGTTATCACCTCTTTGACCCAAAGTGTCATCCAACATGCCAATCCTATTCTACAACACCATCCAGGGGAGTCTTCGAGTGGTGGGCTTCCATCCCATTCGTGTCTATATTTTGGGGTGACTTTTTCATATCAAACCCACTGATACTCAGGAGGCTGCTACATAAGATACGTTTATAGCTATGGATATGGTGAGGGAAGCTAACATTTTGAATGAGGCTTATGGCATCAATACTCAGGTAAATGTTAGCATGTTCATTGAATTTAATCTATTAAATTTCAATTTTGAAATACAAGATTAACTAATTTAGTTTTACAATTTTAATAAAATTTTAGGGTCACAGTGTTGATACTGGATACACCGGCCCTACACCTGCTTATTACTCCACTGCATCCACTATTGAGGTATGTAACTATTAAACAATTATAAATTTATTACATGTTAATAGCATTGTTATATGAATGGTATTCTAATATCTGATTTTGGATGTTGAATAGGCTAATATTGGACGTTTCGTGGGAACGCCTCACAATTCCATTGAAGTTAGACAAACGTACACATAGGTAATAGAATAAAGAGTTTAAATAATGAATTGTACTTAATAGATTTGTGTAGTTTATATTCATATCGTTGATTACATTTCATTGCACATCTTTCAAACTCAAAGAATTACTTCGCATTCCATAACTAATAAGCTTTTGGGGAAACTTGTTCATATGACCCCACTTACACTTAGGAGGCTGCTACATAGGATACATCCATAGCTATGGAGATGGTGAGGGAAGATGACATTTTGAATGAGGCTTATGACATCGATACTCAGGTAAATGTTAGCATGTTCATTGAATTTAATTTATTAAATTTCAATTTTGAAATACAAGATTAACTAATTTAGTTTTATGATTTTAATAAAATTTCAGGGTCATAGTGTTGATACTAGATACACCGGCCCTACACCTACTTATTACTCCACTGCATCTACTATTGAGGTATGTAACTAGTAAACAATTATAAATTTATTACATGTTAATAGCATTGTTATATGAATGGTATTCTAATATCTGATTTTGGATGTTGAATAGACTAATATTGGAGGTTTCGTGGGAACACCCCACAATTCTAGTGGAGCTAGACAAACATACACACAGGTAATAGAATAAATATTTTAACTAATGAATTTTAATTAATAGATTTGTGTAGTTTATATTCATATCATTGATTACATTTCATTGCACATATTTCAAAATCAAAGAATTACTTCATATTCCATAACTAATAACTAGATGTTGATATATGGCAAAATTTCAACTACAATATAGTTGTTTAGAAAGTCAACATAAGTAGTGATGCAATTACTTCACATAGCATAAGTAATAACTAGGAGAAGATGCCAATTGCATTTTCTTGTCATGGCATTCCATGAGACCACTTTTTACTGAGGTATCTTTTCAAACAATTTACTGCCTTGTCTATGCTATGGATGTTTGGAAGAAATATATGAAAGAATAATAGTAAGCAATAGCATATACAAGGCAATGAGTTGTTTGAAAAAATTCCTCAAAGAAATGTGGACCATGAGACCCAATTTTTTTGAGGAATTTTTTCAAATAGATCACCACCTTTTCTATGCTATCACATTTTCCATACATGTCTACCAAAGCATTTTATCAAATAGTTCACTTCCTTGATGTTATGGCTAAAATCCTTAAAAAAGGTGTTTTGCAACAAACCATGGATTCTTGGAAAAAATCTATCAAAGAATAATAGTAAGCATAGACAAGGTAGTGAGTAGTTTGAAAAAATGCCTCGAAGAAATGTGGTCTCATGGTGATGGAATGCCATTCCATCACCATGAGACCACATTTCTTTGAGGCATTTTTTTCAAACAGCTCACTACATTTTTTATGCTACCACATTTTCCATACATGTCTACCAAATCATTATCAAATAGTTCATTTCCTTTTTTCTATGGCTAAAAGAATTTAAAAGGTTCTTTCCAAAAAAACTATGGATGTTTGGAAAAAATCTATAAAAGCATAATAGTAAGCAATAGCATAGACAAGGCAATGAGTAGTTTGAAAAAATGCCTCCAAGAAATGCAGTCTCATGGTGATGGAATGCCATTCCATCACCATGAGACCAGATTTCTTTGAGGAATTTTTTCAAACAGCTCACCGCCCTTTTATGCTACCACATTTTGCATACATTTCTAGCAAATCATTTTATCAAACTATTCACTTCTTTGCTACTATGGATAAAAGCCTAAGATAGGTGCTTTCCAAGAAACTATGGATGCTTGGAAAAAAATATATCAAAGCATAATAGTAAGCAATGAAGTTAAGGCAGTGAGTATTTTGAAAAAATGCCTTGAGTAAATGTGGTATCATGGTGATGGAATTCCATTCCATCACCATGAGACCACATTTCTTTGAGGCATTTTTTCAAACAACTCACTTCCTGGAGAATAGAAACCAACCCTTTAGCTAAAATTCCCCTCCAAATTCTTTTCAAGGTCCTCATCCTCATCCTAAATTTACCAATCCATGGAACCTTCCACTTTTTATTCCACTTTTTCATGTCCCCGCCCCTCCATCTTCATGTCATGATCACCCTCCATATCATAACCAATAACACACTATACCATTCTCCCCATCCTAGCATAATACCATAGAGAAGGCAATGAACTATTTGAAAAAATGCCTCAAAGAAATGCAGTCTCATGTTGATGGAATGTCATGACACATTTGTTTGTAATGGCATTCCATCACCATGAGATCACATTTCTTTGAGGAATTTTTTCAAACAATTCATTGCCTTCTCTATGCTACCACAGTTATTGTAAATTTCTACCAAAGAATTTTATTGAACATTTCATTGCCTTGTTGTTATGGGTAAAAGCCTAAAAATAGGTGCTTTCGAATAAGCTATGGATAGGGAAAATAGTAAGCATGATAGTCAAAAATATATAGTTTAATAAGTACTCAAAATTTTGTTCATTATCTCATACATTATAAGCCATGACATGCATCGCTATTGTAGTTTTTGTGATTGAATAATTTGTTGTTTTATTTTCAAATTTTGGAAGCAGACACACCTCCAAATGTTTATAGGGTAATGGAGTTTGGTGTTTCATCTGCTATAGACTCCTCGATGCCTCTCATGGAGGTATGAGGCAAATTACTAAATATTAATTTACATTTGTTGTTATAGTTGTTAGTTAGTGAAAAATAAAACCATTATTAATTCATAGTTTAATTTATCTTTGGATGGTTTCTATAGGGCTTCAACATGCCTTAGCATGGGCACACAAATATTTCCCTAAAGAAGAGTCATTGTCTAGTGGCGGTAAGTGATTATTTTATTAAATATATCATTTTTTATAATGTAATTTCTATATATTAATGTCTTTACTTGTTATTGTAATAGATACAACTTGACCAACAACTAAACCCTAGGAGGAGCACTCCTCAACCTCAGAATAAATTAGTGACAAAATTAACGCCATCCGATTGACAAGCAAAGGGCAAGAAATTTGTTTGGAGAGCATTTGAGAGCAATGACTTTTGATTCCAGATCCCTTTGTTGTATGCCTATATGGCATTTTTGTACATATTTTATATTGGATATATTTGACATTGTATTCCTATATGGCATTCTCATAAGCCTATATGCCTACTTTGTATATATTTTATACTTATATTGACATATATTGATGTATGCCTACATGGATATTTGGCTAATACAAATATACTTTTATCAATGGTGTCCATATTTGCATTATAAATCCTCACAGTAAAAAATGAATTTTTATTTTCTTGATCCATCACCATATAAACACGTCAAAAGATGTATATGTCAAATTTTTGCAATATTATTTCCTATATAGGAAATGGACTTGGGAGAAAGCTTTATAATTTATAATTTACAAATAAGATATGGAATTGGTTGAAAACTTTATTTATCACACCAAATAATAAATGTATGTGAGAGCATCACTTTTTTCTCTCTTAGACTCCAATTTTAAAGCATAGTAGATCATTTCAAATGAAAATGACAAAATTCTTCACAACCAAAGTTGTTAATTGAGGAAAAAATAAAATGTTTCCAAGTTCCATCATTGTACGCATTTACAATTGGTTGAATATTGTTGCAAAGGTGAGGATAATTAAAAAGCATCTTGAACTTTCTAGACTTGAGGATGATCATATGCTTTTGGTGTGGAAAACTCAGACTTCTCAACTATCATGTGAATGTTTATCTTTTTTATTGTTTTGCATGTCATCATAAGGGATCAAGTTAGTTGAACATAGCTCAGAGTGATTTGTCATGTTTGGGTGCAAAATAGGACCATTCCTAGTGTAAACATACCCATATGGATGCATTGGAATAGTTCATTTGGTCAAATAAGTTGTAGAACGACAATTGCACCACTTTGCAACTTTACACTGCTTGCATTTGACACTTTTTCATCAAGTGAAAACTGGACACCATAGGAAAACAACTCTGAGATCAAAAAAATTCAAGATAGGTTATTGTAGAGGGGCCCAATGCAATCCAATAGGCTTAGATTAATATTTTGTAAGCATCACGATTTTTGAGTAGTAGCTCATCAAAGATTGCAGCCATTTTGCACTTTGTACCGTTAAGGGATCAAGCTAGTTGAACGTAGCTTAGAGTGATTAGATGTGTTTGGGTGTGAAAGAGGACCATTCCTAGAGTTAACATACCCATCTAGAAATTTTGGAACAATTCATTTGGTCACATGATTTGCAGAATGAAAGTTGCACCACTTTGCAACTTTACATTGCTTGCATTTGACACTTTTTCCATCAACTGAAAACTGGACACCACGGAAAAATGACTCTGAGATAACAAAAACTAAGAGAGGTTTTGTATGCATCATAGTTTTTGAGTAATAGCTCATCAAAGATTGTAGCCATTTTGCACTTTGGACCCTTAAAGGATCGAGGTTGTTGAATGTAGCTTAAAGTGATTTGGAATGTTTGGGTGTGAAAGAGGACCATTCCTAGTATAAACGTACCCATCCAGACTCATTGGAACAATATTTTTGTTCGCATGAGTTGCAGAACAAAATTTGCACCACTTTGCAACTTTATACTGCTTGCATTTGACACTTTTTCCATCGAGTGAAAATTGGACACCATGGGAAAAATACTCTGAGATTAAAAAAATCGAGAGAGGTTAACTTAGAGAGGATTAACATTCTCTCGTAGGCTTAGACGAAGAGTTTGTAACCATCATGGTTTTTGAGTAATAGCTTGTCAAAGATTGCATCCATTTTGCACTTTCAACCCTCAAGGGATCAAGTCAGTTGAACATAGCTCATAGTGGTTCGACGTGTTTGGGTGAAAAAAAGGACTATTCCTAGCATAAAATTACCCATACAAATGTGTTGGAATAGTTCGTTTGGTCGCTTGAGTTGTAGAAAAAAATTTGCACCACTTTGCAACTTTACATTGCTAGCATTTGACACTTTTTCCATCAACGAAAAAGTGGACACCATAGGAAAACGACTCTGAGATAACAAAAATTGAGAGAGGTTATTGTATAGGGGCCCAACATAATCCCATAGGCTCAGACAAAAATTTTGTAAGCATCATGATTTCCGAGTAATAGCTCGTCAAAGATTGCAGTCATTTTTCACTTTGTTCCCTTAAGGGATTGAGCGAGTTGAACATAGCTCAAAGTAATTCGACATGTTTGGGTGTGAAAGAGGACCATTCCTAGCATAAATGTACCCATCTAGACATTTTGGAATAATTCATTTGGTCACACGATTTGCAGAATGAAAGTTGCACCACTTTGCAAATTTACATTGCTTGCATTTGACACTACAAAAAAATGACTCTAAGATAACAAAAACTAAGAGAGGTTATTTTAGAGGGGCCCAATGCAATCTTGTAGGCTTAGAAAAAGATTTCGTAAGCATCACGGTTTTTTAGTAATAGCTCATCAAAGATTGAATCTATTTTGTACTTTGGACCCTTAAAGGATCAAGACGGTTGAACGTAGCTTGAAGCAATTTGGCATGTTTGGGTGTGAAATAGGACCATTCCTAGCGTAAAGCTACCCATTCAGACTCATTGGAACAATTTTTTTGGTCGCACGAGTTGCAGAACAAAAGTTGCACCACTTTGCAACTTTACACTGCTTGCATTTGACACTTTTTCCATCAAGTGAAAATTGGACACCATGGGAAAAAGACTTCGAGATAAAAAAAAAATGAGAGAGGTTAACTTAGAGAGGTTTAACATTCTCTCATAGGCTCAGACGAAGAGTTTGTAACCATCACGGATTTTTAGTAATAGCTTGTCAAAGATTGCAGCCATTTTGCACTTTCAACCCTTAAGGGATCGAGTCAGTTGAACATAGCTCGGAGTGATTCGGCATGTTTGGGTGAAAAAAAGGACTATGCCTAGCATAAAAGTACCCATCCAAATTCGTTGTAATAGTTCGTTTGGTCGCACAAGGTGTAGAAAAAAAGTTGCACCACTTTGGAACTTTACATTGCTTGCATTTGACACTTTTTCCATCAACTGAAAACTAGACACCATAGGAAAACGACTCTAAGATAACAAAAATCGAGAGAGGTTATTGTAGAGGGTCCCAATTCAATCCCATAGGTTCAAACAAGGAGTTTTTAAGCATCATTATTTCTGAGTAATAGCTCGTCAAATATTGCAGCCATTTTGCACTTTCTACCCTTAAGGGATTGAGCCAGTTGAACGTCGCTCGGAGTGATTCAACATGTTTGAGTGTGAAAGAGGACCATTCCTAGAATAAATTTACCCATCTAGAAATTTTGGAACAATTCATTTGGTGACACAATTTGCAGAATAAAAGTTGCACCACTTTGCAACTTTACATTGTTTGCATTTGACACTTTTTCCATCAAGTGAAAACTGGACACTACAATAAAATGACTCTGAAATAACAAAAACCAAGAGAGATTATTGTAGAGGGGCCCAAAAAAATATCATAGGCTCATACAAAGAGTTTGTAAGCATCACAGTTTTTGAGTAATAGCTTATCAAAGATTGCAGCCATTTTGCACTTTGTACGCTTAAAGGATCGAGTCAATTGAACGTAGCTCAAAGCGATTTGTCATATTTGGGTGTGAAATAGGACCATTCCTAGCATAAAAATACCCATCCGGACTCATTAGAACAATTCATTTGGTCACACGAGTTGCAGAACAAAAGTTGCACCACTTTGCAGCTTTACACTGCTTGCATTTGACACTTTTTCCATCAAGTGAAAATTGGACACCACGAGAAAAATACTATGAGTTTACAAAAATGAAGAGAGGTTAACTTAGAGGGGCTTAACATTCTCTCATAGGCTTAGATAGAGATTTTGTAAGCATCACGATTTTTGAGTAATAACCTGTCAAAGATTGCAGTCATTTTGCACTTTCGACCCTTAAAGGATCAAGTGAATTGAACATAGCTTAGAGTGATTCAGCATGTTTGGGTGTGAAAGAGGACTATGCCTAGCATAAACATACCCATCCAACTGTGTTAAAATAGTTCATTTGGTCACACGAGTTGTAGAACAAAATTTGCACCACTTTGCAACTTTAAATTGCATGCATTTGACACTTTTTCCATCAAGTGAAAACTGGAAACCACGAGAAAAAAAATCCGAGATAACAAAAATCAATAGAGGTTATTGTAGAGAGACCCAATGCAATCCTATAGGCTTAGATGAAGAGTTCATAAGCATCATGGTTTATGAGTAATAGCCCATCAAATATTGTAGTCATTTTGCACTTTGGACCCTTAAGGGATAGAACAGGTTGAACATAGCTCAGACTGATTCAACGTGTTTGGGTGCAAAAGAGGACCATACCTAGCATAAATGTACCTATACAGATGTGTTGGAATAGTCTGTTTGGTCACAAGAGTTGAAAAATTAAAGTTGCACTACTTTGCAACTTTATGCATTTGACACTTTTTCCATCAAGTGAAAACTAGACACCATAGAAAAATTACTTTGAGATAACAAAAACTAAGAGAGTTTATTGTAAAGGGGCCCAATATGAACTTATAGGCTTAGATAGAGAGTTCATAAGCATCACATTTTTTGAGTAATAGCCCATCAAATATTGCAACCATTTTACAGTTTGGACCCTTAAGGGATCAAGCCAGTTGAACATAGCTCAGAGTGATTCAGAATGTTTGGGTGTGAAAGACGACCATGCCTAGCACAAACATACCCATTTGGACATGTTCGAACTTTTCAATTGCTTGCAATTGAAACTTTTTCCATCAAATGAAATTTGGACACCACGAAAAAATGACTCTAAGATAACAAAAACCAAGAGAGGTTATTGTAGAGGTGCCCTACATGATCCCGATTCGTCAAATGGAATGCTCGTAATTGACACAGTCTCTAGGTAACAAGTTGTCAAAGATTGCTGCCTTTTTTGCAATTTGAACTATTAAGAGATTACACTAGATGAATTACAAATGTTTGAGGGTAGCAATAAATTTCAAAATTTGAGTAAATATCATTACAAATGTTTAAGTGAATATATGGTATGCTATATTGATATTGATATATAATAATTAGGTTGATTTTTTTATAATAAGTTAGTCAATTGGTGCTAGTTATAATAGGGAGATAATAAAACAAGAAAAAGAATGATTGGTAACCATAAATGGTTATTATACTCACTATATTAATAATACGATGTTTACAATAAAATTAGATTTATTTGGCAGTCCTAATTCTTGTGTTTGTGCCACATTTGTCTAATATGCTTCATACACCATTCTGAAACCCAAATGCTTGTTCTTGTAGGCATAGTGCTTTCTCAAAACTATCAAGTGGTAATACAAAATCATGAGAAAAAAACCAAACTATATGAATTCCAAAAGCCCACTTAAATCAAATATTGAATCAATGTGTCCCATTTTCATGCACACAAACTCAACTTATAAGATTCTCTCATAACAACCAAAAATAGGATTCAAGGATGCCTTAGGTACTCTGTTCTCACAAATCTCTTACAATGTCACTCTTACATTCGATATTCTCTTATAATGTCTACATCATAGGTGTTCATTATGAGGTTTACTTCAAATGAATAACTTGAAATTCCATTGCTCAGCTTCACACACTTTTTATAATAGCTTAAAATCAAAATTGAGATTTGTCAAGATCATCGAAATAAGGATGTTGTATTGCTTTTTTGGCTAGGATTCTCTTTCGATGGGTCATAAATCAACATTTTCTACAAGGAGACACCAATCAATTTTTAGTAGTTTACTTACAAATAGGAAAACTAAAAGAAGAAAAAGAAAGAGCATCCAAAATGTAAATGAAATTAAAATAGATGGAAGGCACTTATAGAAAACAAATCCACACCATTTGGTTCCAAGTCGGGAACAACAAGGCTTAAATCTTGATGCTTCCATTGAGGATAGGTATTTCAATCTCTCAACTTAGTCACTCCTGGCCATACATATTCATTGGGAGTTCCAAGATACCTATTGCACACAATAGCCTCTCATGAATAGAATAACTTGAAATTCAAGATACTCTTATAATGTCTACATCATAGGTCCTCATGATGAGGTTAACTTCAAATGAATAACTTGAAGTTCCCTCACTAAGCCTCACACACACTTATAATGGCTTAAAATCATAATTGTGATTTATTAAGATTGTCAAAATAAATATGTTGCATTGCTTTTTTGGATGAGATTCTCTTGGATGGCTCATAAATCAACATTTTATGCAAGGAGACACCAATCAATTTTTACCAGGTTACTTACAAATAGGTAAAGTAAAAGAAGAAAAAGAAAGAGCATCCAAAATGGAAATGAAATTAAAATAGATGGAAGACACTTATAGACAACAAATCCACACCATTTGGTTCCAAGTCAGGAAGACCAAGGCTTAAATCATGATGCTTCCATTGAGGATAGGCATGCTAGTCTCTCAACTTAGTCACTCTTGGCCATACATCTTCATTGGGAGTTCCAAGATACCTATTGCACACAACAACCTCTCATGAATAGAACATGAATAGAATGTAACCAAAATATTACTTTCAAACCTTTTGGAAACTTGTCACATATTATAAAAATTACACAATTTAATCTTCCACTTAGTTTACTAATCTATAGAGAATATCCTACATCATTTGTTTTGCATATTTTTGAGAAAAAATAAAATACCATTGAACTCTATATCCTTTGCCATAGTTCTAAACATAAAGTGTGTTGCACTTGCAAGTTTTATAACTTCATCAATCACCTACATACATGATATAAACATTAGATGATAGCATTGGCATCTATAACGTCGAAAAAAAGGTCCTTAGCCTTTTTCGTGCTT
Source organism: Sequoiadendron giganteum (assembly GCA_007115665.2). Classification (NCBI taxonomy): domain Eukaryota; kingdom Viridiplantae; phylum Streptophyta; class Pinopsida; order Cupressales; family Cupressaceae; genus Sequoiadendron; species Sequoiadendron giganteum. The sequence goes on from CM021108.1 coordinate 339,992,010, forward strand.
GTTTAGCTCTTTCTTGTGGATTTTGGACTTAATGTCACCTTGATCTAGTGTTGTGAGGTGTTTTACACATCCACATTAGGTCTTGGGACCGTTTTAAACTAAATTAACTTAACTTTGCCCTAATTTAATGTTGTAAAATTTATTTATTTACATCTTCACATTAAATTTGTGAGGCTTGCAAACAAAGTGGACCTAATCTAGTGTTGTAATGTGACTTTCACATTCAGATGGATTTAGGTCCCTTCTAAGCTAAATACACTCAATTTTGTCTTAATTTAGTGTTGTAAAGTGTATTTATTTACACTTTCACTTTGGATTTTGGGCCCTACACTAACTCATTTGATTGCAAAATCTGAGAAATTTTTTTGACGGAAGCTGTATAATCAGATGTATCATCGGGTACTTGTGATATTCAATGTGAATTTTTCTTTTTTTTAAAATTCTATCCCCAACATTCATCAGAATTTAGACAAACCTTATTTTGCGTCAAAGTTTCGACGAAGATTTTTCGCTGAAATTTTGACGGACTTGCAAAGTTAAATTATGGCCGACATAAATAAAATTGAGCTCGAATATTTATTGCGACAGTGTTTTGCTCAACGATTTTCTTGGGAAAAATCAGAAAAAACTCAAGAAGATATCGCTAGGTTGAGGGTAGTCATTGTCTTTTTCTAGAATTCATTTGTGAAGTCAGATTTGTACTTCTAGGTTTGAAAATCATATTTTAAAGCAACATCTCATCATATTTCATTTTTAGTCTTGTGCATTTTCATAATTTCATTTCCAAATTTTAGACCTGACTTAACAAATTCTTTATAAGTGAATTGTTTATAACTGATGCAAAATTCTTGATGGATTTGGACAAAGATTATATTTGCAAGGTTTCAATTTTAACCCTAATGATCAATTTTCAATAGATTTGGGAGCCATAACTAGATAATATCAAAGGAATAGGGATAGCTACAGAGTGAAATAGCTGTCAAGATTCAAGCCTAGAGGGTTGAACAAAGAATTGAGAATGTTTGATAGTGGATAGTTAGAGCCAATTAGCTATGATATTTTTGAAGACTACTTCATAAAGATGTATTTTTCCCTTTGCCAAGTTTCAGAAATAGATTTTAGACCTTAGATGTCAGTGTCTTATAAAAGAAGTTATGGTATATTTGTTACCTGAAGTTCTTGAATTCATCTTGACTCTATACAAATGTATCTATTTTTTATTTGAACAAGAAAGGAAGAAAGAAAGCAACCAATTTCTAAATATTGTGAGATATTAAGAGAAACAAACTAAAAAATGAAAAAATGAAGGTCAAGGCCTCTCTATTTTTCTCAGTTCACTTAAAATTTTTAGATGATACCAAACATCTAGCAAGCTATAACTATCATGCAGATTATATGATTTCTATTTGCCTTGTACTTTGGAACAATTTACAAGATGGAATCGTCTCCTCATGTAGAATTATAAGCTGCCAAATTCCTTCAGAAGTTGATACAGGAATCAAAAGATGAACTTGTCAAATTGGAAACCAAAATTTTTGTGGTAAGAAGAGTTTATTTTGACATGAATGGCATGTTGTAACAACTTTATTAAGTAATACAATTTATTTAGTTATTTGACAATTTGGTGATTTATGTGTAGATATGCCACCATATGAAACTGAGTGGAAAAGAGCACTCCTTACCTTATCAAGTAATATCTAGGTAAGATGTTATAAAAAATAACTTGTGCTTTTAGTGAAGCTGGTCAACCTAGTCATGCTTTTCCATGCTTAATTTTTTCCTTTTGGATTGAGCTACTTATGATAAATTTTTAACTTTCCTTACAACCTATGTATTACCCTCTCAAGTTTTTAACTGGTTAAAAGAAATCTCTTATAAAGGATATAAAATTCCTTAGTAATTTAGATTGTCCTTTATGTTAGAATCAAACACACTCTGATACCATGTTAGAATTGGCTACGGATGTCAAGATCTATGGACCAAATGGAAAGCACAAAGAAGAGAGAATAATGTGACAAGAATAAACTATATTCTCATCAATATGATTATGATATGTGATTACAATGAGAGACCTCCTGGTTATATAGCCAAGGTGAGAACATAGGAGTACATAAGACTATGACAAGTGTCATAATCTTATGACATGAGACAAAAATGGAAAGCTATCACTCCAACTAAAGTGGAAAGGTGATAGTGTGATAACCACCAAAAATAGTGGATCTCCCACAAAAGGTGGAGAGGTAATCACATGATATGTCCATGAAAGGTGGAAGTGATAAATTAAGAAAATGATAAGTCCACCAAAGGTGGAAATTCTCCAACAACTCCTATGTGGTCCCTAAGTAAACTTAACTAAGGTGAAATTATGACCTAGGACAAGGTACAACACAATTAATTACACCAACACCCCCCTTAAGTGCAACTTAGGGAGAATGTACACAAAAGAAAACAATGCAAGATGGGTCCCGAAAACTAGGCCATGTTAGGTACCCATGTACATATGCAATGAAATCTCTCACAAACGGAGAAAAGGAGAAAACCCAATGGGACAAAACTTCTCCCCAAAAGAGAGATGAAATAAAAAATTAAATGCTCTCAATGATGCATCAGAAGGCCAAAATCCCATGTGAGGAAAAAGACCCCCCCATAAGAGAGAAGTAGAAGAGAGACAAGGTAGCCCCCCCTCAATGTTGAGTCTCCTCCAATGATGGTAGAAGCTCGACATTGAATGTTGAAGATGATCCAATGTTGTCAAACAACGTTCCTCCCCTTAGGAAGAAAAAAAACCAAGAATGTATGCAGGATGTATGGTGTCTCTGAAACATGCTCAAGTGTCTCCATGTCGATGCCGAAAGATGACACACTCCAAATAGGTGTTCTAGGCCACACTACTAGAGAGTACAATCTAACATCTAGAAGAGATGAATGTAGAACATGATCCAAAGAGAAAGATATCCCCTCTAGAGACAAAGAAGCCTCCTCCAAATGCTATCCAAAAGTATCTACACTCACACCAATCTATGAAGAATGATCATGTAGAGAATGAACAAAAGGATCAAAGTGTTTTGTCACACAAACTAAAGAAGGAACATCTTCATCAAAGAGAAGATGAATGTCATCAATGATGCCCCCCAAATCTGCAAGATGAGACTCCACAAACAAGTCTAAAATACCTATCAAGAAGCCATCCAAAGTAGCCATATCTGGAAGACTATGTATATCCTGTTGCACTGAATCACGAGGAACCAAAACTATGGAATCAAAAGTATCATCAACTACAACAGTAGATTAGGAGATGAAATGCATGAATCTAGAATTGGATCTGATGTGAGAACTCCCAAGTTCAAGTAGCCAAATGTCTCCTCTAAATCATGGTTCATATGATCAACAGTCGAAGGAACAATGTCATCATCAGAAGAAAAATATGCAAATGTATACAACCAAGATGAATGATCAACCACCCCAGTAGCAATGATCTCTCTACTCTCTAAGTATCGAATGATGCCTGAATCAAGTGTGAACTCCACAGTTCTCCCATCTCCACCATGTGTAACTTTATATATGGAAATAAGATTGTTCATCAAATGAGGAACACACAAAACATCCTAGAAAGTGTTATCCCCAAAACTAATAGATCCCTTCCAAATTACACTCATGTATGTATTATTTCCCATCAAGATAGGAGACATAGAACAAGGTTGAAATGAAGAGAAGATAGATTGCAAAGATGCCATATGATGTGATGCTCCTGAATCTAAAATCCATCTCCCTGATCCTGAACTTCAAAAAGCACAAAGAGCTTTTCCTTTATATCCTGATGTAGATGCCAAATTAACTTTTCCCTTAGACTGTTTTGAAGAAGGAGGAGAAGGTGATTCAGAAATTCTAGAAGGAAAATCAATGTGATTCTTTTTGAGAAGATTCTTCAACTCATCAATTTCCTTCTTATAACAATAGTGTTCTTCATGTTCGTCATTCTTGCAATATGCACAAAAATTCCTCTCCTTCTTAGATGATTCCCCTTTAGAAGAGGATTTTTTCTTTGCTTGATCTGAATGTGGATTATTCTTTGCTTTCTTTTATTTTTTATCTGAATATGATTTTTTCACCTGATTAACCAACAATGCTTGAGATTTAGTAGTCTTGATGAGACCCATTGAGATAAGCTTTTGTTTCTCATGTATCAACATCTCATAAAATGATGTCAATGAAGGTGTAGTATATACAGACCCCATAGTCAATCTATGAGTATGAAAGCTAGAAACAAAAGAAGCATAATTAGGACCAAGTTTGTTCATTGTATTGTAGACTAGATGAATGTCCTTTTTATCAATTCCACATGATTTACATTACTCTCTTAGATCATTAACCTTAGTGATGTATGTTGATGGTGTTTTATGCACTTCTCAACACAGGTAATGCATAGGTGCATCACCTCTCTTGAAAGACAATCTTCCATAATCAAATTGCAGAACACTATCCCAAGGTCTATTAGATGTCAGGTCTTGATAGTGCTTGGAATATATTAGTTGATTTACTAGAATCACAAGGCAGACTTACGGATGAGTTACAAAGTGGGGAAGTTAGATCTGTAAATGAAGCTCTTAAGATGGGAGAGTTGTTGAGTGTTTGTTGCAGGTTCAAATAGTAGTCTAGAACTCCATTTCAACATTGGATTTAGCTTTATAATGTGCAATGAACCTTGCCTAAGGTTACTTATAAAAAAAAAGGAAAAAGGGAAAGGAAGAGAGAAGGTTCTTGGATTTGAAACTATGAATGAATAGACATGGAGGTTGCTACAGTAGACAAACTCTCTAAACTGGGTTTTGCTTGGCCAAGAGGATCCTACAGTTACACAAAACTAGTGCAATCTTCTAAGGACTGCAGATTTTCAGTTTACATACACACATCATGAACATGCAAGTGAACTAATTTGTAGCAATCGAATAAATAATCCCATACTAACTTTGCACAACAACTTGTCATCAACAAGTGCCAAAAGTATGGGCTGAAAGCTCATCAAATACTATAATAGCAAACACCATCATCACTTCCAATCAATAAAATAACAATTAAAGCTAACTTGGAAGGTAGAACCATGCACACATAATGATAAAACTCAAAATTAACACCCATAGATCATGCAATGCTTCTTTCTATTGTTGTAGAATTTTTTTACAACAGCTCTCCAACCCTTTACAAATGAGGGGGAGACCCCTATTTATAGTTTTCCAAAGCCCAAATGAATGGCTATGATTGAGTTAAATTATGTGGATTAGATTCAATTATATTAGGGCTTCACCTACCCCACAATATTCAGCAATTTAAAATACATCTTTGTCTTTTCCCTATTCTATCTTGTAGTGGCCAGTCATTGCAGCAGTTTTGTCTTCTAGCTGATTTCCCTTTTATTGTAGCTGAAACTACCTGAAAGTTGTCTTCTTCTAATGCCACCTCTATTGATCGGCACCACGAGGAGAGGTAGGCATAAAATGAATGGTGATAGGAGCCACGTGCTTTTCCTTGTTCAACTTTCTCAATGGGTCTCCCAACGGACCCACGGTAGGCTTCTTGAAACCTACATGCATGAAGTGTTGTAAGTGCTTTTATACACAAATCAAGGCAAATGTTAGTCAAATATTGCAAAATCCTTGCTAGATCCATTCATGCATCATACAAGATAATAATATTCAATGTGAATTTCCATTAGCAGTTTATTGGAGAGCATTGGACGTTCCGGAATGTCGTTCTGGAAATGTTGTTTTGAAAACGACAAACAGAGCATGAAACTCTAGATGGTATCTCCTTGCTAAAAATTTAGAATTTGAAAGGTCAAGGGAGGATAATATCCAATTTTAGCATCTGGATCAAAGTCCATTTTCAAATCAGAGGAGCGCTTGGACATTTCAAAAACAAGAGGCCGGAACGTCGTTCTGGAAATGTTGTTTAGAAAATGATGAACAGAGCATGGAACTCTGGATGGTATCTCCCAGCTGAAATTTTGGAATTTGAAAGGTATAGGGAGGATAAGATCCAATTTTAGCATCTGGGTCGAAGTCCGTTTTCAAATCGGAGGAGTGCTTGGACATTCTAGAAACAAGAGGTCAAAATGTCATTCTAGAAATGTTGTTTTGAAAACGGCGAACAGAGCATGGAACTCCGGATGGTATCTCTCGACTGTAAATTTGGAATTTGAAAGGTCCAGGGAGGATAAGATCCAATTTTAGCATGTAGGTTGAAGTCCGTTTTCAAATCGGAGGAGCGCTTAGACGTTCCGGAAATAAGAGGCCAGAATGTCATTTTGGAAATGTTGTTTTGAAAACGACGAACAAAGCATGGAACTCCGGATGGTATCTCCTAGCTAAAAATTTGGAATTTGAAAGGTCTAGGGAGGATAAGATAAAATTTTAGCATCTGGGTCGAAGTCTATTTTCAAATTGGAGGAGCACTTCGATGTTCTGGAAACAAGAGGCCAAAATGTCATTTTGAAATTTTTGCAACTTCCTAAAACTTAATGAAACCTTGAAAGTTCACTTGGGTACCAAAAAATATCCCAAATCCATAGGAAACCTATCCCCAAAGTCAAAAAATGAAGGAAAAAAAAGAACCAAGCGAGCGGGGAGGTGAATCCCGAAAAACCTAAGACTTAGCCATTTTTAAAATTTAGGGAAAAAATATGGTCAGCAGAAAATGAGACTTTGAAAGGTGCATTGACCAACTAGAACACCAAAATGAGGGGCACACAAAATGAGGCGGGAGAAAATCAGCCCATCGGGAGCGAAAAAAGAGGGTCCCTATCTAGGACGGGATGTGTGTACAAAATATGCATAACAAATGGCGACTCGCTGGGGGAAATGCTCTAGAGCATTTTGATGACAAACTAGAATCTCTGGTTTGGACCTTCATGCTAGGGAAAACAAGCTAGATATTCAACCAAAGGATCAAAACCACTAGTTAAACCAACCTTCAGTATGGTAAAAATCCAAGTGTGTGCAATTACGTTAATTCCCATCCTTCAGTTGCTGCAAGAACCTAAGCTCCATCAAGTTAAGCTAAGTAGTTTATTCTAACTCCAAAAGCATCTGGTACATTGCCTTGCTACTAGTCAAACATCCATAGCCCCGACGAGGTTGTCACTATGATTCTCCCAAACATTGCTCTACTGTCAGTCGGGCGTCCATAGCCCCAGTAGAGTTGCTCGTATACCCCTGAAAAGCTAAATTTATTTTATATTGATTTTCAATATTTTGCTTTCTCTCTTTTGTTTCTTTTCTCTTTTTAGTTCTTTTATTTCAACCTACAAGCAATGAAGCTCGTGCTTAGGGCTGAGAATCACAGTGGTGTTGGAGCAAAATTTTAGATTTTTCACTTAGCTAGACTTCACAAAGGACCTACAGTGACCATCAGATTCTTAAAAATTGTGAGAGATATAAGATTCTAGAATACTTCAAAATCAAACCAACCAACGACTTATCCACTTTGAATCAAACATCTAGATCGCTTGATACTAACAAAAGATCCTCACCATTCACTCTAAAAACTTGATTAGAGTTTGACAAAGAAATACATAGAACAACCCCAAGAAATAAGAATGGTTGTTGTGTGCACAGATATGCCCAGCCAAAAGTAGAGGGACCCCAAGCAAAGCAGTAGCAAAGTGAGAGAAAACAAAAGCAAACGAAAGAGAACACCAAAACTAACCAAAGTGGGATTGCGAAAGAAAACAATGAAGAAACTACTCTAAAGCAAGAAACCTACAACAAACAAACTAACCTAACAAAGCAGAAAACCTACACTACTCAAAACAAGCTATGTACAAAGATATTTAGAAAGAACTATGTTTAGGAAAGGCCAACCAACACTCATGCCCATTAGATTTTGTAATTCATGCACAAGTAGATGGGAAACTATTATCATTCTTAACCATGCAAATTTATCTTTATATTCTGAAAAAAGAAATTCAATGTTGCAGTACTCAAGATCAGTCACCCGATCAGGGAAAATTAGCAATTGAGGAGGCTCACTAAACCCATGGTTAATCCATAAACATGTTCATTTTTTTTCATTCCCATAATCAAAATGATAAGTGTAGCTATGACAATTAATAGGAGAAAGGAAGGATAGAACCTAGATGTCGTCACATGGAGGTGGCAACATTTGACAATCGAGAGAGAGCACTGCATCGTTGATCTTTGCATTAGCAGCTTTGGGTGGAGCCACCGGACGGTGCAACACTTTAGGCATAAATTTTGCATAAGGTAGGGAGAATGGGGAAGCAAACACTTCTTCCATGTCTTGTGTAGGATCAGCAATCCCCCTTGGTTGTTCTTTGAGAAGATAGACTTCATCTCGTTGATATTTTGCAAACCAAGCATCCACTTGATTGTTGTCCTCAAAAGGAAACATGTTGTCCCACATCCTTTCCCAAGTGTTTTCCTTATTTATGTGGTGTTCAATGTAATGGGACAATAACATGTGTGAATCTATATTCTTGTAGCCATCTAAATATGAAGGAGGATCAACAACGATTATGGCGGAAGGACTCCAAGTTGTATCTTATAGTCAATAAGGTGCTTCATTTCTATTGGCAACTATCTCAGCACCCCCGCCTTTGTCTTCTTCTCTTTGTTGTTCATGCAACTCATCATGATGTTCACCCATTTCCACTTGCTCACTATCACTATAGATAGAGAAGGAACCCCTCTCCCAATCCGTAAACTCTAGTGCATCACCGTTCAGAGGCTCAAGGAGTATGCCTTCATCACTACCATCTGCTCGGATGTGCTCTTCCTCAGCATGAGCATACCTCTGCAGTACAACTCCCAATGGAAAGAAGACATAAATTAATGGCACCTCATCAAGGAGGGAAAAATTTACCATGCAATCTCCCTCCAAGGACTTGTCATGAAGCCTATCGTCCATGGTACTCAAAAGCTCTTGAAGAGGGAGAAACTCTTGATGATTGGTGGACAACATTCCTGTTTGATCTACTACATTGCTTGAAAGCTTGAGATTGTATTGTTGTCCTTCTTTTATTGCTATCCTAACATCCTCTTGAGGACTGCCTTCAGCTAAGTTGTCACTTGGCTCAAGCTCTTAGTCCTCATGTTCCATCCTTGAAGCCACTACAAGAAGTGGTGTGCTCGGCTACCTTGCTTGTTCTCTAACTTGTTGGACAACTTCTTGGCACAGTCCACACATGAACTCTGAGTGTGATGAATCATGAAGCCTTCACCAATTTGGAAGCAGCAATACCTCCAAATCCACTTGACATTTTAGCTCTGACCAATCCCTTACTAGCCTTGACACTAGCTCATTATATCTATCCATGATTGGGTTCTCATTGTCGTTTGAAACAAAAATCTGGTAGTGAAAAACTACGACCTGTAGTTGTTCCCACTCCTCCAAATCTTCATTTTCAGATGCTTGGTCACTATCATTGATGAAGAAGAGGTCTTCCAGTCTGATTTTAGTTATGCCTTCATCATCATGTTATGCTGTCAACCTCTTCCTCTTACTGATTTTCAACATCTTCATTGGCTGCCCTAACATACACTGCTGCAAACTTCACTAATTCATCCTCAACTGCCATTGGCTCCTCTTCCTAAGTGGAGGACCACCCCTTATTGGTGAAGGAGAGGCTTTCCAACTCCACTCTTAGTGAACCTTCACCGAAGCCTTTTGCTATCCCCAGAAAATAAGCTTCTTCCTTTTCATTTTCAATTTCAATGTTTTTTGTCCCAGCATCTATTTATGTGGAGTTTCTTGGTCTATCTGCACTGTGTTGTCCTACAGATGTTGAAAGATCCTTTTCCTCATGGAGTGACTCGTCCTTATCAAAATTTAGCTGCTCCAACTCGTTCAAACAACACTGTGTTTGAGTGATAATGTTAGCGCACGATGGATAAGTAAATTCTGAATGTGGTGCATTGTGAATTCTGCACTAACTTGACATTAGTGCTTCCTCCAATCTTGGTTTGTCTTCACTGCCCAAACATTCTTGGATCAAATCTTCAAATTCCTTGGCTACCATGGTTGTCAATTCTTCCTTTGGGTCTGCAAGGGCTAAAGGCTAATATATTTCCCAAAAGGGAATCTCTCCTTGCAAGACTCTTTCCATTCTGCTCAAGAAGGTTAGACACCCCAGTTCATTGTGCCTGTGGGTGCCATGAACTCTACATCTATCTACCAATGCAAAATTCTACAATGGCCTCTTCAATCTCCTATTTAAATTTGCATGTAGCTAAGTGATGTTGATTTGCACATGCTGCTCCATTTCAACTCAGCTTCTTTTTTCCTTCAAATTTTTTTTATTTTATGTTTCAGCATTAAACGAGATCACCTTATCTCAAATTTCTTCTTGAAAGTGTTTTTTTCAACATCCAACATTCAGCTTTGTAGCCCCAACATGTCATTCCCTCCTTCTAGCACTAGTTCTGTTGATGGTGTTTTTATGCATTTCTCAACACAGGTAATGCCTAGGTGCATCGCCTCTCTTGAAAGACAATCTTCCACAATCAAATTGCAAAACACTATCCCAAGGTCTCTCGGATGTCAGGTCTTGACAGTGCTTGGAATATATCAATTGATTTATGTGATTTATTGGAATCACAAAGAGGACTTACGAATGAGTTACGAAGTGGGGAAGTTGGATATATAAATGGAGTTCTTAAGATGGGAGAGTTGCTGAGCATTTGCTGCAGGTTCAAACAGCAATCTAGAACTCCATTTCAACATTGGATTTAGCTTTATAATGTGCAATGAACCTTGCCTAAGGTTACTTATTAAAAAAAATGAAAAAGGGTAGGGAAGAGAGAAGGTTATCAAATTTGAAACTACAAATGAACAATGATCATGGAGGCTGCTACAGTAGACAAACTCCCTAAACTGGGTTTTGCTTGGCCAAGAGGATCCTACAGTTACACAAAACCAATGCAATCTTCTAAGGACTGCAGATTTTCAGTTTGCATACACACATCATGAACATGCAAGTGAACTAAGTTGCAGCAATCAAATAAAGAAGCCCAGGGTAACTTTACACAACAACTTGTCATCAACAAGTGCCAAAAGTATGGGTTGAAAGCTCATCAAATACTATAACAACAAACGCCATCATCACTTCCATTCAAAAAATTAACAACTAAAACTAACTTGGAAGGTAGAACCATGCACACATAATGAGAAAACTCAAAAGTAACACCCATAGATCATGCAATGTTGCTTTCTATTGCTGCAGAATATTTTTACAACAGCTCTCCAACCCTTTACAAATGAGGGGGAGACCCCTATTTATAGTTTTCCAAAGCCCAAATGAATGGCTATGATTGAGTTACATTGTGTGGCTCAGATTCAATTACATTAGGGCTTCACCTACCCCACAATATTAAGCAATTTAAAATACATCCTTGTCTTTTCCCTATTCTATCTTGTAGTGGCCAATCACTGTAGCAGTTTTGTCTTCTAGCTGATTTCCCTTTTACTGTAGCTAAAACTGCCTGAAAGTTGCCTTCTTCTGATGCCCCTCTATTGATGGGCACCACGAGGAGAGGTGGACATAAAATGAATGGTGATAGGAGCCATGTGCTTTTCCTTTTTCAGCTTTCTCAATGGGTCTCCTGACGAACCTGCGGTAGGCTTCTTGAAACCTGCATGCATGAAGTTTTGTAAGTGCTTTTATACACAAATCAAGGCAAATGTTAGTCAAATCTTGAAAAATCCTTTCTAGATCCATTCATACATCATAAAAGATCATAATATTCAATGTGAATTGCCATTAGTAGTTTATTGGAGAGCGTTTGGACGTTTCACAACCAAAAGGCCGGAATATCATTTTGGAAATGCTATTTTGAAAACGATGAACAGAGCATAGAACTCCAGATGGTATCTCTCGGCTGAAAATTTAGAATTTGAAAGGTCCAGGGAGGATAAGATCCAATTTTAGCATCTGGGTCGAAGTCCATTTTCAAATCGGAGGAACACTTGGACGTTCCGGAAACAAGATGTCGGAATGTCGTTCTGGAATTGTTGTTTTCAAAACGGCGAATAGAGCATGGAACTCCGGATGGTATCTCCCGGCTGAAAATTTGGAATTTGAAAGGTCCATGGAGGATGAGATCCAATTTTAGCATCTAGGTCAAAGTCTGTTTTCAAATCGAAGGAGCACTTGGACGTTCCGAAAATAAGAGGCTAGAATGTCATTCTGGAAATTTTGTTTTGAAAACGACGAACAAAGCATGGAACTCCAGATGGTATCTCCTAGCTGAAAATTTGGAATTTGAAAGGTCCAGGGAGGATAAGATCCAATTTTAGCATCTGGGTTGAATTCCGTTTCAAATCGGAGAAGTGCTTGGACGTTCTGGGGACAAGAGGTCGGAATGTCATTCTGGAAATGTTGTTTTGAAAACTGCGAACAGAGCATAGAACTCCGGATGTTATCTCCTGGCTGCAAATTTTGAATTTGAAAGGTCCAGGGAGGATAAGATCAAATTTTAGCATCTTGGTCGAAGTCCGTTTTCAAATCAGAGGAGCGCTTGGACATTTCGAAAACAAGAGGCCAAAATGCCATTTTGAAATTTTCACAACTTCTTGAAACTTAATGAAACCTTGACAGTTCACTTGGGCACCACAAAACATCCCAAATCCATAGGAAACTTATCCCCAAAGTCAAAAAATGAAGGAAAAAAAAGAACCAAGCGAACGGGGAGGTAAATCTTGAAAAACCTAAGACTTAGCCATTTTTAAAATTTAGGGGCAAAATATGGTCAGCCAAAAATAAGACTTTGAAGGGTGCGTTGACCAAATAGGACACCAAAATGAGGAGAGAGAAAAGAAGCCCGCTGGGAGCAAAAAAAGAGGGTCCCTACCTACGGTGGGACGTGTATGCAAAATATGCACAACAATGTAGTCTTGGATGTTGTCAAAGTTCTTAGGATCAATGCTCATCAACTCATTATCAATTTGATAGCCTCTTACTTCATCTGTAGTACCATACAATATTTTCAATTTGTTCCAAGCTTCATGAGAATTTTTACATGATTTAATTTGAAACAAAAAATTTTTGGAAACTAGTCTATGAAGACATCCAAGAGCTTTAGTATGTTCAATCATCCATTTTATCTTTTTATCTACATCTATAGGTTCACGTACCTTATCTTCAACATATAGAGAGTGACCTTCAGTCATTAGAATACTCCAAGCATTTTGATTCCATGCTAAATAGTTATATGATGTGAGCAAAGGAACCTTAGAATGATCCATTAAAATGAGAGAGCACAACAAAACAAATCAAAAGAATGCACCAAGAGACCCCCCCCCCAAATCACTCAATCAATAAATCCCCCAAGAAATATCTGATTTGGCACTTTATACTTAGTGCGTTTACAATTGCCACTGCCAAAAACAACAAAGTGGACTTTGATTTTGGTACATGTAGATGCCAAAATAGGCCACAGATTTAGGAACAATTTTTGGCACAAAATGAGATCAATTTGATCATACCACTGAGAAGTACATGAAAATTTATGCACTTTCAAAAAAAATGGCACTTAAAAATGTTACTATAGGAGCAGGTCATGAGCTCCCAAAGTTCCCAAAATGAGAATGAAGCAACAACACCTGTGATAATCTACAATTTCTAGAAAAACTAGAAGCCAAAACCAAAAAATAATTGCACCACTACAAAGAGCACAAAAAAATATCCCAAATAAAAAAAAATTGCTCACAAAAAGGAGCCAAAATTATTGAGTTATGAGCCTCCAAAGTTGAACTGCAAAATTCAAAAGCCCATCCATGAAGGGGGAGAAAATTTCAAATATGTTCTAATGTCATGCTAACATGTGCTAACGTTAGCATTTCATAGTATTAAATTTGATGGTTTCCCACCTGTCAAAAGAAAACTTGCCCCTTGCCGGAAAATGTTACCGGAAAGAAGTCATCAGTGCAAAAATATTTGAAAGCCTGATTCACATACTCCCTCCCATTATCTGTACGTATCCGCCAAATAGAAAGACCAGACTGCTTCTCTACAAATGTCTTGAAGATTCGAAAGGAATCAAAGACATCAGACTTGTACTTAAGAAAGTACACCCGTGTGCGTCTCGAGAAGTCATCAATGAATGTGAGTACATACTTGGCCCTAGAAAAAGGAGTGGGAAATGACATGAGGTCACTATGAATCAACTCCAAGGGGGCCAAAGCACGAGTGGCTCTTCCCTTTGGAAAGGGATCCCTATGATGCTTGCCAAGAACACAACCATGACAAACACCGTCTATGCAGGAAATCTATGGAAGACCAAGAACAAGTGCCTGTGTACTCATCTGTTGGAGATATCTGTAATTGACATGGCCCAAACGCTCATGCCAAAGCTTACTCACTGAATCTACATGTGCTATAAGAGATGAACCTGTACCCTCAGAAGACTCAAATCCATTAAATCTATAAATATGAGATGCAATATCAACACTCCCAGTAGCCACAACTAGATTAGAGTCATGGAGGTCCTGAATAACCACATCATGTGGTGAGAACTCAAGTGTCTTACCAGACCTAGTATGGAAAATCTGATAAATGGACAGGAGGTTCGTCGAGATGTTAGGAACAACCAGAAAATCCTATAGAGTGCCCCCATCCAAAGAGATAGAACCTGAACCCAAGACTGAAAGTTGTGTAGAGTCACCCACTGCAATCTGTGAAGTACCACAACAGGAAAGAGAAGTGACCAACTGCTGAGTGCGAGTCATATGGTGAGAAGCACCAGAATCTAAAATCCAAGTGGACCCATAGGTCGATGCTCGATCAGTGAGAGCATGGCCTTTCCCTATGGAAGGAGAAGACGACTGAGGTGAGGAGATGTTATGTTGCTGCATGGCTTCCTCTAAAGCCTCTAATCATTTCCAACACCTAGGAACCGGATGTCCTTCCTTGCCACAGAAGCTGCAAGTGTCTCCTAATTTTTGGTTAGTCTTGGAGGAAGACTCACCAGACTTCGAAGATTTCCCATGTTTTGGATTAAGTGGTGGTTTAGAATTAGACTTAGGAGGAGCTTTGGAGGAATGCTCACTGCCTGCAAAATGTTTCTTGGGCTTCAATTTATGCTTTTGTTTCTCCTTAGATGACTGAGAAACCAATGCTTTGTTCTTTGATCTTGAGAGCATATCCATCTGAGAAAGGAGCGACTACTCACGAGACAAATGCTCACAAAAAAAATCAAAGGTAGGCATGGTAGAACTAGCACCCAGACCATCCATGGTGGAATAGAAGGAAGAAGCAAATATCTGAAATGGACCACGAATCTTCGAAAGGATCAAGTAAATGCACTATGTGTCTGACTTATTCTTGCCACAACCCTGTAAAATAGTGTGGATAGTTTTGAGCTTGTTCAAAAAGTCCTCAATAGTAGGAAATGATTCAGGTAATAGTGAAGTTAGCTCTACCTCAATCTATAATGCTCAGAACTCATTAATGGCCCCAAAAAGTGTCTCAAACTTCAACCACATGGCTCGAGGAGTGAGCAAAGCATCAAGGTGAAACAAAAGACTGTCTGAAATGTGCATGGATAGCAAACCCATACCTTCATCCATCTTGTTCCTATGCTACATAATCTCAAAAGAACGCTGCAAATGAGGTTGAACCTCATCTAAACAAGACCACAACCCTCGTGACTAGAGTAGCCTCATCATGCGAGACTTCCAGGTGTGATAGTTGTGTGATGTGAGTAACTCAACTGAGGAGTCTACCATGAAACCCTGCACCTGTACCTACTTGTTTTTTTTATTATTATGTGATCTTTCAGAATAGACAGAAGATGCAGAAGAGTTTGATTTTTTTGAGAGTTTTGGTGTTCTGGTTTTCTGATATAAATGACAGAAAGCAAGAAAAAAATACTCCCCCACAAGAGAGAAACCCAAACCCTAGTAAAAACTAAGAAAGAGGAAGCAATGCATAAGAAAAAATTGCTTCAAGACAAATTCTTGTGTACTTGGTGAAAATTATGATTAAAATATCACATATCTGAATAGAGCATGCTGAGAGCTTTCCAACGCCTATTTGTTTTTGAAAAATGGAGTACGTTTGCACCTTCTATGGCCCCGGAAGTGCAGAAAAAAGACCCCACTTTGACTGGAAAAATAATAACTAGACTGATAAAATGTTGAAAAAAATCCCACACCATCAGATCGGTGCCAGAATCAGCTTTCCAATGCCTATGATCATTCGTAAAACCAAGCTAAAACGCTCGAGATATACCTGATTTTGTGAAAGGAGCATAAAAGGGTTTTTTTTTAAAAAAAAAACAGCCCTAAAGGGCTTAAATCATTCGACCCCTGATCACATGACCGACCAAGGGGCTGGCGCACAGGTGGTGGAGAGCAAGTTGCCAAGGGCGACGCGTGGGTGGGGCCTGGGCTGGCGGCAAGGCGGTGGCTGCTTGGTCGCGGCCGACTGTTGTCGGTGGTGGTGATGGTCGGGCGGTGGTTGCCGATCAGCGCACACGTGGTGCGACCTATGTATGCGGGTAGTGCCGAAAAAAAATGAAAAACCTTAATTTTTTTTATTATTAATATTTTTAGTTTTTTTTTTTTTCCTACGGAAGGCGTGCCCTAGGACCGTACGACCTTAGGGCAAATTTTTTTTGCCTCCCTAATCAACTATAGCCAAAATCGATGAATGAACAGTTGATTTAGGGGTTTTTGGACGCTGTGAATCCAACGGTGAGGTTTGTTTGGACTCAAATTGAACCCAAAAAATGTAGTATGTCGGATCCACCAAAAAAAACTGAAACCCCAAACCTGCTTCCAATGCAAAAAAAATCTCAAAACAAGAACAAGTAGCTACAGATCTGAAGCTCAGATACCATGTAGAAGTTGAGCAAATACAACTTCATAGGAGCCCAGTGACCTCTGCAAGTGAAGAATACCTGTTACAAGGAGAAGCAAAGAGAAGCAACAAAGAGAACAATGAAAATGCTCAAAGATGTGGAGCTCTGTATTCACCAAATGTGTGAAAAGAATAATGATACAAAAGAAAATATTTCAACCACATATAGGTCAAAAAACCCTAAAAAGGAAAACCCTAGGCTTGCATATTAATAATTAATAAAATAAAAATTATTATGCACCTAATGTTAGCTTAAGCGTAAAAGAGATAAAGGGAACTTTAATTAATTAAAAAAATATTGTTTAATTAATCAAGTAAATAACCAATTACTCTAACACCTACTCCTCCAGAAGAGATTCCTACTATTAGATCCAAAGAGGAATATTAAATTCTTGAAAAATATGGAGAACTCAAAGTTTCTCTTGAAGATCTTGAAAATACTGAAGATGAAAATATAAATCTAAAATAAAATGTCAAAGAAGCAAATGAATGCATCAAAATATTGAGATAAAAAATCAAGAATTTCAGAGAAAGACATCAAGAAGTCAATGAATAATTAAAGCAAGAAAATGAAACTATCACCGGTCTAAAAGTGCAAGTTGAATAAAATAAAAGAATTGAGGAATGTCTAAATGCAATGGTGAAAATAAAATTTGAGGAATGTACAAGGCTTGAACAAAAAGTTGTGAATCTGAGATCAAGTCTGGAGAAACCAAGGAATCATGAGGATAAATTCAAGATGAGAGATATAAAGCTTTACAAAATGATTGCAAATAAGAAAGGAATTGAAGACAAAGAATGATTAGGATTTGAAAAGGGTGAAATTTCAAAATCAGACCAAACATAAAACACTAAAAAGAAGATTGAAGATAAGAAGAACAATGGAAAGTAGATCCAGAATCAAAGAAGACCACTGGCTAGACAACCAAATGCACAAAGGTACCCATATTTTAATGGTTATTGTTATTCTTGTAATAAATTTGGACATAAAGAAATGGAATGTAGGAGTAGAATGAATCATAATGTTCCATCTTTTACTGGTTAATGTTTTACATGCAAGAAATTTGGTCATAGTACTACTAAGTTTAGAAGTCAAACTATGAATGGCTATAACAATGGTAGAATGATTCAATCTTTTAAAGGCTATTATTATATGTGCTATGGATTTGTGCACAAAGCTAATCAATGTAGATATAGAATGAATGGAAGGAATATTGGTTAGAATAATGTCACATGTTACAATTGCAATAGGCCTGGACACATTGCTAAGTTTTGTAAAAGCAGAAATATGAGGAAGGATAATCCAATAAAGAGGAATGAACCAATGCAAAATATTGATCCTATAGAAAATAGAAGGAAATGGAAAATATTTGGAGAAAGAAGGAAGAGACAAAAATTAAGGATGAATTTGTACCATCCTCCAGTGTAGATGTTTCCTCTGGAAACTAAGTTGAGAGCTTTGGCTCAAGGGGACCTTTAATGAACATCCTTTATCCCCCACCAAATAAGAGGTGTTAATTCCTCAACACAAAGATATGTGATGTAGATCGGTATGCTTGATCTTTTGGTAAACATTGTGGAAGAAAATATGATAATACAGAAGTTTGTGAAGAATTAGAAGTTGATTGTGCATATAGTTAAACATTTACCAGCTTTATTGTTTGAATCATTAATTGTGAAATTAGGTAAAATTACATGGGTTATAAAGTGATTTTACTTAGATAATTTTATCCATAAAAAGCATTGAGAAGAAGCAGAGAAATGAGGAATTGATTTGGAGTGATTGAAGCTATTCGTGATCTAGTATGTTGAAACCTTAGTTCAAAAAATGGAATAAAATGATTTACAATCTCAACTTTTCCCCAGTTTTCAAAATAAATTTTTTTGAAAGTCGTTTGAATTATTTGCAATGGTTGCACCGAGAGTTATTGAGGTTACTAGGAAGCCACAACCAAAATTTAAGAAGTACCCTACAAAATTAATAGAAGATGACCCGCTTGGTGTGTTTTCACATGTTCCATATGAGGTTTTTCCAATCGAGGATATAACGATTTACATTCATGGAAAGATGGATGGATATGATCACAACAAGCTAGCAGATATGTGGATGAAATAATTGACTGGAGACAATTTTTCCCTATAACCAGAGTATCAAAATGTAGTCATGAAGAAATTGGATGTATGGCAATGGTTTCTGAATTTTTGTTATGATGAAAAATGGGTTAGAATGGCATTAAGTAGAATCCATGACAAGTTTGTTTGGATCGACATACCTAACATGAAAAAGAAAGAGGTAATTAGAGAAGTCATGGGTCGATGCTCCACTAGACTTGTTCTTGTGTTGAAATTGATTAAGAATGAAGTGGTAATGGAACTCATAGGTGTAACATATGATAAGAGGGATTTAGCAGTAATTCCCATCAGAAATCCAACTGTGAGGTATGCAACAATCTTAATTGGCTACACAATCTATTTCACAAACAAAGATAATTTTGTATTTTCCATCACAATTAATATGGCATATGAGATGGTTGAAAAAGGTGTTGATTATGATCTTTGTGAGTTTCTAAGGAAATAATTGATAGAGAATCTAAAGAAAACCAAGGAGAAGAAGTATGCATTTAAGTATGGGAGTATAGTTATGTGCTTACTTTTTTATTTCCTAAAGGAAGTCCTTAGAACCAAAGGTGTGAAATGGTTGCAAGGAAGAACATTTTCTCATCAGATCAGAGATTTTATGAGTAGTCTTGCTGATGGGAAGGAAAAAGATGAGCTTTTGGCTACTTTCTTTGTAGTTTTTAAAAAGAGAATGCATGAGAGAGATAGAATTCCAAGGAAAATGGTAGAGAAATATAAAAATGATATCAAATTTTTGGTAAGCACTAATGAATACATCATGGAGGCAGTTGAACCAAGGACTGTGTGGATCCCTGCATTGGGTTATGAGGTCACTAAACAAGGGATTACTAGTTTATCTGGAATTTTGTTGAAAATTGCAAAGGATACAACTAAAGAAAGATATGACACTTATGAAGAGAATTCTTTAGAGGTGCACATGGAGCAAAAGAAACCATAGATAGAGAAGAAGGTTAGAAATATGGTTAATCAGTATGTGGAGGAAATGGGAATCTCAAAGGAACAAGAGTAGTATGTAAGAGAAAAAGCTAAGGGAGAATCAAGTGTTGCAAGAGGTTTAGAAGGCACAAGAAGATTTGGTAGGATAGCTACCACTTCTTCTATTCAGAAGTCCTCCAAGACTAGGAAGCCTATTGGAGAGAAAATAAAATCAACTGAAAATACTTTGGTAAAGAAGAAATACCCTTTGGTTGTGTACATGACAAGGCCAAAGAAGAAAAAGGCTACTTTGGTAGCACCACCTGTTGCACCTGCACAGA
The DNA here is from genome assembly GCA_007115665.2 of Sequoiadendron giganteum. NCBI lineage: Eukaryota > Viridiplantae > Streptophyta > Pinopsida > Cupressales > Cupressaceae > Sequoiadendron > Sequoiadendron giganteum. Next base: position 340,012,278 of record CM021108.1, read on the forward strand.
AAAGACAAAAGCAAAAGGTAGTGAGAGAAAGGATTATAAGTGTCAATGTGGAAGAAGAAGAAAAAGAGGAAGAAGTTCCCCCATTATTTTGCAAAAGGATAAGTGAAGCTTCACAAGGTGAAGCTAGTGCTAAAAGAAGAATATTTGTTGTTACTGAGTGCAAATAGTGAAGAGGAGATTGAGAAAGAAAAAGAAGCATTTTAATACACATGAGAGAGAAGAAAAAAACCACCAAGAAGGTGTCTCTAGAAAAGAAGAAGGTAGAAATAAAGAAGACTCAAGATGAAGTGAAGAAGAAAAAGGTAAGACCTCACAATCCTATGAAGGTAGAGGCACTTGTAAATGGAATAATTCAACATGATATGCTTAGAGAGATTAGAGCTTTATATAAAGAGGTTGATGACATAGATAAGGCCACAATAGTTGAGGCCATTATAAAATACATTATAATGCTTGAAGTGGACATGAGAACCATACAAAAGAAGTTACTTGTTGAGCTTTGGAATGTTTTTTTTAGATGAGATAAGAGGCTATTGAAGAAGACGCCAAGATGAAGGCCCATGCTCGTGAAGTGATTAGTAATCCCCTATCTATAGAAAATAAGGCCACTTTGGCCCAACTATACACAAAATAACTAAGAAAAAAATAAAGGGTAATAATGTTGATGACCAGAGACAAGGATGATCACGAGAGAATCCAAAAGGAGACTATTGACAAGGTTTCAAACCTAGAAAAAAGGCTAGGGATGACCCCAAAATGCAAGGACCCTACTCTAGAAGTTGAAGAATAAGGTAAAATTGATGCTCAACATGAGAATGTGATAGGTGATGAGCATATACAAGATAATACCCCTCTAGAAATAGAAGAGGTGGCATAAGAAGATGTAGAAGCAGAGAAAAATATGGAAGGAGAGACTGTTACCGAAGAAGAAATAGAAAAGGAAGACACTTATCTTCCTCTGATGCTTGAAGAAATTTTTGAAACTCCACCTCTAGATACCACTAAGAAATATATAGAGGAATAAAATATGAACAAAGATATTGAAGAAGAGAGAGTTGAGGAAAAAAAGGAAGATGAGGAAGAAGATAAAGAGAAGGAAGGTGAAGATAAGGAAGAGGATACCTCTGAAAATGTAAGAACATAGATACTTATGGAATCCGAAAAGGACAAAGGAAAGGAAGTGGAAGAGCAAGCTGTGGAGATGACTACAAAGACTTTTGGTAAATCCTCCAGCTCCTCTAGAGATTCCTTGAAGATCCCACTGAGTATATAGCTCAAGTTATAGCCTGTTGTTTCTTTGCAATTGCTACAAATACCAATGCAATAGGGAAATTTAGATTTGGATAAGATTTCCCCACTCCACAAGCTACAATTGGGAGATGTATTCTATGAATCTATCCAAAAAGAGATTATTGAGACACATTAGAAGAGTGGAGAATTGATGGAGGAGGTATTGAAGGCATTATAGGAGGTCACACCCAGTGCAAACATAAACACATCACTCACCGATATGGAAAATTTAAAGCTTTTAATTTATTCTTTTAAGGAATAAACCTTCAGTCTTAGAGGTGAAGTAGAGAAAGAAGTAGAAAAGAGAATGAATGATAAAAGGATTTGGAGACCATAGGGAAGTGTGCTCTTGCACATAATTTTTTTGATAAATTGAAGGATGCATAGATTTGTGTAGATGAGGCTAAGGCTCTATTTCAATATTGCATGAAGTGGCCCCGTGTCACGACCCCTATTTTTATGGTTCACATTTTAAAATGTCTTATTAAATTAATTTATAAGGAAGTAAAAGTGAAAAGGAATAAATTAATTAATTATATTTTAATTAGAAAATAAATTTCTCCATTTATTTATAATGCTTGTTACTTATTGAATAAATATTTAATTGAAAATAATAATGGCTTATTTAATTATTTTTTAAATTTTATTTAATTCTCCATTTTCAAGATTAGGTCAGAGGAAATGAGAGGAAATATTTAAAATGAGAAATCAATTAACGAGAAAGACAACTATATTTACAATCTTTTGGGTTTTGGGGCTCTGCAAAAACTGGGAAACATGAGGGCAAGAAAGGGGTTTTATTTTATTTGTAGCTTTGCAAACTAAGATATGGAAAGGAACGGGAAAGAGGGCATAGGAAGAACCAAAGAGCAAAGGAGATTCTACAACTGGAGGATTTCAACAATCAAATTCAAGGGAAAGAAAACTCCAGGTTTTACTCTATTCCAATACTTTTAAATTTTGATTGTACCTTGGAAGACTTCACTGTGAAAGGTTAAAAAAAATCTCTTGAAAATTGTTTGTTCATATTCACTGAAATTTGGGTGCTTGATGTATGAAATTAATTGTTTTAGCTGAGCAATCTATTCTTTACTCTCTTCCTGTTGTACAAAATTTATATGTTTATATATTTATCAATATATAAATATATCTAATTTTATCTGTGTATACCCAACTACTGCAAATTTCTGAACTGGAAATGAAATCGAGATTATGGGAATGAAATATATATATACACATATATTTAATTATATATATATATATGTAAATATAGATATATAATAATAATATTATTACTAGTATTATCTTATTTGAAAAGAATTCTGAATTGAATCGAAATAGGTGATAATGTTTATGAATTTTGTAAATATTGTATTGTTTAGAGGGGAGGCTACTCCACAATTACGCCCCCCCTTAAGGGAGGCTACGTTGTGGAGGTAGCACCTCCCCATAGGCCATAACCTATGGGGAGGGCACTGCCCCCATAGGCAGCGCCCCCCATGGGGGCCATAGGCTGTAGAAGCCAGCCCCCAAAGCAAACATTATTGTTGTGTGAATATTGTTTGGCCTCAACCAATGAAACCTTTGCGCTTCAAAATTCCCAATTCATATTTTAATATTTAAATTTAAATATATATATATCCTTTTGTTGAATGTATTCTATATTGTGGAGAATAAAATTAGTTACTTTGAGTTGCAATAAGTGGAAGAATGCACAAGATTAAATTGATTTTAAATATAAATATATATATACATATATTGTATATATATATATTTATATTAACTTCATACATTTAAAACACTTGTAATTATATATATATACCTCTGTAAATATATACATATATATATTTATGCACATTTTGTTGTAAGATTATATGATGTTTTGGCTGCAATTACATTGTTCTCAAATGGATTTAAAAGAAACTCTTGAGAAATAGTACATTTTTATTTATATAGAAATATATTTAGATATATATATATATATATGCACATATGTAATAATTATATAAACATCTTGATTCCAAGGTAGAGTAGTGTATGTCTGACACTGTTCTGAATGTGTAACTATAGTTGAATGATATGATTTTACTTTCTTTCTTTATGTGTAAGTATACTCTTTCAATAACAAACGATTGTAATTATTTTACAAATGGATAATGGTGACTATTGGAAAGAATTAGATTCACTATTTAAATTGATACCTATTTAGAATAGTTGATCAAGTGTGTAAATTTTATCAATACATATATATAGGCTTGTGCATAGACCTTTTGATATTTGAGCCGTTTTTACCTTCAAACATGTATACACTTTACTTGAAAATGTTTCTACCAATTTAAAATCCATTATTTGAGAATAAGATACTTAATTTGAAACATAAGATTTTATACTTGAAATCAAATAGAAAAGGAGTGCATGTGTGATTAATTTATCTTATTACTTGGAGAATTATGGTTGATTTTAATGAATTCCTTGGGAATTGTAATAAAACTGAATGTAGAATTATTTTTCCTATGAGCCGGTTTTCCTTTTTGAAATTAGAAAGTAAACTTGGAAAAGTAATTGATTCTAAAAAGATACTTGAATTCATATACAAATCCATAATTAGTACCTAGCATATCCTCAAGACACCTTACTACGTTAATTCCGGATTAAATGCCCTATTTCTTTATTGTAAGGTTATTGTAAATCCATGATTTAATGAAGAAATTAACTTTAAAGGTCTAAACACTTAAACTAGGGATTGGAAATCTCTCCATACCTGATTCTCTTGTATATCAATAACATGATTTAATCCTTTAAAATAAATATCATAAATAATTTAGAATGATGTATTTATAATGCATGCATGCCCTAACTTCTTAGTAGCTCATGTAGAATGTTGAATTTATTCATTAGTGCATAAATATGCAAGCATGAATTTTTTTCTTAGATCGGAGAAGAATGGCCTTTATCTAAAGCATGAAATTGTAAGTATCATAGAGACCAAATTTCTTGTTAAATATTAGATGTATGAAGGAAAGAGGTGCAAGTCTATATTTACATTTCTTGTCAAAAAGACCTTATGATTGTTCTAAAAGAATATAGAAGTATAGATTTTATAGTAAATCCCTTGAATGATAATTAAGGAATCTTGTTTATTTAGTGTAATTGCTCATTTAGTTGATCTAGAGTTGTATTTGCATAAGAATGTATACTCATATATATTCATTAGCTTACATATGTATTCCCATACATACATGAGCTATACCTTCTTAACTCTTTTATAGCATTATTCTCTTATTATTGAAACCTCCATGAATCAACGAGTTTAGAAGGAAAAAATTTTGTTATAATTGCATAGGCATGTATGCCTCTTAATAGGCTTAGGATTACTTTTAGAAACTTTATGTGATTGGTTTTTAGCTTTTAGTGTACTTGTACAATATTTGAGAGGACATTAGAGATAGAATGGTCTTATTTTCAAATACTTGGAAGTAAATTTATAATAGTGTTGGCATTACCGTAACTTTCATATGCAAGGATGATGCATTGGTGAAACTTGGAAGTGTTGCTTGTTTAATCATGTAACTTGTAGAAGGACTTCCTTATGCTCCTTGTTAGGGGTGAAATTCAAGATATCCAAAAATATGTAATGAATGGTCATGGCAATGAGACTATATGAACATTTCTTGTGAGGAAACTTGTAAATATTGAGATGTTGTAGCTAGTAACTCTCTATTAGTGAGGCATTTCATTAAGCCAGTGAGGCACTTTTACGAGTGGTCTTTCACCCCTACAAGGGTTTTCCACTCATGAAATTCTTTGTGTTATGGCTCTTCTGTGGATACATTGATGATCTTGTTGTTTCTATTATTTGCATTATAGTATTTGAATTCATGTGTATTGTGTATCATTGTGAAAGCCTTCATGGATAGGTTGTGTAATGGCATAGCTTTGTGATGATATTATTATTGACTCGTTAATGTATGGAATTCCTTTTGAAATGATAATGAAGTAAGTTATTTATTTCTCATTTTCCACACCATTTTATAACTAATTTATATTCTCTTAAATCATTTGAAAATTAAAGGACAGAATTTGTAAGTGGGTTTTTCAAATCTTACACCCAATTCCACACAAAGCATAAGGCATGAGATGGACTCCATTGAGTCCTAGATTTAATTAAATCCTCCAGTTCCTATGACCGACACTTGATCTAGCTAGTACCACAAGGAGTGTAATTGAAGACTTACATAAGAAGTTATTTCAACTACAAGCAAAAAGGGAAAATGTCATTTTGTAGTTTGGAGAGATAAGGGACTTGGTGAATGATTTTTTTTTACCTGTATCTAGCGCCCTTTTGAGTGATACTAAAGCTACACAAATGAATTTGGTACCTAACACTCTAGAAGATGGAGATGAAATATTGATGGAGTTTAAAACATAGTATAGATTGCTTGGGCCAACATTGAAGAAATGGAAGGAAGGAAAACAAGCATGGTAGGCTCATTTGTAAAAGTTACAAGAGTCAACTTCCTCTAGTTGACACATTTCTTACTCTTTATGTTTTTCAGTCTTCAATTTTGAGATTCTTTGTACATATGCAGACTATATAGAGTAGTGTCTAGTATATATTTTTTAGTTTTTCTCTAATATATGACTCAAGGAGTGTCAATTCTATCTTTTAGTTTGTGCATATGAGTATATTTCTCAGGGGGAGATCAAGAATAAGTTAGATGTTCAGCCATTGTAGGCACCCTTTTCCCTTGATGTCAAAAGGGGAGAATGTTTTGGCATGTTTCCATTAATGACAAAGGGGTAGATTGTTGGAAGAATTTCATTGATGTTGTTGTTGGCAACATGAGCATTAGAAAGAAGCACAAAGGTATATAACGATGTATTGTAGTGGTGTCATTGATATCAACATTGTACATCTTGATATGGAGGTCTTGGTAAAAATCATTTTGGTTTGTTCTAACAGGTTTTGAAGTGTTTGTGGAAGAAATTTTTGCAAAATGGTTTGATCTAATAAAGTTGGTTGTGATGGAAAATTGACTAAGTGTCAACTCTGTTAATTTTATGTAATAGAGCATTCAGTATTTGGATCCACACCATTCTGCAAATGAAGTTCTCACTTTGCACTTCTAACATTATTTTTTTGGTTGTTAGAAGTATTTGATTCTATAATTTCATCAAGTTTTTACCTTTGGTTTGGAAGTTATGGTTGTCAGAAGTTCAGTCTAGGAGATTACAATAATTTCTTGTAAAGTTTATTTGAGTGGGAAAGTCTGCACTTCTCCACTGATAAGTTTATAGCTATGTACTTTTCATGATATGTTGATAGATGTAATTAGTGTGTTAATTGTAGTTGGCATTAAATTTTGAGGTCCACATGTCTGAATGTGGATACACAATTGAAAATTTTTGGTATTAGGTATTTTTTAGTGCCGACCTAGTAAGTTTGAAGGTACACAAAGGTTAAATAAGTGTTATGGTCTCATGTGGGATCTATTATAGGTCCATGGTGACTTATTTCAAGTTATTTTGAGATTTTAATTTTTGCATGAGGCGTGTATGGAAAGAGTTAAAGGCCAACAAGTTATATTTTGAATGTTACATCTAATTACGATGACCTAATTGATGTAAGGTGTGATACAAATATATAAGTTAGAATTTTTTTAGCATTTCAAAGATAGTAGTGAATGTTGCAAATTTTCTACATGTATTTGATGTGAATATTATCCTAGTAGTGTGAATTTAAGTTGTGAATGTTAAGTAGAAGATTAAAGTGATGTGAATGCAGAGAAAAGAAGAGTGTTAAATCTAAATTAGATGAAGTGTGTAAAGTCATTTTATTGAGCTTCATTGGAAATGTATTTCATGCATATGACAGATGCAATTGTAACAATTCAAATCAAGCATAAGCCACAATCTGGGTATGTGCAGGATCATGATGGGCCAAAAGTGGCGATATGTAAGTGATATGATGGCCCATGTGGCTGACGACTTTTTTTTACCCAAAATTGATGAAACAAAAAGGGATTTTAAAGGAGATTCTCAGTTTTCCACCAATATAGATGATGCTTTATTTTGAATTTAATAAATTATTATTATTCATTTTCTATTTGAATTACAAGTAAAGTCCTGATTGATAGGCTGATTAAAAAAATCTATAGCTTTCAAACGGTATCACATTTTTTGAATCTAAAACAAGTGTCAAATTCTATGCTTCACATACTATATAATTTTTTTTTTAAAATGAATTTCATAAAGTTTTGACCAAGTTAAGGTGGTTAGACGTACAAATTTTTATATTTTTTAAAAGTTGTAATAAAAAAGTTATTTAATTAATTATTTACTTGGAAAAAAATTACAAGAAAATATGCATCACATCGAGACAAGAGTCCTTTACTTATATCTAAAATATTATAAAAAAATATTATCATTTTATTGTGGTTAGGGTGGTCAGACAGACACCTACTTCTTATTTTTCCCCTAAAATTTCAGTACTACTACATTGAAATTTTAAATTTTCACAAAATCGATTTTTTTTTCTAAATAAACCTAGTAGTTTAGAAACTACATTCAATTTTATACAAATTCTATTCTTACATATTTTTGAAATAATATAGATAACTTATTCAAATATTTACGTCAAGTTGCCTAACTCTGATTTTTCTGAATTTTATTGCCACTTAAGGGCCTATTTTTTACATGATGGTCCTGCACATACCCATCTCTCTTCTATCTTTTTATCTATGGACAATGAGTCCACTTGGACAGTGAGTCCATGTGTAGTGAGCACTTCTATAAATATACTATAATGATTTATAATATATTATGAGCTAATCCTCATCATGGTTTTTCTTATTTTGGGTTTTCCACATAAAAATCTTGTTATTCATGTGTTATGAGTTATTATTGAATGTTTCATGCCTTCTTTCATTATTGTACTTGAATTTTCTATGTGGTTTGGGTCTTTTAATATTTGAATGATTTAAAATAATACTGATTCACCCCCCTCTTAGTATTTTAGGTGTTCAACAAAGGGAAAGGGACCTAGTTTGGTAGCCTCCTCCCAAATTAAAAGGAGAGCACAGTGATCTGAGCCTATCCTCAGGAGAGCACTAAGAGAGATCTAAGCAGGAAAGTTCTATTTGTGAGAGATAATAAGCCTATCGAGTTTGACTTTTATAAGGTTATTACCAAATCTACAATTCAATCAAGTGAAAGAAGATCCCTGGAGCTCAATATCCATAAGATGAGTATTAGCCAAGAAGTTAGGTAAGTCACCCATACTATAAAAAAAATCATCAAGACCCTCATCTTTTCAAAATTGAATAGAATAGTTTTAAAATCACCCCCAATGAACCAAAAAGAATTACGAGAATAATTTAACATTATAGCTAGAGAATCTCATAACTATTTTTTGGTAGGTTTAGAGTTTGGTGCATAGATATTAGCAAGGATCCAATACATATCATGAGATAGGTTGGAGAAGGATACTATGATACTATTTTTTTTTTTAAGAAATATTCCTTTCAACCACAAAGGGTTCCATAGAGTGTAAATTTTCCCTAAAGCACCTTCAATAGGGTAAACACATAAATCAACAAAAGGCCATATTTTTTAAGCAATTTGAGCAAAAACTGATTCAAACATTTTAAATTCTTAGATTATCATAAGGTCAAATCTCTATTCCATAATACAATATTTGATCAGATGTTGTTTTTGTGGGATTTTTTAGCCCCTTGATATTCCAAGAAACAATATTCATTGAAATATGAAATGGAAAAGCATACCCAGATGTACAACATATTTAGGTGAGAAAAAGGGCCCCAACATTAAAGGGAAGTAAAAGAATCATTTTCTGAGGGATTTGGATCTTGAGATCTCTAGGGTCTGTGTTTCCCCAATGTAAAATCTCTTTTTTCTTCCCTTGATCTTTTTTTCTCTTTGTGATGATCAACCTTGTTTGGGATCTCCACCCACATCAGGTTTTCTTCTGTTATTTTCCATGAATATGAGTTCATTCCTCATCTGGGGAAAAAGTAGTATTTGGGGGGAAAGGGCATGTGCCATGGCTAGGCATAACCAACCCATTGCAATTGGTATGATATTTTAAAGGCTTAGAAGAGTTTCAAATCATCTTGCCATGAGATTAAATTTTTTATGTTTATTCTTCTAGGAGGGGAAATTTTAAAGAAAGCACCAAAAAATTCTTCTTCATAGTGTCCTTTGATGGATATTTTTCTTCTATAATTGGTTCCTCAATTGTGGATCTACCATTTTTTTCATTTGACACCCCAATTGGGGTCTTTAGATGGGCTACAACAAAAGAAATAATGGGCAAGAGACTAGTGGGATTAATCAGAAAGGAGCCTGGGAAAATAGTATCTAATAAGCATACAATGAGGGAAATACCCCCAATAGGGAGTGGGCACCAACTCTTCCAAATAACCCATCGAACAACCAAGAGAAACCAAGAAATTAGCAACTAGCTTCAGAGCCACGTGGGGTGATTAACATGCTAGGGTTTGTTTAGCCACTTGTTTCTTACAATTATTGCTTAGGTGGCCAAAGTTGTTGCAGATTTGGCCAAAAACACTTGTGTTCTCATAGATAATAGGTTGAAACCAACTTCTCAACCTTGAGTTTAGAGTGATGTTTGAAGGAAGGACAATGTTAGTAGCTACATTAACACAATCTCGCAATGACCAATTGAGATTTTTGGAGTGTAACTTTATCAACTATTAATAACTTTCTAAAGGAGTTACCAATGCTTTGGAACATGTTGAAGTTCTCAAATTCCAAAGGCAAGTCAAACAGGTGGACCTAGGTCTATGTTCCACGCACATGGAAAAATAGTAAAAAGATAATTTGGATAAATACAAAAAAAATTATGTTAAAAAAGTAGCCTATGTCTAAATTAATATAGTTAATCTCACTTCAAAAATTTATAAACAAAAATTATGGAAAATTATGAATCTATATTTAAAATGTATAATTTATCCTTTCTACAAATAAAGTTATGCTTTACCAAAGTAATGTCACTTTTTAAAAATACTGTTAACTATAAAAAAAAGTTATTAAAATTTTGTAAAAAAACTCACACATTATTTCTTAAAATTCAAAAAATATATTTATAATATACATATAAAATCTCAAAAATCACTAGTTCATGTCACCTTCAAATTATTAACAGTTTGGTTGCTATAGGTGCCAAAATGTAAAAATTTGGTGAAAAATCTGATTTCAATGTCCTGCTTTGGCTAAAAAGTGGGACACACTATTATGGGATCACACATTTCTTCACTCGTAATCTTAGACCTATCATCCTATTTTTATAAAATTGATTGAATCTTTGGGACAATCTAATGCATCATGTGAATTGTCACTAAAAAAACCATTGGTTAGTTTTTTCTCCTTATCCTTCCTACATTCATTAGTGCAATGCTACAAATTCATGAATTTCTCACATATAATTTCTCTTAAATTCCTTTATTTGCTTCCTCTTCCATAACCTTCTATGTTGTTGTTATTGTAGTAACCTCCCCTACCACTTCCTTTTGTATATTCTTCTTCATAACTTGTGGATGAGCCAGATCTTGAATTTGTGGCATTACATTATTTATATAGTTAACCTATTAGGAAACATGGTTGTATTATGAAACCTAATAGCTATGATATAGTGTATCAAAATATCTTTCTACCAATCCTTGTGCCTTAACCAATTCTCTATCAAAAAAATATTCATTTATGAGATTATTAAACATGAATGGGGACAATAATCTATGATGTGGAAAAATCCCATTGCACACATAAACTATAATATATATTTCTACCTTTTGAGATTCTTAATGAAATGACCCATTTTTTTATTTTTATTATTGGACACTTGTTCCTTAGTGTCCCTAATTTCAAAAATAGAAATTTACCATATTTTATTTCTCAAGTAGAAATAAGATACCACATCCCTCTTCTCTCCTTTCACTAATATTTCTTGTTTGACCTTCAACTACTCTAGCTCCAATATTAATTTCTTCATTTCATTTTTCTCTAATTATTTTCTCTCTTTTCTATGAAAAGGACTGTATGCTCATAGTTATTTTCAAGTTACATCTATGTAGCCTAGGAATACGTTGCAATCAATTTTCACCCTAATGTAGGCTCGATCAACCCTAAAACAAACCCAAGATCTTTTATTTTCCAACGAATGATCCTACAGTTTCCATACCACACTCTTGAGACGTTGGTTTTGGTATCTCACCAACTCTATATTTCCCTATAGTATCTCCCACATTTTTCTTACACATTCTACTGGACTATTAAGGAAATACAATTTTATCACAAACAAGGAACCCAAGTTGTCCCATGACTCATCATTCTTGGAACATTACTTATCATACCATTTGAATCAATTATTTGTAAGTATCCCTAAAAAATAAAATAACTTGGTACATGGTCATCATAGACATTGGACCTCCTCTAATGAGATTCCAAGATAAGCAAACACTTTCTTATCTCTTTAGAATCCTTTTTGAATATAAAGAGATTTCTCTTGTTTGAAACCATATTAACAAGGTAGGTATTTTCTAATAAATTTTTTGTTAGTTTTGACTTTTCTTACATCCTTAAGTTTATTATCTACTCCTAGTTCTCTACTCCTCTTTTCTTTGAGCTCACATTTCCTAGTTTCACCCCTCTATTGTTTAACCAACTTATTTTCTAATAATTTATGTCTTTACAATTGAATATTAAGGAACTCTTTACTAATAATTTCATCAAAGTAGTTCACAACTCGCTTATTTCTTTTTCTCTTTCTATCTTTAGCAAGGATTCACTACCTATATCCTCTTTAGATATCTTTCTAGACTTTGATGGTGAGAGGACTGACATTTGGTTTGGGGGTTCATCTCCTTGTAGGGTCTCTTCAGCTGAGGGAGTGTCTCTTTTGATATTTATTTATTGGTTAGTAAATTATTTTTAATGGCCCTTTTAAGTTACTTTCTTCCTCATTCTAAGAACTATTCTCTCTAATATTCTATAAAGTTTCCTTAGTATAATCTATATTTTGGGTAATTTCCACTATTTTTGTTATCTCTTCTTTTAGATTTTAGATTCTTAGATATCAAATTATGTATTTCTTCCCTTCACCATATTCTATCATACCTACCCACTTTATTATTATATCAATCTATGCAGGAATGTAGTGTGCTCCTTCTAGAAGTTGGGGTTACCAACTCCTCAAACCTATCATTTATTATAACCTTATGATGGAACTAGTCATTATTCTCATTGGAGGACATTTCTTGGGTTAGAAAAATTCTCTATTTCAAGATTCAATGCTTCCAAAACCTTCCCTTAAAACCACTTCTATAGTGCCCCTATACACCAAGTCTAACTTTTTAAAATTTACTACTGTCTCACATTCCTCCAATCGTTCCATGATCCTAGTTACTTTTTTCCTTGTAGATTTACTTTGGGTTATGAATCACTTAGGTTATTTAATATTAGTGTGTTCCATGTCCATTGAGCTTCCTTATACCTCATTAATAAGGGATTCTCTCATTAGAACCCTCCTTACATGTTCCCTTGATGCTTCTTCTACCCTCTCTATTCTTCATGAGTATTTCACTTCACTTTCTTAGGTTTTATTTTCCCTTCTTTCTTCCTCTTTTTTTAATATAAATGATCATATTTTTACTCTCTTTATAACTTAATCACTCTCAACAAAAAATTATCTTACCTTCTTGTTATCAAAATTTTCATTCATGGTTTTTAAATTTTATCTATCATTAATCTCTTTTAGTCATGCCCAAAAGAAAAACTAGATTTTACTCAAAATTTGGATATCCTTAGGATTTCCCCTAATTCCATATCCCTAAACATTAGTACCTAGTGTGTGCTATTGCATAATTCCATCACTATCATATCTACCATTAAAACTCAATTTCCTTCACGTATTATATACTGCAAACCTCATTCCTTAATTGTGTGGCTCATCCTTAGGTATCAAGAACTAAGGTCCTAATAATGGAACCAAATTTTAACACAAAAAGGATACGCTGCTTCTATGTAAAAATAAATAAATTTAGTGTGATACAATAAGAAGGAAAAAAAACTGCAATAGATTACACACACAAATAAAATAAAATATTCATTCATTCACATAGCACTATTCATATCTTATTCATAATGCACATCCCTTAAATTCCTTTTCTATTCATACTACATTCAAATATATATACAAATAATGTATGCAAGGGTGCTTCACATGCATAATCTCTAATATATTTTTTCGATCTTTGTCCAATTACATTTGTGGTATAATGTATTTCTATTATAACTTATTGATGTGTAGGGATGTGTCCCTAATATCAACCCTATACATCTTTGACCATTAGGAGGTACTACCAAGTGTATGATAATATAGCAACATGATATATAATACTTGTAGTGACCTTCAAATATGAGAGGGTAAACTTGTTAGACTTGGCTTCTAGTACCCTTATAGGTTTTTTCCAGGCTACCCTTTTAGGTTTCAACTTTATAGGGATAGATTTAACAAACCTTCTAAGGTTTCAACTAAATCTATTACTTGTCATATGTCAACTTTATTTTTTGTCAACATTGATCATATCAAAACTTAATAAAGTGGATTATTCAAGGAATTTACACATCAATTATTTAGATTAATGTACTAATGTCGACTTCTTGCATTTTTTACCTTACGAAATTTGGCATTCAAGTGAATCATTGATGTTATTGGGTTCCAATGATATTTGAATTTGAGAATATGTGTGCTTGGACACACATAACCTCAAAATTATGATATTATCACATCTTATTAACATTAGTGATTCACTAGATCGTTGCCATTATCACGTTGCAGTAAGATCTTACGTTTGAGAGTGTGTGCACCCAAGCTAGTTTGATCAAACCAATTTGAACACTAATATTATGAAATCACTAACATGATTAGGTTGTGATAAGATATAAATTTTGAGTAGCTAAAAGTGTCAAAATAGAGGTTAGTTCCACCATTTATAGAAACAATATGATAGTTTGATTGAATCAATTTCAATTAAACTTTCTTCGATCAAACCTTTTATATGACACCCCCATGGAAGGCCTTTCTTTTTCTACCCACCTGTTGTAATTTTATTTGTCAATTAATAATAATACAAAAACTATTCAATAAAAGTTAAAAAAATCCATACACTACATATTAGAGTTGCCAATCTCATTCTAATAAATCTTGAAAATATTATTTTTTTAAACAAAGTTATGCATCACTATACAATGTTAGTCATAAAAAATAAAAAATAAAAGAAAAGAAAGCTAAGTATTTAATAGCAATATAAAATATATTTTTTATATTGAAAAATTACATAATGAATCTAGAAAGAAAATCTTACAAATCACTAATTTATAGTTTGTTCAATATAATTAACAAAATATTATTGATTTTTATAATTTAATAAAAAAAAAATGAGACTTACTATTGTGCTTTCATCCCATAGACTTTAATTACAAATAATTATAAAATATCTAAAATATCTTCTATTTTATTTATAAGTAATGTCTATATTACTATTTATAGTATAGTGTTACACACATTAAAAAAAAAAAATGGATGGAAGAAAGACACATCCAAAAGTCCAAACGTGATAAAGTAAGATAAACGGATGATTGAAATGCACCTCCTCCTTTCACTCTATTGTCGCTTAATGCCTATTTATAAATATATTCTATTTGAAAAACGATTACAACATAAAAATCTTACTAGGTATAAGTACTACTATACTCTGTATGTGTAATAAATGCTTTATTCTAATTAACTATTTGAACGACATATACATGACACCTTTACTTAATACTAGATATAAAGAATTTATTAAACACATGCACCGAACTTATCTCAAATTGGGGTTGGTAAAACATCCAAACCTATACCACTGGGACTTGTTTCTTCCGTACTAGCAGAGACTAGGCATTTTTCATGATGAAGTGAGTTAAAAGGGTCTGCTTCTCCTGAACGCCATCTCTCAACGTCTGCATTGTCGTGATCAGGTTCCTCAAGACAAGACCAGTGAAGAGCATCCTGCAAATTTTGTGATTTACCCAAGATAAACAGTGCAGTTCTCACTCTATTTTCCTTCTCCTTCACCATTCTACTGTTGTATTCCTCAAATATTGCATGAGGAAGATTTGTAAGACATGCATCCACAATATCTGCCAAGGTCCTCTCTAACCACTGAAGTAGTTCCTCTGCACTGCCAAATTGATTATATTCAAGTGTGGTCTTGCTGATTCTGTAAAGACTGTTTCCCGCCAAAGCCTCTGGAGGCCATTGTATGGGGTTGATTGATTCTAATGCTTTTCCGAAGGCCATGACATGGGTTTTTCCGATTTCTGCTAGAGATTCAATTATTTGGAGAGATGTTGCCAAACGAGGGTTATCTGCAGCTGTAGTGCGGCAGGTGCTTGTATTCAGAGGCAAATCAGCAAGGCCATGACCCAACCATTTTCTCTTGAGATCTATGCTTGACCACACAATCTCTGCCGCCTTCCTCGTATTCAACAAGCCTCTGAAGTCCAAATTGTTCTCAACAAAATTCATCAGTTTTAGACTCTGTGAAAACCCCATTAGCATCATTTGAATGCGATCTCCATGAAATCTAGAAAGAGAAATAGCAATGGTGATAAGTGTCATGGCAGGTAGAGTCCAACAGTTGGGAGGACTGTCTGAGGATGATGCAGGAACGGGGGGGATGTTTTCATTCTCAAACAGGCGCATTCCCTTGAATCCTTCGCACGACTTAGACAGCAACTGTAGCAATGCTCTACAATCTTCCTTCCTCCCTGTTTCCATCCATCGGTCCTTGTCCTTGTGACCAATGCTCGACATCCACAGCATTAAGTCATCCTCCCCCTCCAGACGCAATATATAACCATTGAATCTACCCCCTGCACTGCTCCCTTGGTTTAAATCAGAATCACGAAACATCCAAATAATCGAACCCTGAACCCTCGCGTCTCGGCTGAACTTGAAACTTCTCATTGCCCTTTCGCCTCTGGCGCAACAATAGTAAAGCAGAATCCTAAATAAAACTAGCAACAGAGCCGAAACCAGGCGAACAGTTTTACTGACCTGGAATCCAAAGAAAATGTCAAGAAATCAAAATCTCTAACAGGTTTAATTAATCATCCAACTGATGTCAATATTTTAACCAGTTTAATTTAATCAGCCAGCAATTCGTCTCCAACAATTCATGGTGAGGAAAATTCATCAGCAATTTTCACCTTGAAAAATTCATCACAGCAATTTCTTAATTGTATATAAGGTAAATTATCCACCGTCATGAATTGCTAGTGGTGAATTTTCCAAGACAATGAATTGATGGTGGTGAATTTTTCACAAAGATAAATTATTAGAGATGAATTATTGATGATGAATTTTCTTAGAACCATTAATGCTCGTGACCTTTTCTATTCGCCTACAACTGCTTCTACCAAATGATCTCAAATCGTTTATTTTGTATTTAATCTGATACTTGTAAAATAATGGTGTAAAAAAATTTCCCTACCCAAAGCGTAATTTTCTGAAACAATATCCAAATGTCCAAGATCGCATTTTTAGAAATGTGAAGCCTCCTCCTCACAGAGCGATTCAGAAACCAGAGAAACTCAGGGAGGGGATCATCCTTCCATTCCTCCAACCTCTGCACCCAGAATTTCTCCACGCAGAATTCCTTTCTACAATTTCTGAAGCCGACAGATTTCCTATACCCGATGGCATTGAACCATCTCAAGGCCGTGACGACGCTTCCCAAAATGACCACAACCGTCTGAGATACAACCACAGGCCAAGTAGCCCACTGATAATTAGAATGCCCTTGGCAGAAATGCGTAAAGAATGAGCGAATCTCAACCTGCAGGAGAAGCGCAGCAGCGACACAAGTGAAGGCCCCTGCGGCACTAGAGATGGCGGAGCGCGCCATGACGTACTGCGGACTACTGGTGTGCGCCATCAGCCACACTTTCCTCACATCGTTTTTTATATACTCCATCTGCACTCTCACTAACTCGGTGGCCGCCTTGCAATCATATTGATCCTTCAGTATGCCGTTAGTAGTGTTCACCACGAGCGCGGAGCAACAGGTGAGTACAAGCAGAAGCAACATACAGAGCACCACAACTATGTGCTCTGCCATGAAAGTGTAGATGGCGCCCGTGGCCAGCTGTATGCACACGTTTACCACGACCGTGAAGACGAAGATGAAGAGAGCGACCAGGTTGGAGAGAATCTCGGTGTCCTGCATTATGGCGAAGGAGGGCATGGAGAAAGACATGACGATGCAGATGAAAACTGTGCCCGTCAGTTTAGTGAGCTGGTCTTGAGCGGCCGGCATGGGCGACGTGAGGTCCATGGGCAACTTCGTAGCCACGGAGAGCAGGGTGAGCGTGATTGAGTTGATGGGGAAGAATCTGCAAGGGAACCAGAGCCTCTTGTGGCGGAGGCCATTCACCGTGTCGGCTCCTATTCCCCCTAAGCATATCAAAGACGCGCCTGCTACGTATATGCCTATCCATGGCAAGGGTGCACTGAATTTGTTGCTGTCGTACGTGCTGCAGATGTATCCGTCCCTTCCCATTGGGTTCTTCAAAGTATTTTGCTTTCAGTCACCTAATCGTTCAGCTATCCTATATGAAGCAGAGCCTTAAGACTAAAAATTTTTCAACTGGGTACTGTTTTAACCTCGTGTTGGGTCTTTGTCCTTAACAAAACTTGATTCGTGAGAGAACCATTCACAAATAGAAATTTTAACATTTTTTAAGTTATATGATAAAGGGATCAATTTAATGACAATTTTTTAAAAGTATATTTAAAAGATTTGTTAGTTAAAGGTTATTTATTGGTGTAATTATAGTAATGTTTAAGTTATGAGGAAAGAAGTTACGAAAGTAATAATTAGATAATGAAATAATTTGTACAAGAAAATAATATAATAAGAAATATTATAAAAATACTTAATAATGCTTGAGAATAATAAGTCATTTTAAGGGAGAAAACTTCCAAAAATTCTATTAAGAACACAATTCACAATATGATTATCATAAAATAACCACTAACTCATAGATACCAGACTTACGACTTGGATGCCACACATGATGACTTAACTACCTATATAAGACTATAAATGATTATCTAACTTAACTGATGGTTATGTTATCCACAAGTCAACTACATATATCCTAGTACAACCAATAGTTTAAGGGCATAGCATGCCCCCTCTTTAGAGAAACTATGTACTCAACATTGACCAACTATGGATGATTGTGCAAAAATTATCCAATTTTTAATATAGCATCTTCAATTGGCAATCCTTCCATTTGATCAAATACTTTATGATTGGCATCATTTGTAGTCTCTTAGTGCATGTTTGAAGGATTCCATCTAGTTCCAAAAATATTATCCCTCCTCATCATGCTTTGGCAACTAAGTCTAGGCTACAACTCTTTGTCTGGTAACTTTCTTCAAGCATAAAACATGGATGATTGGATGTATTTTTGCTGACATAGGTAACTCCAATTTTATGAGCTACACTACTATCCTCTCTAAAAATTATAAGGACCATAATATTTGGGTGCAAGCTTGTTATCATTCTCTTATTATTTTGAGAACTTTTACTTATATGGTTACAATTTCACAAGACCCCTGATCCTACTTCAATATTCCACGCTAGAATTTTGATCTTCTTGTTGCTTCATTCTATTATGTACCATTTCCAAATTCTCCCTAAGATTCACAAGAATACCTTGTGGATATTGGATGTGTTCTTCAACT
Source organism: Sequoiadendron giganteum (assembly GCA_007115665.2). Taxonomy (NCBI): domain Eukaryota; kingdom Viridiplantae; phylum Streptophyta; class Pinopsida; order Cupressales; family Cupressaceae; genus Sequoiadendron; species Sequoiadendron giganteum. Next base: position 340,031,404 of record CM021108.1, read on the forward strand.
ATTTGGACCTTTGGGTGTACCTATAACAAAGAGGTGATTAATGGTAGATATTAATCATATAGTGCCAAAAATAGAGACATTTTAAATGAGGTATGGAAATGAATATTGTTCCACCATTCTACTAGTGGTAGACATTGCCCATATCTCTCTTATTTATCTAAAATATTACATCGAACATAACCCTCCAACCCTTTATTAACCACCTCAATCTATCCATCTAAGGATGATATAATGAGCTATGAGCAAGCTAAGTGACTAAACATGAAAATAAATCAGTCCAAAAATTATTTGTAAATATAGAATCACGAGCACATACTATGAAATTTGGAGTCCATGCAGTTTCTAAACAATATCCATAAAGTTCATTTCTATAGTGATTTCTAAGAATGGGTATGAAAAGGCATAAAAAATGTGCATATTTGGTGAGTCAATCCATAAAAACCATGATGACATTTTCCCCTTTAAAATTAGAAAAATTGTGATGAAATCCATGGACACATCCTCCAACCTCTAGCTTGGAATAGATAAGGGTTGCAGAAGACCCTAAGTCTTAATTTCCTCTTTATTTTTCTAGAATTGCATATATTTTACTTCAAATTGTTGAACACCCCCTTTTAACCCATCCCAATTTATAAGTCTTTCTTGATTCTATGTAAAGTCATCAAGAATCTTATGTGCCCACTTATTGTACAAGCATGTAGTTCTACCAAAATATTAAACTTAAGGTTTGATATCTTGTATAGGTACAACCAATCCTAGTACCATAAAACATTTCCTTTCCATACAAAATTGCTTGATACAATTTGATTTTGATTATCCATGTGCTTCTCCCATTCTTGACATGCCTCAATTACCCAGTTTACCTATAATATGGAAACAAAATTCAATAGCGACTTATTGGATTTATTCCTCATAGATAGAGCATTAACCACAATAATATCCTTTATTTTCTTATATAAAATCTCAAAGTCACATCCCAACATTCTCATGACCCTTAAATTTTTTTTCTTTAGATAAAAAATTATATTCCAAGTTAAGTATTTGAGACTATCTGTTGGCCCACAATTGTCGTTGCACCAAAAGATCGACCTGTTAATGCTCGATACAACTGTCAGAGTTAACGAATCCATGGGAGGTGGTTAGTTCATAAATCTTGAGGGGAGTGATGACCATCTACCAACAAATTCCCCCTCAACGTTACCTGAGGGGATTCGAACTTGACACCTTTTGGCTCTGATACCACTTGTTGGCCAACAGTTGTCATTGCACCAAAAGATCAACCTGTTAATGCTTGATACAACTGCCAGAGTTAATGAATCCATGAGAGGCAGTTAGTCCATGTCACAAATCTTGAGGGGAGCATTGACCATCTGCCAACACTATCATGATCTATCTTTACCTTAAATTGTCCTTTTATTTGATAAGGTCTACATTTTTATTACATTCACGATCTAGCCAATGTTTCTTTCTCATGGATTATCTTCAAAAAATTATTACCTTTAATTTTGTGATTCTTAAATGCTCTAGGTCTTCCTTCTTACATGAATACTATGCCTATGTCATGTATTAAAGCACCACATTCCAAAATGAATGATTTAGAAAAATTTGGGGTAGCTAGAATTGGGGTTATGCATGTGGCTTCCCTTAGCTTCTAAAATTTCCTAGTACCTACCTCATTCCACTAAAAGATATGCATCCTCAACAAAGTTATGAAAGGTTATGCTATGCTACCATAGTTCTTTACAAATTGATGTTAGTAACTAGCAAGCCCTAAGAAACCCTATAGTTTCTTAACAATATTAAGTATTTTCCATTGAAAAGTAGCCTTAATCATGTCAAGGCCCACCTTGAATCCCCTATATAAAATAATATGACCTAGGTACTCCACTTATTTAAATCAAAACCAACACTTGGATGGTTTAGCATAAAATTTGGTCCTCTTCAAGAATGTTTAAAACCTAATTCACATGTTGCAAGTGTTACTCCGAATTTTTTCTATTAAGGTATCATAAAATATCAAAATAAATTTTCATAAAAATAGCCTAAGGATAGAGTTTATCAAACTTTGAAATGTAGATGGTCCATTGTAAGGCCAAAAGGCATCACCAAAAATTTATAATTGTCCTCATGGGTTTGAAAATTTGTCTTATGCATATCCTTATATCTAGTTTTGATTTGATGATAATAATAATAAATAGAAATTTTGGTTCAAAGTAAATAACACCATTAAGCTCATCTAGCAAATCATAAATTATTAGAATTTGGGAAAGTTATATTTTATGACACACTTGTTGAGATCTTTGTAATCTAGAAACATCTACCAATGACATGTTCCTTGCACACCATTACCATTAGAGATGAATAATCACTATAACTATGCCTAATAATACCTACCTCTAGCATCTCCTAAACCATCTTCTTAGTGTCACTTTTGTTGCATAAGGTTACCTATATACTCTAGATTCTAGGTGGTTGGATCTTCAGTACTAGTTGAATGGCATGATCATGATATCTTTTAGGAGGCAATCCTTTTAGTATATATCAGAAAAATATTGAGCGACTTTCTATAATTGCTTATATATTTAACTATGTAGGAACCTTTGAATGTTAAACTACTAATAAAAATAATTGGGCCACAATGACATTGCTCCCTTTTTAATAATACTTTCATTTGATGATAGCTTATCATTTGTGAATATTTTGCACATAACATTCTTAGTTTGAATATCCTACCTTCTAAGTAAAAATGCATGAACTACTCTTAGAAGTTCATCGTCCCCAATATAGTAAACCACTATAATTCCAACACAATATCTACTACATCCATGGAGATAGCAAACATTGAAAAATCAAGTTAGTAATCTCCCATAGTCAATTTAATCATATAGTATTTAATTAAGCAACTAGTAACACCTCCATATGCAATTAGGAATTCAAAATTTGGAGCTTGATATATAAAATAATTTAGACAAGCAACTAACTTCATCTTTATGACTTGTTGTGAGTGCATGGGTTTATCAATATTGTTACTCTTTTTCTTCAAGAAGCCCACTACCTTGAGATTTTTGTGGGGTGCTAATTCCAAAAAGTGCATGAGAAGAAATAGTTAGTTGGTTATCTTCAATTTGTCACCATCTCATTGTTATCATCTGATATTGCTTCTTCCTCCTCTTATTTATCACTTGGTATTTCAATGTAGGACATGTTTTTTAATACATTTATTTCATCGGCTATAGATGATATCATATTTAAAACATAACCCCTTTTCCATCTTCTATTCAATTTTTGTAGAGTCAATCTAGTAGGCTAAGGAAGTGACTATGTTGAATTGCTTCTATCTTTTAAGTTTAAAAACCTTGTCATCTATTAGCCAAAAAAATCCCTCTAGCTACCTTGCCATAATCATTGCCTAGAAAATAAAATTTGGATGGAACATGTATACCCCATATTTAACGTGGTTCTTTAAACCTGCTAGAAATGATTCTTACAAAATTTATCTTTTTAGCAATGCTTCACTCTTACAAAAAAGTGTGAAATTGTTGAGTATAGTCAAATGTGACCTACTTTTTATCTTTAATTGTGTAAGTTGGCTAAAGCATCTATCCATAAGAGTGTCACCAAAATGTGTAATGAGTTCCTCCCAAAAAATAATCAATGTATATGGGTAAGTGCAAAAAGATGAGGGGCCAAAAAGGGGTCTTAATTGGCCACTTTTTTTTTTTGAAATTAGGAAATACTGACCTTAGATGAGAAATTGAGGATAGTTACACTCAAAATTTTAAAATGCAACAAAAACAAGGGTCATAGTGCTCTAAATCTACTTTCCAAACTACTATTTTTTTTTTTAAATGGTAGAGATTAAGGGGTTCAAAAAAGGGAGCCACAAAAATTGGTCATGTTTTTTATCAAAAAATTTGTTGTAGCTCCCTCAAAATGTTAATTTTTTTTAGTATTTTAAAAATCGCTTTAGTGAGAAATTAGCTAATAGCATGCAGATTACATGCTCAATTTTTTTAAATAAATTTTTAATGAAAATAGGATTTTTTACTAATTTCTAAAGTGGACACATCTTGAAAAACAAAACTTTGGCCATGGTACCCCTATAATTTTTGAAAACTAATCAAAAATCATTTTTTTTGAATATGTGTAGAATGGAATCTAGCTTATAAAAATGTAACTTATTTGAAATTTCAATGAACAGTTAAAAAATAAAGTAAAAAATACTAAACATTTTTTTTTAACAAAAAATGGATACACCAACAAAATAAATTAAAAATGAAAGCCTTAAAATTGTAAAAATGTGAAAAATTATGTCGTTAAATAGCTAAGAGAGATGTTAACATTACCCTTGAGTGTTTTTTTAATCGACCTTGAAGTACATGCAAACTTGATGGTTAGCATGAACAAGATTATGTGAAATTTTGTAGAATATGCAAAAACACATTTTCAGGCGTTGAAAAGGCAGTCCAAGCCTTTGGGTTGGAAATCCAAAGTAAATCCAAGCCAAAGGCTTGGGGATTCCCATTGAAGCAAGACAAAAAATGTGTGTGTTATAGCACGCTCATGTTATGTCACAACTTTGACATAACATGAGTGCATTGTAAAGCGCTCACATTATGCCTCACTTTATGTTTTTTGTATGTTTATATATATATATATATATATATATATATATATTTGTATGTATGTATGCTTGTATGTATGCTTGTATGTATGTGTGTATGTATGTATGTATGTATGTATGTATGTATGTACATGTTTGTTTGTTTGTGTGCTTCAATGTATGCATGTTTGTATGTATTAATGTATGCTTGTATAAACGTATGAATGCATGTATATATGTATGTATGAATGCATGCATGAATATATGAATGTTTATATGTATGAGTGTATGCTTTTATGTATGTATGTATGTATGTATGTATGTATGTTTATATATTTGTATGTATGTGTATTTGTATGCTTGAATGTATGTATATGTATGTTTGTATGTATTTATTATGGCATCAATTTCCTTAGAGCGAGTATTCACCATTAGGGCAGATCCCAAAGTGGCTGTAAAAAGTGTATCAAATGTATACACAAAAATGGTCAACTTGAAGCTCTAGAGTATAGGGTTTAGGGTATTAAAGGCTGAGGATTTAGGGTACAAGGATGAGGGTTGAGGGTGTAGGTTTTAGGGTTTAAGGTATAGGGTTGAGGTTTGAGGGTATAGGGTTAAATGTATAGGGTATAGAGATTAGGGTTTAAGATATTCGATATACAGTTGAGGGTTGAGGGTTGAGGGTTGAGGGTTGAGGGTTGAGGGTTTAGGGTACAAGGTTGAATGTAGGGTTTAGGGTTTAAGTATGGGATTGATGGTTGAGGGTTTATGGTTGAGGGATAATGTTTAGGGTTGAGGGTATAAGGTTAAGTGTATAGGCTATAGGGATTAGGGCTAAGGATATTGGGTTTAGGGTTTAGGGTTAAAGTTTGAGAGTGTGGGGTTTAGGGTTTAAGTATTGGGTGGAGGGTATAGGATTGAGGGAAAATGTTTAAGGTTTATGGTATAAGATTGAGGGTATAGGGTATAGGGATGAGGGTTGAGGGAGTAGGGTTTAGGGTTTAAGATATAGCATTGAGGGATGAGGGATTAGGACTTAAGTATAGGGTTGAGGGTATGTGGTATAGGGTCAAGGGTTGAGGGTTTACAGTTGAGCAATAAGTTTCAACTCGTTGAGTGTATAGGATTAAGTGTGTAAGGTATAAATATTAGGGTTTAGCGTTTTATGGTATGGGTTGATAGAATAAGGCATAGGTTTAAAGGTTGAGATTGTATGGTTTGGGTTTTAAGTATAGGGTTGAGGGTGTAGTTTTTAGGGTTTAAAAGGTATAGGATTGAGGTTTTACGGTTGAGGGATAATGTTCATACCATTGAGTGTATAATATTAAATATGTAGGGTATAGGGATTATGGTTTAGGATATTGGGTATAGGGTATAAGGTTGAGGGATTGAAGGTATAAGGTATATGGCATATGGTCAAGGTTTGAGAGTGTATGGTTTAAGTTTTAAGTATAGTGTTGAGGGAAAATTTCCAAGGTTTAGGGTATAAGGTTGAGGGTATAGGGTATAGGGTGGGTGTTGCCACAATAGTGGTTTACAGTTTCTGAGAGGAACTGATTTTTGCTGAAATCACATATTTTTAGAAAATATAATTATTTAAGCCTTAAAAAGTTCCATTTTAAGGGTTCCAATTGAAGATGGATTAATCAAACTACCTTAGATCAAACCCCCTTGGATAAAACCTTGCTATTTTTAAACCATACATATAAATGAGTCTCCTTTACACCTATCAAAATGTTGATAAAAAATCACTCTTGATTTACCTTTTGGGGGATCAAATGAATTCATTTAAAATTTATTTGAAATGATTATGGTAGTCCTTAGAAAGATCTATCCAACAAATATAATTTTAATATGTTTTGGTTTTATTACATGTATTTATTTTTTTAGTTTTATTAAACATAGGTTTTTCATTAAAAATGAAGGTCTTTGTTTTGCACATGTGGAAAAATAGTAGATTATCAAAAAAAAAATTGAAAAATATTAGTGCACCAGATATCGAAGTCCTTGATCCAACAAAAAAAAAAAATTGAATTTCGATATATACAAAAATGTTACACTTTATACGGTTGCGTTATGTCTAAATTGTAATTCCTTTGACTTCGAAACTTGATTAAAGAAAAAATATTCAATAAAAAAAATTTAACCAAGTGGAAGCACTAGATATCGGAGTTACAAATCTAAATTTGAAAGAATTAGAATTTTACCCTTCATGGAAAAAAAATTGTGTTATACGGTGTGCGTCACTTTTTTAAAATGTTGTTTTATGAAAAAAGCCAGTTTTCGTGGGAGATGGAAAAAGAAGTGCAATCTAATTCCAAAAAAATTGAAAAAAATATTTTTAGAATCTACAGACAAAATGTGACAAGACTCTAGTTTGCATCATCTTCAAATTCCTCATAGTCTAGCCACTATAGGTGCCCAAATGTGAAGATTTCGATAAAAATAATAATTTCAATGTTCAGTTTGGCCAAAAACTGTAAACCACTATTGTGGGATCACCCGGGTATAGGGATGAGGCTTGAGGTTGTAGGGTTTAGGGTATAAGGTATAGGGTTGAGGGTTAAGGGATTAGGCTTAAGTATAGGGTATAGGGTATAGGGTTTAGGTTAGAGGGTTGAGGGTTTATAGTTGAGGGATAATTTTTAGGGTTGAGTATCTAAGGTTAAGTGTTTAGGGTATAGGGTTTAGGGTATGGATTGAGGGTATCAGGCATATGTGAAGGATTGATAATGTATGTTTTAGGGTTGAAACACAGGGTTGGGGATAAATATTTAGGGTTTAGGGTATAAGGGTGAGGGTATAGGGCATAGGGATGAGGGTTGATGTTGTAGGGTTTAGGGTTTAAGGTATAGAGCTGAAAGATTGAGAGTACAAAGCATAGGGTGAAGGTTGAGAGTGTATTGTTTAGGGTTTAATTACAGTGTTGAGGAATAACGTTCAAGGTTTAGGGTATAAGGTTGAGGGTATAAGGCATAGGGATGAAGGTTAAGGGTGTAGGGTTTAAGGTATAGGGTTGAGGGTTTACAATTGAGGGATAATGTCCATGGTTGAGTGTCTAAGGTTAAGTGTGTAGGGTATAGGGATTAGGGTTTAGGGTATGGATTGAAGGTATGGGTGATCCCACAATACTGGTTTACAATTTTTGAGCAAACTCGACACGAAACAATTTTATTTTAGCTAAATCTTCACTTTCAGGCTCCTATAGTGGCTAAACCGTGAGGAATTTGAAGATGATGAAAAATAGTGATTTGTGATGTTTTGTTTATAGATTCTAAATATATTTTTTTCATTTTTTTTGGAATCAAATTTCACTTATTTTTCTGTCTCCTTTGAAAACTATTTTTTTTATAAAACAACATTTTTAAGGAGTGAAGCTCACCGTATAAAACATAATTTTTTTTGTATGAAGGATAAAATTCTATTTTTTCGAATTTACATTTGTAACTATGATATCTAGCACTTTCATTTGGTTTTATAGTGTTTTATTGAATTTTTTCCTTAATCAAGTTTTGAAGTCAAACCAATTACAATTCAAACATAGGTGGACCATATACAACATAAATTTTTCTATATGTATCAAAATCCTTTTTTTTTTTAATGGATCAAGGACATCAATACCCAGTCTAAACATATTTTTTAAAATTTTATTTTGATAATCTGCTATTTTTCCACATGTGCAGAGCAGAGAACTTGATTTTCGGTGGAAAACCTATGTTTAATAAAACTAAAAAAACACATACATAATAAAACCAAAACATGTTAAAATTATATTCGTTGGATAGCTCGTTCTGAGGACTACCATATTCTAGTTGGGTTTGTGGAGTCTCCTCCATTTTCATCCTCAACCCGAGCTTCGAAGGGCAAAAATCTAGAGTCTTTTTGTGTCGGAGGGTGGGAAGGTGGGAAAAGGGGGGTTCAAGCGAACCTAAGGAGTTCGCTCGAACCCCCAAGGGTTCACTCAAACCAGGGTTCAAGTGAACCACATTTCCACAATGGGAAATGTGGGTTCCCACATGCAAAGGGTTCGAGCGAACCCCTTTTGGGTTCGTTTGAACCTTGAGTTCGTGTGAACCCTCAAAATAATTTTTTTTTGCATGGGTGAGTTTTTTGGAAGTTTTCCTTCCTCACTCGAATTGTAAACCACTTTTGTGGGTTCACCCGTATAAGGCATAGGGTTTAGGGTTTAAGTATAGGGTTGAGGGACAATATTCAAGGTTTAGGGTATAAGGTCAAGGGTATAGAGTATAGGAATGAGGATTGAGGGTGTAGGTTTTAGGTTTTAAGGTATAAGGTTTAGGGTTGAGGGACTATGGCTTAAGTATAGGGTTGAGGGTATAAGGTATAAGTTTGAGGGTTGACAATTGACGATTGACAATTTATTGTTGACGGGTAATTTTCAGGGTTGAGTGTGTAAGGTATAGGGTTAAGGGTTGAGAGTGTAGGCTTTAGGGTTTGAGGTATAGGGTTGAGGGTTGATGGATTAGGGATTAATTATTGGTTTGAGAGTATAGGGTATAGGGATGAGGGTTGAGGGTGTAGGTTTTAAGGTATAGGGTTGAGGGTTGAGGGATTACGGCTTAAGTATCAGGTTGAGAGTATAGGGTATAGGGTATAGGGATGAGAGTTGAGAGTGTAGGATTTAGGGTTTAAGGTATAGGGTTGAGGGTTGAGGGTTGAGGGATTAGGGCTTAAGTATTAGGTTGAGGGTAAAGGGTATAAGGATGAGGGGTGAGGGTGTAGGGTTTAGGTTTTAAGGTATATGGTTGAGAGTTTAGATATTAGGGATTAAGTATTGGGTTGAGGGTACAAAAGGTATAGGCTCGAGGGTTCAAGGATTATGGCTTTAGTATAGGGTTTAGGGTTGAGAGATTATAATTGAGGTATAATGTTCAGGGTTGAGTGTCTAAGGTATAGGGATGAGGGTTGAGGGTGTCGGGTTTAGGGTTTAAGGTATAGGGTTGATGGTTGATGGATTAGGGCTTAACTATTTGGTTGAGGGTGTAGGGTATATGGATAATGGTTGAGGGTGTAGGGTTTAAAGTATAGGGTTGAGGGTTTAGGGTATAGGGTGTAGGGTTTAGGGTTTAAGGTATAGGGTTAAGGGTTGAGGGATTACCTAGATTAAGTATTTGATTGACGATATAGGGTATAGGGATGAGGGTTTAGGGTTTAGGGTTTAGGGTATAGGGTTGAGGGTTGAGGGTATAGGTTATATGGTATAGGGTTGAGGGTTTATAGTTGAGGGATAATGTTCAGGTTTGAGTGTCTAAGGTATAGGGTTAATGGTTGAGAGTGTAAGGTTTAGGGTTTAAGGTATAGGGTTGTGGGTTGAGTGATTAGGTATTAAGTATTGGTTTGAGGCTATAGGGTATAGGGATGATAATTGAAGGTGTAGGTTTTAGGGTTTAAGATAGGGTTGAGGGTTTAGGGCTTAAGTATTGGGTAGAGGGTATAGGGATAAGGGTTGAGGGTTTAAGGTATAGGGTGGAGGGTTGAGGGATTAAGGCTTAAGTATAAGGTTTAGGGTATAGGGATGATGGTTGAGGATGTAGGGTTTAGAGTTTAAGGTATAAGGTTGAGGGTTGATGGATTAGGGCTTTAGTATAGGGTTGAGGGTACATAGTATAGGGTTGACTTGGTTGAGGGTTTACAGTTGAGGGATAATTTTTAGGGTTGAGTGTCTAAGGTATAGGGTTAAGGGTTGAGAGTGTAGGTTTTAGGGTTTAAGGTATAGGGTTGAGGGTTGAGGGATTAGATATTAAGTATTGGGTTGATGGTATAGGGTATAGGGATGAGGGTTGAGGGTGTAGGGTTTTGGGTTTAAGGTATAGGGTTGAGGGTTGAGGAGTTAGGGCTTAAGTATTGGGTTGAGGGTATAGGGTATGGGGATAAAGGTTGAGGATGTATGTTTTAGGGTTTAAGGTATAGGGTTGAGGGTTAAGGGATTAGGTCTTAATTATAGGGTTGAGGGTATAGGGTATAGGGATGAGGGTTGAGGGTGTAGGGTTTAGGGTTAAAGGTATAGGGTTGAGGGCCAAGGGTTTATAGTTGAGGAGTAAAAACACAAACCTGTGTCACACTTTTGGCCAAATTAATAGTTTTGAGTGAACTATTTTTGGTCGAAATCATGTGGCATATATGTGGCACACAAGGTTTCGGTCGAAACCAAAAAAATAAAAATTTCCCTTTGCAACTTTGAAATCGACTTTCAAATTGGCTTATTTTATGTGCGGGGTTTCTATCGAAAGGGTTTCAACCCAAACCCTTTTGGCCAAAACCCTTTCGATAGGAACCCTTTCGGCCAAAACTATCTAGTTGGCATCCTAGGTGGTAGCCAACTGAGCTTTTTTTTCAGAATTTTCTGAAACTTCCAATTTTAACTAAGTATTTCTTCAATCAGAATGATGTCTAAAAAAAAAGAAAAATACCCTTTTGTAGAGCTCGGAGTGGTGAATCCAAATATATTTATTTTTTAATATTTTGATTAGTTTTGATATATTTTATTTTTAAAATAATGCAAGTAGGTTGTTAAAATTAAAAAAAGAGGGTGATTAGAAATTAAAAAAAATAGTAAAACATATTATAATTTTTTTAAGTTATATGGGGCAAAAGAGGAGATGGTCTTCTTCAAAAGGGTATAATTTGTTTTTTTGAAAATGATTAAAAATTTGAAAATAGTTGACAACCCGTGAAAACTGTCAAATTCTGACAAGTTTGACTTTTAAATGTTATTACAAGAATAATATACATCAAAATTTGAAAAAAAATTCCATGCACAAGCTATTGAAGTTACCTATTTGGAGAAATTTTTTTTGGGAGAAATCATTTTTTTTTCAATTTGTTTCTTGATGGCCCACGAAGTCACGATTTTCTCAAATTTTCAGCATTCTAAAATCTGTCCTTAAATTGATGAAAACATAATGAAAATAACTTTTTAATTTTTTTTAAAAATTACAAGAATAAACTTCATCAAAAATTCTACATTTCATTAGTTTACACCATTTTGAAATTCAAAACATAAAGACCACTTTTATATGGTCGAAGTTCAATTTTTTTTGCTATTGGTTGTTTCCTTTATAAAGTGTGACACAAGTTTATGCTTTTATCTTGAGTGATAATGTTTAGGGTTAAGTGTCTAAGATATAAGGTTAAGGGTTGAGAGAACTAGGGTTTAGAGTTTAAGGCATAGGGTTGAGGGTTGACGTAGATTAGGGAATAATTATTGGGATGACGGTATAGGGTATAGGGATGAGGGTTGAGGGTGTAGGGTTTAGGGTTTAAGGTATAGGGTCAAGGGTTGAGGGATTAGGCATTAAGTATTAGGTTGAGGGTATAGAGAGTACATGGATAAGGGTTGAGACTGTAGGGTTTAGGGTTGAGGGTTGATGGATTAGAGGTTAAGTATTGGGTTTAGGGGTTATAGTTTAGGTATGAGCGTTGAGAGTGTAGAGTTTAGGGTTTAATGTATAGGGGTTGAGGGTTGAGGGATTAGGGTTTTAGTATAGGGTTGAGGGTTTATAATTGAGAGATAATATTCAGGGTTGAGTGTCTAAGTTATAGGGTTAATTTTTGAGAGTGTACTTGGTTTAGGGTTTAAGGTATAGGGTTTAGGGTTGAGGGATTAGGGATTAAGTATTGGGTTGATGATATAGGGTATAGGGATGAGGGTTGAGGGTGTAGGGTTTAGGGTTTAAGGTATAGGGTTGAGGGGTGAGGGATTGGGGCTTAAGTATTGGGAAAAGGGTATAGGGTATAAGGATAAGGGTTGAGGGTGTAAGATTTAGGGTTTAAGGTATAGGGTTGAGAGTTGAGGGACTAGAGCTTAAGTATAGGGTTGAGGGTAAAGGGTTTAGGGATGACCGTTGAGGGTGTAGGGTTTAGTGTTTAAGTTATAGGGTTGAGGTTTAAGGGTTTATAGTTAAGGGATAATGTTCAAGGTTGAGTTTTTAAGGTATAGGGTTAAGTGTTGTGAGTGTAGGGTTTAGGATTTAAGGTATAAGGTTGAGGGTTGAGGGTTGAGGGATTAGGGCTTAAGTATTGGGTTGAGGGTATAGGGTATAGGGATGAGGGTTAAGGGATGAGGGATTAGGGCTTAAGTATTGGGTTGCAAGTATAGGGTATAGGGATAAGGGTTGGGGGTGTAGCCTGGTTCAAAGTTTAATGTATAGGCTTGAGGGTATAGGGATGTTGCATTGAATGGAATCACACACACAAAGGGTCATGTCATGTACAATGACACATATGGCATAACAAGGGAATTATGGTGAAATTTCATCACACACAAAACAAGACATACATGTAACACTTACAATCTATGTCATCATTGCTCGAAAACCTTAACAAATTCATCAAATCAAAAATATGAGTGTGCTTTGAAAAACTTTAAATTTTGCACTGTTTAGAGCAAGCCAAAGTGTGCTTGCACTTTGTGCAAGTGAAAGGGTGATCCCACAATAATGGTTTACAATTTTTAGGCAAACTGGATACTTAAATGATTTTTTTTAACTAAATCTTCACTTTCAGGCTCCTATAACTGCTAAACCATGAGGAATTTGAAGATGATGCAAACTAGTTATTTGTTACGTTTTGTCTATAGATTCTAAATACTTTTTTTTCAAAAAATTTGGAATCAAATTGTACTTCTTTTTCCATCTCCTTCGAAAACTATCTTTTTCAAAAAAATAGCATTTTTAACGAATGACGCTCACCGTATGCAACATAATTTTTTTTGTATGAAGGATAAAATTCTATTTTTTTCAAATTTATATTTTTAACTAGATATCTAGCACTTTCATTTGGTTTCATAGTTTTTAATTAAATATTTTTTACTTAATCAAGTTTCGAAGTCAAACCAATTACAATTGAAACATAGGCGGACTGCATACAACATAACTTTTTATGTATGTATCGAAATTGAAACTTTTTTTTTAATAGATCAAGGACATCAATACCCAGTCTGAACATATTTTTTAAAAGTTTATTTTGATAATATGTTATTTTTCCACATGTGTAGAACAAAGAGCTTGATTTTCGGTGAAAAACTTATGTTTAATAAAACTAAAAAAACACATACATAATAAAACCAAAACATATTAGAATTGTATTCGTTGGATAACTCGTTCCGAGGACTACCATGATCATTTTAAATAAATTTTAAATGAATTCATTTGGTCCCCCAAAAGGTAAATCAAAAGAGATTTTTTATCAGCATTTTGATAGGTGTAAAGGAGACTCCATTGTAGGTATGGTTTAAAACTAGTGGGGTTCTATCCAAGGAGGTTTGATCTAAGGTGGTTTGATCAAACCCTCTTCAATTGAAATCCTTAAAATGGAACTTTTTAAGGCTTAAATCATTATATTTTCTAAAAATATGTGATTTCAACAAAAAATAGAATCTCTCAAAAATTGTAAACCAGATTTGTGGGATCACTCGAAAGCGCACTTGCATTATAATGGGAGCGCATTTTTTAGACTTACATCAAGCATGAAAAACATCATAACTCTACAAAAATGATTCATCTTGGACAAAAGTTCAAAATTATGTGACCTTCCTATAAAAGAAATGAACAACACTTTAAATTTAACATTTTAACTTGAATCACTTAAAAGAAACGTATATGTTTTGAATTTTGAGGTGATGTAAATGAATGAAATGCAATTTTTTAGTATAGTTTATGTTTGTATTTTAAGAAAATTAAAAAATTAGTTAAATATAATTTTTAATAAAATTGACACTATAATTTAATTGCTAATAAAATAATGAAAAATGAGGTTAAAAGGGGGCTCCACTTTTTTTATAGAAGATTTCATTTTGTTTCCATTTTTTTTCTTAACTATTTTTGTGGGATAGAAAATAATTATATCATCTTGACATAGAATCTCTCCTCTAGTGTATTATATTTTAAATTTTTTTAATAAACATTAATAGTATTTTTCCTTAAAAAAATAATCAACCTTACATTTTTGTAGTGATGACCTACTTGAAGTGAAAATAAAAAAGAAAATAGAAACACAAATCATATATTAGAAAATTATATGTTTGAAAACTATACTTAGATTTAGCAAAGAGTTTTCATTTTTTTTTTAAATATATTATTTAAACTAATAATACTCATGAAGAACATTAAATTATTCAATTTTAAAAAATTAACACCAAAATAATATTACATTTGTATTTAAAAATATTATGAGAGATATATTTTAACTAGAATTAATATATTTAAAATAAAATTTCAGCCTAAATGACTTTTGAGTTAAAAATACTTCAATTTTATTGTGTTAACAATCTAATCTAAAAGATAAGACCACTTTAAACCTTTGACCTCCTTTACATTTAAAAAATAATTAAAAAAATATTTTTATTTATTTTTCCAAATCTGATTATTGTTTAAAATTCAAAAAAAAATCTCCTACTTAGCTACATTATCTTTCACTTGAAATTTACTTATTATTAATATAAGCATAAAATATGTGTTTACTTTTACTTTTTCAAAAACAATTTTAAAATCAACTTTAATCTCAAACATTAGCTTTCCGCGAATCACTTGCTTTTACCTTAATATTCTCCCTTTCAAACATTTTATTTGATTCACCCTTTCCATGAATACTTTTACATTTTTTCAACTGAAATCATTGAAGTTCCCACCTAAACGTTAACCTTTGAAAACAATTCCATGTTAGATATTCCTTTGATTTTCCCACTAATAGTTGGGAAAAGAATTAATTCGTGTGGAAATCAAAAGAATTGATTCTCACATTAATACTTGGGACAAGAATTAACCTCTAGTCATTTCGAATTTGATTATCTAGCATTAATCTTTATGGGCATTTCATTTTTAAGTAATGGGAATAACTAATATGGGGCATTTTTATAATTTTATATCATGGGCTGATTGTGAGTCAATTCTCTACTTAATGGTATAACTTACCTTTGAATTTTTTTAAGTATTGATATCAAATTGAATATACTAGTTTGATTTCAAAATAAGATATGTTCATATAATTAATAAATAAAGGTACGAGTTAAAAAGTTATGTAAAGTATTTTTAGGCGATTTCAAATATCAATTAAATTCTTAATAGTTAATGATGGGGCTTTTAAAATCATTTAACTGATTGTTATGCTGGGATAGTGCAAGTCATTGGATCAAAAGCTCCACTGGTCATTTAGTCTTCATTGATCAAAAGATTTACAAAGCCCTCTCCTTCCTTGTTGTGTTATCTCACTTGTGCCATATATTACATACGCCTTGTTGATTGATGTTTTTGCGGTATATTTCAACATTACCATTCATTATGTTGAGTCATTCACATTGTTGCATGTGGTTTGTGTTGGTGGAACTTGATGTTTTTTGGATTTGTCATGATCAGTCTCCAAGTGGGAGATTTTTGGTTATTGAGCTTGATCTTATTGGTTAATATTTATAATGTGGACAAGGAGGTAGGGAAAGGTGTAAGGGGTACCCTCACTGCCAGGAATGAGGGGTCCATCCCCCTAGTGGAGGGTCTGAGGATCGAGCATCTCAACAACAATTCAAGGGTAGTGTCCTCAAAATCCACATTATATATATTTATTCATTATAAATCTAGATCGTTCATCATTAGGTTATAGATCTAACGATAGATGTTATGTTGGTTTTTTCTTGCCCTAGAAGGTAGCCCCTTTTATGAAGGCATTATATTATGACTATGTATTATATTTTGAGGAGATTGTGATATAAAAAAGATGAAGTTATAGTGGATGTGTTGTAGGTTGTGTTCCTTCATTTTTCTAGACGAAATAAATGAAGGACTAGCCATTTTTCACGAACATAGCCCATATTGGGTGAACCATGTATATCTATGTCTTTGTGTTTTGTATTATTTTATATTTTATTTATGCATTCATTTGTTGAACACACAAATATACTTAGAGGGGGGGTAAATCAATATATCATAAATTTTTAACTTTAATTAATGCACCAATGAACATCAAAACATCATTAAGAACATTAGACTAGTAATGAAAGCAATCACACAAGATAACACCTGATTTACATGGAAACCCTAGAGGAAAAATCCATGATGAGAAAAGTTGCTTGGATCTACTTCCCAAATTTTACCACGCAAAAATAAATCAAATCTTTTTTGCATGCACCAACCCACTAGAGACACAAATCCCCAAAATAGTTTATAGGCGACAACCTAAATGAGACACCAATCCCCCAAACTAAGCACCAATCTAGAGTACAAGAGGCACCAACCTCACATGAACTGTGGAACCAATCATAAAATACGAGAAAGATTATTACATTGACACTTATAGACAAATCTTTTTCATAAACCTTATAGAGTGAATTTGCAATACTGCTTTGTCAATTTGATAGCCTCACACTTAAACTTTGTTCTACTTCACATAAACATCCTCTACCCTAAAATATTGAACATGAATTGCTTAGACAAATCTCAAACTTATGTACATACAGTTTTGTATTATCACTCACCTCTGTACAACTTACCATAAAGATTCAAAAACAATTTGCTTAAATACCGATCTAGGATTGTAGAATGTATTGCAATGTTGGCCTAGACCAAAGATTAACACATTTGGTATACATAAAGTTTGCCTATAGAAAATATTTACAATGCTACTATGTAGAGAAAATCTTTGAATTAGGAAATAGTCGTATATGATGAGACCAAGAATTAGCTAGTTTTCTATTTTTTAGTTCATTCTTTTAGACATTTCTAGATACTCATTTCATATACATTCCTAAACTTGTCTATCTTTTTTGTCTTTCATGCAACTTGAACCAAGTTTTGATGTATGGAATTATGATTATGATATGATGGTAATTGCATAATTAGATGTGTGAGTGTGTATGGAATGCAATATGGATCTATGTTTAATTTGAGGTTATTAGTATTGTGTATATGTTAGATGAATTCTATTTGCAACCGAGAAGCCATAGTATTGTGTATATATTAGAAAATATTTACAATCGCTACTATGTAGATAAAAAATTTGAATTAGGAAATAGTCATAGATGATGAGACCAAGAATTAGCTAGTTTTCTATTGAATTAGTTCATTCTTTTAGACATTTCTAGATACTCATTTCATATACACTCCTAAACGTATCTATCTTTTTTATGCCTTTCATGCAACTTAAACCAAGTTTTGATGTATGTAATTATGATTATGATATGATGCTAATTGCATAATTAGATGTGTGAGTGTGTGTGGAATGCAATATGGATTTATGTTTAATTTGAGGTTATTAGTATTGTGTATGTGTTAGATGAATTCTCTTTACAGCGAAGAAGCTAGAGTAATCATAGTGTAACCTGCAAAAACTAGGAAGCACAACATGCAGCCAAAAGATTCCAAACAGAGACATGGAAGGGAAATTCTAGAACAATAGGAACACAACAATTGCAGAAGTGGAAGCACTCATTAATGACGATGATTTTTAATCACCAGACCATTTAATAAGATAGCTGAAGGAAGGAGTCTGCAATGATTGGGAAGCCAACATGATTTTTTCCATAGTACACTTCTTTTATATGTCATTAAGGACAAATTTCCACTCCTAATTGTCTTCTTCCATCTTTTCATTTACATAAACTTTTTCACTCTCTATTTCATAGGGGAGTGGTAATTTTCATTTAGTTTTATATTTTGAGTCCTCATTCTAATAAACCTGCCCCGAACCTATATAGTTGGATTATTGCTTAAGGATTAGATATAGCATGTGGATATGTTCAGATAGATATGGTTTTTTTCCATTACATAGACAATAATTTTTAAGTTTCCTATTATGATTTCATGAATAATAAATCTATGAAGATTCTTGTCAGATTGTGGAATCTAGTTACCTGCAATGAAGATGCTTTGGTTTATCATTATGTTTAGTTGATTCAAGGAGTTTATATTTGAGTTTATTCTGTGGGTACAGTCACTTGAGCAAGGGTCACTCAAGGTAACTGCTCTCCACTTTAATTTCTATTGTCATCTTAAATGCTTTCATTAGTACAGTCATCTTAATCAAATTCTTCATTTCTTGTATATGTGAATGAGATCTTGTTTTACACTTCATGTTTTGTTGTCTTTATGCATTATTCTCTAGAGCGAGTCAAAGTTAGTAGTTTTAAGTTCATTACAGAGTTCATGTTTTAACAATTAACTAGTCACAATCTTAAGGTGTAAGTACCCATAGCAATAGTTTTGGATTTGATCCTTTTTCCTTTTTTTGGAATTTAAGCGTTAATTCATTTTTCATATGTGTCAATCACCTATACTAGATGATATAGGCAATATAGAATCTTTAGATGCACATATAGTGCTAGAATCATCACAAGTTTATGTTAGCCCCGGTTGATAATTAAATAGTCTTTACAAGGGTTTGGTAGACTGTTTAGTTAGGAACCACCTCTAAATTGTGTTTTTTTCACCAAGTTTACTGAGCACTAGTTAGGCCATACATTTTTGGCATTGTTGTCGGAGATGGTGCTACATTCAATAATCTCCTATGTTATTTCAAGCTTTCCATTTTTAGAGTTTTGTTTCCAAAAATAGGATAATTAGGGTTTAATCCACCAATGCCAGAATATTTTACTAACATTGTGCATGAGCTAATGACACAAAAAGTTATAATATTGTATGTGGAGGTAGCAAGATGTTTTGTGAAGATTTCTCCCCTCAACACACAAAGCTAGAGAGGATATTGGTGATCAAAGTGAACAAAGTGATGGTATTCTTGAAGAAGAACTTTCCTTAACACCAACATCCACTACAAATATAGAGGAGATCTTCCAAACCATTGTTGATGCAGAAATGGATGACCCACCAGAACATAAATTTTGAGTTCTCAATTGTCAACCAAGAGAGAGAAATTTCCTTGAATAATATACCTCCTTCAACATTGCATGTCTTCTATGGTTTGGTTACTGAGGATCCAAATACCTTCTTGTTTGAGTTTGATGTGTTGTGTAGAAGCTATATTCATATAATAGATGGACATAAACTCAAACTGTTTCCAACAACCTTGAAGGGTAAAAGCACAAAGATGTGTCATACTTTCGGTCAACTAAATGGTTCCAATCGAGTTGTTTCTAGTCAAAAAGGGTTTAGACGAGAAATTTTTCTCTGAAACCATGTGGCATTGATGTGGTGGCAACGTGGCAACCTATATTCGGTCATAATCATTAAATATAAAATTAAAATAAGTAACCTGACCCACTTTCTATGTGTTTTGTCAAAGACATTGACGACAAGAGGGATTTGATTGAGGGCTAGGTTTCCTCTATAGTTATAAAACAAACACAAACCACGTTCCTCTCACATTTTCTCTCTTTTGTGTAATCTCTCCCATGTTGTAGTACATGGGCAGTGTGTGGAAATTAATGCTAGTTTCATTTTTGTTTGTGTTTGAAACTAATTTGTGACATGTAGCTTGATATGGAGTTTATGTGGCTCGTGTGGCATTCAAATATGCACTTGAAGTAGTTTCCCATTTTGGAGTTTGCACAGTCTCTCAATGAAATGCTATTGTTGTGTTATTTGTATGGTTGTAGGGTTTCAAAAAGTGTTTGATAGTGGAATGAAGTATAGATGTTGATATATAATGGATTAGAAATAAATTTTTATGTTATATACTATTATTTCAATGAATGGGTTTTAAGATTTGATAACACAAATTTTTTGATGTGATTTTTTTTTTAATCTGATAAATAGCTCAAAAAATTTAAGTTCTTGGAAAACAAAACTAGTAATAAG
The DNA here is from genome assembly GCA_007115665.2 of Sequoiadendron giganteum. Classification (NCBI taxonomy): domain Eukaryota; kingdom Viridiplantae; phylum Streptophyta; class Pinopsida; order Cupressales; family Cupressaceae; genus Sequoiadendron; species Sequoiadendron giganteum. The sequence goes on from CM021108.1 coordinate 340,051,765, forward strand.
GGCATATAAGACATCTTAAACCTTAAATAAGGTATTGTACTTTTTCATGCCATTATAAATTACCAGAGCAACAAATTTCTCTCTTAGACCTTAAATAAGGTATTTGTTTCTCAGGGCATTATAAATTACACAACAAACCTTAAATAAGGGTTTGGAAAAGCAATACCTTCATTTTTTGTTTGTAAAATTTCACTGCAAATTTACTTGTTTTATTGTATTGAAAGAATGGTTAGTATATATTAAAACTTTGCAATGAAACTATTACAAATAAAAAATGAGGGTATTACAAATTTTGTGTGAGGACCTAACAAAACTCAGGACTAGAAATATGCTATTTTTACTTTGTTTTCTCTACTCTGTTGCAGACACAGAACTATGTGTATTCATTGAAATATCTAAGACTATAAATTTTAAACCAATAGTGATATATGGTTCAACAAGATAAATTTATGCATATTTTTCATAAAATCATATATCTATTACAAGAAATCAATTAATCAAATGAAAGAGGCAAGGTATTTACATTCCTCAATGTATAAAATATGACATGTCTTTAGCCAATAACTCGAGAGGAATTAATCACAACATTTACAACTTATATGAACTCACAAAAAACCTAGCATTCAACTTGGTATGATGGTATAACACATCCATTATATTTTGGACCTATTAAATTGACTTGAATTAATATACTTATGACATAAAAGTAAAATTGTTTGAATGAGACAACATTGTCACTTAATTTTGCAACAATGTTCCTAATGATAAATGGTGGGTAAGGCAATGTGAGTTGCCCCCATTAGCTTATCCTACACCCTCAATATGGGTTGACTGGAATTGGGTACATTAATTCCCATATCTACTTCTTTTCCAATACCCTCAATCATCTTAAACTTGTAAAATCTTTACCTATGTACATATATAGGACAATGAAATTTATTATGATTTGCTAATAAAGCATATAAGAAAATGGCACCTTGTCTTAAAAACATTTTTTTTGATATACATATATATATGTGTGTGTATATATATATGTATGTATGTATACATATACATACATACATACATACAAATATATCTATACATACATATATATACATATGCATATATATATATATGTATATATACATATATACATATATAAATATATATACATATATGTATATATACATATATACATATCTACATATATACATATATGTATATATGTATGTATAGTTGTGTGTCAACATCAAAAACATTATTTTGTTCACCTATTTTAAAATTTTAAAATTGATTCAGTTAGAGAACATGAGCTAATTATTAGATGGTTGTGCATGATAAAAACTAGAGCTTTGAACTCTTAAAACTTACTAAATATCTCATCCTTGGTCTTTAAGAATTAGATCCACGTCTTGAAAGAGAAATCATCAACGAAAGAAACATAGAACATGCTTCCTACAATTGATCCTATTAATATTAGTCCACACACATCCAAATTCACTAACTCTAGGATTTTCTTACACCTATGCTCCTTGCTTGAGAAAGCAACCTTGGCATGCTTTCGAAGCATGCATCCTCTACAAACTCCATGTTTCTCAATATTGAACTTTTGAAGTCATATGGAAATATACCTCATATTAGGCAATGTTGTGTGATGCAAAAACCCCATCCTCTTATGCCATAACTAACACAAAATGTCAATTTAACTTTTAAAGGTTTGGACTAAAATTGGTTCACCTTATAACTTGTAAAGGCTTCCTTCTCTAACCCCCATAACTCGTGTTGTAATAGGAATTTGTTTTGGTCACTAAAGAATCATATGGGTTGGTCATAACATTCTTCAATATTAGGGTAAGTGCATGGATCTATGACACAAAAAAGGCTCTTAAGATGCCACTTATTTTTTTAGATCAAAAAAATCTAATTTGCACGAGAAAATGAAGATAGTTACGCTCAAAATTTTAAGATGTAGAAAGAACAAGAGTTGAAGTGCTCCGAGTCTAGTTTCTAAGCTACTAATTCTTTTTGAAATTAATGAAGATTAAGGGTCTCAAAAAGGGGGGGGAACAGGTCCTATTTTATAAAAACAAATGGCTTAGCATTTGAGGGCCCCCCCTTGTTGATTAACTTTTTCTTAGAATTTCAAAAATCTGAATGGTGAGAAATTAGTTAACACCATGTAGTTTATCCTTGTTCTTTTGAATAATTTTTTAATGAATATATAATATTTTATAAATTTTCAAAGTGGACACATCTTGAAAAGCTAAAATTTGAGCATGCTCCCCCTAATTTTTTTGAAAACTAATCAAAAATTGATTTTTTTTTTGCATCACGTGTAGAATGGAGTCTAATTTTTAAAAATGTAATATTTTTCACATTTCGATGAACAAGTAAAAATCTATCCTAAAACTAGCA
>CM021108.1:340054181-340239936 GCA_007115665.2 Sequoiadendron giganteum
ATCCCTCAACCCTATACCCTCAACGCTCAATCCCTAAACCCTAAACTATCAACCCTTAATCCCTCATCCCTAATCTCTCTCACACTCACTCTCTCTCTCCCCCTTTGGTCTATTTGTCTCTCTCACTCCATCTCCCTCTCTTAGGTCTTTATCTTTCTCTCTTCATCTCATCCCTCCTAATATCTCTCCCTCTCTTAGGTCTTCCCCCCCACCCTAATTGAATAAATCTCTCTCCCTCTCAAATCTCTCTCTCAGGTCTCACTCACTCCCACACTACTTAGACTAATTTGTCTCACTCCAATCCCCTCTCTCACTTTCTCTCTCTATAAGGTCTCACATACCTCCCATCCTACCTAGAAAAATCTATTTCACTCCAACCCCCTCTCCCACAGTCCCTCTCTCTCCCCCTTTGGTCTTTTTGTCTGTCTTAGGTCACATCCCTCCCAACCCCTCTCATGTTGTCAGGTCTTTCCCCCCACCCTAACTGGATAACTCTCTCTCCCTCTCAAGTCTCTCTCTCTTAGGTCTCACTCCCTACCACACTACTTGACTAATCTCTCTCCTATCCCCTCTCTCTCTCTCTCTCTTGGGTTTCACTCCCTACCTCTATATCTAAAATAAATTCCAATGCAACACATTTGGTGCTCGCCAAATTTGGCAAGCACCAAATGTGTTTTTTCCTTGGAACGGTAAAATAGGGGTTGACCTCGTGATTTAGGTCCACATGTTTATGCATTTTTCTAGCTCAATGCTTTATCTAACTCAGAAACACCTTTTTTTATGTAGTTGACCCCCTATTATACCAATCTATGCTTGATCCATCACCTTTTTACCACCAATCTACATCCTAGACAATTTGAAGTTTCTACATCATTTTACATTATCTCAGGTAATATATTTATTTTGGTAATTTTTGGGGATACGAGATTGGTCTATCATGATAGAATAGGCATCTAAGACAACAGTGCCTTAGTGATTTTCATTTTTATCACGTCAAAGACACAAAAAACTATCCCATAAAGTGGAAATAGGCACCGTAAATCCCCCATTGATCCTCTGAGAAAAGTAAATGCTTAACCATATATCTGATTCAACACAACCATAGATTCAAGATACAAAATCATACAACAAGAAAGAAAAACATATGTACACACATATATACATGGGGAAAACCCTTTTGGGTAAAAAACCCCACCCTCCAAAACACTCAGCTCACATGTTTTATTCAGTAACTAAAATGGTTACAATACAAAACCAGAGCTATGCTCTTCAGGAGTGATACATCTTGTACATATGGAGAATACATGCAACAAAAAATATTCAGAACCTTCACATAGTTATAATGTCCTCATGACATACTATGTAGATTCCCTTCAACTCCTCACAAATGACTGTCACAACCAGCCTCTTGGCCTCCACAGGTTCACATCGATAAAAAATGAGAGACTAAGTGTTCACAGTCAAGACTGGTCGAACACTCTCAACCTCTCTCTTATCACTCCTCATCCGATCTGACTACACACATGATTCATCTAATATCTTTCCATGTGCAACCTGCTCTGCCCCCATTAGCAATCAATGGTCATCAAGATAATAAATTATCCACCTGCAAGCTTCGATCATTCCCTGATAACGTGCACCGCATAATCTGCATGCATCGAGCCACGTAGCATTAAAACCGGTCTCAGACATGTCTTTCACCCTTGTTTCAATAATGCAGCTCTATCAAAAATAGGAAATAAAACTACTGGCCAATCAGATCTTAAAAGATCTACCACATGTCGCCTCCTTATTTGTTCGTAGCTCTGATAGTCGGTCAAACCTAGTCCAAATTGGTCAGCTGAGTTTCGAGCTCATCTGAGATCCTACCATGCTACTGTTGAGCTCATCTTCACCAGTCGCGGTATGGCAGTGAGCTTCCCTGAGCTCACCCAACCATCTACCTCGCTACCACTGCCCTATCGGGCTCGCCTCGCGGTATGGTGGTAAGTCCATCCAAGCATCTCCTTTTGACTCCACTGTGCTACTGCACCGAGGTCAAACACCTTCCATGGTATGGCGGTGAGTTCATCTGACCTGACCTCGGCCTCCAACTGCGCTACCATTGGGCTTGAATTTACCCATTGCAGTATGGTGGTAACCATTGGGCATACCATCAACGATCATACCATGCTACTATGGAGGCCTCCACGCCACTCTACAGTAGGGTGGTGACCACTCTGGCAAACCACCAGTGGTCTCACCACAACCACCATGGTGAGCAAACTCATCGCCCGCAGTGGAGCGGTAACTGCCAGACTGACTGTAGGCAGCCTTACTATGCCACTGCAATGAGTGAACTCACCACACATGGTAAGGCAGTAACCATCCTCCGCCAGCTTGTCACCCTTGCGCCACCAATCAAACAACCTCGCCACCACATACCTGCTCCAATGGTAAGGAGGTAACCCCCATGCCCACGACCGCCGCTTACTGCACCACCACAAGACCAAGCAAGGTGGCCCAGGGTAAAGTAGTAAACCACTCAACTATGCCACCAAGTAGAACAAGAAGCAGTATGGCGGTAAAGGCCAGTTTCATGGAGAAAACACCAAGTCCTCAAGAAAAAACCAAAATGTTGAGGCATACATTTCCCAACAATCTCCCACTTGACAAAGACATTCAGGCTTTCTCCAAACTCGAACAAGGACCAACACCATGCTTCCACGCTCCAACCAATACCCCTGCAATGACATAAAAAATTTCCACCATCTTTGGCAACAACTCTGAACACAGGAACACGCTAAGGTAAAAAAGCACCAGTCTCAAGAACGCAAACATTTGATCCTTCAAGTGGTAAAGGCACCACAACAAAAAAAAAGAAAAGTACAATGTGAACACATAAACCATTCTCCAAAACAAGAAACCATCAACTACAACTACAACTAGACAATTGACTGCCCTCATCCAACTGATCAAACCCACACGATTGAAAACCAACACTCACAGCTCGTGCTGATTCATCCAACCACACATACCTCAAAGGTATGAGCATCAGTAAAATCATGCCATCATGTAACCACCCATCAGTAGAAAATACAAGCACCATGTGCCAGCCAGTCAAAATGACCAAACACGTCCAAGTACTCCCACTGCAAAGGTGTTGTCCAAATGAATGCAAACATAGCACCATCACACATGATCTAGGCATACCAAGTCCACCAATCACCTGCACAAAGAAATGAGGAACCATGTAGTTCTGAGGAACAATCACACTGATATGCACCACCTGCAACCACCTGCTACAAGAAACATTTCTCTCAACTATCTTCCACATTCTTCCAAGGTTTCATATCTGACTGAAGAAGGAAACACCACGGCTCCACATACATCTAAAGTCAAATAAACATTCAGGAAGAAAAAGACCAGAAGAGAGAGAAGACTACAGATCAAAACATGTAGCATCCTCCTACAATCATTTCTAAATGCTAGTTGTGCCAAGAATGATCTTCTTCACATCCCATAGGGAAAAGCCATAACAACACCCAACAGTTCCATGGATGTAAGCACCTCAAAGAAGATCAGACTAACCCATATAGCCATCTCCTATTAGTCCTCAAAAGCACAAGGAGATACACAATGTTGTCCACCTTCCATTAAGAATCCTCTAGAATCTTAGAACAACTCAAGATTCATATCAATGAAAGATAAAGAATATCACACATCTGAAAGATATAATGGGTGAATACCTTTCAAATAAACTTCACTGCCGAGCAGACCAAGAAGAAAAGAAAAGATGCTCCTCCAAGATATACAAGACATCGTGACTTACTCAAGAGCATTCTCCTTCATGGTCTCTGTTAAACTCATGTTCAACCAAGGTGCAAGAAAATTGAACTTTCAGCTGTAACAACAATATTATCAAAAGAATTCCAGCCTCACCTTATTCTCCATGCATACATGAGCACCAACAACCTGTCATCTCTTGCTAACTTCAATATGCATCATTGCAATAAACATGAAGTCTTCCAACATATGACCAAAGTACTCAAAACATAAAGAAACCCTAGACCACTGTCAAAGCTCCAAACTAGTTGAACCAGGAGCTTATCATGACATCATGATCCTACACATCCCCCTTAGGAGATACCATGCTTCAAGTGAACAAGCTATGGTCTCAAGAGAAATGAAACATGCCAAAAATCTAATGCACAAGAAAGAGTATGACATGACATAAAGTAAACAAAACTCTAAACCAACATCACCTGACCAACACCAGCAACATCTCAGCCAAAAAACTACCAAGGTTCTCCATGGCTCCAAGATGTTGCACATCTTCAAATAGTGACCATGCAGATGTGAAAGAACTCTTTTGTAGCAACAGGATCTAAGAGTACTCAAGAAGCATCTGCAATGCCAAAGAAGATCGTTCATCACCAAGTGATGAATCCACAGTCACTGCTAAAGCTCCCACTAAAACATGACACCGAGCTCTCCAAGCATCATGACTGACCACACCATCACTGTTAAAAAATTACACTCATTAGTGTAATAAGCTTTCCATGACATCGTGATTCACATGCTTCAGGTCCCCATCACTAACTATTCAGGTACTCCAACATTTTCCATCCTTTCATCTCAAAACAACCACACCAGTACACAAGTGACCACAAACAAGGTTAGCTAACAAATCTGCACCACCACAGAAGCAACCTCATGGATAATGATAGTCCACTTCCGAGTTGACTCATGAAAAACATGTAGGTAAAGACAACCTAAAAAAATGCACAACTCGTAGATCCACTTCAATGAAAAAACCTGCAAATCTATCATCACACTAGAAACTACAAAACTGAGATAATCAAAGGGAAAAACCCACGTAGATGACTTCACTCAAACACCAGATCATCAACAGATCCGATTTGCCAATCACGTCCACAACTCAAGCACCATAGTCTACAAAACCAACAAGAAACACCACAAGAATGCTGAAAGAAAACACATACCAACACTCCCATGTAGAGAATACATCACACCTCCTCAAACCATGTTGAACTGCAGCTATCTCAACCAGTCACACCCCAAGAGCTAGGGTCTAGACACTGGCAGAACAACAGCTCCACAAACCACAAGTTTTCCTTGACCATGTAAAACCTACAAAACCACTGTGTTTCCAAAACACACATGCACGTCCATATTCACTACTCATCTGGAAAACCCAAGAGTCTACACATAACCAACATGGTTAACCAAAACAATGAAAAACATGAATATGCATCATAGACTTTTTAGGAAAATCTACACAAAACCTTGAGAGCCAAAGACATGAATCTAAACCATGCAAGTGCAAGAAATAGGTAAGCAGAAATAGCAGGTCCATTTTAGACTAGTTCCAAAACCTTTGTCATGCATAAGCATACGATAGATCTAGGCTATACAAAAGTTGCAGACCACGAGGATCAACTTCATAGACTCCATGTAATTAGAGCAACAGAGAAACCACCTTCAGTGCTAAGTCAAAACACCCGAAACAAGCACAATGCTCCATGGATGAACAACAACACAAGAAACTCCATACCACCAGGAAGCCTCTCACACATACATCTAGTATGAACACCATGCTTCACTGCAACACAACCAGAAGCACATCTCATGCCCTTTGCATTGGGAACATTGCTGCGAGCTAGGAGCCTTAGACCACATTGCCACAATAAGGTCAACTCTAGTCATCTCTTACATCTTTCAAACTGTGTGTTGAATCAAAGAAGCAGGAACTTCCATGCATTGAAGGATCAATCACCAATCGATTTCTCCAGATTTCCTCAAGCTTTCCAAGCTAAGAAATCATCACAGGAGAAATACCCAGAACTTCAGTAACTAGGAGAAGGATTTGACACCACTTGTTGGTATCATCGAGCCTCGACCTCCTTCAACCAACTTTGATACCACTTGTTGGGGATACGAGATCAATCTGTCATCATAGAATAGGCATCTAAGACAGCAGTGCCTTAGTGATTTTCATTTTTATCACATCAAAGACACAAACAACTATACCATAAAGCGGAAACAGGCACAGTAAATCCCCCATTGATCCTCTAAGAGAAGTAAATGCTTAACCATATAGAAGATTCAACACAAGCATAGATTCAAGATAAAAAATCATATAACAAGAAAGGCAAACATATGGACACACAAATATACATGGGGAAAACCCTTTCGGGTAAAAAACTTCACCCTCCAAAACACTCAGCTCACATGTATTATTCAGTAACTAAAACGGTCACAATACAAAACTAGAGCTATTCTCTTCAGGAGTGATACATCTTGTCCATCTGGAGAATACAGACAACAACAAATATTCAAAACCTTCACACAGTTACAATGTCCACGACATATTGTGTAGATTCCCTTCAGCTCATCATAAATGACTGTCACAGCTAGCCTCACGGCCAACCCAGCCTCTTGGCCTCCATAGGTTCACATTGATTAGAAATGAGAGACTAAGTGTTCACAGTTAAGATTGGTCAAACACTCTCAACCTCTCTCTAATCGCTCCTCATCCAATCTGACTGCACACAAGATTCATATAATCTCTTTCTATGTGCCAACCTGCTATGCCCCCCATTAGCAATCAATGATCATCAGGATAATAAATTATCCACCTACAAGCTTTGATCATTCCCTGATAATGTGCACCACATAATCTACATGCATCGAGCCACACAACATTAAAATCGATCTCAGATATGTTCGTCACCCTTGCTTCAATAATGCAACTCTATCAAAAATAGGAAAATAAAACTACTGGCCAATCAAATCTTAAAAGATTAGCCACATGTCACCTCCTTATTTGTTTGCAGCTCTGGTAGTCGGTCAAACCTGGTCCAAAATGGTAAGCCAAGTTTTGAGGTCATCCGAGCTCCTACCGTGCTACTGCCGAGCTCGTCTTCACCAGTCACGGTATGGCGGTGAGCTCACCCGAGCTCACCTAGCCATCTACCTCGCTACCACTGCCCTGTCGACCTTGCCTCGTGGTATGGCGGTAAGTCCATCCGAGCACCTCCTTCTGACTCCACCGCACTACTGTACTAAGCTCAAACACCTTCCATAGTATGGCAATGAGTTCATCTGACTCGACCTCGGCCTCCAATCGCGCTACCGTTGGGCTTGAATTTTCCCATTGCGGTATGGCAGTAACCATCGAGCAGACCATTAGCGGTAATACCGCGCTACTGCGGAGGCCACCAGGCCACCCCGCGGTAGGGAGGTGACCGCTCTAGTAGACCACCAGTGGTCTCACTATTCGTGATGGAGTGGTAACTACCAGATCGACCGCAAGCGGCCTTACCGTGCCACCGCAATGAGTGAACTCACCGTGCACTGTAAGGCGATAACCGTCCTCCGCCTTCTCATCATCCTTGCCTTGCCAACCGCACAACCTCACCATGACAGACCTACTCCAGCGGTAGGGAGGTAACCCCCACACCCACAACTGCCACTTACCATGCCACCACCAGACCAAGCAAGGTGGCTTGCGGTAAAGCGGTAAACCGCTCAACCACACCACCAAGTAGAACAAGTAGTGGTATGGCGGTAAAGGCCAGTTTCATGGAGAAACACCAAGTCCTCAAGAAAAAACTAGAATGTTGAGGCATACATTTCCCAATAGTAGTATTGAAATATTTTTATTTAGTTTATTTGTTTGTTTTTGACAATATAAACCAGATTCCTTTCATCATTTTATTAATCATAGCAATTTGACATAGAATTCAACATTGAATTAGATGAGATTTGTATAAAAAAATTTAATTTTTAAGAGTTTGAAAAAAAAAATGGAAAACATGACATAATTTAGGTGAATTCATGTTTAAACTTATATAAATGACATCAAATTTACACAAATTTTCTTATGAATTCTATTTACATTGCTTATAGTAGTCCATTTCCACCATGGCTAGTGGAAATTCACTCTATTTCATTTTAGGTAGATGTTTATATTGAGTTTTTTGTTTTGTTTTGACAATTTATAGACCATTCATTTGATGATTTTATTAATATTCATTGTTACACATAGAATTCAACATTTAATTAGATGGATCCTGCATGTAAACTTTTAATTTTTAGGAGTTTGAAGATAAAAAATGGAAAACATGACATAATAGATTCAAATTCATGTAAACTTATATAGAGGATTTGAAAAATCCCTTCAAGTAAATGCCTCAAAGAAATGCGGTAGATCATGGAATGTAAAGAACTTATATATGTAGAGGATTTCAAAAATTCATTTATGCTCCTTGATGGACTGTACCTTTAACCTCTTCTAATGTAACTGCCACATTACATATAAATCAAAATATTTTTTGCTCCTTAATGGACTTAAATTTAACCTCTTATAATGTAATTTGAAAACATCTATGCATTTGAAAAAATCTATGCATTCATGCCTAAAATCATATTCATCATTATAAATATACTAATATCTTATCTTTTTGAAGAACCATTTCCTCATGAATTAAGAACTTGATAGGAAATGGTTGATACCTAGACTTGTTGTGAGGTGTTTTCCCTAGTATGGTGTGAGTCAAAATTTCTATTCATTGTTGACTTGTGATTTTTAGTGATGGCTGTGGGAAAGTTTTTATTTTCAACTAATTTGGAAAACCTAAGAGCTTTCATCAATGTTAATGCAAGTTTCCATTCATTATTGTGTGCCATAAAAAAATCACCTTCATCATGTGCTTAGATAAATTCAAGTGACTTGACATAGTTGTTAATGCAAGTTTCCATTCATTCATACCATTTACCTTTCTAACAAATAAAAAATGGGAAAATATTGTGCAATTGAAAATGCTTATTATATTTCTAAGTTGCCGCATTGCCAAATAAATAGTGAATAATTCCAAGATATAGCATCACAAACCCTTCCTTGAATTCATTCTTCATGGCTTGGTTGTGTTTTTCATCATTCTCTATAATAATCAAGGAGCTTTGAAGGACAATCACAATGTGGTTTTGACAATAATAAGAACAAGGTTCTCTAGTTTCTAAAGGTTGCAACAAATTATACCCTAGTTTTGATACTTATTTTCTCCTAAGAACTTGCTCACACTCCAAATACTCCCCTCAAACCCTTCTTAACATTGATCAACACTTACATGAAGCAATTTTGTACAAATCCCTCAAAGTACTAGGTTTTACACAGTATAGTTGCAAAAAGAAACAAATTGTCCTCAATAACTCACAAAAAATGATGATTTAACATTCCTCCTTTTTTCAACACATGCATATAGGCCTACAAAAAATTAGTACCAAGTTTCATATATTTTCACCAGATGCATCATAAGTTACAATTTTGTTGAAGCTCGCTATAAACCCTAGTTATGAATCAAGAACACTTAAAAGAATTCCTCATGTTGTCACTTCAAATCTGCTATCCAAGCTTGTATGTCAAAACATGGCATTGTATTCTCATATCATTACACAAAGAAAATAGTGAGACCAATTACTGTACCTATATCAATGGGTTGCCCCTTCAAAAATTGCTGCACCTTCAATGCTTAGGTTTTCAAAACCTTACCAATCAACAAGCTCTTAACAAAAAGGGTTTATCTTTATGAAATATAAGGCTCAACAATCTGCACATGTTTTTTTCTCATGACTTGAAACAACGCCCATTTTTCACTAGAAACCACAGAGATGATTTCCTTCCAAACTCAAAAATCAAAGATGAAGCTTAATCCCTTTTCACTTGTGCACATGAATATAATAAAGATAAGCCCCATGAAATAATTAAAATCCCTTTTCAATGCTTTTGTCATAAAATAAAAGACCTTTGCTTAAATACTTTATGGTTGTTCTTTGAGTATTTCCCTTTCCCCTGTCTATAATTTGATGATCCTTTGCATACTTTATGGTGGTTGTCTATTTATTGTCATTTACCTCACATTATGGTCTTGACCTCCATGCCTAGTGACATTTACACCTTGTTGTCCCTACAAATTTGCTAATGGCATGATTGTCCATTCTTTGTAGAGTGTCCCCTCTTTCTTATTAGCACTGTCTTACAACTAATACAATATTTTATGGCTCTCCATAAAAATGTGTTTGTTAAAGTGAAGCTGAAACAAAAAACTTAAGTGATGGAAAAGTGGTAGAGTCATTAAAGTGGGTGTTTTTGCAATTAGAGTCAAAAGGTCAATCGAAAGAACTTCCAAGTGAATGTTTCCAAGACACTTCATTTGAAGCAAGGAGATTTCTAAATTTTCCAAGGATTTACACGTGTGGTAATAAATAGTTTTCAGTAAATTTTAGCTTATTTAGGTGAGGCACTGGTTTTTGCTCCGAGCTACGTTCAACTGACATAATCCCTTAAGAGTTCAAACTGCAAAATGTTTTCAATCTTTGATGGGGTGTTACTTGGATACTGTGATGCTTAGAAAATTCTCATCTGAGCCTATGGAATTGCATTGGGCCCCTCTACAATAACCTCTCTCAATTTTTTCTATCTCGAAGGATTTTTCCCATGGTGGCAACTTTTCGCTTGGGAAAAAATTTCTCAAATGCAAGCAGTGTAAAGTTGCAAAGTGGTGCAAATTTCATTCTACAACTCATGTGACCAAAAAAAATATTCCAATGCATCTAGATAGGTACATTTATGCTAGGCATAGTCATTTTTCACACCTAAACACGACGAATCGTTCTGAGCTACGTTCAACCGATAGAATCCCTTAAGAGTCTAGAGTGCAAAATGGTTGCAATCTTCAACGGGTTGTTACTCAGATACCATGATTCTTAGAAACTTATTTTCTAAGACTATGGGATCATATTGGGCCCCTCTACAATAACCTCTCTCATTTTTTTCTATCTTGGAGGTGTTTTCTCATGGTGGTGACTTTTCACTTAGGGAAAAAGTTGTCAAATGCAAGCAGTGTAAAGTTGCAAAGTGGTGCAAATTTTGTTCTACAACTCATGTGACCAAACCAACTATTCCAACACATCTAGATGGGTACGTTTATACTAGGCATGGTCATTTTTTTCACCCAAACATGCCGAATCACTTTGAGCTACATCCAACCGACAAAATCCCTTAAGAGTCCAAAGTGCAAAATGGCTGCAATATTTGACGAGCTATTACTCGGATCTCGGTTATTATTGAACTTAGAAAATTCTCGTCTAAGCCTATTGGATCATGTTAGGCCCCTCTACAATAACCTCTCTCATTTTTCACTATCTTGGAGGTGTTTTCTCGTGGTGACAACTTTTCACTTGGGGAAAAAGTTGTCAAATGTAAATAGTGTAAAGTTGCAAAGTGGTGCAACTTTCATTCTACAACTCGTGTTACCAAATGAACTATTCCAATGTGTCTGTATGGGTATTTTTATGTTAGGAATGGTCCTCTTTTTCACCCAAACACACCAAATTTCTTCGAGCTACGTTCAACTGGCTGAATCCCTTAAGAGTCCAAAGTGAAAAATGATAATAATCTTCAACAAGTTGTTACTCAGATATCGTGATGCTTAGAAACTTATTTTATGAACCTATGAGATTTCGTTGGGCCCCTCTACAATAAACTCTCTCAGTTTTTTCTATCTCGGAGGAATTTTTTCGTGGTGGAAACTTTTCACTTGGGGAAAAAGTTGTCAAATGCAAGCAATGTAAAGTTGCAAAGTGGTGCAAATTTTATTTTGCAACTTGTGTGACCAAACGAACTACTACAATGCATCAGGATGGTGCTTTTACACTAGACATGGTCCTCTTTCACATCCAAAAAGTCGAATCTCTCTGAGCTACGTTCAACTGACAAAATCCCTTAAGAGTCCAAAGTGCAAATTAACTGCAATCTTCAATAGGTTCTTACTTAGCTACCGCGACACTTCTAAATTTTTTGTCTAAACCTATGGGATTGTGTTGAACCCATGTACAATAACCTCTCTTGGTTTTTACTATCTTGGAGGCATTTTATTGTGGTGGCAAATTTTTGCTTGAGGAAAAAGTTGTCAAATGCAAGCAGTGTAAAGTAGCAAAGTGGTGCAGCTTTCATTCTGCAACTCGTGTGACCAAACAAACTATTCCAATCCATCCAAATAGGTAGTTTTACACTATTCATGGTCCTATTTCACACCCAAACATGCCGAATCACTTTGAGCTACGTTCAATCGACTAAATCCCTTAAGAGTCCGAAGTACAAAATGGCTACAATCTTCAACGGGCTATTACTCGGATACCATTGCACTTAGAAACTTCTTATTTGAGCCTATGGGATCGCACTAGGCCCCTCTACACTAACCTCCCTTATTTTTCTCTATCTTGGAGGTGTTTTCTTGTGGTGGCGACTTTTCACTTGGGGAAAAAGTTGTCAAATGAAAGTAGTGTAAAGTTGTAAAGTGTTGCAACTTTCTTTTTGCAACTCATGTGACCAAAAAAACCATTCCAATGCATCAATATGGGTACATTTATGCTAGGAATGGTCCTCTTTCACACCCAAACATGTTGAATCACTTCGAACTACGTTTAACCGACTGAATCCCTTAAGAGTCCAAAGTGCAAAAATGGTTGCAATCTTCGATAGGTTGTTACTCAGATATCGTGATGCTTAGAAAATTATCTTCTAAGCCTATGAGATCATGTTGGGCCCCTCTATAATAAAATATCTTAGATTTCACTATCTTAGAGGCGTTTTCCTATGGTGGTGACTTTTCACTTGAGGAAAAAGTTATCAAATGCAAGCAGTGTAAAGTTGCAAAGTGGTGCAGCTTTTGTTCTGCAACTCGTGTGACCAAATAAACTATTCCAACGCATCCAAATGGGTATTTTTATGTTATTAATGGTCCTCTTTTACACCCAAACATGTCGAATCAGTTTGAGTTGTGTTCAACCGACATAATTCCTTATGAGTCCAAAGTGCAAAATGGTTGCAATCTTTGACAAGCTATTACTCAAATATCGTGATGCTTAGAAAATTCTCGTCTGAGCTTATGGGATCATGTTGGGCCCCTCTACAATAAAATCTCTTATTTTTTTCTATCTCGGAGGTGTTTTCTCGTGGTGGCGACTTTTCACTTGGGGAAAAAGTTGTCAAATGCAAGCAATGTAAAGTTACAAAGTGATGTAACTTTTGTTCTACAACTTGTGTGACCAAAAGAACTATTCCAATGCATTTGGATGGTTGCATTTACGGTAGCAATGGTCCTCTTTCACATCAAAACATGTCGAGTCGCTCCAAGCTACGTTCAATCGATTGAATTCCTTAAGAGTCCAAAGTGCAAAATGACCAAAATATTTGATGAGCTATTACTCAGATACTGTGACACTTAGAAAAATTTTGTTTGATCTTATGGAATCATTTTGGGCCCCTCTACAATAACCTCTCTTAGTTTTCACTATCTTGGAACTTTTTTCTCGTGGTGACAACTTTTCACTTGGGGAAAAAGTTGTCAAATGCAAGCAATGTAAAGTTACAAAGTGGTGCAAATTTTTTTCTGAAACTCGTGTGACCAAATAAATTTTTTGAATGCATCCAGATGGGCACGTTTAAACTAGGCATGGTTCTCTTTTTCAACCAAACACGTTGAATCGCTTTGAGCTACATTCAACTGGAAAAATCTCTTAAGAGTCCAAACTACAAAATGGTTGCAATCTTTGACCGGTTGTTACTCGGATACCGTGATGCTTAGAAACTTATGGTTTGAGCCAATGGAATCGTGTTGGGCCCCTCTTTAATAACCTCTCTCAATTTTTTATATCTTGAGGTGTTTTCTTGTGGTGGTGACTATTCACTTGGGGAAAAAGTTGTCAAATGTAAGTAGTGTAAAGTTACAAAGTGGTGCAACTTTCATTCTACAACTTATGTGACCAAACAAATTGTTCAAATGCTTTTTATGGGTATGTTTACACTAGGAATGATCCTCTTTCACAACCAAACATGTCGAATTGATCTAAGCTATGTTCAACCAATTGAATCTCATGAGTTGTTACTTGGATACCATGACACTTAGAAACTTCTCATCTAAGCTTATGGGATTGCATTGGGCCCCTCTACAATAAACACTCTAATTTTTTTCCATCTCAGAGGCATTTTCTCATAGTGAAAACTTTTCTCTTGAGGAAAAAATTATCAAATGCAAGCAGTGTAAAGTTGCAAAGTGGTGCAAATTTCATTTTGTAACTCGTGTGACCAAACAAACTATTTTGACACGTCTGGATGGGTATGTTTATACTAGGTATTGTCCCCTTTCACACCCAAACACATCAAATCAATTTGAGCTATGTTCAACTGGTTGAATCCCTTAAGAGTTTGAATTACAGTTGTTTGTCACCAAAGAGTGTACCCTGTTGAGATGAAAAACTTAGCCTACTAGTGAAACATTGGATCCAGATATTCAAAATCCATGATGTATGGTTTTTTGTGCTCTAGAGTTATAAAACATGATGTGGCAGTAGTTATAAGACCATGTTTGCTAATGATTTGTCATTTTATTTCACGCATAGTAAATGGAAGGACATTTTTTAACTTATTTAAATGATGAATATGGGAGAAATTTGATAACTGCACATGGGTGATGCATCTAGAAATCAAGATTATATTGTTGTTCATACACATCTAATATCTTTATAATATCATTAAAACTAACCTGTGGATTGATTTCATTTAATGAGAAGTCAAGTGTTGTGATATTAGTAGATGCCAACAAATTTTGTTGGTTGGATCAACAACTATCATGTGCTTTGATTCACGTTCATACAAGTTCATATTAGAGGTATATATATATTCCCATGAGGTTTGAAACCTCCACTTTTTCTATAGATGTAAATACAATGATTGCTAAGCTTTAGAATTAGAACCATTAGTTGTTGGATATGCTAGCCTCAGCCATGAATTAAAAGCAATACATTTTTCTATGATATTTTTTATGGGAAGGAGCTCTTATAGTTCATTTAAAACCTTTTTTGCGTTAAAATCCTTGCCACTAGACAACAATAAAACTCAAGAAGCATGAAGCATACACACAAATACATGAAGTATACACATGAATCATGAAGAACACATGTGAATGCATGAATTATACATTGGAATAATGAAGCATACATGTGAATACAAGCAATATATGTGAAGTATACATGTGAATAAGTGAAGCATAAATGTGAATAAGTGAAGCACAAGTAATGGAAGCATTGCAAAGGATACAAACCACCACATGTAAAGAGAGAAACTCTTTAAATCAAACATTGACAAAAATTTAAATAATTTCATTTATATTCAAAATAAAGTCGACACTTCATTCATTTAGACATCATAAAAACCAATCGATTCCAGAAAATGACTTAAAGTCGATAAGATAGATTCAATATAAAATTCCAGTTTAAATACATAAACGTGTCATAATACACTTCAATGATAAACATACATAAGAAGTTGTAGTATAAATTATAATTTGAGACTTAGGCATTCAATTGCCTTAAGGTCTTCAATACATAATTACAAAATACAATATAACATAAATGAAGATGACATCCTTTGATCTTCAATCCAATAGAAAATCTTGAAAATGAAGACAAGAAAAAGGATCAGGCGCTTTTTCCGCCCAACCTCGAAGCTTATGCTTCCCCAAAATTCTTGAATCATTCAAAGAATACCCGACCCTACACGAATCACTTAGCAAAAAACAGTCGACAAGCAAGATGGAATCTAGTGCGTGCCTAGTATAACTAGTAAAACCACAAACATTTTCATTTTTATAATTCATTTAAGAAACAAGCAAGTTTGATACTAGGATATGGTAGAGAGTTCAATAATTCCATCTATTTCAATGGTCCTTATGTTACTTGGCCAAGTAAAATTTCATGCACGACAAATAAAGTAGTTTTGGAAGAGCAAAAATACACTCTCTAATAACCCATATTCGACACCCGTCCTGGAAGGTAACTTTCCCAAAAACATGACATGCACTTTCATTTATCAAGCATGTATGGTTCCAATCAATTAAATACAATCTTTCAAAAAAAAAAAATATAAATCTTATTTGAAGCGAAAACAGTTTAAAAGTTGTTCCTTTCATCGTTTCCAAAACATAAATATCATTAATTTAATATTTACATCGAATTATTTAAATAACAAAAAAATAAAGAAGGTGTATTTCCAGTATGTAATTAAGTACATATTTAAAAACAGTCATAAAATAACACACGTTCTTTCGTTCTATTTACTCAATTAATTTGTTTCGTTTTCAAGAAAATCATATTTTAATCTAAATGATTTATTTTCTGTTTTTCATACTTTTAGAAAATAAGTTAATACTTTTTCATGAACAAAATTTAAATAAATCGTTTCAGTTTCTTTTTTGAATGATTGAGTTTTTAATTGTAAAATTTACTGTTTTTAACTTCTATTTTGGAATCACATTTAAAAATTTAAAAGATATTTCATCAAAATCTATTATGTTTTGAATTATTTTCCAGTCTGATTTAAAATTAAGTTTTCTATCCAAAATCTTTTTCCAAGTCCGAATTCTCTTCTAAATTTATAATTCAACTGCTTTTCATTGTTTTCTATTCCTATTTTTCCTACAATTTTCCGTTCTAATTTCAATGTTGTCTGGAAAAAAAATAATACAGTTTGATTGTTTGAAAAATTTCTAGAGAATGTAATAAAATAGAGATTCTTTAATATATTTGTAACATGATAGATTTTTCTACAAGCTAGAATAACAAAGTTAAATCCCAATCTAGAATAATAATCTAAAATCTAACAACAAAGAACAAAGAAATAAACTAAACAAACTAAACAATTTAATGGAAAGCTCTCACTGAATATGCATTCACCCCTTCAAATTATCTTGATTGTTCTTCTCCATTTTGCCTTTTTAGTATTCTTGCCCTCAGATTTATGTGTTTGAATGCAAGTATAATTTCGTCGAGTGTCTAAGAAAAATATTGAAGATGAATCTCTCTTCTCAAAAATGAATGATTTCGAGAGGAGGAATAATGATTATGATAGGCCATTTTATAGATTTTGGGTTTTCGAACGATCAGCTCAGATTGAAGGAGAGATCGACGGATGAGATTGATGAATGTCATGTGATGTGAGTTATGTCTTAGATAGAACATGAGTTAGAACGTGAGTTAGAACACGAGTTCAGGAAAGACTGAAGATAGAGACTAAGTTAGAATGTGAGTTAGAACACAAGTTCAAGATCTTAATCTCCAAAAATAGAAGAAATAGACTTTGTATGCAAAAGCCAAAGTTAGAACTCGAAGACTAATGCATTTGAATGCAAACATGAGTTAATTAATTAAATATAGATATTTAATTAATAGACATATCATGCATATGAGTTGGAACTAGTTAACTGACTAGTTATGACGGAGAGTCTTCTCACAGAGATAAACTGGTGTTAAATTCAGAGATAACTGGAGAACTAAAAATAGATCTCGAGTCAGAAGGTGAGTCAATGACTTAGATAACTGAATGATAGAGGAATGTGACATAAATAATAAAATATGAATTAAATGTTAATTTAATTCCACATTCGAAAAATGAAAGACTTTAATTAAATAAATAAAGATAATTTATTTAATTTGACTGTTTGAAAAGGATAATATAAATAATTAAATAATAAATATTTAATTATAGATAAAGGGGGTTAAATGAATAATTAAATAAAGATATTTAATTATAGTTGAAATATGATAAAAAAGGGGGTGTAATTAAATAATAAACTACTTAATTGATAGGTAAAGGGTGAAGAATTAATTAGTTTGCAACATAATTAAATAAATATGACTTATTTAATTAATCAAGTTGAATAAAGGTTAATAATGAATTAATGAATTAATTAAAAAGGGTATTTAATTAATAGAGGAAATATGTGTTAGAAAGGTAATTAAATAATAAACATTATTTAATCATGACCACGGACTATAGAAAATTATGTCGAATATGTACTCGCAGGCCTAGACCAATTTTCAATATCTACAGTTTGCCCCTCTTTGATACAACGTTGGTACAACATTGTGTCAAAGAAAATATGCCCCGATCGTGCCCCAGTATGAAACAAGTTAGGGTATGCCCCAGTGAAAGGGAGAATGACGAGGAGGTAGTGTTATGCCCCCTCGAGAGGATAGGCAGGTTTGAAGAACATGAGTGTGCTCTCGAAATGGATAGATAATGGTGGTGAAGATGCAAAAAAGAAGAAATGTTAGCATGAATAATTCAAAAAGTTAGTATTGAAAAAGAATGGTTATTGATTGAGAAAAAAATGATCTTCGATATTGTGCCAACTATGCTATGCTTGCTTTTTATCATCATTGGGCAGGACATGACACAAATGGATAGTACACACTATGATATGAGATAGACCATAGTGTACAAAGTCATCCATCTGTGAAAAACAGACAGTCGTAGACAAGAAGTGTCTTAACTCAGACTAAGAAAAAGATGCCCCAGTCATTTTGTCTTAACAAACCAAAGACAACAGACAAATAAAAGATGGGTCATGAGACGTCATTGCTCCTCTAAATCCTTGATAAGACATCCTTGAGGAAACTAGTAACATGACTCAAAAACCAATGTTAAAAAGATAGTTGATAGACAACAGCCAAAGAAAAAGAGTCCTGAGACATCGTTGCTTCTCTAAATCCTTCAAGGGACATCCTTGAGAAAGCTAGTAATAGGATCTTGCACAAATCGATAAAAAGATAAGACAAAATAAGATATAAAGTCATAAAGCCAAATAAAAGTATTCGCCAAAACTTGATCTTGTGGGATTGTTTGATGTTTTATGTTTGACATAGCGTAATGTGAGAGAATGACACATTCCACATAAGATGTTGAGTCTGGTTTCGACTTGGTGAATTTTGTATAAGGCATGAAAAAGCCTGGTTTCAAAAAAACACGTGTCGTATAAGACATTGGAGTCTGATGATGTTAAAGTGAAGCCACATGAGACTATGACAATTTGATGACGTCTGTTGACAAGAAAGACATATCTTGCGTAAGACATAGGTTGATCGCTTTGACAATGTGTTTGATATTGACTTGATGACAATTTGAGATGTTTTGCCTTGTTGATGCATGATTTGTTTTTATTCTTGGATTGATAAGAGTGTGTGCATGTGTTGACCCTGTATGACATGAAATGTTACCTTAAACTATGATATGCAACTTGTGTGATAGTGATTGTGAATGTGAATGAACCCTATTGGATTGACCTAGTGTGGTCTCGGGAGCTCATCAATTGATTAGCCTTGCCTATGTTGTACACGCAGAGACCTCATAGTTTGACACGACCAATGACTTTGTATGTACAAAGAGTCATGATTTAAAGTGTGTGATATATGACAAACCTAGACTGACTGACCTAATGCCTCGGGGGCACATCGATTGATGGCCTTGCCTACGCCCCAATCGCAGAGGCAACATAGTTCGACTATGTCTACAACTGACTTAACATGACCAACTTGACATGACTGACTTGACTCTATTTTTTGGATTTTTTGACATTTTTTTTTTGGATTTTTTCAGGACATTTTATGATTTTTTTAAATTTTTTTTTGGATTTTTGTAGTTTTCTAATGTTTTTGGGATTTTTCAAGATATTTTCAATGGTTTGATGTTATGTACAAGATGTTAGGGCATAGAACAAGGATTTACCCCCAGTCGGGAATAAGATTTGGAAGATGGAGTGGGTAATATGACGGAATGGACTTTGATGTCAATCGTTCCAAATGATGGATAGGACAATCATTTATTATGAGGGATGGTGAAAAATTCCGATTAGAATGATGGTAGACGGAAGAGTGAGCTTGACTACACATGGCGCCTGTTTGCCAGGTTTTCACCATGGTACTTATCCATAGCGCCATCGAAGCGGTTTTCACTATTGGATGGATTATTTCTCTTTACTTTTCTTGATTTTCTCAACTTTTTGGTGTTACAAAGATGCCTGTTTGCCAGGTTTTCATCAAGGTAACCATTTTTTTGTTTTTTTGTTTTTTTCTAGATTAAGACATGGATTCTCAGAGACTAATTATAGAACCTCTTTAGATGCAGACTGTTGATAGGGGACAAAAGCGACTCTCCTTCAGGAGTAGAGAGTTGGTATGCTCCTGATCCAAAGGCTTCTGTGACAATGTACGGCCCCAACCAGTTAGGTTCAAACTTTCCTGGCTTTTCTCATTCAGCTTGGTTCTTAGGATTCTCCATTAATACCAAGTCACCAATGTCAAAGTGTCTATTGAGAACCTTCCTATTGTAACTACGACAAAGACGATTATGATATGCTTGTAAATGATCTAATGCTTTCTGTCTTCGCTCATCCAGTGATTCTAGCTCTTGTAACCTAGAGACACAATATTCTTCATCATTGATATGACCCTTCAAGGATACCCGTAGAGAAGGTATTTCGACCTCAATAGGTAAGATAGCTTCGGACCCGAATACGAGGGAATATGGAGTGGCGTCGGTGGGAGTGTGGATGCTTTTGCTATAAGCCCATAAGGCAGGATTAAGCTATAGGTGCCAGTCACGACCAACGTCATTGATAGTCTTCTTAAGGATTCTAACAATTATCTTATTAGATGCCTCAGCTTGGCCATTACCTTGTGGGTAATACGAGGTGGAGAAATGGTGTTTGATGTGGAATTCTTCACATAAATGGGTACTTCTTGGTTTTTGAATGGTCGGCCATTGTCTATGATTATGGATTGGGGTACACCATACCGAAAAATGATATAGTTTAGGATAAACTTAGATATTTGTGTGTCGGTGATGTAGGTCATGGGAATAGCTTCAATCCATTTGGTGAAGTATTCAGTGGTGGTGATGATGAATTTGTGGCCATTAGATGATGAAGGGTGTATCTTACCTATGAGGTCAAGTCCCCATTGGGTGAAGGGCCATGGTGAAGTAATTGGATGAAGCTCCTGGGCTGGCGCTCTTATCAACTATCCATGTATTTGACATTGTCTACATTTCTTTACAAAGACGTATGAGTCTTTCTCCATTGTAGGCCAATAGTAACCTAGTCTCATAATCTTATGGGCTAGAGTAGGACCACTCAAATGAGATCCACATATACCCTTGTGTACTGCTCACAAATTTGTTTGTGCTTCTTCAACATCGAGACATCTCATTAGGGTGTTATCGAAGGTACGTCTATTCAAGGTTTCTCCGATGATGGTGTACTTAGCTGACTTTCGGATGAAGGTTCGATGTTGGTTATTGGACAAGTCATGAGGTAAGGTTTGGTCGGTGAGGTAGTCAAATATGTCTTTATACCAAGGAGACGTAGGACCAACAATGGTACACACTATCGCAGTATCGGGGACATCATAAGCGGGGACCAAAAGTTGTTCAACCAGAAACTTGAACTTATGCACATTACTCAGAATATCCAATAAGGAACCCACGGTTGCCATAGCATCTGCAGCTCTATTCTGGATACGTGGTATTTGTTGAAAAGTTATGTCATTGAAATATTGTTTGAAACTATCAGCCATTCTCTTGTAAGGTGCAAGCTTTTCATCCTTAGTATTTTAATCATCATTTACCTATCGAATTACTAGTTGAGAGTTGCAAAGACATGTAGGCTCTTAATTTTCCATTGAGCTGCCATTTTTAAGCCTGTCACCAAGGCTTCGTATTCTGCTATATTGTTGGTACAAGGGAAAGCAATCCTAAATGATTTGGGAATGGTATCACCTTGAGGTGTGACAAATAAGATACCAGCTCCTGAACCACGATTTGTATGTAACCCATCAAAGTACATTTTCCATTCAGTTTTAATGTCAATGTTGAAAAGAAATTCATCTGGAAAATCTGCCACTAATGGATGGTCCACCTTTATGGGTGCATCTGCTAGTTGATCTGCAATCACCTATCCTTTTATAGCCTTCCTCTCGACATATTGAATGTCATACTCGCTAAGTATCATAACCCATTTAGCCAATCGACCTGTTAAAGCTGCCTTACTTAGGAGGTATTTAAGTGGATCAATCTTTGCAATTAACATTGTTTGTCGATAGAGCATATAGTGCCAAAGTTTTTGGGTAGCAAGGCACATTCTATGTTGTTGTAATTCAATTCATAGCCCACTAAGGTACGACTTATATAATAGACTGCTCTCTCATGACCTTGATCATTGTGTTGTGCGAGAAGAGCCCCTAATGCCGACTGAGTTGCTGAGATGTAAAGTATCAATGGTTTTCCCTCTGTAGGTGGCATTAAGACTGGTGGAGTAAGAAAATAGTCCTTGATTTGCTAGAAGGCCTCTTGAAATTTAGGTGTCCATACAAATGGTACTCCTTTCTTGAGTAGATGCTGAAATGGGTGTATTTTATCTGCCAGTTGTACTATGAAATGCCTAATGGACTGTAATCTCCCCTGTAGGGTTCTGAGTTGACGAATGCTGGCTGGAGGAGGCATTTCTAGGATTGCTCTTACCTTCTCTGGATCTACTTCAATGCCTCTTCAAGAGATGATACAACCTAACAGTTTGCCTGATTTCACCCCAAAGACACACTACTTCGGATTTAGCCTGACATTGTAATTCTCTAGCCTCTGCATATCTTGTCTAAAACCTTTAAATGATCTTTCCTTGTTTTTGATCTGGCTATAATGTCATCTACATAATCTTCCATGAATGTATGTACAAAGTCATGAAAATTGTAGTCATTGCCCGTTGGTAGGTGGCTCTTGCATTCTTAAGGCCAAATGGTATAACATTCCAACAGTATGTGCCCCATGTACACGTAAAAGTTGTCTTATGTTGGTCTTCAGGTGCTATCTTAATTTGGTTGTATCTAGAGAAACCATCCATAAGGGATAGCATCTCATATCCTGATGTAAGATCTACTATCATGTCGATATTCGACAAAGGGAAGTCATCCTTAGGACATGCCTTATTGATGTCCCTAAATTCCGTGCAAATGTGAATGCCCCTAGTTGGTTTAGTCACTAGTACATGATTTGATATCCAATCTGCATAGTCTATTGTCCTTATGAATCCTACATCCAGGAGTTTCTTAAGTTCTGCTTTTACCAGTAGAGCGATTTGCAGATGCATTTTTCTTAGCTTTTGTTTGACTGGCTTAATACCTGGCTGTAGTGGTAAATGATGCAATATTAGGTCTGGATCCAGCCTAGGCATGTCAGTATATGACCATGCAAAGTTTATTTGTCTCTTTTGGAAGAAGTCCTTAAACTCATGTTGTTCGGTCTCTGTTAAAGAAGCTGCAAAATATACTATCTGAGGATTCTCTTTTGTACCTATGTTGACTGCAACAGCCTCTTCTACTAGCATCGGTAACTTTTCTTGTTCAACGGGGAGAATATTTAAACCTATATCCTTGGGTGCCTCAGAGAGGTTTTTTCCCTTGGATACGTCCTTTATTTTGACTTTTTCATCATCCAAAGGCGCCTGTCGGTTTTCACCTAGGGACTCATCATTTTTATTTTTATTGTCTTTTTTATTTTCATTCTCATTTTTGTGACTAGAGGTGTAAATAGACTCCCCGGAATATGCTTTATCGTCCAAGTCTATGGTAAAACTTGCCTTATGATCCCCTCTTAGTATGCCTTCTCTAAGTCCCATGAACTCAGCAATTGCTTCGTCGTTCTCGAATGTATTTATGATATGTATACCTTGTTGATCCCAGTCAATAAGTTCAGGATATATAAGGGGCATGTCATCATCAAAGTTCCTAAAGGAAGTTGCGGACAAGGTGAGTATAGAATGGTTGACATGGTCACAAAAATTTTGGACCAACTTTTTCTTGTTCTTCCTCCTAGGAGTAGGTATATCTGATGTGGGGCTATAGTGAGGGCCGATTCGTCAAAAGATGGTTTGTCAGGTGCCCAAGACGCATGATCAAGGGTTTCCCAATAATACTTCTCTTGCCATTCTTCTTTGGACAGGTGTTTCTTAGGACGAGACTAGATGTTTTTGGTACAGGTTTCACGTTGAGGTCCAATTCTCCAAATAGGGCATCGATATTCATGGTTCTAGTAGATGAAAGGGATTCCCATTCACCATCGCTAGAGTAAGGGGATTCATCATAAACTAGAGGTTTGTTGTAAACTGGGGTAAGTGGTTCATGAGATATCTCGATGTCTGCGCAAGCACTCACTTCCTCTTGAAAAGATGACGAAGTACCAGGATACCCAATTCTAAGCGGTTGACACCCTAGCCCTAAGTATTTTGGTTGTGGGTAGACAGTGATTGGTTATGTCCTTCCATTTTGATATAGCCCTAACCCACTGTGCCCGTCATAGCCTTCATTTTGCATTATCTTAAAGCCTTTTCCATATTGGTCCTTAGCTATTTGAATAGACGGGGAGGGGTATTCATGTTCTTCTTGATATAACCAGGAATCACCTTGATCCATAATTTCTTCACTTAACTCTCCCCATTTGGTTAATGTCATTGTAGGGGTAACATGAAATGTGACCACTGACTATGTTCTATCTGCCATGGGTAGGCCATATGCCTTAGGTGGAATCAGTTGACTGGCGTAGTATGATGCCTTTATATTATATTCACCACAACCCTTGTCTTGGATCTCGATTTTAGGAGTGGATGACTTAGATAACTGAATGATAGAGGAATGTGACATAAATAATAAAATATGAATTAAATGTCAATTTAATTCCACATTTGAAAAATGAAATACTTTAATTAAATAAATAAAGATAATTTATTTAATTTGACTATTTGAAAAGGATAATATAAATAATTAAATAATAAATATTTAATTATAGATAAAGGGGGTTAAATGAATAATTAAATAAAGATATTTAATTATATTTGAAATATGATAAAAGGGGGGTGTAATTAAATAATAAATTATTTAATTGATAGGTAAAGGGTGAAGAATTAATTATTTTGCAACATAATTAAATAAATATGACTTATTTAATTAATCAAGTTGAATAAAGGTTAATAATGAATTAATGAATTAATTAAAAAGGGTATTTAATTAATAGAGGAAATATGTGTTAGAAAGGTAATTAAATAATAAACATTATTTAATCAAGACCATAGACTATAGAAAATTATGTTGAATATGTACTCGTAGGCCTAGACCAATTTTCGATATCTACAAGATTTACAAATACAATCTAGAGATTATTCTTCTCCTAAATTACTAAAATCATAGATTCTCTTTCCATTTCAAAGTAAATACAAGAATTATAACAGAATTCGTGAACTTATTGTTAAATTGGTGAATTGGTTTTTTCAATTCCTACCTAGTAATTCTGGAAATTGATTATTGCTTCCTCTGTCAGATATTTTGAAGCTCTCCCTTGGATCTTCGATTCTCTTTGTGCCTCTTTGTATCTTGTTTCTCGTGTTGTTCTTTACCTTCTATCTGGTTGCCTATTTCCCTATTGCCTTCGTGCGCCCTTCACCTATCTCCTTTGTTTCCTACGCACCTTTCCTATCCTTCTTCCTACGCACTATTCTCTTGTTTCTTTGCTTGCCCTTCTCATTGGTATTCCTTTCCTGTGCTAGGTGGCTGCATGTGAAGGGAATGGGAGGCTTCCCTGTGGCTAGATGTGATGAGTGGAGAAAAATTCTCCTCCTTGCGTATGCCTTGTTCCATGGTAGCGCCTACTCTATGGAGATTGACTCCAATCTGCCAAGTGCACGCCTTCCTACCTTCTCACCTTACTTCACTCCCTCCTCCTCTTCGGTGTTGTGTTTGGGTAAAGTGAGATGAATTCCCTCCCATAAATATATATATATATATATATCAAATATTTTCTTTCAGCCTCTTTCTTCAGAAACAAATTCTTTTTTACCCAATTTCTAATTTTTCCAATTCTTTTCTAATTGATCTCCTCTTTTCCATGCATTGATAGATGTTAACAAGAATTCAGATCCACAATTTTAGTGTGATCTTCAGATCAAATTCTCAAACTCCTAGTTATTGAATTTGATTGCTTTCTAATTTACTTGAAGATATTTTTCTACAATTTGTTTAAGTGTAGTTTGAATTCAATTTCAATTTGCACGTGATTTGCTTTCCAATTTTTTTTTAATAACTCAGTTTTAGATCTTTGTTTATTTATTCAACTATAATTTCCTCTTTCATATTTTCAAATGAGAAAAATGAAAACAATAAATTTATAATACAATATTTATTACATTTTAAAAAATTTCGTAATTTAAAAGTCTATGCAATAAATTTCAAAATACAAGCATCATTATTTTTAAACAATGATAAAATATTGACTTAAATAATTTGGTTATTTAAATAAGATCTATTTTCTCACAAAATAATAAAATCGTCATTTAAAGCAACATATTTTTTTCACATTTTGGAGAAATCAATAAAACTTAATTTAAAATTTGCAAACAGAGTAATCGCAAAAATGCATTATAATATTAACTAAGTGAGTGTGTGAGATTCCATCATGCTCATAAATGTCTAATGGCTAAAATGACTCTACCTAATCATTGTTATCGCCTTCCATCACATTCACCTATTCCTACGTTCACTTGCACTCGAGTTTACATCAGCAATGAAAAACCCCAAATTAAATAAAAAATGCATTTCGAATCATTGTAATTGCATTTCATTTTCAAATTGACTTCAATTTCAATTTCAATTTAACTTAAATTTAAATAATCATTTAACATAATATAATTAATCAATATGATCATGATTAATAATGTGCATTTAATAATCAATAAATCTATACGTGACATACTTCCCCTCTTGGAAGAGACATCTTCTCGATGTCTTATTAATCATTCAATAAGCATAACATCACCTTCAATAAAACATACTATCTCAATCAATAAACATAGTATCACGATCATAATGAAATAATAACTAACAACACAGTTCTCAAACATAAGCATAAACAAATAATAGTAGCATCCACGCTATCAAAGTTCACAACATGTGAATCAAAAACTAGAGTATCAAGTATCTCCGCATAAAGAAAGTACTTATCTATGAAAGAAAATGAGGAAAATGGTGTTCAATCATCTCAGAATCCTCCCATGTAGCACTATCCTCAGTATACTAGTTCCATTGGACCTTGTACTGAGTACTATCTTTGTTATGCAGCTTAATGCTACACCTGTCTAGGGTTCGGATGGGATCCACTAGCACCACCCCTAGATCATGTACCTATAATGAACGTCGATCAAGAATATGAGATGCATCACGATGATATGGTTTCAACAAAGAAACATGGAATACATTATGGAGTTGAGCTAGATCAGGTGGTAACACTAGTCTATATGCAATTGGATTAATACCTTCTAGTACATCAAATGGTCCCACAAATATCGGTCCCAACTTTGATGACTTCCCAAATGAGATAGAGCTCTTATGAGGCTTAACCCTCAAAAAGACCTTATCTCCTGCAGCAAACTGCCTAAAAGTCCTATTCCTATCAGCATAGCTCTTCTGTCTATCGGTTGCTTCCTTCAACCTACCCTTGATCAATTTCATTTGCTCATCCATTTCCTTGAGCATATCTAGACCAATGATGATCCTGTCTTTCATCCTATCCCAACTGATGGGTGTGCGACATTTCCTTCCATAAAGTGCCTCAAAAGGTGCCATACCCAATGATGTATGAAATGAGTTGTTGTAGGTAAACTCAACCAATGGAAAATATTCCTCCCACTTGTACTGTTGATCCATGCAATACATCCTCAACAAATCCTCAACAACCTGATTGACCATTTCAATTTGGCCATCAGTTTGTGGGTGATTTGCAGAACTAAAATTCAATTTAGTTCCCAAAGTTGCATTCAGTGTAGTCCAAAACCTAGATGTCATCCTGGTATCCCTATCAGAAATAATGGTCTCTGGTACACCATACAATCTGAATATCTCTTGCATAAATTTCCTCACAAGAGTCAATGATCCATCCTTCACATTTCCAGGTATAAAATGTGAAACCTTCATCAGCTTATCAACAACTACTAAGATTGTATCATGCCTGTTCCTGCTCAAAGGTAATCCTTGGATGAAATCCATATTGATTACTTGCCACGTTTACTCAGGTATATCATGGTGATACAAAAGTCCTACTGGATGCACATGCTCAACCTTGACTCACTGGCATTCTAGACATCTAGCCACATACTCCATGACATCTTTCTTGAGCTTAGGCCAAAAATACAAAGCCTTCAAATCTGCTCCCATCTTTGTAACTCCTGGATGCCCTGAATAAGGTGCATCATTTACTTCCTCAAGAATCAACTTCCTCAAATCTCCACCCTTAGGGATATACATCCTTCCCTGATATCTAAAAATACCATCATAATCCATCACATATCCATCAAATCTATGATCTAAAGGATCTTCCTCTAAGGCTTGCTTGACCCTATCATAATGCTCATCTCTTGGAAGATACTAAAACACTTGTTGTCTCAAATTTGACCCTGTGGTCAACATAGTAGAGAGATGTCTTCTCCTACTAAGAGCATCAACAAATTTGTTTTCCTTACCCTTGATATACTCAATACCAAAATCATACTCACCTAGGAAATCAATCCACCTCCTCTGTCTCACATTGATGTTCAACTGTGTGAAGATGTACTTAAGTCCTAAATGATCGTACTTAAGTCCTAAATGATCAATCTTAAGCTCAAATGGTTTCCCTAGGAGATAATGTCTCCACATCTGCAGTGCATGAACAATAGTTGTAAGCTCAAGATCATGTGGCGCATAATTCAACTCATACTGTTTCAATTTCATGGACTCATATGCAACCACCTTCCCTTCTTGCATCAACACAACTCCTACACCTTCACCTGAAGCATCTGTAATCACAATGAAGTGCCCATTAGGATCTCGTATAGTCAACACTAGTGCCGATGTCAACTTCTGTTTAAGAATTTGAAATGCTTCCTCACACTTCTCAGTCCACTCATATTTATTTCCCTTCTTCTAAATAGAAGTAATAGGTGTTGTAATCCTAGAAAACCCTTCCACATACTTTCTGTAGTATCCTGCAAGTCCCATGAAACTATGAACTTCAATAACACTCTGTAGTGCTCACCAATCTACAATTGCCTCTATCTTTGCATGATCAACTAAGATTCCCTCAGCAGATATAACATGTCCAAGATAGTGAACCTTCTTCTAAAAGAAAGTACACTTCAAAAACTTACCAAAAAGATTTTGATATCTTAGTCGTTGCAAGACTATTTTCAAGTGCTTCTCATGCTTCTCTTTTGTTTTAGAGTAAATTAGAATATCATCAATGAATATAAGCACAAAATCATCTAAACAATCCCTAAAGATACTGTTCATAAGGTTCATGAATGCTACTGCAGCATTTGTTAGGCCAAAAGGTACCACGGTGAACTCGTAGAGTCCATATCGAGTTCTAAAAGTTGTCTTCGAAATATCCTCATCCTTAGTCCTCAACTGGTGGTAACCTGGTCTAAGATCAATCTTAGAAAACACTGTGGCCCCTTTCATCTGATCAAACAACTCATCTATCCTAGGTAAAGGATACATGTTCTTGATGGTAACCTTGTTCAGCATCCTGTAATCAATACACAGTCTCAAGGTTCCATCCTTCTTCTTAACGAAGATTATCGGTGCACCCCATGGAGTTACACTCGGTCTAATAAATCCCTATTTTAGAAACTCCTGCAATTGAACCTTCAGTTCATTCAACTCTGTAGTAGTCATTATGTATGGAGCCTTGGATTGAGGCTCCATTCTAGGTAAAATTTCAATCGAGAAATCAAATTATCTCTTCAGTGGTAACTCAGTAAGTTCTTCAGGAAAGATATCCAAGAACTCTCTGAGAACTAGATAGCCCTCTAGAATTTGTTGGGCATTATCCATATCACTCACCAATATAGCATATATGGAACATCCTTTCTGATGTGCTTTCTTTAGCTGCATGGATGAGATATGTCTCAACTCTAGAGGCTCTCAAGATCCTAAAATCTCAACTGGATGTCCAAAATCATCCAAACAATTCACAACCTTATCCTCACAGTTCACTATGGCTTTATGCCTAGTTAACCAATTGATCCCTAAGATCACATCATAAGAAACCAACGGTGCTACCTAAAGGTTAACATGGGTTTGGAAATTAGGTAGCTCTAAATCGTTGCATGATAAACATGAATCTACCCTCTTCTCTGCTCAATTTCCATACCGAACCATCCATGAATGTGACATAAAACCAGGTCTAATAGGTAATTTAGCAACTAATTTAGGATCAATAAAGCATTCAGTAGCTCCTGTATCTATCAATATAGAAACAAATTGACCAAAAAGCTTACCGGACATCTGAATAGGTGAAGCCTAAAAGTCTGCTTGACGGTTGTCAATCACTGCATGAATCAGGTGTTGCGGTGCTCTCCGATCATTACCACCTCATTGACCTCCTATACGCTGAGTGCAATTGGAGGCATAGTGATCTCCTCCACAATTATAGCATCCACCTCATGGCCCTGGGTGACCACCTGTCCTGTTCCTGATATTGGAGAAGTTGGTGCTATTATTATTTACCATCTTTTCTCCACCAAAGCTTCCTTCTACTTTATCCCGAGTGTTTGTTCCTCTCTTCAGATTCTTGATCTATTGATTGTTATTATTACCCTTCTGTTTATTGTTGTTATTGTTTTGGAACTTCCGGTTTCTAAAACCATATTTAGCATTCACACTCTTCCTATAGTTTTCCACCTATTGTAGCTTATGTTCCTGTTTTATGGCCTTCTCAAAGACCTCATCGATCGTCAATGGATTATGAATATCCACATCAGCTCCAATTTGTGGCCTCAATCCTAAGATGAATATCCGAATACAGAACCGTTCATCCATCTGATATTGTGGTACGTACTTCAGGAGATTAGTGAACCTCTCCCAGTACTGAGTAACTATCAGACCACCCTATGTCAAACTCTAGAACTCTATCATCTTCCTATCAAAGAACAGCTGTGCAAGCCACCTCTTCCTGAAAAGTTGCAAGAACACTTCCCAAGTAGTCCCACCTAGTAGTAACTTCTTCTCAGTCTTCTCATTATCCCACCAAGTAGCAGCTTCTCCAATATGCTGGTATGCAGCCCAAATTGCCTTGGTCTCATTGGACATATTCCTGAGCTCAAAATACTTTTCCATCTCAATAACCCAAGCTTCAACTCCATCACCTATAGTCTTACCATAAAACTTGGGTGGTGCTACCCTTTTCAAATCTTTTGCCAACTCCCCTTCAATCCTACCTTGAGGATTTTGTGGTTCTTCAACCCTTGGATTCTCATTATTGGGTTGCTCCTAATTTTTGGGAATTTCAACTTGAGGTTTTTGTCCTTCTCTGACACCTCAAACTTCATGTTCCAGATTATCCATTCTAGAACCCTGCTGATTCAAGATACTAAGAATCTGATCCAACCTGTCATTCTCATTACTTGCAATAACTCCTTTATCTCTTGTACCCATTATGTATCATAATTCTTGAAACAAGGAATGTTTCTTTAGCATAATGGACAAAGGACCCTAGTGTTCAAACCTAGGGCTCTAATACCAAATTTAAAGAGTGAAACTCTTTAAATCAAACATCAACAAAACTTTAAAAAAAATCACTTATATTCAAAGTAAAGTCGACACTTCATTCATTTAGACATCATAAAAACCAGTCGATTCTAGACAATGACTTAAAGTCGATAAGATAGAATCAATATACAATTTTAGTTTAAATACATAAACGTGTTTAAATACATAAACGTGTCATAATACACTTCAATGATAAACATACATAAGAAGTTATAGTATAAGTTACAATTCAAGACTTAGGCATTCAACTACCTTAAGCTCTTCAATACATAATTACAGAATACAATATAACATAAATGAAGATGACATCCTTTGATCTTCAATCCAATAGAAAATCTTCAAAATGAAGACAAGAAAAAGGATCAGGCGCTTTTTCCGCCCAACCTCGAAGCTTATGCTTCCCCAAAATTCTTAAATCATTCAAAGAATACCCGACCCTACATGAATCACTTAGCAAAAAATAGTCGACAAGCAAGATGGAATCTAGTGCGTGCCTAGTATAACTAGTAAAACCACAAGCGTTTTCATTTTTATAATTCATTTAAGAAACAAGCAAGTTTGATACTAGGATATGGTAGAGAGTTCAATAATTTCATCTATTTCAATGGTCCTTATGTTACTTGGCCAAGTAAAATTTCATGCACGACAAATAAAGTAGTTTTGGAAGAGCAAAAATACACTCTCTAATAACCCATATTCGACACCCGTCCTAGAAGGTAACTTTCCCAAAAACATGACATGCACTTTCATTTATCAAGCATGTATGGTTCCAATCAATTAAATACAATCTTTCAAAAAAAAAAAATATAAATCTTGTTTGAAGCGAAAACAGTTTAAAAGTTGTTCTTTTCATCATTTCCAAAACATAAATATCATTAATTTAATATTTACATCGAATTATTTAAATAACAAAAAAATAAAGGTGTATTTCCAGTATGTAATTAAGTACATATTTAAAAACAGTCATAAAAGAACACACGTTCTTTCATTCTATTTACTCAATTAATTTGTTTCCACTTGAAATAATCTTAATTTGTTTCGTTTTCAAGAAAATCGTATTTTAATCTAAATAATTTATTTTTTGTTTTTGATACTTTCAGAAAATAAGTAAATACTTTTTCATGAACAAAATTTAAATAAATCGTTTCAGTTTCTTTTTTGAATGATTGAGTTTTTAATTGTAAAATTTACTGTTTTTAACTTCTATTTTGGAATCACATTTAAAAATTTAAAAGATATTTCATCAAAATCTATTATGTTTTGAATTATTTTCCAGTCTGATTTAAAATTAAGTTTCCTGTCCAAAACCTTTTTCCAAGTCTGAATTCTCTTCTAAATTTATAATTCAACTGCTTTTCATTTTTTTGTAATCCTATTTTTCCTACAATTTTCCGTTCTAATTTCAATGTTCTCTGGAAAAAAAATAATACAGTTTGATTGTTTGAAAAATCTCTACAGAATGTAATAAAACGGAGATTCTTTAATAGATTTACAAATACAATTTGGAGATTATTCTGCTCCTGAATTACTAAAATCATAGATTCTCTTTCCATTTCAAACTAAATACAAGAATTATAAAAGAATTCTTGAACTTATTGTTAAATTGGTGAATTGGTTTTTTCAATTCCTACCTGGTAATTTTGGAAATTGATTATTGCTTCCTCTATCAGATATTTTGAAGCTCTCCCTTGGATATTCGATTCTCTTTGTGCCTCTCTATCTCTTGTTTCTTGTGTTGTGCTTTGCCTTCTCTTTGGTTGTCTATTTCCCTATTGCCTTCGTGTACCCTTCACCTGTCTCCTTCTCTGTTTCCTACGCACCTTTCCTATCCTTCTTCCTGCACACTATTCTCTTGTTGCTTTGTGTGCCCTTCTCACTAGTATTCCCTGCCTGTGCTAGGTGGCTGCGTGTGAAGGGAATGGGAGACTTCCCTGTTGCTGTGTGTGATGAGTGGAGAAAAGAGTCTCCTCCCTGTGTATGCCTTGTTCCTTGGCAATGCCTACTCTATGGAGGTTGACTTCAATCTATCAAGTGTGCGCCTTCCTACCTGCTCACCTTACTTCACTCCCTCCTCCTCTTTAGTTCTATGTCTGGGTAAGGTGAGATGAATTCCCTCCCATAAATATATATATATATATATATATATATATATATCAAATATCTGTTTTCAGCCTCTTTCTTCATAAACAGATTCTTTTTTACCCAATTTCCAATTTTTCCAATTCTTTTCTGACTGGTCTCCTCTTTTCCATGCATTGATAGATGTTAACAAGAATTCAGATCCATAATTTTATTGTGATCTTCAGATCAAATTCTCAAACTCCCAGTTATTGAATTTGATTGCTTTCCAATTTACTTGAAAATATTTTTCTACAATTGGTTTAACTGTAGTTTGAATTCAATTTCAATTTGCACGTGATTTGTTTTCCAATTTGTTTTTAATAACTCAATTTTAGATCTTTGTTTATTTATTCAACTATAATTTCCTCTTTCATATTTTCAAATGAGAAAAATGAAAACAATAAATTTATAATACAATATTTATTACATTTTAATAAATTTCATAATTTAAAAGTCTATTCAATAAATTTCAAAATACAAGCATCATTATTTTTAAACAATGATAAAATACTGACTTAAATAATTTGGTTATTTAAATAAGATCTATTTTCTCACAAAATAATAAAATCATCATTTAAAGCAACATATTTTTTTCACATTTTGGAGAAATCAATAAAACTTAATTTAAAATTTGCAAACACAATAATCACAAAAATGCATTATAATATTAACTAAGTGAGTGTGTGAGATTCCATCATCCTCATAAACGTCTAATGGCTAAAATGACTCTACCTGATTGTTGTTCTCACCTTCCATCACATTCACCTGTTCTTGCATTCACTTACACTCGAGTTTACATCAGCAATGAAAAACCCCAAATTAAACAAAAAATGCATTTCGAATCATTGTAATTGCATTTCATTTTCAATTTCACTTCAATTTCAATTTCAATTTAACTTCAATTTAAATAATCATTTAACATAATATAATTAATCAATATCATGATTAATAATGTGCATTTAATAATCAATAAATCTATACATGACACTAGGAATTGAGCTTATTTACACAATACACATTAGATGGAGCTTATTAAGCAATCAAAATTAATTATTTAAGCATTAGATGTAAACAAAACTCACTCCTACAACATTCAAGCATTCAATTTACATAATACGCATGATAACATCATTCAAGAATGGCAGTAGTAAAATAAGATTTTCTTTAATCAAAAAGTCGTAAGGCTATACAATGATATATGTTGATAAAAGTATATAAAATACATCCAAAAAAGTCATACAAAGTTACTACGAAGATCCATATGGACATAAAATTCCACATAGGCATACAAAAAATGACCCTAATACATAGTCATTTCCCTCTAGGGAAAGGAAAAATATCTTGTGCTACCTTTGAAATTTGGATGGATGGAGTGCTTGTTGGTTCTCTTGTCTTTCACACATGCTCACTAGTCCTCCTCTCATCACTCCTCTGGAGCTGCAACTGATACAACAAAAAGCATAGATGTTAATACATATAAATTCAATTATGGAATGAAATATAATAAAATATAGTCACTTACTGCATACAAATATTCATCATGCACATTTACAACATTACCACGTCCACAATCTAGAGTGACAACCACTTGTAGCAAACATCAAGATATAAATTAAACTACATACAAGTACATGAAAATTTTCAATAATAGAGCATAAAAGAGAAAATATAATGTCAAATCGACTAATTTGTTGCATACCTCTCTCAAATGATCACAACTGGCTATTGCTACAATAACTACATGGTCCACCATGCCACCAACATTGCTAGGGATGTCTAATATCAACATCTAAAACTGAAACAACATATCCGACAATCATATAAACAAGTTCAGTTAGTCCCTTTATAACTATCATAAATGAGCAGCAAATGAAGATGAAAAGAGCAACAATATGACTATCATAAATGAGTAGAAATTAAAAATGTAAAAGTGCAACAACTTCATAGATAAAAATACAAAAAATTCATGCATCATGACTGCAACAAATTTTGAAGGAAGCTAGTCAAGAATGGTGATATTGATAATAAAAATCAATACAAGGTAAAGGTCAATGACAACTGAAAGAACTTGGAACATAATGTTAAGAAAAAATTGGGAAGTGATGGCAATCTATGCAACAGTACAATCCCTATTGGTGGTAGTGACCTTGCATGAAAGAATAAATGGTTGGCCTCAGTTGACACTACAATATAGTGCTTATAGATCATAGAATGGTGAAAGTACTAAGTCCACTGGGATAGTCCAAACTCTTGTAAATGCCCAAGTTAAGTACTCATTGAGATTCAAATTGCATATGATGGTGAAGTAATGTTAATGAGGGCATGTTGTAAACATAGTGATAATGCCACAATGAAGTTCACATGAATGAAGTGAGGATTACTATGTTACTAGCAGATTTCAAAGGGATAATGGAACATACAATTAATTAGGACGTGTCTAGGGATTTACTATAGCACATGACATTAGTTTTTGAGGTGTGCAATAGTAATGGAGAAGAAAAATTTGGTCAATAATGAGTGGAAGGAAAGATTTATTTTAATGGTATAGTGTATATGATAAAATTTGGATGGAGGTGCTATATCATAGAAGGGATAAAGAGACAAGACCAAGAGGGGATAATGGAACATATGGTAAAATAATAGAGGGTATAATGGGATGGGAGTAGAATGCGATAATGGAACATAGAATGGACTAGTAGAGACTAGTGGTATGGTCCAAGAGGGGATTGTAGAATGTAGGGTGAGCTATTAGAGGTTAACGGGATGGGATTAGGAGGGAATAAAGGAACATAGGGTGAATTAGGGGAAGATAATTTGACAAGACCAAGAGGGGATAATGAAACATATGGTGAAATAAGAGAGGGTAATGGGATGGGAATAGAAGGGGTTAATGGAACATAGGATGGAATAGAATAGATTAATGGGATGGGCTAGGATGGGATAAAAAAATATAGTGTGAACTATTAGAGGTTAATGGGATGTGATTAGGAGGGAATAAAGGAACATAGGGTGAATTAGGGGAAGATAATGGGACAAGACCAAGAGGGGATAATAGAACATACAGTGAAATAAGAGAGGGTAATGGGATGGGAATAAAAGGGGTTAATGGATCATAGGATGGACTAGTATAGATTGGTGGGATGGGCTAGGATGGGATAATAAAACTTTTTTAAGGTGAACTATACTAGAGGTTAATGGGAAGTAATTAGGAAGGAATATTAGACCATAAAGTGAATTAGGTAGTGTCTAAGGTTTGAATATAGGACATGAAGTGAGAACTTGAGGTGTGTAGTAATAATGTATAAGAGATTTGGTCAATAATGAGCATAAAGAAAGGTTTATTGTAACGATATGTGTATAAGATGAAATATGGAGGAAGGTGTTATAATATATAAGGTGTTAAATATTGGGATATGTAATATAAAATGGTTAAAATATGTGTGATGATAGGAATGGAAGAATGAGATGGACGTTGAATGGTAAATATAATTAGGATCTCACAAGACTAACCAATTTTTGTGTTTCTAATCAATTTTATAGATTTTTATGTACTCAAAATTAAGAAAACTAGCTAGATTTTTTTTACAACACCATTAATGAATAAAGGTTACCTGAGTGAAAGTTGTTTGAGGACATGAATAGTGAGGTATGGAGCTTGAAGGTCCACCAAGAAACTATTTGACATCCAAAGCATGTATGAGAAAGACATTCAACTATCCAAATGCAATAATAATATCCTTAATACTAGTTGCATACCTATGGACTCAACGTCAATAACGAATAAGGGTTTCCAAGAATGGAGCACATCTCATGAACACTCCAACCCTAAAATTTCATCATATTGATTCTACTAATTTAGTTATTCTTACATTTCAAAATATAATTTAATAATAAAAATTAAATGAACTTGTTTAATTTTATCTAAGTATCAATGTCGAATGTATTATTCAATAATTCATCTATCATAGCCATCAACATTGCAACTAATGTAGGTTGTGTAGCTACATCTCAAGCACTCTGATAATAATACGTGAAAACAACACCACAAGTGCCACAATGGTGGGGTGGAGCTTAGGCCCTACACGTCTCCTCCATATCAGGCTCTACTAGAGGCCTCACACACTGTATAATGGTCTAGGTGAGTGAGCTAATCAACTCCAACATGTCCACCCCCACGTTGTCCTTAACAATGGAAGGAACAACGACATGATCCATCATGGGTTTGGCCAAGGGTATCAGTGCCAACTCTAGATTACATCATGCACTCGGTCTATCATGTGTGGAGCCCCCACCTCTACCCTAAAAGTCTAAGATGTCAAAATAATTTGGCATCTTATTAAGGACAAACTCACACTAGAGTTTTCTCAAAAATTACTATGGTACCTCATGGTTATTGTAAGGAGGTTGGTCAAATACCATCCACCACCACTCCCAAAATTTATTTTTAATTAATTCATGGTGGCACCAATGGATGGGGAACCTCCTACATGCATGAGATAAAGGTGTTTTGGTTCTCATGTCTATAAACAGGGCACACAAGTTGGCTTTGCTAATTTTTTATTTTTTCACATCTGCATATGAAAAACCACTAGCATAAAATTGTTTCAACTCATGCCTCTTATTTGACCAAAAATTTATTTTCTCTCACATTTCTCCTACATGAGATACAATTGATTTCAACGATTCAATAATTCCTCTCCTATAAGGGTGGGTTTTAGCATGCTCAATTAATCTTCTAATTAATTGTTCAATGTCTCTTTTATTGTTTTCAATTTGATTTAGCATAATTTCTTATGTTCCTTGAGGATGCCTGTGATATGATGGAAGGGTTTGAAGTTATTCTTGAATAGGAGGCTCTTCATGAGGGGGTGATTGTGAATTCTCAATGTTCTGAGGTGGAGATTCATTCCCTAAGAATTAGAATAAATTTTATTAAAAAACCTATTTCAATCTACATTCTAAATCAAATTCGAAATAAAAACAATAAAAATACATACCTCTTTGCAATCTTTGACCTCTTTGACATGTTGGCGACATACTCATGAAGAATTTCAAGCTAAGAGTGCAAATAATGGAAGATATTTGGCAAGCATGAGTCACAAAGATGTAAAACTCCAAGCCAAGCCACGAGTTCAACAAAAAATGAGGGTTGAATGCATTTTTTTGTTTTTATTCACTTTTTCCATTTGGTGAGTGCCAAATTTAGTGCACGCCAAATGGTCAATCCATTTGGTGCATGCGAAATTTGGCGTGTGCCAAATTACTTGACCATTTAGCATGTGCCAAATTTGGCATGCACTAAATGCTCTTTTGTGCATTTTTGGCATTTTTTTCCAATTTAGCATCAAAATTGTGTCACTAATCCATGCACTTAACCTTATCTATATTGCACCTTCACATTGTTTTCTCATTGTCTCTTTGGAGTTGTCATTTCTTATGTTGTTCTTTGTAGAATTTTCTATTTCATACAAATAACTTTCTATCTAATGAGATCGAAAGTTAAAAATGTTTTAGTTTTGAAACTTGATAAATTTGTAATTTAAATTGGTTTTAGTATTGAAACTTGATAAATTTGTAATGTAAATATATTTTTTTAATGATATGTAGATCTCTTTATTTATATACATATATGGCTAATGATCAGGGATCTCACCATTCTCCTCAATCTAAGTAGAATTCTCAAGCTAGAATGAATTTATATGAGGAGAGTATTGGGAGATTAGAAAATGCATTGAGATGTTTAGATCAAACCATTCATAACTCCCCTAATTTGGCCAATAGAGATAAATTAGTCAACATTAGAGATGGTATTTTATGTATGATTGGGACCATTCTATCATACAATCCTTGTGATGACATTAACACTGAGCAGTTTTATTCGTCTCTTGCCAAGAGTGTTACTAGCATAGATAAATGGAGATTTTTTAGTAAGTTAGTTTCACAAGAAAATGTGTATAACATGTTCCCTTTTTATAGGGGAGAATATAGAATTAGAGGATATACAGTTACTAGGTGTATAGATGGGCTTGTAGCTCCATTTATATATCCTAGATGGCCTCATATTGATGAGTTGCCACTTTATTTTTGCAAATAATTATATGCAAACTTTCATTTACAGATGGATGTGGACTACACATCTTTTCTTGAGTATGACAGATATGGCAGAGGCAAGTTTTTCAAGACAAACTTGAGTATAGACGTTTAGATTTTCCACCACCCATCAACAAGAGGGCATTAGTTGGTCCAAACCTTTTGGTTCTTCCAAAACATTTGGAATTAGCAGCAACAGGGAAGACAACAACATGCCCTACTAGATCTCATATTTTTGATAATATTGCCACCATTACCACACAGATCGATCAAATGCCATTTGATCATGTTGGTAGATACTTATTGTGGCCATAGATTATCCTTCCTCCCATTGAGGCTACATCTACAATTTATGATCCATTTATTTGTGTCAATCTACCATCAAGTTGATCCCATAATACTGGTTTGCAATTTTTGGGCAAACTAGACACTAAATTGAATTTTTTTAACTAAATCTTCATTTTCGGGCTCCTATAGCGGCTAAACCATGAGGAATTTGAAGATGATGCAAACTAGTGATTTGTGACATTTTGTCTATAGATTCTAAATATATTTTTTTCAATTTTTTTGGAATTAGATTGCACGTTTTTCTATGTCCTTCGAAAACTAGTTTCTATCAGTAAACAATATTTTTAAGGATTGATGCTCACTATATACAACATAACTTTTTTTATGAAGGATAAAATTCATTTTTTTTTAATTTAGATTTGTAACTATGATATCTAACTAGTTCATTTGGTTTGATAGTATTTTATTAAATATTTTTTCCTTAATCAAGTTTCGAAGTCAAACCAATTACAATTCAAACATAGGCGGACTATATACAACATAATTTTTTTTGTATGTATTGATTTTTTATTTTTTTTAATGGATCAAGGACATAAATACCCAGCCTAAACATATTTTTAATTTTTTTTTGATAATCTACTATTTTTTCACATGTGCAGAATAGAGAGCTTGATTTTCGGTGAAAAACCTATGTTGAATAAAACTCAAAAAACAAATACATAATAAAACCAAAACATATTAAAATTATAGTCGTTGGATAGCTC
Organism: Sequoiadendron giganteum; assembly: GCA_007115665.2. Lineage (NCBI taxonomy): Eukaryota > Viridiplantae > Streptophyta > Pinopsida > Cupressales > Cupressaceae > Sequoiadendron > Sequoiadendron giganteum. Next base: position 340,094,966 of record CM021108.1, read on the forward strand.
ATTCCGAGAACTACCTGATTCCAGTTGGGTCTGTGAAGTCTCCGCCATTTTCATCTTCAACCCGAGCTCCGAAGTGTAAATTTTTTGATTTTTTTGTGACAAAGAGCAGGAATCAAGAAAAAGGGGGGTTTGCTCGAACCAGGGGGGTTCAAACAAACCCCCAAGGGTTCAAGTGAACCAGGGTTTTCTTGAACCCTAGTTTGAGTGAACCCCCTTTCAAAAAGGGGTTTTCATTTATTCTTTTGGCGGGATGCATTAAATGGGTTGGCTCAAACCTAGGTTTGAGTGAACCCTCTTTTGGCTCGTTCGAACCCCAAGAATATTGTTTTTTGGCATGGGGTCATTTTTTGAAAGTTTTCCTTCCTCATTCAAATTGTAAACCACTTTTGTGGGTTTACCCATCACCATCAGATGTGGCCCATATGAGTGAGACAACTATGTGTAATGTGTTTGCATTCTTCATTACTGATTTACTAGTAGCTTACCGGTTCATTAGTGAGGAGCATGGGATCCCTCTTGATTATATACCGACCCTTATTAGACATCAACATCCTACTACACATACAAGCCAAGGGGTTGCAACTTCACATTATATTCCATGCCATCCTATAGGCTCTCATGTGCAACATGTTTCTATTGATCTTGCAACTTGGTTAGGTTCTTAGCATGTTCCAAATCATGTTGAGGTTACTACACCAACTAATCTTGTTTGTGGAACATATAGTGCACTTATTTTTAGCATTGATATTGTACCTTCTACAGATGTCTCTGAGGTGTCTTTGTGTTCTTGTGATATCAGTGGGATTGGTACAACGCTCAATGATGCATGATAGGTACTTGAATAATTTATATATAAATTGTGTTCTAAAAATTTACATGTACATATATTTTAAATAAAATTGATTTTAAAGTAGTTCTAACTCCTGATTGAAATCATGTATTTGAAAATTTCTAACCATATGGTGATTTTCCAAACTTTGGATATCTGGAGCATGCTAGTGATCCCATGCATGATTCACCTGAGGCACATCTAAATAATAAATTTAAATTACTTGACACATTTGAACACATTGAACTTGTACATTGTAAGTTTTAGATAATTTTACATTTACACGTGTACTGAATTAAATTACATGTACTTGAAATTTTGTAGGGCTTGGGACATGGCACGGTACAAGGATTGAGATAGGTTGGATCAGGACATGGCACAAAACAAGGATTGAGACAACTTGGATTAGGATAGGGATCAAGACAACTTGGATCAGGAGAGGGATTGAGATAGCCTAGATCAGGAAATGGATCGAGAGAGGGATCAAGGTAGGGATTAGATTCATCTATCCATACTATATATCCTTCTCTTTGAGTTGTTTTACATGTCACATTACATTTTACATTATGGTTTGTCATGTCATGAACTATATAGTATTATGGTTTGAACTCTTATTATTATTTGGAGCATATTACATACATTTTACCTTATGGTTTTTCATGTCATGTTATATGCATGTACACATTATTATGGTTTGAACACTTGTTATGATTTACATCACATTACATACATTTCACATTATGGTATACATACATAAATCACATTACATGGTTTTTCATGTCACACTATATACAAATTAAATACATTATGGTTAACATCACATTATGGTTTTATTTATTTAGCACTTGTACCTTAATTTTTTTTCCTTATATATGTTCAATCAAAATTAGAGTTACACATATTGATTTTTTAGTCAATCTTGATTAATGTTCAAATCATCATTTGAGGTTTAGATTATATATATTTTAAGCATTGAACCATTTGCAACCTAGTTTAAGTTATGATCTTTGGTACATTTGAAAATGTATAAGGTTGATGACAAATTGCTATGGGTAGGTCAAGGTTTACCCCCTTGTTGGGTTGAATTTATGACTTTGGCTGAATGTTGGATGAATTTCATACGTCAAGCATGCAAATGGCATATTTATATATAAATTTTGAGATAATATAGGTCTTCATTTTACATGATCTAAATAAAAATGTTCCTAGAATGGTTTCTCTTTGTAAATTTTAAAAAATGGATGTAATTAGTTACACAAATGAATGTCTTAAAATACCAATAAATAGAAATAATTTAAATGCAAATATGTAAGTTATGTTAATTCTTAAGAGATGATGCTATAAGTGGAGTTGAACAAATGAAATCAAAGATTCTTGAACTTAATAATTCCATAGAAAAAATAGAATTGAAAATAGATTCAATAAGGAAAAGGAAAAATGAATTTAAAGTCACTAGGTTTTGTATTACATATGAATCTACATGCAAGAAAAGAAAGAGAGAGATGATGCTATAAGTGGATTTGGACAAATGAAATCAAAGATTCTCAAACTTAAGAATTCCACATGAAACAAATACAATTGGAAATGGAATCAATAAGGAAAAGGAAATTTATGAATTTTTGTATCAAGCATATGAATCTACATGCAAGCAAAGAAAGTGAGAGATGATGCACTAGATATAACTAGTGGAGTTGAAAAAATTCAAAACCAAAGATTCTTGAACTTAAGAATTCCACATGGAACATTTAAAATTGGAAATAGATGACCAAGCCTTTGAAAACAATCCATTATAAATCATGTCACATGTCCAATCAATATAGATATCTAGATCTATAAAAAAATTGAATATATATCTAGTCATGTATCTAAAAAATATGTCATATACATAAATTTAAATAACTTAAAGCTCTTGGTACATATCATATAGATCCTCTCTCTCTTTAATTATCTCTAAAATATTTTCATGAATAATGTTTTGATACATAATATCAGCTCTCTCTTCTACTCTCATGGTTGAATACCGAAATTCATTATGGTGGGCCTCTAGAGTTTCAGTAATATTTCTTCCTCTTCCACCAAATGTTGGCTTGATCCACACATCTTCCAGCCTAATTGCATTTGTTTTTTAAAGCTTTAGTTTCTCCTAAGTCACCACTGTAGATCTCTCTTCCTATTCAGACTCTTTCATTACTACAGGAAATTAGCGCCTAATTGATTAACAATCTCAATCTCACTAATAGTGATTACTAGGAAAGGTAATTCCACCAACTCTACCAAACAGTTTATCATAGGAACAATAAAAGAAGAGGCTTTGAAAGGAACTTCATGAAAAACAAGCTCTCTAAATGGTACACCAAACTCTAGTTCAAAATATTTTAGATGAGGCTGCTCCCATAGCTCTCTTACATGCTTGAAAAATCCTTGAAACTCTGCATTGATTTTACTTTTATTGTCCCTCTCTTGTTGTTCTTCCTCAATTTCATCAAGATCATACATTGACCTTCTTTCCCCTCCTAAATTTTGGACCACGTCCATTACCTCCACATAAAATAGGACATCCTTGTTCTTCTTGGTTCCCACACCATGGTATGGTTATGCAAATGAAAATGAAGAAAATTAATCATCTTTCTTCCTCTTCCATGAAAACCAAGCTCTCTAAATGCTATATCAAACTCTAGTTCAAAATATTTTAGATGAGGCTAATCCCATAGCTCTCTTACTCATTTGAAAAATCCTTGAAACTCTACATTAATTTTATTTTTCCTATCCCTCTCTTACTGTTCTTCCTCAATTTCATCAGGATCATACATTGACCTTCTTGCCCCTCCTAAAGTTTGGACCACATCCATTACCTCCACATAAAATTGGACATCCTTGGTCTTCTTGGTTCCCATGCCATGGTATGGTTATGAAAATGAAAATGAAGCAAAGTAATCATCTTTCTTCCTCTTCCATGAAAACCAAGCTCTCTAAATTCTATATCAAACTCTAGTTCAAAATATTTTAGATCAGGCTGCTCCCATAACTCTCTTACTGGCTTGAAAAATCCTTGAAACTCTACATTGATTTTATTTTTCCTATCCCTCTCTTGTTGTTCTTCCTCAATTTCATTAGGATCATACATTGACCTTCTTGCCCCTCCTAAAGTTTGGACCACATCCATTACCTCCACATAAAATTGGACATCCTTGGTCTTCTTGGTTCCCACACCATGGTTTGGTTATGCAAATGAAAATGAAGCAAATTAATCATCTTTCTTCTTCTTCCATGAAAACCAAGCTCTCTAAATGCTATTTCAAACTCTAGTTCAAAATATTCTAGATGAGGCTACTCCCATAGCTCGGTTACTCACTTGAAAAATCCTTGAAACTCTACATTGATTTTATTTTTCTTGTCCCTCTCTTGTTGTTCTTCCTCAATTTCATCAAGATCATACATTGACCTTCTTGCCCCTCCTAAATTTTGGACCACATCCATTACCACCACATAAAATTGGACATCCTTAGTCTTCTTGTTTCCCACACCATGATATAGTTATGCAAATGAAAATGAAGAAAAGTAATCATCTTTCTTCCTCTTACATGAAAACCAAGCTCTCTAAATGGTATATCAAACTCTAGTTCAAAATATTTAAGATGAGGCTGCTCCCATAGCTCTCTTACTCACTTGAAAATTCCTTGAAACTCTGCATTGATTTTATTTTTCCTATCCCTCTCTTGTTGTTCTTCCTTAATTTCGTCAGGATCATGCATTGACCTTCTTTCCCCTCCTAAAGTTTGGACCACATCCATTACCTCCACATACAACTGGACATCCTTGATCTTCTTGGTTCACATGCCATGGTATGGTTATGCAAATGAAAATGAAGAAAAGTAATCATCTTTCTTCCTCTTCCATGAAAACCAAGCTCTCTAAATGCTGTATAAAAATCTAGTTCAAAATATTTTAGATGAGGCTACTCCCATAGCTCTCTTACTCGCTTGAAAAATCCTTGAAACTCTACATTAATTTTATTTTTCCTATCCCTCTCTTGTTGTTCTTCCTCAATTTCATTAGGATCATACATTGACCTTCTTGCCCCTCCTAAATTTTGGACCACATCCATTACCTCAACATAAAATTGGACATCCTTGGTCTTCTTGGTTCCCATGCCATGATATGGTTATGCAAATGAAAATAGAGCAAAGTAATCATATTTCTTCCTCTTCCATGAAAAACAAGCTCTCTAAATGTTATATCAAACTCTAGTTCAAAATATTTTAGATGAGGTTGCTCCCATAACTCTCTTACTCAATTGAAAAATCCTTGAAACTCTACATTGATTTTATTTTTCATATCCCTCTCTTGTTGTTCTTCCTAAATTTCATCAAGATCATACATTGACCTTCTTGCCCCTCCTAAAGTTTGGACCACATCCATTACCTCCACATAAAACTTGAAATCCTTGATCTTCTTGGTTCCCATGCCATGATATGGTTATGCAAATGAAAATGAAGTAAAGTAATCATCTCCTTCTCTGTTGGCTAGAAGAATGCATGCTTAATGTTTTGATACATGATATCAACTCTCTCTTCTACTCTCATGGTTGACTACCGAAATCCAGTATGGTGGGCCTTCATATTTCTAGTCATCTTTATTCCTCTTCCACGAAATGTTGGCCTGATCCACACGTCTACCAACCTAATTGCCTTTGTTTTTGAAAGCTGAAGTTTCTCCTGAGTCACGAATGTAGCTCTCGCTACCTTTTCAGAATCTTTCATTACTACAAATCATCTTTGGGATTTAATCATTTGTACCACATGGTTGATGTGCTTTGAATCCTTGCATCTAAAGGAAATTTCCTTAACATAAATACTACTAGGGAATTTCAATGTTGCCATTGTAGTTGGCATTAAAGCTAGTACCTGCAACATTGAAAATTATTCTTATATAAGAATTACCTCCATCTTGTTAATTGGCTTGTAACACTCTTGATGGTGGCTACATGAAATATGATTATGATTCCTCTTCTACATCAGAGGGTTTGTATCCTTGATCTAACTCTTTTGAGTTATCAAAATCAAAATCACTAGCTTCCATATTCAAAAATTCCCAGCCAACATCTTCAATAAATTTATTTGGATAATCAATAATAGTCTTCAAAATTGGCCACCGGTCCAAGTTCATTCTACTTTCATAATACTTTATATCCATGGATTTCAGCCATCTCTTGATGCCATTAAGCAAATATTGAGGAATGGTGTACATGAAAAGTACATCTTTCTTCCTCTTTCACCAAATTATAGCCTTATCCACAAGTTTGCCACCCTAATTGGCTTTGTTTTTGAAACTTGAAGTTTCTCCCGACTCACCAGTATTAGCTGTAACTTTTTTGAAATTTTATTATGGTATGTGCACTTTGATATGATGTAATATGATTATGGTTTCGTCTCATATGTTGTAATATTAGATATATATAAAAAAAAAATTATTGCATGAAATAAATAATAATTTTTCATTCTAAATGGTTTTTTTTTGCAGAACACGGGTCTTCCAAAAGATCAAGATGATCCTCAACATGATATAGATCCACAAAATATTGGTTCTTTCAGTATAGATCAAATGGCAAAGGATGTTTATGATGTAGATATAGAAGACACCGAGGCCGATGACAATGATGATGACGACAACGACGACGATGTTGTTGTTGATGATGATGATGATGATGATGATGGTGATGGTGATGGTGATGATGATGATGATGATGATGATGATGATGATGATCACGATGGTGATGATGATGACGAGATAGTTGGTGGTAGTAACTAGTGACATTCATGATCTTATAGACTGCATCATGGATCATTGTTGATATATCATTATGAGGACTCTTTTCATGGTTACTATCATATGTATCATTTTCACGGCCTACAGTACTATATTATTGAGTTGTATCATATTGACATGTATCATTTTCACTATATCATTTGGACATGTATCATCTTGACTTGTATCGGTTTGAGTTACATAATTTATCAATTTTATTTATATCATTTGTACATGTATCATTTTGACATGTTTTTGATGTATTGGTATATTTGACTTTCACTTATTTTAGTTATATATGATGATGAGCTTATCAGTATTGACTTGTCAATTTATATATATTAAAAGTAGTCGATGATTTTTGGATGGATATTTATTACATATGATGATTTGAATTTACTGTTCAGGATGGATTTTGTCAAATTCAATTAAATTATAGATATTTGACAAACTTGTTTTAATTATAGATGATGATCATGTTACAATAATAGTTCAACTGGTGATGAAAGGTAAAATTAATGCTTGGCACCTCAATAATGTAATTGAACAAATTAGAGAAGTGTTAAGCTCTTTTGGTTGGTAATGACATTGAATAATATATGTACTTTTTTATCTTTACAAGCAATACAAAAAATTTGTGTTAGTGACCCAAAAAAAAATATTATCTTGTTATTTAATCATATGAGTTAAATAATTAAATTACTTATTCTATAATCATATGAGTTATTTAAGAGGCACGATATATTTAACTAATTAAATTAAAAAAAAAAATATTAAATTAATAAATGGAAGCAAAACAAGAATCATTTTTAGAATAAAAAAAGGAAGCAACAATGGAAGCCAAACTAGAAGAAAACCAGAAGCAATCTTGGAAGAAAAATTGGAAGAAAAATCGGAAGCAAAACTAGTAGCAAAATCGGAAGCAAACCTGGAAGCAAAATCAAAAGCAAAATTGGAAGCAAAACTGGAAGCCAACTTGGAAGCAAAATTGGAAGCAAAATTGAAAGCAAAACCAGAAGCAAAACTAGAAGCAAAATTCAAAGCAAAATCGGAAGCAGAACTAGAAGCAAACCCAGAAGAAAAACTGGAAGCCAAATCATAAGCAAAACTGGAAGCAAAACTGGAAGAAAAATCGGAAGCAAAATTGGAAGCAAAGTCAAAAGCAAAATCGGAAGTAAAAGTGGAAGAAAAATTGGAAGAAAATTTGGAAGCAAACTTGGAAGCAAAATCGGAAGAAAAACTAGAAGCAAAAATGGGAGTAGACATAGAAGCAAAATCGGAAGCCGAATTGGGTGCCAATTTTGATGTTACTTCCAGCGTTATTTTTGGCGCTGTTTTAGGCGACTAAAGAGGCGTTAGTTCTCGACACTATTTTGGGCGCTAACATGGATGTTGTGATTTATTGGCGCTAACTATGGTGCAAAGTCCGGCGCAACAGTCGACGCACAAGTCAGCACCCAAGTCGGTGCCCATAAGACCATGCTTTTTTGTGTCGAGTTTAGCGCCAGCGAAATCACCCGATTCATGGACTGAAATACACTAAAATTCGGTGCTATTTTAAGCACTATTTTCCTGTTTTGTTGTAGTGAGTGGAGTTGAAAAAAATCAAAACCAAAGATTCTTGAACTTAAGAATTCCACATGGAACATTTAAAATTGGAAATAGATGACCAAGCCTTTGAAAAAAAATCCATTCTAAATCATGTCACATGTCCAATCAAATTAGATATCTAGATCTATAAAAAATTTGAATATATATCTAGTCATGTATCTAAAAAATATGTCATATAAATAAATTTAAATAACTTAAAGCTCTTGGTACATATAATCTGGATCCTCTCTCTCTTTAATTATCTCTAAAATATTTTCATGATCTTCAATAGGAAACCTCCAGTTTTGTTCAAGACACATCCTCTTTTAGGTAAAGTTTCAAAATTTATTTGTGTTGCTAAAACTAAGTGACTATAATGTAGAACCTTTTTTCTTAGCATATAATCAACAAATATGATACCATTTTTATCTAGATATTTATTTTTTGATAATATGTGCCTTCGATAATGACTGATCCAATGAGATACTCTTGTCCATCACCATCTATCATCGATTTCACCAATTTGCATTTCTGTTTTGTACATCTTAACTTAGATAGTAATCTACACCTTTCGCATTGTCAGGATCTGCAACAACAGTGAAAATATCTACTGTACACACCATGTAGTACAAAAATATATAAATATAACTATGCTTGACTTAAGTAGAATATATAAATCACTTTTAAGTAAATATAAAATATACTTGTAACAACTAAATTAGATACACTGTAATCAATTAAATATAGAGGATTATAGACATCGAAATTGTCATTAACTTCAAAAGGAGGAATTGATACTATTTGTTTCATTTCCCATTGTGAAACATACCCATCTCTAATATTCCCACATTGAACAATATTTGCATTGGCCTCAATGCAATCAACAAAAAAATATGATTTTTCTTTCACATTAATTGCATAAGGATTGCTACATCCCATTATCACGATTTAATGCAAACTTCTAATACCATTAGTTGTTTGAAAATTATAAGGATTTGATCAATCAATATCTATAAATTACAAACGTCCAAGTGATTAAAAAGTGTATATATATATATATTTATTTTTGAAAATTCAAATTTCATTTGTACACATTGTGAAATTTAAATAACAAATTCTTGACTATGTACCTTTAACTTCCCAAAAATATCTTGTGTTGTATATTGAGTCGCGAGTGGAAAAATGAATTTTGCACCATTCAACAATTTCATTTGCATTATGTATGGCATTACTTGCAAGTACATGTTGGAAAAATTTGTCAAGTTAAGAGGTTTGAGAATTTAATTTAGTTTAAATAGATTTTTTTTTTTTAATTTCTATTCCATATATGGTGTTACCTGCAAGTTCATGTTGATGAAGTGCACGCTTCACACATGATCTTGCTCCATAATTCTCTCATTTTCCATGTCCACTCTCATAAAAATTCCACAAAGAATTGGTGCCACGTCTAACATGTTGTTGGTTTAACCATTTAAAAGATTTTGCAGACTTAAATTATCCTATGAAGTTACAAATAATTTCATTCAAACCAAATTAGTTGAAAAAAATAGATATATATATGTATAAACACACATATATACATACACAACATGTATAAGTAATTGAACGATTTAAGTCTCAAAGTAAAGTAAATAAATTTAATTAAAAAAATTAACACTTACCAACACATTCATTAGACCATATCTAGTGTTGTTCAAAATTTATGGCATGTTGTCTTAAGTCTTCAAAAAACATTTTGAAACAATGGGCTACATAGTTTCAATCATGACCTGTATAATCACTGATATAAAAGTGAACCTCTTTGATGATAATTCGTCCATCTTTGCTACTTTACAAGCCATCTATATGTAACTTGACATACCTATAAAAAACTTGCACAAAGATTGTAACTTTCTCTAAATGATAATATTGACTTTGAATCTCAGTTTAAGGACTAAATGTATAATTCTCAGATAAATCTACAATAGAGAGAATACAACTTGGTGGAAAGCAATTCTTTTAGTCACAAAATTTCCTAGTTTTCTATCTTGCATGATGAAATGTTGGATATGTGGATACATGATATTGCAAAATTTATTCATAAATTCACTGTAAGACAATCCACTCTCTTTAAGAATTTTTTTTGGCCTCGACTCCTAACTTCGTTGAGTATTTCTCATATTCAAATCTCTTCCAAATAACTTGCATTGAATGATCAATATTGTCAACTTGTAAAATATTCTTCAAATTTTTGCAATCATTAAATATATTTTTTATACACTGTACATTAAATTCATTAGAATCTTCTAATTTTTTCACATATAAGAGACTTCACAAATTGTGTTGTGCTTCAAGGGATGGTTATATTTGGATTAATTACTGACATAAATTTTTTATATGACTCTAGATGTAGATAAAATTCAACATGATTTCGACAACAACAAGTTTCACATAATTTATTTATACATACAAATGATAGTCGTAGTGTCTCAAACATCCTTTGAAAAATCTTGACATCTAAAAATTCTTGCTTGAATGCTTCAAAAATTTCAATTTGTATTGTATCTATAAATGTTTTGGATGAGAAATTTTTGTACCATCTTCACCTATTATTTGTATAGTGTCCCTTCTATTGGAAGAAACACGAGAGTGGTTGGTCCAATATTCAATCACCTATTTCTTTACATCTTCTGAAATTCTATCTTTTCAGGGAAACCTACAAATATTTATCCATTTTTCTCAATATTTTCATCTAATCTATCTCTCTTTTCAATACACCTTTCAACAGTTCTCCTAGAAACATTTAGTAATTTAGAAATTGCTTGAACTTGTCTTCTATGTGATAATTTATTACTAGAAATTACAGTCATCAATGCTCTACGTGCAACACTTGGATCACTAGCTTGACTCTTGTTTTCAATACAATTCAATGCTTCTTGCACGTTTTCAATAATTGTTTGTTTTAATGAACCTGATGACTTTTTCCTATTATCAAACCCTAACAACTCCAAAATAGGGGTCATTTATTTTCTCCTAAATAACTTTGCAAATAATTGTGCTCTTCCAATTAGAGTTTTTTCTTCAAAAAAATCATCCCTTATTATTTTAGAGTGTAATTTTATTGTGCTTTTAGATAACATATCTTCAGATGAAATATTATTGAAAAGAGAATCCTCATCCATCTCCATTAGATTTTCCATACCATAGAAAAAATTTATATTACTAGGTTCAATTTGTTCTTGTACCTGTACGCCACCTTGGTCATCAATAATTTCCATGGTTTGTTCTTGAGTAGATGTTCCTTCATTCACTTTTCTCTTCTTCCTATTTTTTATCATACTTCCTCTTTCTTGTCCTTTGACTCCCCATCACAAATTTCTCAAATTTGAATTCACCTACATACAAATGTATGCACATTCTTTCAATGAATCTAGTTAATATTACATAACTAGAACACTAAATATTGTTTATTTGTTAAAGCCAAAGTAAAAAAACAAAAGAAATTATAACATTGGTTTTCAAAACTCAATGAGAGTATAAATACTATAAGCACGATCTATAACCTCAAGCATCATCTAAATTTCATATATAGGGAAAATTCATGTGTACACAACATGTAAGAAATAATTAACATGAGCCACACACTTGATTATTCTCTAGTATCTTTGTATCAATGTAAAAAAAAAACACAAATTTAAATAAAAATAAAGAAAAATCAAACAAAATAGGTCTTAACTAATGATATTGAAATAATTTGTCCCCAAGAAGATTACAACCATATTATATTAACATCATCATACTCAAATTTTGAATTTGTTTGAACTTGAATATAAGGGTCCTACATTACTTATGTTGTTTCTCTAGTGATATACGGTGATAAGAATATGTCCAACCATATGATAAATGTATATAGCCACAATAAATTTGTTCACCAATTAAAATTAAACCACAATAAAGGTTCATTAATTAAAATTTCTTTAAAAACATAAATTAAAAACATATCATGAGCATATTTGGTATATATCACTTGAAAATATTTAACATGTAACTAGATGCACACTAGATCATGATATTACTTACTATCACCACTAAATCCATCAATATGTGGATCTTTTTAATAAAATGTGTACTATAAAACATAAAAAAGAGAAACATCATGCTCGATATACCTAAATGTGTAGAGCACTAACTCATATTATAAATTTGACAAGACACAACATAATTTTTAATATCACATGTGATAAGGAAAGAAAATTAGATCATCATTAAAAAGGAATGTCATGGAGATCCTTGAACTACAAAATAGTTTAGAGACAAATAAGGGATAAATTAAATTGCATGTATCACAACCCTTTATGTATTCAAATAAGAGGTACTGTTACATGTATCATGTCAACCCTTACAATTTATTCAAAGAAGATAGGGTTATTTAGCATTAGATTTAGATAGCACATGAGATCATAAATAATGTGTTCACAAGAAATATAAACTAGATATAATATCAAGAATCACATGATGAAGCATCTAGCAATGAGTAACTCTAGAGGAAATGGGGAATATAAACTTGCACAAGTAGTTCAAGAATGTATAATGTAGGGTATGTGAAATTATGAATGAATAAAACTTGGGCTAACGAAGGAAATTTCAGTTAAACCTTTATTTTTGAGGAAGATAGTACACACCATAAAAGGATAAGAAGTATATTGTTTTTATTGGTTATAGGGCATGAAGAAGTTAGAAAATCATGCAAGTATGGATTTTCAAGAATGGGACTTGATCTCCAAGTATAATGTATAATTGATTCAAGTGAACCTAAGATGTGCCAACCTAATGCAAGAGCATGGGAAAACTTGGACACACATAAGGTTTGGAATGATCTAGTCAAGCTTTGATGATAAAATATAGATGGACAATATAGTCACATGTGGAGGATAGGATCCATAGAAAGGTATCAACATTATTTTCAATAAAATTCAATTGATTGAGTGTGAATTGGAATAAAATAGAATGAAAGAAGATCCTCAACAAAGAAAAATGAGGAAGGAGAATGGAACACATAAGTGCTACAAGAACTACTAGAATATAATAAAATTTCACAACATAGAGGAAATTATACCTAAAGAAGGTACAAAGGTTTCCACAAAATACATCAAAGAAAAAAAAGTAATATAAGTGAGGTGTTCAATCCATAGTAAAGGAGGTTGGAAAAAGGGAGTAAGGATGGAGAAGAAGGTAAAAGGGGAGAAAACAAAATATGATCTCATAGCAAAAAGTTGGGAACAATTAAAGGAAATGGACTTGGATAGAGGAGGTTTGTCTATTCCATGTAGGTGAGGTTGAGAGAAAAAAACATATTAATCATGCTAAAGTATGAGTGTCTAGGGAAGGATGAGTCAATCTTGATGAACTTTGAAGAGCATGAAACTACTGCTTCATCTCATTTGTGAATAAGGATTCATGTATTATTTCAAACCTAAGGAGTTTGATGTAGGGGCACAATAGGTTGGATAAGGAAAATTATGTAAAAACATAGGGTGAACACATGAGAGTAGATCATGTTATAAGGAAGGAGCTATGCACAAGAAAAAGGGATGGAACCCACACATGAAAAATAAATGAAAATTAGAGAAGAGAAGAGGTGCAAGGGAAACATGATTGTGAAAAACCACATAAAATGAGGACATGACTAATGCCTCAAGAAGATAGTTATCTAAAATTTATAATGATTATCTAAAACACACTAGGTGAAGTTAAGCATACTTTTACAAATTTCATAGTACAAGTTTGTAGGTGCACTTGAATGATCCAAAATTATGGGTCATTGTATGTGTACACCATAACCTAATAACCCTAGTTCTCAACCATATTCAAATGAAAAATAGTGAAAACTAACTTCAAATGCACCCATGAAAAGAGTGACATAATCAATTATAAGTTGAAGATCAATGTGTTGGAGTTGAGAAAATACAACTTCATAGGAGCCCAGTGACCTTTGCAAACAAAGAATACCTATTACAAGGAGAAGCAAGGAGAAGCAACAAAGAGAATGCTCAAGAATGTGGAGCTCTGTATTCACCCAAAATGTAAAATGAATAATAATACAAAAGAGAAGTTTTCAACCACATATAGGTCAAAGAAGTCCTAAAAAGGAAAACCCTAGGCTTGCACATTAATAATTAATAAAGTAATTAATTATTATGCACCTAATGTTAGCTTAAGTGTAAAAGAGATAAAAGGGAACTTTAAGTAATTAAACAAATATTGTTTAATTAATAAAGTGAATAGCCAATTACTCTAACACCCCCCCTTAAGCTAGACTTAGGGAGAAGCTAAAACCTAGAAGAAGCTACTGAAAGCAAAGACAATGGGTCCCAACAACAAGGCCAAATCAGGTACCCAAGTACAAAGAAATCTCTATGAAACGGAGAAAAAGGAGAAAACCCAATGGGAAAAAACTCCTCTCCAAAAAGAGATGAAAAAAAGAAAGTACAAATGGAATTTCTCAAGAGACTCTCTTAAGAACATATGTAGATATACAATCAGATACCCCCCCATGAGAGAGAGTGGAGACTCCAAAGCCCCCCCAAAATGAGAGAACCCATGTGCCAATGATCAAACCAATGTGTCTCCTCAGAGGAAGAAACAGATCCAACGGTCGAAGAAGAGGAAATCCCCGGATGTGAGGTGAAAATGAAAGTCCTGGATGATGCGCAGTGAATAACAGAACAACAACATGAGTGTATGAATAACAAAATGGTGAATCAAACAACTCAAGATGATCCTGAAATGGAATCTCCAATGAAGAAGGGATAACAGGTGTGCTGAATCTGTCATCTGTGAGGAAAGGAATATCCTTAGATATGGCCTCAACAACTGCACTTGATGGCTTGATGAGTGGAGCAACAATGTTAGTCACAGCTGAAGAGGTATCCTGCTGAACAAATGTGATCTCAACAGGAGGAAGAGGTGTAGAAGTCTCAACACTAGTCTCATGAACAGATGGAAGAACACATAAGTTCAAGTGACCAAACTTCTCCTCAGATACTGCAAGCTCTCTTTTAGAAAGAGAGGGAGATGGTGGACCAAATTGTGTAAATGCATACAATCGGGAAGAATGATCAACTATCCCTGTTGCAAAAATGTTGCCAGTCTAAATGTCTCTGATGTGCACTGAATCAGGTGTGAACTCAACTGTCTTCCTTGTCCCACTGTGAGCAATCTGATAGATGGAGAGAAGGTTAGTGGAAAAATATGGAGCACATAGTATATCATTGAATGTACCATCATCAATATTGATAGAACCTTTCCCACATACACTCATATAAGTGTTATTACCCATCGATATGTGTGGTGAGGACGCAGCCTCGAAAGATGAGAACATGTCCTGAGAAGATGCCATATGGTGTGAAGCACCTGAATCCAGTAGCCATCTAGATGAATGTGAACTGGTGGTTGCACATAATGCATGACCCTTATTTGGGGCTTGTCCATCTATCTGGAATGATGAGGATGAAGAAGAAGACCCACCTAAAGTAGATGAAGAAGAGTGATGAATATGGTTCCTCTCAAGGAGAGCTGTCAAATCTGAAACCTATTTTGCATATCCATCTATCTTCTTCTCATAACACTTGGACTCATCATGTCCTGGCTTAGTACAATAAGCACACTTAGTTCTATCTTTCTTCGATGTTTCCCCCTTAGGAGAAGGTGAATCAAAAGTCTTATGTGAACTAGAATCCTTCCAATGCTCTGTGGTCTGTGGTTTTGGTTTATGCTTCTGCTTATGCTTCCCCTGATATGACTGTGCTACCAATGCTTGGTGTGGTGATCCTAAGAGCATATCCATCTGAGAAAGGTGTGACTGCTCACGAGACAAACGCTCACAAAACACATCAAAGGTAGGCATGGTAAAACTGGCACCCAAACCATCCATGGTGGAATAGAAGGAAGAAGCAAATATCTTAAATGGACCACGAAGCTTCAAAAGAATCAAGTAAATGCACTCGGTGCCTGACCTATTTTTGCCACAACCCTGTAAAATAGTGCCGATAGTTTTGAACTTGTTCGAAAAATTCTCAATAGTGGGAAATGATTCAGGTAACAGTGAAGTCAACTCTACCTCAATTTGTAATGCTCGAAACTCATTAATGGCCCCAAAAAGTGTCTCAAACTTCAACCACATGGCTCGAGGAGTGAGCAAAGCATCAAGGTGAAACAAAAGACTGTCTGAAACATGCATGCATAGCAAACCCATAGCTTCATCCATCTTGTTCCTGTGCTGCATAATCTCAAAAGGACACTGCAACTAAGGCTAAACCTCATCTAAACAAGACCACAACCCTCATAACCTAAGTAGCCTCATCATTTGAGACTTCCAAGTGTGATAGTTGTGTGATGTGAGTAACTCAACTGAGGAGTTTGCCATGAAACCCTACACCTGTACCTGCTTGTGTTTTTTATTATTATGTGATCTTTCAGAATAGATAGAAGATGCAGAAGGGTTTGATTTTTTTGAGAGTTTTGGTGTTTTGGTTTTTTGATATAAATGATAGAAAGCAAGAAAAAAACACCTCCCACAAAAGATAAACCCAAACCCTAGTACAAACTAAGAAAGAGGAAGCAATGCAAAGAAAAAAATACTTCAAAACAAATTATCATGTACCTAGTGAAAATTATGATAAAATAAATCACATATCTGAATAGAGCATGTTGAGAGCTTTCCAACACCTATTCGAGTTTGAAAAACGGAGTTCGTTTGCACCTTTTACGGCCCTGGAAGTGAAGAAAAAAGACCCCACTTTGACTAGAAAAATAATATCCATACTGGTAAAATTTTGAAAAAATTCTTGTACCATCAGATTGGTACCAAAACCAACTTTTCAATGCCTATTTCCATTTGAAAAATGGAGCTAAAATGCTCGAGTTACACCCGATTTAGTGCAAGTTACTCCAATGTGCCCAATAAGACCTCCATGACCCTCAAGGGCTTAAAAAAAAGGGCCCCTAGTCCTATCAGCGACCAGGGGTTTGGCGGCCAGGGGAAAATTCATAGCCCTTGGTCATGAACGTGATTGTGGGCGAATGTTAGAAGGGCCAACAGGGGCATCGGGGGAGGTCGACCGACGCGGAGCGAGTAGCGGCCAGGCAGCGCGGGTGGAGCAGTGGCCGAGCGGTGGCCGGGCGGTGCAGTGCCTGGGCAGTGGTCGTCGAGCGGCTCACCGGTGGTGCGGCTGGTCTGTACAAGCAACACAAGAAATATAAAAAAAAACTTTGTTTTTTTTTTATTTTTTTAAATTTTTTTTGCGATTTTTGCTGCAGACGGAGTGCCCTAGGGTCGTATGGCCTTAAGGAAAAAATTTGTTTGCTTCCCTAGTCGACTGTAACCAAAATCGATGAGTGAATACTTGATTTAGGGGTTTTTGGGCTCTGCAAATCCAATGGCAATGTCCGTTTGGGTCCAAAGTGAACCCAAAAATAGGAGTATGCTGAATCCACCGAAAAAAACTTTAGAACCCTAGATCTGCTTCCAATGCAAAAAATCTCAAAACGAGAACAAGTAGCTGCAAATTTGAAGCTTTGATACCATGTTGGAGTTGAGAAAATACAACTTCATAGGAGCCTAGTGACCTCTACAAGAAAAGAATACATGTTACAAGGAGAAGCAAAGAGAAGCAACAAAGAGAATTCTCAAGAATGTGGAGCTCTGTATTCAACCAAAATGTAAAATGAATAATAATACAAAAGAGAAGTTTTCAACCACATATAGGTCAAAGAAACCTTAAAAAGGAAAACCCTAGGATTGCACATTAATAATTAATAAAGTAATTAATTATTATGCACCTAATGTTAGCTTAAGTGTAAAAGAGATAAAAGGGAACTTTAAGTAATTAAACAAATATTGTTTAATTAATAAAGTAAATAGCAAATTACTCTAACACAATGTACCTTCAAAAATAGCTCTTCTTTTATTGAAATACTTATTTTGTCGAAATATGTCTTCTTTTTTATTTTCTCAAATTTCCTTGAATTGAAATATATATATATATATGGATGCTTTTCAGCCTTACATGTTTTGACCGACAAACTATCGATCGAGCATGTTCTGGTCAGAAGGCTTTCAACCAAAAATGGTCTGGCCGAAATTGTTTAGTTGGCATCCTACTTTAGCCAACTTAGGTTTTTTTAGACTTTTCTAAACCTTTCAACTTCAACTAAGTATTTTTCAGTCAAAATGATTTTAAAAAATTAAAATTAAAATACTCTTTTGTAGAGCTTGAAGTGGTGAATCCAAATATGTAATTTTTTAAAAAAATTGATTAGTTTTAATATATATGTTTTTTAAATAATGCAAGTAGGTTTCTAAAGTTAAGAAAGAGGCTGATTAGAATTTTTTTTTAAATAGTAAAACATATTTTTAAAAATGAAAAATTTATGGTGCAATATAGGAGAGAATCCTCTTCAAAAGGGTATAATTTGTTTTTTGAAAATGATAAAAAATGTAGACAATAGTTGATGTCAAATGAAAACTATCAAATTCTAGTAAGTTTGACTTTAAAACATTATTACAAGAAAAATATACATAAAAATTTGATTTTTTTTTGGAGAAAAAAAATAAGGGGAAAATGAAGGTTTTTTCAATTTGTTTCTTGATGTCAACTAAATGTTACTTTTTCCTAAAATTTTCAGCATTCCAAAATCTATTCTTAAATTGATAAAAAATAATGATTTTTTTTTAATTTTTTTTTGGAAAATTACAAGAATAAACTTCATCAAGATTTCTACATTTCATTAGTTTACATCATTTTGAAATTCAAAACATAAAGACCACTTTTATGTGGTTGAAGTTCAAATTTTTTTTTTGTTGTTGGTTGATTCCTTTATAAAATGTGACATAGGTTTGTGCTTTTACCCTGAAGGATGTGGCTTTAATATGGTTTATGGGTTTGGGGAGAGATGTTCCTGATTAGAATACTATGAAGACAAAGTTTCTGAAGAAATACTGAGACTATTGTAGAGGAATTGATAGAAGAAGAGGATATTTTTAGGATGTCTCAAAAGGAGGATGAATCTTTGGAAGACTACATGGAAAGATTCCAATTTTACCTTAAAAAATCCCACAAAATAGGCTCTCTGATGAGTCTCTAAAGCTAATATTCTTAAGAGGGATTAATGAGGACTATATGGATGCACTTAATCTCATTAGGGAAGGAGATGTTTCTTAAGAACCATTTGAGGAGAATTGCAAGGCATGGAGAAAGTATTCAAGGTCTTCAACAAAGAAGGTCAGAGGAGATACAACATCTTCCATCATCAATACATCTAATGGAGTCTCTAGAGTGGAATAAAGTAACCTATTGTCACACATGAAAGAAGACATCATAAGCCATTTGGCTACCCAATTAGAAACTCTACATGTAAAGAAAAAGAAAGAAGCGGCAGAGGTGGTCCTTATTGAATTCTACCCTAATTGTAGATAGAGAAAAGCTAATTACAAGTGAAAAAGAGTGGAAAGTATTTCTAAGGACAGACCAAGGAAAACAAAATTTTAAGCACTAGATGGTGAATATGGACAAGTGTTCTATATTGCTAAAAGGAAAAAATGGTAGCCAAGACAAGGTATGCCTCAAGATCCTTTGAATTATAATATACCATTTTTAGTTAGCAATCAAAATTTCTCTAGTTGGAACCCTCAGCCTTGGGAAAATACACAAAACCAATGGAAAAATCCTCAATCAAAGGGTATGTGCAGGATCATCATGGAAAAAACAGGCCCTTAAGTTGCAATGAAAATTCAGAAAATTTGAGTTGGACAACTTGACATAGAAATTTGAATAAGTTATCTATATTATTTCAAAAATATGTAAGAATAGAATCTGTCGAAAATTGAATGTAGTTTCTAAAATACTAGGTTAATTTTTGTAAAAACAAAATCTATTTGGTGAAAATTTGAAATTTCAATGCAGTAGTACTAAAATTTCAGGGAAAAAATAAGTAGGTGTCTGTTTGACCACCCTAACCATAATAAAATGATAACACATTTTTATAAGATTTTAAATATAAGTAGAGGACTCATGTCCAGATGTGATGCATATTCTTTTTGTAATTTGTTTTCAAATAAATAATTAAATATGAATTTTTTATTACAACTTTTAAAAAATATAAAAACTCGTATGTCTGACCACTTTAACTTGGTCAAAACTTCATGAAATTCATTTTTTTTTAATCCTATAGTATGCTAAGCATAGAGAATAACAAGACACACATGTTTTGATTCAAAAAAATGGATACCATTGAAATTTATATATGTTTTTATATCGACTATCAATTAGAATTTTAATTAATTCTTAATAAAAAATAAATAATAATAATTTCTATTAGATTCTAAGTAAAATATAATTTATATTGGTAGAAAGTCAGAAGCTCTTTATAAACCTCCTTTGTTTCATCAATTTTGGGTAAATAAAAAGTCGCCAAACACATGGGCTTAAGTCTAGGAAAGCAGCAATCTGACCTGATCGGAATGAAGGAATGGAATGGAATGGAAGGAATGGAAGGAATGGAAGGAATGGAATGGAATGGAATGGAATGGAATGGAATGGAATGGAATGGAATGGAATGGAATGGAATGGAATGGAATGGAATGGAATGGAATGGAATGGAATGGACTGAATGGAATGGAATGGAATGGAATGGAATGGAATGGAATGGAATGGAATGGAATCACACTCTCCCTCTCTCCCTATCCCCCTCCCTCTCTCTCCATTTAAAAACATTAATTTTTAATAAAAATTCAATGTAAACTCTAGTTTTTGATAAAAATCAATAGAAAACCCTATTTTTCATAAAATTTTCATAAAAGCTACTTCAAATTAAGAGAATATACTTGAAAAATTGATTAAAACATTTAAAAAACCAAATACTTACCTTTGAAATAGGATATCTGATAGAAGCAAATATCGGATTTTCGATTTTACTTGTGCACCCAGGTGCAAATAGTGAGAAATGAAGTTATAAAAGCCGGTTGGCTTTTAAATAATGTTTCCACAAGTCATATATCCAATCCAAATCGGATATCTGATTTTTAGAAACTAGGTTTGGGCTTTGGTTCGGCTAAATGTACTAACACTCGAACCTAGAAAATTCAACTCGGCATTTATGCATTTTTGAGTTGATCCAAAACATGATTTTTTTTAATTTCCACTTTTTGGCCCATCATGATCTTGCACATACCCCAAAATGGAACCAACAACAATAAAACATGTGGCCACAACAAAACTATCAAGGATCCAATCAGAATGTCATTGTTCATTTCCTTTTGTAGACTATGTAGGAATTTCATTGTTCATTGCATTTTGTAGACTTAGATTGTTTTGTTAATAAAATAAAATGAAGGAAAAACTTAATTTCTTCAAGCAACGATTCTTGCCTAAAGCCCAATCACTCATGATTAGGTTTGCTACAACAAGGAATTTATAGCCAACAACTATTTGTGTTACAATATTGAATCCCAACCAATGATAGGTCTTAGTAGTGTAGTTTACATAGGTCACAATATTAAACAAGAACCCATATAGAATCTGATAGCCTCCCTTGCCATTAGGGCTCCTGAGATTCCTTAAAAGGATATGATAGTAAATTTTTTCATCCTGACACATAATTCCCAACCCAAAACCAATCTTCATTTTCTTCTCACTCACAGGTGTGTAGAGGCGATGATTGACAAAATAAGCTATGAATGCACCAAAGGTCCAATAGTAGGAGAAGTATCTAAACACATTAGAAGTGGGGGAAGTTGCATGGTTGAAACTATGAACAAAAAATGTCTCTAAAATACATTTTAAGTAGTGAAAGAACCAATAGTACATTGCATAGGTCTGAACAGGGTGCATAACTCGTTCAACAAGATAACCAAAAAACTTGTACACAAGGCTAAATGGGTATTTCTTTTGGGAAAAGGAAAAGAGACAATATCCTTGCATGGAATGAACTAGATATTGTCATGTTATAGAGTAGTCTACATCTTCCAATATCCTATATTTGATGTGTATACTATAACATAATGCAATTAATTGTAAGCATTACTAGAAGCATGATATTTCCTCCAGGGTTTATAAGTTTATATAAAAAAATTATAGAACAAAAGCCTAAATGAAACTAGGTTGCTTCAAAATCTAGAAAAAAGACAAGAAAGAAACTAAATAAAAGTTTCATGAAGAGGCAAGAGACAAATATTTAGAAGAAGGTATCTCAAAGCACAGGTACATATATGGCATGATGCATGCATAGCTCATTTAAACTAAAATGCTAAGTTTAACACAATTTGTTAAATCATAAGCATGCCCCTGATGTTTAAATGACTAAATTAATATGTTCCCAAAACAAAGAAGACCGGGTGAAAGATCAAAGGTAATTTTGACAAAACACATACCCCTAAATAATAATTTTAAGACATTTAAATTACTAAGTTTAACGGTGTACTTTTCCATGCATTATAGATGTAAATTGAGAATGTCCAAATCATCAAATCAAAAACAACTCATACAATATTGAAGCACTGGTGAACATCATAAACTATTCAAGTAAAACGTACTATTTACTTATGATCTTCAATAAAGGAAACTGAAACATTTGGTTTCCCTTGTTAAATGTGATTTTTAAAGATATGAACATGGGATATACTGAAACCTATCCACATTCAATTGGAAAAAACTTGAAATGTCAAATAGTACCACTTAAAGTCTTAGAATATAAAAGAAGCCTTTGCATCTAAAATTATATGAGAGTGGCATCTATATAGATTATTCCTAATTGAGATATATATTTTATTATGGTTTTATATAAAAAAATTATATAAAAATATTTTATTATATACTCAAATAATCCATCTTCAGGGGTAGGGTTAACTAAACTTCTATTCTTCACAAGATTAGCCTACTCAATAGGAAAGAGAATCACACTAATGGGAGTGATGATAGCTGCATGTATAATTCTTGTGTGTTTGGTGTACTTCTCGTAGTGGGGAGGCGTGTTCTTTCCACCTTCCAAAGAATTTATTTCTCTCTTCTAGCAATATCTTAGGACCATGTAATTTCCAGAATCCTTGTCCATTTGAACTTCAGGACAAATCAATCTTGACAACACCATTAAAACATAAATCAAGATAAACACCAATTTATCAACAAAAATATGTGGTAAAGACAACATTGATTTTTCCTCAATGAAACCAAATACAAAGAAGGAAAATACACATAGAAAACTATCAAAGAATAGGGTCAATGACCATATATCAATCTACCAAATATAATTTACCATAAATTATGATTAAATTCAAGCTCTAGAAACCAAATTTAAATTACAATAACTCTCTCAAACATTGTCACTTTAATAAATTATCATTTATATACAACATGTAATGCTTTTCAAAATAGATAAAAAAGGCATGTCCTCTGATAAAATTAATCTACCAAGAGATATGCCAATTTTCATTAAATATCACTTTTATTGTCTATTTTATGATAAGACTGAAAACCAGTGTTAATTTACCACAAAACATTGTCAAAATTATAGTGTCAATTGGTGAATACCTAATTTAATATCAAAATATTAATGATATATTTAGTTGGCAGTGGTAAAATTGAAATGGGTAATGAAACCAAAATTTGCATAAACCAAAACCAATTTCCCTACAATTGTTGCTTCAGCCTATTCACAATAAACTCAAACATTGGTTATCAGTTAAATTTTATTTTTTATAAACTTGATATTCTTTAGTTATGTTTGGTCACATTTATTCATCTTTAAATGAATTGAAATGTATTTAAACAAAGGTTTTGCAATAAAATATATTCTATGGCAATTGAAGACAACACTCAATGGACACCAATCCATATGTGTATTTAAAACCTTCAATGCATTGCAAAGATGAATTAATGGTCATTTTGGTAGTGCCAATAAAATAAAATCTAGAAAATAAATCAAAAATATAAAATACTTGATTTGACACTGAAAGTAAAATCCTCAAATTTCAAATAAAGTGGAACTATTGTATTAGATAGAGTAATGAACCACCAAAAAGATATGCAATTAGGGAAAGAGGATTCCCCAATTAGGGCCCTAGGGTTTTCTAGCTAAGAGCTTTGGTTGAGGAATAACTCTCTTTCACACTAATGATATGATTTTGGAAAGTTCATTTAAAGATTAGGGATTGATATGAAATTCCCTAAATGTTATAAACTAAAAATGGAAACTAACTAATAATGTAAATCTAGAAAATAAACTAAGTTGGAAAACATATTGTGATATGCAAATGATCTATGAAACACAAATAAAATATTACAAAAATGAACAAAACCAAAGAGGTGCACCTAGGAATGAGTTTCAGACTAGAAAACAAATTGGAAATGTTATTGATGCTGAAATTTTGGCCCACTGGGACACTTACGCTGTTCTGGGTGACCTAGTCCTAGATTTGGAAAACTACATCGAAGCCCATTTCAGCCAAATGGGTATCCAAATCTACAAAAATCTCTGAAAAATATGCATAGTGGGACTAGTTTGCCACAACTGGCGGGAATGTCCCTTTTGTCTTTTCTGAAAATCAGAAGGTGGAAATGGAGGTTCTTGATCTACACTTTATGCTCCTCTAGGTATTTGGTCCTGAAAGTGAAGATTTTGATCTCGAAGTATTCTCCAAGCTCCAACTAGGGTTTCTCCAACCTTGAAGGGCTTTGACACTTTGATGCCAACACTTCTAATCCTATTATTTGGCAAACCTCCAAATCACACAAAGAGAGAAATAAATGTCGGATGTTAGGGCATAGGGGTTTGCCTTAGTCAAACCCCTTTTAGATAATTAAATCGAATGAAAATACAAGATAATAAAACATGAATAAATGAATTTAGTACCTTTACATGATGAGAGACCTTGGATTGTTGCAGCAATGGTTATGGTTTCAACCCTTGAATGCTTCAGAAAAGATGTCTTGTTGACCTAAGATGTCTTGTTGACCTATGATGTAAAACCCTAGCTTGCTTGAGAAGATGAGAGATGGAGAATGGGAGAGTGAATGAATGGAAGAATTAGGGTTTTTAGAGAGAAAAATGAGAGGATAAACCATTATTTATACAAGCTATGCCCTAATTTCTCGAAAATGTCACTTGATAGGACGACACTAAGGTTTTGGGGGCAAATTCCTGCAAGATTTTTTATTTAATTTTGAATTTTATGTCAAAATGGACTAGGTCGCCCAACGTAGTGACCTAGTCCACTTGGAAAAATTCAAGTGGTGGTCAGGAATTCAGTGGTGTTAAATGATGTTTATAAGACTTGCCTCCCGAAACACACTTAAGTCGGGCCTAAAATTACATTAAGGGGTCATTATGTCATCAAAAAGGGTTGATTTTGTGATGACAAGCCTAAGAAAGTGTGAAAATGTTTTACAACACCTTGGCACAAGGCTTGGAAAGGGGTAAAAAGAGGTCAAAAATCCATAGGAAAGGGTCCAAATGAGCGAAAAGTGTCAAAGGCTACACTTTTTGGCAACAGCTAAAAATATTTCAATTTTGGATCTCATGATATATTGGTACTAAATTTTCAAAATCATTAGAGGTGATGACCAGTAAAATTCCTTCCAACATCAAGAATTTTTGAAATTTTTTAGAATACATCTATCAAATGACACAGAGAATTATAGGAGTGTATAAAAAAGGAACATAAGGGTATTCATGATGACTAGGTAAACATTCAAGGTCTGGAGATTATTAGGTATCCCAAATTGGATTAATTTTTTAGGTAGTTATAAAATTCATTTACTACTAACATGATTTTTTGGTATTCCACTATAGTTTCTTCAATAAAATATTAGCACTTCAAAATTCCACATTTATGGGCTTTAACATTGATCAATCATGTCACTTGCAACTCAAATTTCTCATATATTCAAGATTTTTTATGGCCCTTTGAAGTCTAGTATGTTATCAATATGTTGAAAGACAATAACAAATAGATCTCACACCTATAATGTGTATTTAAATCAATTGAATTGATTTTTCTTTTTATTGTAATAAGATTGTGCTTAGAAATGGAAGGAAAGCTATACTATTTTGAGAGATCCATTAGGAATTTAGTGGTTCTTGTTAGGATTCTACTACTTGATCTTGCCCAAAATATCCTTTCCGAGCAAGAATCCTTACAGCTAAGATGGTTGGACAATTGTACCCATCCTCATATGTTGTGAACATGTATCATTGACTTTTTTTTCCAAACAAAACTATAGTTGTTATAGAACATTCCTTCATTTGATTATGCAAATATATATAGAATCATATTTCAAATAGCTCCTTCAAACATACATTTCTCATCATTATTAATTTAATCTACAAAATAATATTAAACCTACAAAAATAATATTTTATACATAAAAAATAGAACAATCTAATGCATCATACTTTAAATTTCTTTATATTTTTCTATTGGTGTGACCCTTGCACCTCCTTCTGATGCAAGTTCTTGTTTAAGAAAGTTAAAATCAATATAACTAAACACTTTTAGGAATATTTTCTAGTACGATCGAACATTTAAGGAAAACTACTACTTTTTTGGGGTAGGGAGATTTATTTTTGATAAAACTTCATTAAAATTTTAAAATGTTGGAAATTAAAAGAATATTAGAAAGAATTTTTTTTTTTAAATAGTAGAGTATTATTTTATATTAGTAAAAGAAAATTAAAAAAAAAATTATTGTTTACATTTCTAAATCCTTGTTTAGAGTTTTTCTTTTAATTATTCACAAGTTAATAGCGAGTCTTTCCAGAGAAAAAATTCTTCCACTTTACTGATAAAGGGAGGTTGGTTAAATCTCTTGGAATTATAGGTTGATTATATCATCTACCAAATCCTCCTTGTGCAAAAAAGATGGTTGATTGTCTATATCTTTATTCAAAAAAATTAAGTTGGAAGGAAAATCCTTCAATAAAAAAACTCCCTTCAATTCTTTTGTTCAATATGATTAACCATTTTTTTTTTCTTATTTGGAGAAATAGTTTGATGATGTGACTTTGCCTCATGTCACCTATTAAATTTTGAAGAAGCTTCCTTCTAAATTTATTTTTCACATAGTCCAATTTTTTTTACAAATTCTACCTTCCTTTTGAAAGTGATGGCTTTTGGCAACCCCCTATCCAAATCCATTTAAACACAAATTTGCGTGTAAGTAGCATGGAAATACTCAAAGGTTTCAATAAATGCATCCAAAAATTTCTCTAAGGATTGTTTAAGGTAACTTTTAGTCTAGAATCACACCAAAATTATTTAAATAAATCCAAAAGATGCACCCAAACAAGAGCCATACAAAAAGAATCACAAGGGGCCTAGAAATATTAATACCAACATTTGAAACTCAAAAAGTAATCATCCCAAAACCAAAACCTTTAATTTAGAAGATTATTTTTATCTTCGTATGATTCAAAAATAATAATAAAGAAACCATATGTTCAAAATAAATATAAACTCTTACCTTCACTAATTATTTCCACAACTTTGAAGACCAAGTTTATGCAAACTCTTCAAGTTCAACCAAAAACCATTGAAATTACCAATTAGAGCATGAAATTTCAAAATAATTACCTATTTAATGAATCCATTATCTTAACCAAATCTAACTTAGGTAAGTGATCCACCCTTTTTGTCAATGAACCTACTTTATAAATTCTATATATCCATAGCCTTTTTCAAAAACTCTTCAAGTATCCCTAGTTTACTTATTTATGTTAGGGGTTCCAAAACCACAACTCCCCCCTCTCTTTCAAAACCCTCACCACTCTTTACCTAGCATTTAAAATAGGTCTCTTAATCTCTAGATCCTCTCTAGGTAGGATATGGGGGGAATTTATTTCCTCTCCACTCTTTCACCCTTCATGCCCTTAAATATATTAACTAGGAGCTCCACTTTGGATAGAGGAGGTTGGAGAAGAAAAATCACATTCTAGAGAAATAATCAATAACCCATAAAAACCCCAAGAAATATTGATTTGTAGAAAAACACTATCTTATTACTACCTTATTTATGCAATTTTCCATAGAATGGGACATTTTTTTATCAAAGGATGCACAAAAGCACAAAAGAGTAGTAACAAATTCACTTTATGTAGATAAGTTTAGCCATTTTATCATTTGTCTAGAACATTTAATATTTTATCTAAATTTTTATTAATGGTATGTATATACATGTAACTTTTTAATAAATTTTTACATTAATTAAGTTGGATTAAAACTTATATCAAGAAAAAGTATTTTCTCATAGCTTGATGTGATTGATTTGTATAGTTAATTGGAAAATTTAAAAATAGTAATAAAGTAAACTAGAGTACAAAGGTGAGAAGTGCACACCCTAACTTTATTTTCCCTCTTTCTTTAAACAACTTTGAATATATTATTATGATCTCAAGGGGTCCTTGATGAGTCCAGTCTATGGTTCAATTTTGATAGAGTCTATTGCCCATTTGTTGCATTTGTCATAGACTTTGATGCTTGGATGTTGATATTTTTATGGTATTTCCTCAAAACCATAGACATTGGGTATAAGCTTATTTTTGTAACCCTTGAATGAAATTGACATGCTATATGAACTATCTATGTTAATTTTACATGTGGATTAATGATTGTCACTTTAAGATAATTATAGATATGCATTTGTTGTGCATACTAATATTGTCACGCATATATAATTTGAGGCCTACAATTCAAGAAGATTCCGCTAACTGGTCATTTTCCATATCAGTCAACAAGGTGGTCATTTAATGGAGAGAAGACTCTCGACAGATGGAGATTCCTCATTCAAATAGAACTGTAACCACCTTGTAAATGCTATTAATTATTTGTTGAGCATATTTAGGCATTACTATTGTGCCAGATTTGCATTAAGGAAAACATGCTTGACACGATTTTGTACATGTGTAGCCTCCTCCCCACTTTTTGTGCTTTCCTTAATGTGACATCCTCTGAATTTGTTGGAGTTGACTGCCTTTCTAGTTTTTAGTTGGTAGCTTCTATAAATAAGACTTAGATGCTCCTTCTAAGGAGGTTGCCAATATGATGATGTACTAGAATTCTTAATTTTTCAAGTAATACAGTCATGTTGCTCGATTGTACTCATGTTTTCCAATGAATAAAATAAAGTTATAAGTTCATGCATCTGATTTTACCCTAGTTTTAGGGAATACTTATCCAAGGGGGGCCACTTGGTGAGTATTCTATCCTTTAGCTTAGTATTTTATATTTAGTAATTAGTTAAGAATGTGGCACTGACTATTCCTGCAACCACTATAATTCCATGTTGTGATTGTTCCTGCAACCAAAGCAGACATAGTATTTTCCTATTTGTTCACTTAGATTTTCATTTTTGTCATGCATTTCAGCTTAGTATAGTTATTGGTTGATGCTCAACACTTATGTTATTTCCTTCCAAGAAATTTACTTTCAGCATTGTGTCTTTCTTAGCTATAGGATGAATATGGCTACTTTGGATTCCTAGTGCACATACTGTGCTAACCCATTTAAATTTTGCGTCCATGGGTTGAAAATTTGAATGCACCTTCATAATGATTAAGATAGCTATTTAGGTTAGATGTCCAAACTCTAAACCAAAACTACAAGGGCTTGGTTGTTAAAATCATTGTAGGAGGCCAATAATTTTGGTGCCATTGTTGGGGATGGTGTCAAACTAGGGAGTTCTTTGGATTCATTGATAGTTTTCTTGTTGTAGTATTTCTGGAAGTTGATCTTAGTATACCCCTCATTTAGAAATAATGAACCCCCCTATTCTTTTTCCAATTGTTTGTGTAAATTGGTTGATAGTGAGTTGATATTGTAGTCATAGAGGAAGGATGAGATATGCTCATGGGAGATTCCTTCTTAAAAATCCTTATCCATTCCAGTTAGTTGAGTATTAGAACTTTCCAAGGAACGAAGAAGAAGAAGAGCCACACCCCTTTGCTAATACATTTCCAAATCTAACCAATTCTAAAGTTTCCTCTAAAGATCAAAATCTGATTGAAGACCCCTTTGCTTTGGAACTTCATCAAGAAGACATGGGTGATTCAAATAGAAACAGACCTAACCAACTAGATTTTCCTTTCTCCATTGCTCATCAGAATGAAGTACACAACCTCAAAAATATCCCTGCTTCAGTCCTTCCTAATTTCTATGGACTTATCACAGAAGATCCTAATACATTCTTGTTTGAGTTTGATATACTCTGCAAGAGTTATGAATATACCACTGATGCCCATAGGCTTAAGTTTTTTCCTACCACCTTGAAAGAAGTTGCATTAAGATGGTTCATGAGCCTAGGTAGAAATATTGTGGAAACTTGGGAGGACATGAAGACAAAGTTCCTTGAGAAATACAAGGATTATTGCAGGGGTAGTGACATGAGAGGAGCTGACATTTTTAGGATGCAACAAAAGGAAGATGAGAGCCTGGAAGATTACATTTCAAGGTTTATATTTTGCCTAAAGAAATATCCACACCATACACTCAATGAAGAATCATAGAAGCTACTTTTCTTAATATGAATTAATGATAGCTACACAGATGCCTTGGACCTGATGGGATATCAAGAATATATGTCAAAACTATTCTAGGGAAGCTTAAAAGAAAGGGAGAGCTTACCAATCCTCTATGGGTAAGTAATCTACTAGTGGAGTTAAAAGGATGGAGATTACTAACTTACTAGTAGACTTCAAGAAAGACATCATAAACAATCTGGCTACTCAATTGGATTCACTTCAGGCCAAAAAGAAACAAGAGGAGGTAGAGGCAATGTTCGAAGAAATATTGCCCTCATTGCAGACAAAAGAAGAAGGACTGTAGATGCAAGATGATAGCTAATATTGATAGAAATCAGATGGCACCTGAGTTCAAGCCAATCCAGGGTAAAGATGATCAATTCTACTATGTTTTACAAAGAAGGCCATGGGCTCCAAGATAAGGTATGCCACCAAACCCATTATCTTTTGTTGGGCCATATTTCAATTCTTATTCATCTGGTAACTAATGGAAACCCCCATATCCATCCAATTATGGAGGATATCTGCCACAGCCTTGGAATAACCCTCCAAATGCCGAGCCCAATCACCAAAAATATCCACCCCAATGGCAACAACCTTAGGGGAATTGGAAACAGTTTCAAGGAAATTGGCAGCCAGCTCCAGGAAACTGACAGCAAACATCTCAATGGAGGGGAGGATAGAAATGGCCAAACTAGAAAACCAATTACATGAAACCACATTCTCAGCCCCAAAAACCTACTATAATGCTCCCTCCTACTAGTTCAAGTTCAAATGCACCTAAACCTACTCAACCCACACCTAACCCAAATAATAAACCACAACAGCAGTCAATATACTCTGCTGATCCAAATCAATTCACTGCATATGTTGTGAGTGTAAGTGACATCCATTTGTGTTCAAGAACTACTTTGCCAACTCCTTCCACACCCATTATCATTGAGATTCTTGTGGAAGAAGAGGAGCCTATGAATGTCCCCATTCAACCAAGTACACCTAAAAATCCTGAACCAATCCCAATCAAGCAGACTAAACAGGAACCACCATTTCCCCAAAGGTTGGAAACTGTGAAACAAAAGGAAAAGAAGGAAGAAACAAATTTTGATATTCTAGATCAGTTGAAGCATATATGTGTCCAAATACTTGTATTTAAGGTCATAAAAGATGTTCCCATGTATGGAAAAGAAATCAAGGAAGCATGCCTTAATAATCCAGGCAGGAAGAAGAAAGACCCCACTACAGTTCATGTGGTGGGACAACTAGCTGGCATCATGCTTGGGAAAGTGACTGTTCCCAAATATAATGACCCAGGGAGTCCTATGGTCAGAGTTGATATAAATGGGATCTAGGTAAAGAATGATCTGATTTATTTGGCAACAACAATAAATGTAATAACTAAGGACATCCTGCAATAACTAAATATTGTAAGCATGAGACCTACTCCTACTATCCTGCAACTTGCTGATAGTTCTACTGTTAAGCCTGATGGTATAGTAGAAGATCTTGTGGTAACTCTAGAATCTTGGGAATACTTGACAGATTTTATGATTCTTTCTCCTAAAGCTACACTAGGTGGGTACCCCATTATTCTTGGAAGGCCATGATTAGTAAAAAAAAAAAATGCTTATATTGGATGTTAGACATGAGACATGACCATTTCTAATGGAAATAGCACCAAAAAGCTTGTTCTCTACCCTCCTGCTCAATCATCCCATGATAGAGATGATCCTGTATGGCCTTATGTTGGTGAAGAGGCCGAGGAAGTTAATTATGTGGCACAACTTATGATGTTAGGAAAAACTCCTTTCATGCAGATTCAAGATGAAGATGAAGTATTGTCTAACATAATTTAGAACCATTGTGAGGTAGAGGAAGCATCATCCTCTCATGCATTTGATTTTTTTGATCTAGTGAAGATACTCCTACCCGATCTTCCTCTTGGCATATGGCTTGTAAGTGTTGTCATTGATCTAGAAACCTAGGTCATGCATTTGATCTATAGTACAGTTTTGGTTTACACCAAAAGAATAGGGTGAAGAATAGGGTATCCGGTTATAGGCATAAAAGTTGATTTGTATACCTCATTGGACTATTATTTTGGGTTGTGGATCTTTGAGAAAGTTTTTTTATGCTTATTCACAAAGTATACTAATACACATTCACTAGTACGTGATCTAGAAGATCTAGTGCACTTATATGTTGAATATCCATGGTAGAAGGATGACCTGGTGAATATAGTAGTCATGAATGTATAAGGAGTAATTAATCAAATGTTTTTTTGCTCTCTTATGTTTGTTTGGGTCCTCTCTTTGTCCTAACCGACTTTGGAGGATGCACATAAATAATTAGTGGGGGATTTGGCCGACACTTGAGAAGAACTTAATGCTTTTTGAATCTGCCATAAGAATGATCAAATCCTTGATAGCGGATATATATATGGGATTGGTTTTATCATTTTGAGTGTGTTATATATGGAGAAGTGTGTGATGATAGAGAATATATGGAACGCGAATATGGTACAAAATTTAATATAGTAATAGTGTGAATTTTTTTATGTGTGATGTGAAGAGCAGAGAAAAGTACAAAGTTAGAAAGTAGATCCAGAATCAAATCTATGAGCTTCACCGGAACTATAACCTAGAATGAATAGATGCTACTATCTTAGTTCATCCTTCAGATGGTTTTAACTTGAACTTTTGTAAGGTAGTGAGCCTTCTCTTTTGAGCAATGAGCTCTAGGAAGTGTGCATGAATGCAAGTGCATTTCCTTTTGTAAAACTTTATTTGAGTACTCAAATTGTGGATTAACCTCCACCATGGTTTATACCCTAACAGATTTTCCATGCAAAAATTCCTTGTGTTATGGTGTTATGATTGTTTCCTTTGAATGCTTGCATATTTATTTTAATGTAATGAAAAAATGGTTGAGTTTAAGAATAATAAAGTTGAGATTTGTTGAACACTGATTCATGCCCCCCTCTTAGTGTTCCTTTGATTCCAACAATTGGCATAAGAGCATTTGTTTCCTCTGAAGAATTTTAACAAATTGAGGTGGATCTTGGAAAGTGATGGACTCTGGTAGTCTTGAGTAGCACCTTTTGGTGGAACTTGATGACCTTGATCAGTCTAAAGAAGAAGTATAGGAATTGAAAGAATTTTTTAGGGATGCTAAGAAATTCATTGTCATTGAAGGATTAGATTGTTAAATCCAGGGAGAAGAGAAAGGACATTGTGATCAGATCAAGCAAAAAGAGAGTGAAAATACAAATGATTCTCAACTGAATCAGACCTTGAAGGAAATAACTAAAGAATGTGAAAATATTTCAAGAGAAAATGCTACCCTAAAGCATGAGATGAAATCTATGGTGATGAAGTTGACTAAAGAGATTGAAGAAAGGAAGAAGAACAAAGAGAATATAGCACAATCCTTAAAGGATAAATATGATGAATACAGAAGAATAGATGAAGAATTTTCTCAAGTAGAAAGAGAACTGCAACAATCTAGAAACAATGAAGAAGAACTTGGTAAGCAGATTGTCATCCTCAGAAATGAACTTACTACTGCAAATGAGTAAAAAGAAAATTTTAAGATTAGCTCAGTGAAGCTTGATGAGATGACTCAAGGACAAAAGAGTGGAAATTATAAGAGAGGTCTTGGATATGAAAAAGGAGAAAGTTCTAGACCTAGACAAAAGAATTTCAGACAAGGGAACTTGATGAAAAAAGTTGGAAGGTATCTGGTAAGACAACCTAATGCTCAAAAATTTAATGGATACTATTTTCCTTGCAATAAATTTTTCCATATGGCTACTCAGTATATAAGTATTATAAAATCAAGAGATTCATCATTTTCTGGTCAATGTTTCAAATGCAAAAAGTTTGGTCATAAATCAATTAAGTGCATAAATGTGTCAAAGAATGTTGAATGTTATACATGTGGGAAATTTGGGCATATTGCTAATCAATGTAGATCAAGAGGAAATCAATGGAATATTGTGTGCTACAATTGCAACAAGTTTGGTAACATTGCAAGATTCTACAGAAACAAAAATATGGACATAAGAGGTCTGGTACACAGAGGCAAAAATATAGAGATAAATCTAAAAGGAAAAGGAAAAGTGACTACAGATGAGATAAGATACGAGATGAAGAAGACATGGGTAAAGAAGAATGATTATGATATTGGAAATGGTTCTGCACCGGAACTTGCTTCCGGTAACTCTTTCGGTAATTAATTTTGGGCCACTGGCCTAGGGGGAGTTTTTTTTTAGAAAATCTTTCCCCCCTGTCTACGGATGGTACCGAAACATAAAGAATGGTCAAAAAGGTGTGCAAATTTTTTGGAGAACTTTCACAAGGAAATTCAGAGAATACATAGGTCCACAAGAGAATTTTTCTCTTGATGTTTGAGAAAATAGAGCACCTAGAAAACATAGGGAAAATGCATTTATTGCACGTGTGTGAACTATAAAAGTCAAGTTGGAATCATCATTTTTCACATTGCATCGAAGAAGAGAAGAAGGAGAGCACTCGATATAAGAATTTTGAAGCAAAGAAATTGATTCGCCGTCGAAACTCAAAATCTAATAGGTACTTCAAATTGTCTTCAAAATTTTCATATATTTTGGTGTGTGGCTGCTAAACCTAAGTGCAAAAGAAAAATGGAACAAATCAAGAGGATAATAATTTTGGATGAATATAACAGTGCAAAGATTAGGTCCATGAGGAATTTTCTATTACCCAACGAGTTGAAGCAATTGAGTGAATCCAAACACAAAAATTTGGATATTTGGAATGTGTTTCCATACTTTGAGGATGTAGAATTTATCAAACTCATCTTGAGCAGATTACATGATCATAATTTAACTTTGGACAAACCCTACATCATTTCAAGGGAGGTAATTGAGAATTTGACTGGATTATGCAAAGTCAAAGATATACCAAGGAAGAAATCCATTCAAAACAAGGAATTTAAAACCGTAACTAGAATAATCAGATATCAGAGGGCGTTGATTATTGCCACAATCAAGAATCCTATTAGAAAATATATTGCACATGGAATTTGATACAAAGTATTTTTCAGAAACCGAGAAGGAGCAACCTCAGCTGGCACACTCTACATTTCTCACAAGATGATAATCGAAGGTTAGGAATTTGAACTATGTGGGTTGATAAAGGATCAGCTAATGGAGAATGTGCAACTGACAAAAGAAA
The DNA here is from genome assembly GCA_007115665.2 of Sequoiadendron giganteum. Classification (NCBI taxonomy): domain Eukaryota; kingdom Viridiplantae; phylum Streptophyta; class Pinopsida; order Cupressales; family Cupressaceae; genus Sequoiadendron; species Sequoiadendron giganteum. Next base: position 340,130,948 of record CM021108.1, read on the forward strand.
TAAGCTATCCTTTTAGGTTTGGTACTTTAATCATATGCCTAGTAATGTATTTTTTGAATTGTTTGCCAAAGATTGACAATGTGGTGTGTAAAACAAATGAACCGGTTTGTAGTCAAATATACTCATATTCTAGGAGCTTGGCTGATTGGGATATAGAATTTGAGAATTTCTTTAAGAATGTGCTTGCAAAGTGTGGTTCAATCAATATTTCCCCTCCGGTAAGAACAATGGAAGTTGGTTCCTCTTTCGGTGGCATGGATAAAAATCAGAAAAGAGAAAAAGAAATCGTTGAGTATAGCCCTTCAGAATGAAAAGTTCCCAAAACTAAGGGAAAAGGTAAAGAAAAGGAGATTGTGGATATTCTAGATGAAGAGTCTGATGAAGAAACTAAGAAAAATGAATCAGAACCAAAAACACTAGTGAGGAAGAAGATGATCTGTCAAAGGAAAAGCTACAATAGCTTATTCAAGAAGAAGGTAGAATGTAGAAGATCACTAGGTTATGGTCTGTTAGACCATCATATGATCAAGCTATGATTATGAGTGTATTAAATTCTCATGTTGAGCACTGCAAGATCAAGTTGGAAATTTTGCAGAACATTCTACCTAAGGAAATGATTGAATGGAGTGAAGAGAAAATGAACTCTAAAGATAAAGACAAAGAAGAAGGTGAAGCTATCTCTCACCTCAAGGAGAAGTTTAAAGTATCACTTACCAAACTAAAGAAGAAAATGAGTGAATTGAGGCAATGCATAAATTTAGCTAATAACATCTACATCTATTGCATCCATTGGTCCCATCCTGTTAGTAATTACAAAGAGAAACTGGAAGAAATTGAAACAAAGTTGAATGGTATTGGAAAAATATTTGACATGTCTCAGGACCAAGATGGCACCATCAGGAAAAGGATTCAGGAGTTATAGTATGAACACATTAAAATTCAACTCACCAAGAACACACTTGTTGATAATTTTTGGAAGGTGAAGGATCTGACTGAATGCAGATTGGAGCAAATGGTAGACATATTAAAGAAAGGTGAGAAATTGGAAGAAGCAATTAAAATTCTAGAATCTTTAACTGAAATTGTCAATAAAACATCCAAGAATAACAATTTGACTATTATCATTGGAATCACAATAGATGCTTGGAAGAAATTCCTTTCGAAAATGAAGAAAAATCATAAGATAATTTTTTATAGTAGCAGTTAATTGTTTTCAAATTTTTGAAGTTTTGGTCAAAGGGGGAGAATTGTCAGCATATATATTTTGAAGTTTTGAAAAATTTGAACACATGTTTTTTCTTTTTGGCATATGGTTTCTATGCTTTTTCATTGATGTCAAAGGGGGAGAGAATGTAGTGAAAAATGCTTAAGAGGAGAAAGTGCAACAAAGCTTGGCATCATATAGTAAGAGAGGGGGACCAACCACTGCAAGGCCCCAGGTCACAAAAGGCAAAGAGCGAAAAGGCTGCCCTAACTTAGCTTAGTTCAAAGGAAGGTTAGGATAGAAAGGATGAGAATGATGAAGACTATGTGTCCTTCGATCACTCTGCAATCCCGAGAATTGAAGGGAAACTAGATGAATCAGTGTCTAGAGTCAACTCTGTGTCTTAGGTAGCTCTCTATCCAAGGAAAAAAGCATGTTTCTGGAATGACAGTGTGACGCGCTGGCATCTCATAGGTTCCCTAGCATCCATATGACCAGAAAACCAGAGAAATGAGATCTTGGAATCCTGAGAAAGGACCAAAAATCTAGTCTAACAGTTTCAAGAAGTAAAGAACAAGACTAAGAAAAGAGAAAGGTAAATACAGATATGATAAAAGGAGTATATTAATGCAAGGGTGATGAAGATAATTTCATAGAATAATCCTCTTTCCAGCTTTCTTTGAGATCTCTCCACCTGCACACAAAAAAGAGGGAAAGCATTGGGGTTGTTTAGGGGCCTGCCTTAGTTAGACCCCCATCTTGGTGTTTCCACCTCCATGGACAACCAAGTTTGTAATGATATAAATAACGATAAATAAGGTAAATACAAGCTATGCATGTTAGAAACACTAAAAAACAATATGTGCTTACTCAATTGAATATGATAGAGGGGATGAGAGGAGCTTACCACCTCCTTCCAAAGTGCTCAAGGGTTGTGGAGGAGTGAATGAGAGGAACTCAAGCCTTTCTTGTCGTGGTGTTTTTCATGCGCTCACACTACCAGAGTGGAGTGGTAGATTGCTACAATGGAGTGAAGAATGCTGCCACAAAGCTTGAAAGGAAATTTGAAATGGTGGAGAAAATGTGAAGTGATGAACTCAAGATATCGCAAAACTTCACCCAAAATTCTTTTGAAGAGAGCTATGGATAAAAGAGTGAAGATTATAAAGAGATGGATGAAAAATGACCATATTCAGGTCGACCAACTGAAGAGGAGTGTTACACTTTGACTCCCAATCGAGAGTGTAACGTCTCTGCAGACTCCACCCACAGGAATCTACAGAGACGTAAGTGTATCATGTGGACGTCTGCATGCCGCACATGCGCTCTTGATAGAAACACCCCCATCGACACACAAACAAGGTGCCAAGTGGAATGCAAGCAGCGAGCTTAAGTGGAATTAAACCTATAATTTTGGTTTTCTAAAGTGTAAAGGGGTGAAAGGGGAATTTGTGTTAAGGGTGAAAATTCATGCTCATACATTTTTCCCCCACTTTAGAGAGCACGAGTACTGTTGAGTGCTTCTATAAAGTACAGTAGTAAGAAACTAACAGAGTAAGAGATGTATACCTGAACTGATGAGGAAGCGGAGCATGGTCTGGAAAACCTGAAAGTGTAGGAGAGGACTTCATAGTTTCGTGGAACTATAAAGCTGAAGTAAGAAAGTGCCTCACAGGCTCATGGTCCTACAAGGGGGGTATCCTTCAAGAACTCTCACATGAAGGAGATCGAGCAAAGGGGACTCCAAAGAGTTAGAGATGGCAATATGTTTACCCATAGATAGAACATGTCATGAGGCGGTCACACAAGCCAGTGAATGGACAGTCACACAGAACATCGCTAAGTTGTAAGACTTTCAAAGGGGTCCCTTGAGAACCCTTCAAAAGGAAGGACGGTCCACTCAAGGAATGCACTGTTTGAAAATCGAAGTCTAATCGAGCTTACCCCAAGCTAGACATGAGGATGTGAAGTAGGTCTAGTTGGCCTGCCCCTAGACTAGACATTGAGGTGTGAAGTTGGTCTAGTCGAGTCGCCCCCAAGCTAGATGCCATAGAATCTGTTAAATTTTTTTTAAGGGGTCCCAACGTGAAAAGAAGGGATCCACTCAAGGGACACACTGTTCAAAAGCTTAACGTCTTCCTTCCCGAATCGATTCATCACCAACGAATCTTTTTCAAAGATGTTCACTTCATCAAGGAATTTGGAAGGAAGGATATGCACTCATGTGAGGGAAAGACTAAGGCTATTCCCACTTCAGAGGAGGATTTCCAATTCCTTTCTTTACAAACCCATGATGAAGGAAACATGTTCCATTAAGGTTTCAGGTTGAGAATGCAGTTCTAACAAAGAAGTGTGTCAGGGGTCTTTCGAGAAAAGATTCATTTGGCAATGAATGCATTTTCTAAAGACCAAGTAATGTAGAAGAGGCATTGTCACACATGAAAGGGAAAACTCAAGCAAAGATGAGAGAAAGATAAAGAGAAATTAAATAAAAATAGATCACACACAAAGGGCATAGGGGGATCTGGTTTCGTGGGGTTAGATCTGCCTTTATTTATATATATTAGGTAACTATGGTAAGAGGCGAAAGATCATCAATCCCCGACCAGATCAAGAAGAATTCATGGAAGACAAAGTAAAAATTAAAAAATGGGTCAACATGGAAGGAGGCCTAAATGCTCCCGACGCTTTGCATCATCCCCAATTTGTTGAAAGTTGATCACAAACATGGAAGAATAGAGATACATATAGAAGAATTTTTACAACACAAACACCATGCCTGTATCCAAGCACCAATAGGGGTGACAAGGGTCATCTAGGAACATGTAGCATGATTATGGGGGAACACATCACAACACACACACACACATGTAATCTAAAGATCAAGAAGAGGGTCTCCCCCTAACACTGGTCGACCAAGAGGTCATCAGCTTCCTACTCTAGATCATCGAAGGGGGAAGGATGATGAGCCTGTAATGGTGTAATATTAAGGGGAGGATCTTCTGATCCTCCTGTAACAAGGGCCAAGGCAGAGGGATCGATGAGGTCTTCGTCACTCAACTCTTGTGGGTCCAAGGTCAACGACCTCATAAATATCGCTGACAAGGTCGAAACTTCATCCAACGAGTTAAATATGCATTTAACGGGAGTTTCATGTTTCACCTCGGTGGATGGAGGATTTTGCACCTGAGGTTCACCACTAGGCTCACTGAGGGACTTAGGAGCAGTGAAAAACTCAAGGGAGTCTGCGATTGGTTCCATTATTAGGACAGAATAAGTCAACTTGGGGCCACCTTTTAGAGAAGGTGGGCTCTTATTATGTCCTCCATTGCTGGAGGGGCCACACTCTACCTTCTTCTTCATTGGAGGAGGTGAACTCCCCAAAGATGAAACAAGGAGGGTCGAGGGAGAGAAGAGGAAAGAATCACAATGAACACAACCGAAGTGTTCACCATGTCCATAGGCTTTGGGAAAGGGAAGACATCTAGGATGGAAGTCAACAAAGGTGGCTCCACCGAAGGAGCGATGAACACTTGCACCATTCTAGGCACATGTGCACTCACAAGGGGAGCCAAAAGAGATTGAGAGACGAAAGGATGGAGAGAGGAGGACACAACAAGAGGTGTGGTCTTCTCCTCCTCCTTCTTTTGTAAGGAGGTTTGCTCAGCTAGGAGAGCATTTCACTGGTGCTTATGCTTGCGTGCAAGGCAGTTTCTATGGCTCTTCAAATCAAAAGTTGGGATTTACGAAGGGAAAAAAGGCTCCTTCTCAACCATGGGAGTGTCTTGAGTCCTCCACAATTTTTTCCAGAAGAAGGATGAACTCCTGAATGGGAGAAGGAGGGGAAAGTTCAGAAATGGCTCGAGGAGTTGACTCGAACACCTCAGAAGCGGACCTCTTCCTGTTCATTTTTCTAGGAATAGGAGTAGTAGGAGGCCATGGAGGCCAAGACAAAGAGGACTCCCCATGGGGTAATTTATGTCTTCCATATCAAATGGTCCTAGGCTCTGTGGGTAAGACATGAAGCTCAAATGCAGGATACTTGGCCTTTCACCAAGCGAGTACCATGGGATTCTCTCACAAACATAAGACAAAATTAGATGGTACTGCGATAAGATGAGAGGAAGCATCGAGATAGACAATAGAAGAGGAAGAAGGAGGATCTCGAGACTGCTTGTCCTCTTCTCTTCTCTGTGCCTTGGCGGCATCACTATCAGCTTTCAAAAAATCTCTGTGTGAAACAACATAAGGCAATGAAGGGTATCTCACTTTCAGCCTAGCGTGCCCCTTCTTATATTTTTGATACGTGCGGTATAGGAGGTCCTTCCTAGGCAGAAGAGGACCAAGGGATGTGCGCCAAAATTAATCTAGGGTATAGCTGCCATGTGCAACTAGTGGTCTATAACTGGTGTCATGGACAATGTGTACCGAATCTCCATGAAAAAACTTCAAACATTTGTGTATGACTGAGGGAACTGTGTTCATAGCTACTAGCCAGGGAATATCTAACTTCACTCTGAAGAGTTCAGACCCTAGGATGATTTTAAACTTAAGACTCACATATTTAGGTCCAATGAGAACTGATAGGAGGATACTCCCTATAGGAGGTATGAAAATTCCATCATGTGTGCAAATGGTGCTCTTGGGTGTATCATACCCATCCTTATTAAGGAAGTTAATCAACATGATCTCCTCGGTTATAATATTCACTTGTGATGTCGGATCAATGAGAACACCTACTACAGTATTTCCATTTATCCTTCCAGGAATGTAAAGAGGAGATGGTTCCCTATTGAAGCCCATCAACAAGTCCTATGACATGAAATTTATGCTCGTACCACTACTCACAGTCTACGTAGAGGAAATAGGTTGATTTAAGAAAGAGGCCATCGTGCACATCAACAGTAATTCTACATAGTCTCCTAAGGTTTGTGAATTAAGGTAGTGACCCAATTAAGGTTTCATTACATAATACTTTGGAACCTTCCAACTATGCCTACTAGGGGTCATAGGTTGGGTTGCGAGGTGAGAGCCTCACAACACTCACACCTACAACACTGCTAGGACACGAGGAAAGGAGCTTTCAGTATCACAAAATGGAACCAAAATGGTTCACGTCATGTTCACCAAAAATGTAAGAGAGGGGGACCAACCACTACAAGGCCCCAGGTCACAAAAGGCCAAGAGCAGAAAGGTTGCCCTAACTTACCTCAGTTCAAAGGAAGGTTAGGATAGAAAGGATGAGAATGATGAAGACTATGTGTCCTTCAGTCACTTTGTAATCTCGAGAATTGAAGGGAGACTAGACGAGTCACTTTTCAGAGTCAACTTTGCATCTTAGGTAGCTCTTTGTCCGAGGATAAAAGTGCGGTTCTAGGACGACAGTGCAGCGCACTAGTGTCACATAGGCGCGTTGGTGTCTGTATGGCTAGAAAACCAAAGAAATGAGGTTGTAATCCCAAGAAAGGACCAATAGTCTAGTCTAACAATTTCTAGAAGTAAAGAACAAAAATAAGAAAAGAGAAAGGTAAATACGAATATGATAAAAGGAATATATTACCATGAGGGTGACGAAGATAATTTCATAGAATAAACCTCTTGCCAGCTTGCTTCGAGATCTCTCCACCTGCACACAACAAAGAGGGAAAGTGTTGGGGGTGTTTAGGGGCCTACCTCAGCTAGACCCTTGTCTTGGTGTTTCCACCTCCACAAACAACCAAGTTTGCAATGATAGAAATAATGATAAAGAAGGGAAATACAAGCTACGTATGCAAGAAACACTACAAAATAGTATGTGCTTACTCAACCAAATATGATAGAGGAGATGAGAGGATCTTACCACCTTCGTCCAAAGCGCTCAAGGCTTGTGGAGGAGTGAATGAGAGGAACTCAAGCCTCTACTTCCATGGTGTTTGTCCTGCGCTAGCACTATCAGAGTGATGGAGTGGTACATTGCTGCAATGGAGTGAAGAATACTTCCAAAAATCTTGAAAGGACATTTGAAAGGGTGGAGAAAATATGAAGTGATGAACTCAAGATCTCGCAAAACTTCACCCAAACTTCTGTCGAAGAGAGCTATGGATGAAAGAGTGAATATTATGAAGAGATGGATGAAAAACAGCCATATTCGAGTTGACCAGCCGAAGAGGAGTGTTGCACTTTGACTCCCAATCAAGAGTGTAACATCTCTGTAGACTCCATCCACAAGAATCTTCCAAGGACGTAAGCGTGTCACACGGATGTTTGCGTGCCGCATGGGAATCCTTAACAGAAATGCCCCCACTGACACACAAACAAGGCACCAAGTGGAATGCAAACAGTGGGCTTAAGTGGAATTAAACCTCTGTTTTTGGTTTTCTAAAGTGTAAAGGGGCGAAAGGGGAATTTGTGTTAGGGGTGCAAATTCATGCTCATACACATACTTATAATGATTCTGACACTTATTCATTTTTCAATAAGTGTTGCCATAAATGGGAAAGGGGGAGATTGTTGGCATATGGCTTGTTAGTGTTGTCATTGATGACAACCTAAGTCATGCATCCAATCTACAGTATAGTTTTGGTTTACACTGGAAGAATGTGGCATCTAGTTATAGGAATAAAAGATGATCCGTATACCTCACCGGACTATTATTTTGGGTTGTGGATCTCTAAGGAAGGTTTTTTGATGTTTTTTTATGCTTATTCATGAATTATATTGGTACACATTTAATGGTATGTGATATAGGAGATTCGATGCACTTATATGTTGATTATCTGTGGTAGAAGGCCAACCCGATGAATCTAGTAATCACGGATGTATAAGGAGTAATTAATTAAATGTTTTCATGCTCTATTATGTTTATTTGGATCCTCTCTTTGTCCTAATCAACTTTGGAGGATGCGCATAAAGAATTAGTGGTGGATCTGGCCAACACTTGAGAAGAACTTAATGATTTTTGAAGCCAACAGAAGAATGATCAAATCCTTGATAGCGGATATATATATATATGAGATCAGTTTTATCATTTCGAGTGTGTTATATCTGGAGAAGTGTGTGAAGATAGTGAATATATGGAACGTGAATATGGTGAAAATTTTAGCAGAGTAATAGTGTGAATTTGTCTATGTGTGTGCGAAGAGCAGAAAAGAGCAGAGTAGAGCGAAGTACAAAGTTAGAAAGCAGATCCAGAGTCAAATCTATGAGCTTCACCAGAACTGTAACCTAACATGAATAGATGCTACTATCTCAGTTCATCCTTTGGATGGTTTTAATTTGAACTTTTGTAAGGCAGTGAGCCTTCTCTTTTCAGAAGTGAGCTCTAGGAAGTGTGCTTGAATGCAAGTGCATTCCCTTTTGTAAAACTTTATTTGAGTACTCAAATTGTGGATTAACCTCCACCATGGTTTTTCCCCTAACAAGGTTTCCACACAAAAATTATTTGTGTTATGGTGTTATGAATTTTTCCTTTGAATGCTCGCATATTTCTTTTAATGTAATGACAAAATGGTTGAGTTTCAGATTAATAAAGTTAAGATTTGTTGAACACTGATTCACCCCTCCTCTCACTGTTCCCTTGAGTCCAACACTTCTTGCAACTACTCTTCCTACAAAAACATGTTTTTTTCATACATTTTTGCCACATAAACTCAAGGTACCAAGCATTAGTGAAGTAGTTATAGTAGAGTTAACTACACAAGTATAGGTGTCAGAAAGAAAATATCTGAATATCAAAAGCAAACTGAGTGAAGAACAATAGTTGTCATTAGAAAGATTACTGAGGGCCCACAAAAATTCATTTGCATGAAACTATCATGATATGAAGGGATTGGAACCTAAGCTTTGCACTCATAGGATATATACATAAGAGATGATTATACACTAGTGAGGCAGCCACAAAGAAGGATTAACCCTACACTAAGAGAAATTATAAAAGGGGAACTACAAAAGTTGCTAGATGTAGGATTTATCTACCCCATTTGAGATAGCCAGTGGGTGTCCCCATTGCTGATTGTTCCCAAAAAATGAGGGAAGTGGTGAGTTTGTATTGATTACAAAGAGCTTAATGCTGCCACCAAAAAGGACCATTTTCACTTACCTTTCATAGATCAATGTTTGGACTCACTTGCAGGAAAGCAGTACTTTTCTTTTCTAGATGGATTCAGTGGTTATAACCAAATCCAAATTGCACTAGAGGACCAAGAGATGACCACCTTTACCTATCCATGGGGAACCTATGCCTACTCAGTACTTCCATTTGGCTTATGCAATGCACCTACAACTTTTCAGAGGGTAGTCATTAGCATATTTTTAGACATCTCTCATGATTGCATGGAAATCTATATGGATGACTTCACTACCTATGGTGTTGATTTCGATGAAGGATTGGAAAATCTTAGGAGAGTCCTACAGAGATGTGAAGACCACAATCTATCTTTAAATAGTGAAAAGTGCTTCATGATGATGCAGGAAGGTATAGTTCTAGGTCACTACATCTCTCACAAAGGAATTTAAGTAGATCCTGCAAAGATTGAGGTGATCACCAATATGCCTATCCCTACAAAAAAAATATATATTAGGAGTTTCTTAGGACATGTAGGTTATTATAGGAGGTTCATCAAAGACTTCAAAAAAATGGCAGCACCATTGTATAATCTCCTAACTAAAGATGTTGAATTCCAATGGATAAAAGACTATGACAAGGCATTTTTTGACTTGAAAGAAAATTTAACTTGTGCTCCTGTACTCAAGGGACCTAATTGGGAGTTTCATTTTCACATCCATAAATATGCATCAGACTATGATATAGGAGCAGTCTTAGGACAGAAAGAAGGAGCTATTGAAAATGTTATTTATTTTGTCAGCAAAAAATTGCAGGGAGGTGAATTCAACTATACAGTAACATAAAAAGAAATGTTAGCAGTGATTTATGCCCTAAAAAATTCAAACACTACATAACAAGCTACCAGATCTTTGTGCACACTGATCATGTAGCCATTAAATACCTCATGAATAAACCTTTGATCTCAGGTAGGCTAGCAAGATGGTTATTGCTGATGTTGGAGTTTGGCATAACCATTTTGGATAAACTAGGGAAGGCCAATGTTGTTGCAAACTTTATTTCAAGGCTGACCACATCAAAAGAAAATCAAGTCATAGATGATTCTTTCCCTGATGAGAATTTATTTTCCATCAATGTGCAGACACACTAGTATGTTGACATAGCTAATTATTTGGTCACAGGAAGAGTTCCTCCTCACTTCTCTCCAAAAGAGAGGAGGGTGCTCATTGAAAAATCTTTTCTTTTATCATGGTTTTTTGGATGTCTATTCTACATTGGACCAGACCATGTCATGAGGAGATGTGTGAGGTAAGATGAGACATATGATATTTTAATTCATGTCACAATGAACCCCGTGGAGGGCATTTTGCAGCCAAGAGGACAACAATGAAGATTTTGAACCCAGGATATTATTGACCAACACTCCACAAGGATGCAAGGAGATATACAAGGAAGTGCGATAGATGTCAGAGGATAGGTTGACCAACCAAATCTGATGAGATGCCACTTTACCCCCTCGTAGTAATCACTCCATTTGATAAGTGGGGACTAGATTTTGTAGGACCCATTGATCCTCCATCAAAAGGTAAATCCTATATCTTGGTATGCACTGATTATGTAACCAAATGGGTAGAAGTTAAGGCCATGAAGCATGCAAGAGATAATAAGGTTGCATAATTTCTTTATGAGGAAATTTTCACATGGTATGGGGTTCCAAGACAGATAGTGACTGATGAAGGGGCTCAATTTACTTCAACCCTTGTTACAACACTGGTCAATGAGTACAACATTAGGCACAAGAAGTATAATCCTTACCACCCCTAGGCCAATGACCAATTTGATGTGACCAACAGAGAAATTAAATCCATTCTGACCAAAAAAGTGGCTATCCATAGAAAGGATTGGGAAAGCAAGCTACCAGAAGTTGTTTGGGCTTACAAGACTACCTGGAAAACAACTACAGTATTCACTCCATTTGAGTTGTTGTATGGAAAAACAACTATGATGCCCATTGAATTTGAGCATAAGACTCTTAGGACTCCAATAGACTTGGGGATGGATACCTTTGAGGAACAAAGGGACAAAATCATGCAGTTAAATGCTTTGGATGAGATGAGGAAGGAAACTTTGCATCACACGGAGGTAGTGTAGAATCAAAGAATAAAGTGGCATGATAAATTCATCAAGGATAATAAATTTCAGCCAGGCGATTGGGAACTACTCTATGACTCAAGATATCAAGATAATGCAAGAAAGTTGCAGACAAGGTGGCTAGGACCATATGAGGTGGTTGAAGTATTTTACAATGGATTTGTTCAGCTCACTACCATTGACCCTATCAGGTTTAAGTTGTTGGTGAACAGTCATCGCCTAAGATTGTATCACAAGCCAACTTCTAAGGAGGAGTTCCTACAATAATTCACATAGCATGCAACACCCGAACTTCCTGCAGTCAAAGGAAGTGGACCTAGTGTCCTTCTGACTAACCAAGGTATGTATCTTGTCATAATAAAGACTCCCACTTTGTGGGGGGTCCACTTATTCACCCATCCGCCCATCCATTTCCACATTTCTCTTTCTTCCATTCCACAACCATCATTTCACTTCATTCCATTTCCCCTCATTCTGCTCTACTTTCATTAATTTCTCAACTGATTTCTTAAATGTGACCGGTACTTTCTCCACAATATTTGCAATAAATCTTCCACGAATTTAGTTACATGCACAATAAATTTGTTATATCTTAATTGTCTTTTAGAGAATTCATTTAACTATTTTACGTTAATATGGGCATTCTTTATAGCATGTAATTATTCCTTGCCCCTGTCAAATCATCCTTAACACCTCACATCTGAGGACACATGTGTAAATTTAGGTTCGGGGGACGTATCAATGCTATGTCCGCATGCCTATCCATATTGGCTCACATCAACAAGGTTAAATTCTTGAGCTAATTTGAATTCTGAGTGATACGACGACTCGCTTGTGTCAAATCACAATCAACTACCACCATTCTCCCTCATCATAGCCTTCATTTATTATTCATTTAGTGCCTCTACTACTCCTGTCATAATTTTAAGCCAAAAAAAGGTAAAATTCAGACGACACCAACATTGGAAATTTAGCAGCATTGCAAGAAGGAGAAGTTTGGATTTCAGACAAAGATTGCAGGAAGAAAAACTTTGCAGAGAAATTGTTTGGTTGCATACAATAGAACAATGGGAGGTGGTCAAGATGAACCCATGGTTCATGATGTATTACTACAGGATGCACTTTGCCAGTCTGAGTTTAGAAACTACAGATGGTTAGACTATTTCATGAAGCTGAATGGTTTTAATGAAGATGTTGTGTTGGAATTTACCTAGACATTGTCTGAAGGAAAGGCCACGATAAAAGGGTTGGAATTCACAACTACTAAAGAAAGGATTTCAGAAGTTACAGGGTTGTCTACTAATATTGAACATTACCCTGCTACTAGAGATGCTAGGTCAGCTAGGGAAACATTTATAGAACCTGGTGACCCTCTATTGAGTGTGGAAAAATAAGGTGTGAAGAGGACTTCTTTGCCTGAGCTATAGAAGCAAGTAGTTTTTTATGTTGTGAAATGCATTACCTGTGAAGTTCGTCAGTCGAATCTACATTCTATGCATTTCAAACTCCTAAACCACATGATGCATGAGAGAAGAATGAATGTGCCAAATGTGATATACCACCTTCTTTCAATCATGGCAGTTGAGACCCAAAAAGGTAGGGACAATTCTATTTTCCACCATTGTCTGATCAAATTATTAGTTGAGAAGTCTCTGCATGATGTGTTTGATATGACTTGGGAAGAATTCTTAAATATTGATCAAATTAGACTAGAGAATTTGTGACCTAGGGGTTTGCCTCAACCTCATAGGGTTAGAAGGAGAAGGAGAAATGTTGGGGCCACTCCTGGAGCCTCAACTTATGGTGCAAGCCCTAGTGTAAACCCTCCTACAACCAAACAAACCATAGAGATTAGTTCTTCTGAGGTAGAACATTCAGACAAAGAAATTTCCTCTCCTGAGTGTGATGATGATGTTCCCCTTGGCACCCTAATGAGAACTAGGGAACATAAGAAAAAGGAAGAAATAAGGAAGGGAAAAGATAAAAAGAAGTGCCAAGCTCTAAGAAATGAAAGGTTGATATTGTTCTTCTTGCAGCAAAATAAAAACATGAAAGCCCTCCCAGAAAATCAAGACCAGCTGGGCCAGCCTTTGGTGAATCTCCTGAGGAAATCCCTAAGCCTAGAGAAACATAATGGGAGGATACAAAAGCTCCAATGGGGTAGGTAAATATTGAGGAAAAGGACATATTTGAGGAAGTAACAAGGATGATGTTGGCAGATCTTGCTGACATTGCAAAAAAAATTGAGGGAAATCAGGAGCTCCTACAATATGAGTAGAAGCAAGAGTTCCTATAGAAAGAACAAGAGGTCCTAAAAGAAGAACTGGGAGAGAATTCAACACCCCTACAGCTGGTATTGGCTGAACAAACAAAACCCATGCAACTGGAGTTTTACGAAGAGCAATAAAAAAGTGTCAGGTAAAATGTTGGTAGGAATACATAGGCCCTCTAATTTTTCAATGCACATGGTAACCATGAACTTATGGAAATAAATACAAAGGAGGGAAGAAGAATGGAAAGAGGAGAAACGTAGGCTAAAGAGGGAAATTTAAAAGAGAGATGAAGAGATTGAAGATAAGAATGAAGAAATTGTTGTTTTAAAGAAAAAGGTGGATAATATGACAGCCTTAGTACCTCATATATTAGAGTGTAGGGCTCCTTCAAGGGTCTATGCTTTGTATTTTAAGGAGAAGCATCTTTCTTTTAAACTAGCAAGGATTGTTTCAGGTTTGAATCCTTCCATTGAGACCCCTCTTGAATTTTTCAATGCTTATCAAATTGCTCCTCCTGAAATGAAGAATTTTTTGTGTGAATTCTATTTGCATAATTATGTTGCAACCCAAGACCATGATTGGAATCCACTATTGTATGTTGAAGATGTCCAATTAAGGGCATTTATGTCCTAGATACAAAATGAAGTTAGGTGGGGAAAAAAAATAGGACTTATAGGCAGATTGTATCCAACACTCCCCTATCTATCAGGACTGAATCTAGAAACCTTCGAGACATTTTCAAGGATTGGCATAGAATTCTTTACAGGCCAAGTTATGGAAATAGAATCCTGACTGAGAGAGAAGCATTTTATAAAGAATATGAGGAGGTAGAAAAAACCATAGGGGAATCTGTAATTGGAGACCTGTCACAAAGGTGGAATAGCCTAATTGATGACTTGAAACAAGTTGAGCCTCACTCTATGCAGAACTATGTTGCAACACTTAAGAGAGTTCATAGATATATATAGATTGGGAGGACAAAGGGACAATTTTGGCTTCCACTGACTTTTCAGCCACCTATCCTATTGTGGCCTATGCCAAATTCCAGGTATTACCAGTATGACATAGTTGATGAGAGACATAGATGGAGCAGGTTGGATAGACAACAAGGGTTCTATTGGGATCCTAATTCACGCACAACAAAAACTGATGTTGGATAGCTAGCAGTTGAAAATTTCAAGGCATTGACCAAGAAAAAACACAACCCTTCCTCTGTTGGAGGACCAACAAGATCTTAGGTTGGGGGAATGATGAGTCCAGTCTATGGTTCAATTTTGATAGAGTCTATTGTCCATTTTTTACAGTTTTCATAGACTTTGATGCTTGGATGTTGATCTTTTTATGATATTTCTACAAAACCATAGACATTGGGCATAAGCTTATTTTCATAACCTTTGAATGATTGACATGCTATATGAACTATCTATGTTAAGTTTACATGTGGATTAATGATTGTCACTTTAAGATAATTACAGATATGCAGTTGTTGTGCGTACTAATATTGTCATGTATATATAATTTAAGGCCTGCAATTCAGGAAGATTTCGTCAGCTGGTCGTTCACCATATCAGTCAGCAAGGTGGTCATTTAATGGAGGGAAGACTCTTGACGACTGGAGATTCCTCATTCAAATCAAACTATAAGCACCTTGTAAATGCTATTAATTGTTTTTTGAGCATATTTAGGTGTTACTCTTGTGCCAGATTTGTGTTAAGACAAACATGCCTGACAAGATTCTATGCATGTGTAACCACCTCCCCACTTTTTGTGCTTTCCCTAATGTGGTGTCCTCTAAATCTGTTGGAGTTGACCACCTTGCTAGGTTTTAGTTGGTAGCTTCTATAAATAAGACTCAGAAGCTCCTTCTGAGGAGGTTGCTAATCTAATGATGTACTGGAATTCTTAGATTTTCAAGTAATATAGTCATGTTGCTCGATTGTACTCATGTTTTCCAATGAATAAAATGAAGTTATAAGTTCATGCATCTGAGTTTACCTTAGTTTTAGGGAATACTTATCCAAGGGGGCCCACTTGGTGAGTATTATGTCCTTTAGCTTAGTTAGTATTTTTTGTTTAGTAATTAGTTAAGATTTTGACACTGACTATTCCTGTAGCCACTAGAATTCCATTCTGTGATTGTTCTTGTAGCCAAAGCAGACAAAGTAGTTTCTTGTTTTTTCGCTCAAATTTTCATTTTTGTCATGCATTTCAGCTTAGTATAGTTATTGGCTGATGCTCAAAACTTATGTTATTTCCTTCCAAGCAATTTACTTGCATCATTGTGTCTTTCTTAGTTATAGGATGAATATGGCTACTTTGGATTCCTAGTGCACATACTATGTTGACCCATTTCAAGTTTACGTCCTTGGGTTGACAATTTAGATGCACCTTCATGATGATTAAGATAGCTATTCAGGTTAGATGTCCAATCTCTGAACCACAACTGCAAGGGCTTAGTTGTTAAAATCATTTTAGGAGGCCAACAATCCTCACATATTTATCTCATGCATGTTTATTCTCTCAAGGGAATCTTTCAAGAATTAACTAATTTACACACATGTGCATATTTTTAAGGGGACTTAAAAGGACTTGAGTTATATGTCTAGGGTATTCAAATAATTATTTTTAGAAGGTTGATAATCAAATATACTTTTTTTTTTGGCTTGAGACATTTCAAACTTCTCCCCTTTCCATTGAAGAGAAGTAATGGGATGTCTCATTCTTGAGATATCCATGAAAAATTGATGGAAATAACCCACTAACCCTATTAAAATATAAACTCTAGATACATTTGTAGGTGCAATCCAATCGATAATAGCCTTAATATTTGAGAGATCCACTATAACATCCCAATCAAACATAACATGGCCCAAATACTTCACCTTAGATTGATAAAAATCACACTTCACAAAGTTGTTGAAAAGTTGATTCTCACACAAATACTGCAAAATGTAGCAAAAGTAGATTTTGTATTCCTCTATTATCCTCAATATCATTAGGGAACATAAGGAAAAAATAGTATATGAAATTACAAACCACGTTTTTCATGAGGCTCATTAACACCAATACATAATTTTTCAACGAAAATAAAACTACAATAAATTCATTTGTATTGAGTCTCAAATATTGTTTAATGAATATTAGCCTCCTAAATGTGAAGCCGGTGATACTTGGACTTTAGGTCAATCTTAGAGAACACCTTGGCTCCCTCCATTTCAATCAAACAAATCATCTATTATGGAAAGGGATAATGGTTCTTCATTATCACATTGTTTGACTATTAGTAATTAATACACAAAAAAATAGATCTCTCCTTCTTCATGAAGTTGAAACATGCACTCCAAGGGGATATACTAGGATGGATGTGTCTATTTTCTAGTTACAATTTGATCTCACTAAGCTCCTAAGTAGTCATTATGTATGTTGTACATGATATGGTTTTCCTCTAGGAATAAGATCAATATGAAATTCTACATCTTGCTTTAGTGACATATAATGAATGACACTCATAAAAAAAATAGAATCCCTCAGTAGTGTGTGATCACAAAGGGTCTTAGGGTAATCATATAGAACTCATCCTCGAATACCACATGTAAAGAAAAGGAATCCCAATAAACTTTTACAATAGAATTAATGCATATATAATCTAAAACAATACACAATATTCTCACATGGGGTAACCTTTATGAGTAAAAAAAATTAACATAATAATTTTTTTTACTATTGTAAAAACTCTACCCCTCTTAATTCAGAATAATGAATCTCTCATACTTCATTGTTAAGCATATGTGGATATAAATAGGCACATCAAAAGTGATTTTACATGTTATATAAAATCATGGAAAAGATAAACATAAGTTCTTTACAATATGGATGAATATAGAACAAGCCCAAAATAATACCCAATTTCTTTTCAATAATTACTTTTGTATTTTCCAAAATTACAAAAAATGTTAATGCATTTTTCGATTACTCATGTTGATCCCATATCGACTATTAAACATAGGAAGAATACAACACTTATCCCACACCTATTACAAGATTAATTAAGTTATGGGATTGAGATGAGATAATATTGCTAATAAACAATTCTAACACACTTTATCAATATAGTAAATCTAATATTATTTGAAATTTCCCTTTAGCTAAGTAGATACCAACTATCAACTTAGTTAACTAAATTTTGCATATAGATTTTCTTCAACATTGTTCTAAGGAAGCAAAAAAGGTATAGAGACAAAAAACCACAAAGGGCATTAACACAAATCAGACTCCCCAAAGAAAATCTCTAATGGTAGAAGGAATTTTTTTATAATTTACTATTTTAAAGTATAGGATACATTAAGAAATCTTTTTTCCATGATGCAAGGAGAACAAAAATCATGCTACTCATACACAATAGTCTTTCCAAAAAAATGAGGCTTGACAACATAATAAAATAATAAAAATACTTTATGAGTGAGCTTCTTATCAAGATTTAACATTCAATAGTTTGCTTCTATCTCTGTTTAGCAGTTCTTCACTATGCTGACAAGTAAAATCCATGTACTCCTTTATCCAAGAGGTAAAGAAAATATTGAGATGATCACTCAGCAATTTCTCTATTTTCAGAGAAAATGTTAAAAAGGGTTTGCTTCCCCTGTATGCCATCTATCAACATTTGCATTTTTTTCATTAGGTTCCTAAAGACAAAACCAGTGAAGAGCATCCTAGAAATTTAATGCTTTGTCCAAGATAAACATAACATTTCTCTCTTTTTCTTTCTTTTTCATTATTCCACAAATATTGAAAATGGAAGATTTGTAAGACATGCACCCACAATACCTACTAATCTCCCTTGTCTTTTGTAGTGCCAAATTTATTATATTCAAGTATGCTTTTGTTGATTCTATAAAGGTTATTTTTCACCAAAGCCTCTAAATGCCATTTTCTAGGATGGATTGATACTATTTCATTTTTGAAAGATATGACTTGCATGTTTCTGATTTCTTCTAGACATTCAACTATTTGAAGAGATGTTGCAAACTAGGGTCATCTATATCTGTAATGCCAAACTTAGGTGTACATTAACATTATAAATTTCTTTGTGCCAATCAACTAAGTTTAGGTTTTATAATGACTCACTTATAAAGTCTCTATATCACATCCTTGGTTTAGAAGCAATTATTTAAGTTTGTAATTTATTTTAAAATGTTTTAAAAAATAATATTTAAAATATTTAAAAAATTATTTGAAGAAACAAATATATACTTTTATTATACAAAAAATTTAAGTAATGAAATTTATTTAAGTCAATATTAGTCTAAATAGTTCTAATTTTGTATACAATCATTTATTCATTTTTCACAAAAAAAAAATTTAATGTTAAATGACACTTGATCTATCCATAAGGTTTAATAGCTCATTAAAAAACTTAAGAAGAATCAAATCTCAATCCTTAGTAGAAGGAGATAATAATACTCAATGTCAAATTGTGTTCATAATTATGATCTAAGGATTGAGTGGTTTAAATAAAACTTTCTACCCATTATTTAATAAAATTTGTAGTTTAAATAAAAATTTCTTAAATATTAATATTATTTTATCTTGATATGAAAGTTATGACTTTTATACATAATACTAATTCTACCATAAAATATTAAATTATTTAACTTAATTTCAAATAAATAGATTAACCTATTAGTTTAACTTAACTCTTTTAAGAAATTTTATATCACCTAATCTTTTTTATCTTGAATGATTTTAAGTTGATCAAAGTCAAACATTTTTTAGTGCAAGATTTTTAACATTATAAAAAATGAGACTAAAATTATGCCTTAAAAAAGTTGATAGATGAATACTCCTCATTTATGAACTCTTTAACTAAAAATTATCAATTAAAATCCAATACTCCCTATCAAATTAAAAGCAATTTAAATTTACATAAATCACTTTTAAAAACATAAACAAAATTTAACCTCTTTAACTTTAGAATGACTAATTATATGAAATTATTTTATTCCATTTACAAGAATTCAGATTAATATACAAGAGAAAACAAGCAAAGAATGCATTAAATGGCATGCCCCCATTTAAGATTGTGAGGAGAATGACCATCCATCATTGAGACGCTCAACAATGGCTCCTTCACCTGCTGCACCCAAACCCACAAGTGACGGATATAACCGTTCTGCTCTCTAGTGGACATTACTTGCATTAAGATACTTATTTTGAAATTGGATGATCTCATCATTCCAGAATGATCAGCAAAACAAATACTCTGCAACTTGAGGAGAAAATCTGATAATTCTATTCTGTTCCATTATAGTTTTCTTAAGCAGATATAGCTGAGCCACTTGTCAAATTTTCATGCTTATACCATCCAAATTTATCTCCTCCTCGAGCCTGGCGATTTGTAGTTCTTCTACCACTGTGGGTGGTTTATTCACCCCACCGTCCACCACATACATCCATCCATCTTCCACACCACAGCTTGGGTTTCTATGCTTATCACCCACTGTAGAATTGTCTTTTGAATATTTCTCTTCATTCACCCAACTGGCCACCGTACAGATCCATCCACCTTCCACCTCATACATCCATCCATCTTCCACCTCACAGCTTGGGCACCTAGTCTTATCAGCCATTGCAGATCAATTTTCTCTTTGAATCTCTCTCTGGAACTATAAGAGTTATAGTTTCTAGAGAATGCTAATCAAGTAGTTATAAGAAAATCTTGTAGTCCTTATAATAATAGCTACAACCATATATATATAGAGTAAATGAGTGGTGGGCAACGAGAGGGGAATATACATCTCAGTTCAAGGAACCTTCGTTGAATGAAATCTGACAGATGGAAACACGGAGAAGAATATGATCAGATGCAGCAGCGTGGAAGGGTTAGGATGGATACGTAAAAGAGCCCAATTTGGTGCAAGCACTGTTAAAATATTTGATAAAATTTGATTTACATGGGATAACTCTAGACCTGCAATTTCTATTGGATGCGGTTAACCCAGAAACGTTTTCTAGTTTAACTTGTCTCTGCAAGTCGAGTTAGAATGAAGAGCGCGGATAAGGATGCAGATGAAATACGTGTTTTGTTTGTATTACTATATTGACAATGGTTATTCTGTGATAAGTTTCATCAAAGTTGTAGTGAAATGAAAAACATAGGAGGGAAGGACACCGAAGGCTTCCAAAACCGTTGAAGATGAGGTTGACTGACTTTTCGTTAGTTTGGGGTTGAAGTTGAAGAATAAAGTTTTCTGCACACAGAATCATTGAAAAAGACAATTGCGTCCAATGCTGTTTAACCTTTCCTATCATTACTGCGAACTTTCTAGAGCAGCAACATAATAATATATTAGCTTCTGTTGATTCTTAGTGGTGCTTATGATTTTGAGCATTTTACAAGAAAAATATATCAAATATAAATCTAACACTTTCGGAAAGATTTCCTAGTACAGACAAGCATTTAAGGAAAACAGTTTCTTCTTTTTTAAAACTATGGAGATCTACTTTTGATAAAACTAAATTTAAACTTTAAAATCTTTGAAACTAAAAGAATATTAAAAAGATTTAATTATTTTTTCTTAATTTGTTTTTGATTAAGGTAAAAACAGGTTTTGATGGGACCCCAAAACCCATTACAAGCAGATTTTGAATGGATCTAGAACCCAAAATCATAAAGTTGTCAAAACTTAAAGACATGAAGGCATAGACAACCAAGGATAAAAAGGTCATCAAACAGCCAGCAACCGGCCAAAAACCAGCCCCCCAACCAAGAACCATCAAGATTTACATTTAGAATTGCTCTTGTGGGAGTGGAGAGTCCTGTCAAAAGGAGGTTTAGAGGACTTATCTTTTTTTCCCTTTACAGTGATCCAACCCTCTTCCACTTGCGCTGCCTTATCAAGCCAATTCAACGTACCATTGTCCATAAGAGGAAAGCCAGCAACCACTGTCTTAAAGATTTCATTTGTATTCCTCTCAGCAAGCGTGGTCAAATCAGGAGAGCCACCTGAAAAGGTAGCCGAAACACTGTCACAAGAAGTGGCAGCCAAAGGCCCACTCTCAACTTCAAAAGGGGGCACAACATTGTTGTCTTGCAAAGCATCAGCAATCCCGCCATTAGAGACAACCGGAGAGGAAGCCTCAAGGCCTTGTGATTCCTGAGCAACAACCTCCGAGAAGCTCCTTGGTTGCTCAACCTTCTTCACAATCATGTAGTGTTGTGGGGAAGCATCTTTCCACCATGTAGCCTTCATAGTTTTTTTCTCAAAACCACATTGAGCAGTAGCATGACCTATTTTGAAACATCTTCTACATTGAAACAGAATCCCCTCATAGTCCAAAGCTTGGACCCAATAACTCTTAGAAGTTTTAAGTAGAATTTCACCAGGCAACCCTTTTGAAATATCCATTTCAACCAATATGCAGGCAAAGGTAGAGTGAAACATATCAGAAGATGCATCATCCACCAGCAAAAAATCACCAAGAGCCTCACCCACTTCCTCTAAAAGGGAGTTAGTCCAAAAATAGAGTAGAAGATTAGGAAGCCGAACCCAAATCGGGATTTTAGTGAAGGTTTCAGAAGAGGGGTTAAGATCAGCATGCCAAGGCTTGATCATCAATAAAAAATTGTCCTCCCAACTAAAAAAGTGATTATATAATATTTTGTTTCTATCCATATCAATGTCAAATTTAGCAACAAAAAACCCCTTGGCCATGGGGAAAATATGAAATTTACCAGTTATTAAAGGCTTCCATTCTTTTGAGATCCAGGAATGCAACTGAGGGAGAGAGAGCTAAAAACCCTTCAACCGGCAGATCACCCCATGGGAGGAAAAGGCGGAAGCATTAAAGTCAATTTCCTCCTCCGTTTCAGCAGTCAAGTCAACAAAGAAAGCATTAGCCACAGGAATAAACCCGCCAGACAGTGGACTCCCAGACCGAAATCTCTATTCCAAATTATTTTGTGAATGGTCCACTCTTTCCTTGCCATTACTACAAAACCCACGTCGATGGCCATTAAGGACCTTTTCCCAATGCATCGACCAACTGTAGATCCATTGCCATTTTCCTTAGCCGGTCCACCATCCCATCCAAGTGACCCCTCCAGAGCAATGAACGAGGTAGCAACAGTGCGGGCAAAGTCCACCAGACCAGAACCAACGCCAATGATCGGCTGCAAAGGTTATTTCTATATATTAGTCTATTTTTTTATTTTTGAATTATTGTTTACATTTAAATTTTTTGTCTAAATTTTTCTTTTAGTTATTCACAAGTCAATAGTGACTACTTTTGAAGAAAATATTCTTCTATTTTAGTGATAATGGGAGGTTGGTCAAGTCTCTTGGAATCTTGGGTTGAGTTATGTCATCCATGAAATCCTCCTTGCACAAAGAATATGGCTAATCATCTATCTCTTCATTCTAAGAAATTACATTGAAAGGGAAATCCTCCAATAAAAATATGTCTCCAATTTCTTTTAGTAAATAGGATTCATAAAAAATATTATTTTTCTTATTTGGATAAACTATGTGATGATGCAACTTTGCTTCATGCCACTAATTAGTGTTTGAAGAAGGCTTCCTTCTAAATTGATCTTTCACTTAGTCATAAATTTGTCACAAAAATCTACTATCCTTTTTCAAAGTGATGGATTTTGGCAACCTCTTATCCAAATCCATTTTAACACAAATTTTAGCATAAGTAGTTTGGAAATACTCAAAGATTTCAAGAGATGCATCCAAAAATTTATCTAAGGCTCATTTCCAATAACTCTTAGTTTAGAATCACACCACAATTATATAGATATATACAGAAGGCGTACCCAAATAGGTATGATAGAAACAAATCATTAAGGGGATAGAAAGATTGATACCAAGGTTTCAAAACTCAAATAGTAATCTTCCAAAACCACATCCTTGAATTGAGAAGCAATGTTTTCGTCTTCCTATGATTCAAACATAATAAGAAAGAAACCATATGTTAACAATAAATATCAACTCTTGCTATGTCATTGATGATTTCCACAATTCTAAAATCCACTCGTGCAAACTATTTAAATTTAGCAAAAAATAATGAACTTACCAATTTTTTATATTAGAGATGATTGTGCGCATTCTACTGAGTCTGTGCAAGGTTTCTATCAAATGTTCTATAATAATTTGAGTAGTAAGAACATGATATTTGGTTAACATATTATATGGTCAAATAATTGTACATTACAATTAAAAAATTAGTGACTTTTTTTATTGGTTGAGTAGAATGAATAAGATGAGTGATATTCAACATATGTAAAATTTATCTAAAATTAGGTATGGAAAAATGGAGCATGATGGTGCACAAAAATGTATTAAAAGAGCCTTAACATAAGAAGATCCGAAGTACAAAAATACTATAAAGTTGACAAATGTAACACGCATCATTGAATATTGTAACTTTAAAATGATTCTAAATAATGAAGATAAGTCTATAGTTCATAGATTCTTTTGGTTGGTATCAATGAGTCCAACATTACAAAATATGAAGATTATTCTACATTGACATGATCAAGTGACTTCCACTCATTTAGAACCTCAAATGTAGGTTTATAGACTGTTCATATGAGGTAGATAATACTTTTTTGTGCTTCATGTGTAGATTTTATTTGGAATGAGTGTGATTCAAAAGAGGGTTAATGAATGACATGATAGAAATTTAAGCCCATTCAAGACATATTAATTTTCAAGAGCACTACAACTCATGGAGATGAAAATATATTTAAAATTAACCATATTTAAGATCTAGCTCAACCAAGTATTATAGATGTATTATTTAATAAAAAATAATTATTTTATTTTATTATGTATACTTATAACTTAGTAAATAATTTATTTATTTTTCTTATACTTTTACATCTCTATAAATCTACTTTATTTATCCTAAATATTAATTACATATTATTAAAAACTAATACAACTAAAAATATATAGTATAATCTTCTAAATAAAACAAAATAACTCTTATATACAATTCTCTTAAGTAATATTACTTTCAATTAAATGCATACATTTATACATTATTTATATAATATATAGATATGTAAGTAATTTATTCTTATATATATATAGACTAATGCTAGTATATTTTTTTATTACCAAATTAAGTATAATACATTAATAGATCTCATTCTCAAGGTATCTATTTTTAAATGGATTCTAAATTTATTTTTATGTATTTTAGAAATGAAATTAAGGGATTTTTCTATATTTAGAAATGTACTTCAAAATAACTCTTAGATAATTAAAATAATTTATAGAAATATTTTTCAAAATATTCCTTAGTATAAAGTTTTTCTTTTTGTCAATTTGTTTAATGATTTTCAGATAAATTATTCTTTCATTAAAATAATGTTGTTTATATGTTGCATTTCTAGATGCTACTAGTATATCTATCTTTTTTAAAAATTATGTAAAAGACAAGGAAAAATATCATTATAGATAATGCGTATTTTTCACTATATTTTTACATTCCTATAAAACAACATTAACTTTTCTTAAATATTAATATAAAGATTGCAACTTTTTTACTAATCGTTCAAAAAATATTAGTTCATGTGACTTAATTCCAAATATATAGTTTAACCTGCTAATTAAGCTTAACTCTTTCAAGAAGTTTTATATCATCTAATATTTTCTTATCTTGAATGATTTTAAGCTCACTAGATGTTGATTATTTATGAGTGCAAGATCCTTGACATCATAAGTGACGCTACCAACATTATATCTTAGACAATTTTGATAAAATGGATACCCTTATTTCTTAACTCTTAACTAAAGAAATATCAACTAAAACCATACTCCTTTAACATATTAAGAAAATAATCTAAGTTTAAAATAAAATACATTTAAAAAAACAATTGAAATTATTCATATCATTCCAAAATGTAATCTCCATTATCCTTTCTAGTTAATTTAGAAAATTAATTAAACTTGTTTTAAAAACAAATAATAATAATGATAAAATTATTTGATTCCATCTCAATCCTTTACAAGAATTCAGATTCATATACAAGAGAAAACAAGCAATTAAATGGCATGCCCCGGTTTAAGAATGTGTGGAGAATGACCATGCTTGAGCCAAAGCCAAAAGTAATGGATACAACCGTTCTGCTTATTAGTGGACAATACTTGCATGAGGATAACTATTTCAAACTGGATGATCTCTTCAAACCTGCATTAGCATTCCAGAATGATTAGCAAACCTAATACTCTGCAACTTCAGCAGAAAAGCTAATATCCTTATATTATTTCATTATGCTTTTCATTATTTGAAATCACATGCCTTTTGCTTAGTAGATTATAGCTGACCTACTTATCATATTTTCATACTTATATCATGCAATTTTTTCTCCTCCTTAATCCTAGGTATTGTTGGTTCTTCTACCACTGTGGGCGGTTTATCCACCCCATCGTCCACCACATACATCCATTCTTCTTCCACATCACAGCTTGGGTTTTTATGCTTATCAATCAGTACTATAGAATGATCTTTCAAAAAATTTGCTTCATTCACCCCATAGACCACAATATACATCCATTCATTTTTCACCTCATACATCTTTACATCTTCCACCTCACAGTTCGGGCATCCAGGCTGAACCCCATATACATCCATTCATTTTCCACCTCATACATCTTTACACCTTCCACCTCACAGTTCGGGCATCCAGACAAAACCACCATATACATCCATTCATTTTCCACCTCATACATCTTTACACCTTCCACCTCACAGCTCGGACATCCATTCTTATCAGCCATTGCAGATCAATTGTCTTTTGAAACTCTCTCTGGAATTATAACAGTTATAATTTCTAGGGAATGCTAATCAAGTAGTTATGAGAAGATCTTGTGGCCCCTATAACAGTTACAACAATCACATATATATAGTGTAAATGCTTGGTGGGCAAGCCAAGGGAGAATATACACCTCAGTTGAAGAAACCTTCCTTGAATGAGTTTTGATAGATGGAAACGCGTATAATCAGACACAGCAGCGTGGAAGGGTAAAGAGCCTGATTTGGTGCAACTACTATTCAAATATTTGATTAAATTTGATTTATACGGGATAACCATTTCCTTGCTGCAAAAGCACGTATTCCACATGCCACAAGTATAATTATTTTGGTTTGAAAACACAGGTATCATTGTGGCCTCACAACATTCTCAGGTTGAAATTGTCATTGCTTATTTCTATATAGCCATTCGTACACTACACATATGAAATGTGCACTTGACTTAAATACATTATAGATTATTTTGAATAGTATTGTGAGCCAGACTTCTGGACCTGCATTTTATATTGGACGCGGTTAACCCAGAAATATTTTCTAGTTTAACTTGTCTCTGCAAGTCGAGTTAGATTGAAGTACATGGATATGAATGTAGATAAAATACGTATTTTGTTTGTATTACTATATTGACATGAACTGGTAATTCTGTGACAAGTCTCATCAAATTAGTGAAATGAGAAGCATAGGAGGGAAGGGCAGTGAGGGCTTCCAAAACTGCTGAAGATGAGGTTGATTGACTTTTCATTGGCTTGGGGTTGAAGCTCAAGAATCCCAAATTGGGAGGAACTTTGCATTAAAGTAATTGAAACAGTCATGGGCGAGGAACTTCCGTGTTTAACAATTCCAAATCATTACTACGAACTTTCTTGAGCACCGGCATTAATAATATATTAGCTTCTGTTGATTCTTAGTAGTGCTTATGCTCTTAAGCATTTTTTAAGAAAGTTAAAATCAATATAACTAAACACTTTTAGAAAGATTTTCTATAACGGCCGAACATATAAGGAAAACTTCTTTCTTGAGGTTGGCAGATTTAATTTTGATAAAGCTTCACTGAAATTTTAAAATGTTGGAAAGTAACAGAAAGATTTAATTAATTATAAGAACGGATTTAATTATTTTTTAAAATTTGTATTAGAGTATTATTTTACATTAGTAAAAAAAAATCTTGTAAATTATTGTTTGCATTTCTAAATTTTTGTCTAGAGGTTTTTTTTTTTAGTTATTTACAATTCAATAGTGAACCTTTCCAAAGGAAAGATTCTTCTACCTTAACGATTAAGGGAGGCTCGTTAACTCTATTTAAATCTTGGGTTGGGTTATATCATCTATCAAGTCCTCCTTGTCCAAAAAAAGATGGTTGATTGTTTATCTCTTTATTCAAATAAATTAAGTTAGAAGGAAAATCCTTCAACAAAAAACCTGCCTTCAATTCTTTTGTTAAATATGATTAACCAATTTTTTTGCTTATTTGAAAAAATTGTGTGATGATGTGACTTTGCCTCTTCTACCTATTAGATTTTGAAGAAGCTTCCTTCTAAATTGATCTTTGACATAGTCCAAAATTTGTTACAAATTCTACCATCCTTTTCAAAGAGATGGATTTTGGCAACCCCTTATCCAAATCCATTTAAACACAAATTTGAGTGTAAGTAGCATGGAAATACTCAAAGCTTTAAAGAAATTCATTCAAAAATTTCTTTAAGGCTTGTTTCTAGTAACGTTTAGTCTACAATCACATAAAAATTATATAAATAAATCTAAAAGATGCACCCAAACAAGAACCATACAAAAAGAATCACAAAGGGCCTAGAAAGATTGATACCAATGTTTCAAACTCAAAAAGTAATCATCCCAAAACCACAACATTGAATTGAGAAGAATTTTTCATCTTCTTATGATTCAAAAATAATAAAGAAATGTTCACAATAAATATCAACTCTTACCTTCACTAATTAAATTAGAGCATGACATTTCAAAACAATGACCAATTTAATGGATCAATTATTTTACTCAAATATAACTTTAGGAAGTGATCCACCCTTTTTGCAAATGAACCTACTTTCTAAATTCTATATCCATATCCTTTTTCAAAAAAACCTCCAAGTATCCCTAATTTACTTATTTATGTTAGGGGTTACAAAATCAACCACAACTCCCCCTCTCTTTCAAAACCCTCGGGTCATTCTTTACCTAGCATTTAAAATAGACCTCTTAATCTTGAGATCCTCTAGATAAGATATTGGGGAAATTGATTTCTCTTATCCACTTTTTTACCCTTCATGCCCTTAAAAATACTAACTAGGAGCTCCACTTGGGATATAGGAGGTTGGAGAAGACAAATCATAAGCTAAATAAATAGATAATAACCGATCTAAACTCCAAGAGCTCTTGATCTATTGAGAAATACTATCTAATTACTACCTTAGACTTGTTTTCATCAAAGGGTGCAAAAATGCATGAAAGAGTAGTAACACAATTCACTATAAGATAATTAATTTTAACCATTTTATTTATTTTCTATAACATTTAATAATTTTTCTCAAAATTTGTGTTAATGGTATGTATATATGTGTGTAACTTTTTTAATAATTTTTTAATTTTTTTTACATAATTAAGTTGGATTATAACTTATATCAAGAAAAAATAATTTCCCATAATTTGATGTGATTGATTTGTCTAGTTAATTGAAAAATTTAAAATAGTAATCAAGTAAACTAAAGTAAAGGTGAGAAGTGCACACCATAACACTTTTCCCTCTTTATTCACACCACTTTAAATACATTATTATGATCTTAAGTGGTCCTCACATATTTAGCTCATACATGTTTATGTTCTTAAGAGAATCCTTCAAGAACTAACCAATTTTCACACATGTGTTCATATTTTTAAGGGGACTTAAAAGGCCTTAAGTTATGTGTCTATGGCATTTGAATGTGTAAGGAATCTACAAATAAAATTAAGATAATACACCTAGGTATGCATAGAAAATAAAAAATATATTATGTTTGTAGTGCCACTTTGAAGGGGCAATCCTCCTAATAGATCATAAACTCTAATTATAATATTCAATATACTTTACGATTGGAATTTCATTACAATGTTTATATTCTTATTAAAGACAACCACTACTAGATATCATGTGTGGGATAAAAAATTTTATTCTAATTTATTATAGGGTGACTTATAAAGCATATGAATCCAATATAATGCTAACTAATACTTAATACATATTTGAGAATAGGTTTCCTAAAATTATCCTTTGGGTATGTGCATGGAAATGGAGATTAAAAGGGGATCAAAATTGGCCACTTTCTTTTTAATTAGTAAAAAACTAATCTTGGATGAGAAATTGAAGATAAACACACTCAAACTTTGAAGATGTGACAAAGAACAAAATTTTTAGTGATGAAAATATTGTTTCTAAACTATTATTGATTTTAAATGGTGAAGATTAAGGGGTTGAAATAGGGGGGGCACATGAAGTGTTCCTATTTTGTTAAAAAAATGTAACATAGTGTTTGTTGCATTCCCCCTAAAATGTTGACTCTTTTTAAAAGTATTTCACAAAATACTTTGATAGAAAATTAGCTAACATCACGTGTTTTATGCTTAACTTTTTATTATTTTTTAATGAATATATGATTTGTGGTCCTAATTTAAAAGTGGACACATCTTAAAAATTAAAACAAAATCAATAATGATTTAATTCAAAATTCAAGAGAGTGGAACAAATTAAATAAATAAAATTTATTTAATTTATGACAGAAGAGACTAATGAATAATTAAATAATTTAAAATAATTATTTAATTATAGTAGAAAGTAGTATAAAAATTAAATAAATAAAAATTTATTTAATTTTAGAAAGAAGGCGAATTAATTAGTGACATGATTAAATAAATAAAATTTATTTAATTAATCAAGGAGGAATAAATATAGAAATGAATTAGCTAAATAATCTAAATTATTTAATTAATAGAAGACTTATGACTTTAGAAAATAATTAAATAATTAAGAATTATTTAATTATCAAAGAAAAAAAAGGAAATGATGGAGAATTTAGAAGTCGCGGGCCTAGGACAATTTTTGGTGTCTACATTTTGTCCCTCTTTGATACAATGCAATTTATTACGTTGTGTCAAACAGATTTAGTCAAAACATGCCCCAATGTGAACAAGATGAGGAAGGATGACGAGGAGGTATTGGTATGCCCCCTTAAGAGGAAATGAAAGCTCAAAGAACATGAGTGTGCTCTCGAAATGGATGAGAAGACTAGATGATGAAGGATAGAAGAAATGTTAACACAAAAAACATGGATGTTAGTATAGAAGAGCTTTAATATTTTTCCAAATACATAATAGGCTTTGCATTTAATCATCATTGGGCGATAAAATATGAAAAATGGACAACAAACACCATGGTATGACATAGACCAAGGTGTGCAAGGTGATCCAGTTGTAAAACAAGCAGTCGCAAACAAGGAATGTCCTGACTCATACTAAGGGCCAAGTTGCCCCAGTCTTTTTGCCAAGACAATCCACTTGAACAAAAATCAAGATTCATGAGACATCATCGCTCATCTAGATCCTTCATGGGACATCCTCGAGGAAGCTAGTAACCTAACTCAAAGATGAATCAAGAAAAATATAAGACAAAACATACCACAAGGTCAATAGCCATTCACGGTGTTTGCCAAAATATGATTGCTTGACATTTAATTGACCAGGTGATTGATGGGTTGATTGTTTCACAAGGCCTAGTTTCAGGAGAGGAAACATGTCATATAAGACATCAAGTCTAGTTTCGATCATGTGACCACTTGTATAAGGAAAATGACTGAGTTTTACTAAATGACAATGTTTGGTTTCAAGAAGGACACATCCTGTATAAGACATAAGTTGAATGGTTGATGGTTTGACTATTTGACTATTTTGGCAATTTGTTTGGTTTGATTGAGTGAATTTGTTGACTAGTTTGTCTTGTTGATGTGTGACTTGTTAATGTTTTGATGATTGTTTGTGTTCAAGATGGAAATTTCTGATTTATTATGACTGATGCGACAAACCCTAAAGGACTAACTTAGGTGGCCTCAAGGGCTCATCGATAGATGACCTTTCCTACGTAAAAATGCATAGAGACCTCGTAGTTCGACATGACATGATTTTTTTTAATTGGAAAATGACTTAATCATGATTTTATTTGACCAAACCTAAAAGGGTTGACCTAATGCCTCGAGGGCACATCAACAATGGCCTTACATATGTTTAGTCATAGAGGCATTGTAGTTCGACTGGACTTAGACTAACATGGCTAACTTTGACTCTTTTTGTAATACCCCTCTGTTTTGCTTCTTGTGCAATTTGCTTTATGCTATGTTTGGTTGCAACTACTTTGATATTGGATATATTTTGTTATGATGTTTTGATCGTTATTATTGAGTGACAACTATATTATGTGATGTGATTTGGTTATCTAAGGCTTTAGTTTACATGCGTTAATGATGTAATGATGTTAGTAGATACAACATGTGATTTTATATGAGATTATTGGATTATAATGGAAGTGTCAGTTTTGATGATTGTATTGGTGAAGAGGACGGGTTCGCATCACTTGTTTGCGAGTGCCCTGCGAATCCGTGATTTCTCCTTCACGGTGTGTATTATATGTTGGATATATTG
The DNA here is from genome assembly GCA_007115665.2 of Sequoiadendron giganteum. NCBI lineage: Eukaryota > Viridiplantae > Streptophyta > Pinopsida > Cupressales > Cupressaceae > Sequoiadendron > Sequoiadendron giganteum. Next base: position 340,163,118 of record CM021108.1, read on the forward strand.
TATGATGTTGTTTAGTTGGTTTCAAGATTGCAGGTACATGACATCGACTCCACCTGGTTTCACAGGTTTGAGCGTGTCGATCCAACGGTTAAGTTGAATGGGAGATAGTAACTAGGTAACATGTGTCAAGTCTACGCCCTAGCCTTAGTGTGTCGTCAGCTTTGGTTGTTGAGTCATAGTTTACCTCATTTTAATATTATTTGATTCTGAAAGGTGCATATTATTTAATCAATATTTAGAATAATTGCATTTAAATCATGTTGATGGTTATTTAATTTAAATAATGCAATATGGATAAAAATTTATATCTAAATTAATTAATTATATTTAATTTATTTAATTAATTAAATTTAATCCAAGGGGGTTGAATTTAGTTATTAAATAATTAAATTAATTAATTAAATGTGATGCAAGAAAATGAAAGGAAATAAAATAATTAAAATTAATTTTAGAATTTAATTTTAACTTGTGGAATTAAATTAGAAATTGTAATTAAATGTTTATTTGGGAAAGGAGTTTCAACTTTGGAAATTAATTTATTATTTCAAATTGCATTTTAAATTGAAAGTGGGTTTTCGAAAATTGAAATTGAAATTGAAATTATTATCTAATTTGCAAGCAATGTGAATTAGGGTTGTAAAAATTGAAAATTGAAATTAATATCTAATTTGCATGTAATGTGAATTAGGGTTGTATTAGGTATTTTTGATTTATAAGGAATGCATGTTTTAATTTTAGGGAGAAAAAGTCTTCAAAAAAAATTATTTTTACAGCAGAGAAGAAATTTTGGGAAATTGGCATCAAGAAGGGTTTGAAGAGAGTTTTGATTGTAGAATTGATTGGAGGAAAGATTGTTGCATTTGTTGGGTTTTGGATTGGATTCATTGGATGATTGAAGGAAATTCAGGAAATCTTTGGAGGAGGCTTGCATCAGAAATTCATCTTTCCTGTAGCTTCTTGAACCAGGTTTTCCTCTTTGTGTTTTTATTATTCTTGGTTACTTTTAAATAATAGTGAATTAAGATTTGTTTATTAAATCTGTTATAGAAAAGAAATTTGTAATTAGAAGAAAAGAATTAAATAAATTTTAAATTTTTGTTTTCTGTGAAAATTCTTTAGTAAAATTGTGAAAACCTTAGTAGAATTTAACTGATTAGAGAAAATGGATTAAAGGAATCGGTGTTGAAACTATGTGAAATTGTGATGTTCTCTGAAAAATTTGCATAATTTTACTTCTAATTGATTGTTTCAAAAAAAATTCTTCAATTTATTTAGTAATGGAAATTCTGATTAAATATATATATATATATATCATATACTTACATATATATATATATATATATATATATATATTAATTAATACATATAATAAATATACATATGTAAATACATATGATATATATAATTATATTTTACTGTTATAAATTTTATTTTTTTATTCCCCATTGTCGTTCGTACGGCGTTCATGGTTTTGGGTTGCAAACCGAAAATTTATTTTAAATAAAATTCGCTATGTTTGGGGGAGGCTTGGGAGGCGCTGCCTCCACCACCACCCCCATGAGGGGACGACTGTGGAGGAAGGGCCTCCGTAGCCCCCTCCCCTTTCCCTGTGCTATCAATGTTTGTGGGAGGCATCGCTACCATTGGCAGCGCCCTCCACACAGTGTGTGGAGGGAGCACTACCCTTGGCAGCGCCGCCCCTCATTGCTTACGGCCACCCAAGGTTTGGGGTTCGGCTGTGCTAAGCACAGCCTCCCCCCAAACATTGGGGCTTCCTTTAGTGGTTAATGGAAATGGCGAATCTGGTGGCTCGTTCGCCATACCCTTGCCTGGTTTTTTTTTTAAATGTGAATTTGCTTGGTTTGGTCTTGGCCACCATTCCTTCAGGATTCTTAGGGTTTGGTGAATAATCCTTGGTTTTTTAATAAAATATTAATATGATATTTTTATTACAATGAAAAGTTTTTAATAAATATTGAATATGGTTTATTAATAAAATGGATATTATGATATAAATATATATATTTATCATTTGAGTTAGTGGGTTAATGAAATGAATCAAATGGGTACTTTGTAAACTTGTACATTTTGAAATTAAATTATAAAATATTTTAGTTGTATTTAAATAGTTGGATAGCATAGACAATTGGAAAATTTAGTTAAGGAATATTATTATATTTTATTGGGATAATGTAATCTTTTTGGTTATTGTAAAACCGATATATTTAATGTATAAATAAAAGAATATATATATATATATATATGTTAATATATATAAGAATAGTTAGGTTATGCATGGATGGCATATTGGGTACATTTAACGAATATATTACATAAGTAATTAATATGGAGAATATAAGTAGTATTTCATGTTGCGGTATTCAGACGCATGTAGATGAGTTTTGCATGGAGATTTTAAAAGATAAAGTTGAATGCATGGTAAATTAGGTAAGAAAGAAGATTTTTTTTATACATTGAAGGAATTGTAGGTATAAATAGGAGATTGATAAAAGATATAGATTTTGGATAAAAAGATTTAATATAGTATTTGCAATAGTTTTATATTGTATTAGAAGCAAATTTAGGAAATGATTATATTGCAAAAGGCAAATATTTATTATGTTTTATTTATTTTCATAAGGCAATTTAATCTATTGTGAATGGAATATTAAAGAATATATGTAATTAAATTTATTAATATATATATATTTGGTGTCTATATAATATGGAGTATATATATATATATATATATATATATATATATATATATATTAAGTGTAAATTCATTATCGTTTTTTATTTTAATAAGATGCCTGCAATATAGTATTGAATAGGTATTTTAAAATGGATTGATTAGTGTATGTGGGTAAATGGATAGAGAAACGATATTTTATTATATTAAAGTGATTTCATGTTCTAAATAGGAAATTGAATGAAATGTAAGATTTGGTTAGGAAATGGAAAGAGTTTACTTGCATGGATTTGTGTCGATTTAAAAGTAAATTAAGAAGTTGTTTTCTTGATGAGGCAATCAATTATTTTATTTATTAATTTCTATTTAGATTAATTGAATCATTGTGATTGGATTATGAAAGATATATGGATTTAGTATATCCAAAAGTAGTATCTTCCTCATGATTATCTTAAAGGATTTAATTCTCTGTATTTAGTAAAGGGAAGTAAGTCTAATTATTTTGGATGTCCAATAAGGAAAGAGGAAATATGGTTATATGGTTAGTTTAGTTAATCTAGGTATTGTGCCTTTGACTTTGTCAACATTCTCTATTGAATGATTATGGATTTAAGAAATCCAAATACTAGATTTGAATTAATATCTTGAATGCTTCCGTAGCTAGGTCGTCATGTTGTACGTTGGGATATGGGATTATGTGTTAGTCCAAATTTGTAAGTCTTCCAGAAGAACTTAGTGAATGAGGGTTGTCGAATCTTTATGTCAACCAGTTGTTCTTCCCTTGTGTAGTGTATGGTGTCTTTTAGTTATTACCCGATTTTCATGAACGGGGATGTTTTGTACCTCCTAAGAAAGGAGTGGACTATGTGTTTTGTTGCCTCCAAAATGGTTGGAGTGAGTTCTTATATTTGTTTCCTCCTTGAGATGGAGTGGTTATGATTCTTAGGTTGTATGCTCTTGAGATTCCCTTGGTGGTTGGTATTTGTATACGTGTATGGTTCTCTGAACATAATTGGACTATTATATGTCTGGAAGTAATGTGACCTATGTCAGTGATATTAGTGTTGTACCTAAGTTGTACTTGTTTAGTTCATTTGTTTGGTTATGTCAGTATGAGTCTGCCTTTGGTTAGTGATTGTAGATCTTTGTCCATGTTATGTGGTTACTATCTCCTAGCATGGGGGTGGACCTTCGGGTACCACATGGTTGGGTGGAACATGCACCAAAACCGTTGGGTTCCCCTTGATCTTCAGTTCTTGGTGGCGAGACATCCAGATGGATAGCTCGCGGTTCTTAATGTATTTTCTTGCATTGTAATATTTCAAATTGTATAATTTATTTTATCCCTCTTATGTTTATGAGGTGAGATTATGTAATTGTTATACTTTTTTACTATTGTCTCATTTTGGGAATGAGTGATGTAACTATTGGATTAAGTTAATGTTTATGAGTTTGTATCTTGGATGTTCATCTTATTATGTTATGTGGTATTCTTATGATGTATGATATTTATTTCATAAAGTTTATAATGCTTTGGTTATATGTAAGATGTATGTGTGGGTTTAAGTAATCCTAACCTTGTAGCCTTAGAGGTTGTTGTTAATTAGTAAGTGAATGTGTATGTTATTGCACTTTATTAAAAAAAAAATTGGTTCACTTAAGTCATTAATTACAACTCCCTTTAAGGTTACTTGGCGGGGCATTACACTTTTTTTTTTGGATTTTTTACAGTTATTTGGATGTTTTTGTGTTTTTGACATGTTTTATTTTTGGCTTTTGGGGGTTTTATGATTTTTTTGTCATTTTGGGAATATTTGATTTTTTTGTCTTTTGATAGTTTTATGATTTTTTTGTCTTTTGATAGTTTTATGATTTTTTTGTCTTTTTGATATAGCAACCTCTAATATTAGGTGTAGGATTCAATGAAGACATAGGTCAAGTGTTTTCCCCCAGTTGAGTATAAGTCCAATTTATTAGGGATGAAATGGAATAGGCATTATGGAAGGTGAAAAGACACATGATGTCAAGCGATATGATGAACGACGAGAAGATGATGGAGGAAAAATTTGTTAAGAATGAAGGGTGACTATAAGGATAGTGAAAAATGCATGTGAATGATGCATACAAGCAAGTGAGCAAGAACACACAAGAATCTAAGAACAACCATGATCTTTCTCCTAGTCAAACTGAAAACCAATTAACATGTGATGATGATGATGACGACATTGTTTGACATGGGAATGACACATCCTAAAACAACATGAGGATGATGATAATGTGACTAAATGATCAATATTTTCAACAAGGCTAGAAACAAAGCCAAGGAATTTTTTGGATGATGTGCTAGGATGCATAGCAAGATTGTATGGATTAGGCTAATTGCATTTGGAATGACTAACCTTAGGAATAGATAGTATTATGGAGGGGACTTGGATAAGTAGATTAGAATCCTTAAATAAATGACAAGGGAAAACCAAGGCATTCAATAGGTATGAAAGGATGATGGTTTGATTTTGGTAAAGGATAGAAGTCATGAGGATTATTGGCTAGAAGAATTGTCATATGATCTCCAAGGGATATGTTGCATAAGGATAAAAAAAATTCTCCAAGGTATGGGTTTGGATAATGCTATGAAGGCAATGACACGATATTTCATGAATAGTGTATGACCAAAGGATAGACTTGTCAAAAAATTTCCCAAAGCATGATTCATGTTTGTACCTTAGTACTTATCAAGATCAAAGTAGGTGGGAAAATGGATGGGAATGATATGGATTAAATGGATAGATGGAAAATTTCATGAGAAAGGTATGGGGGATGAGAAAACTTGCCCCCAAGTGTAATAGTCCACATAGATAATTTCTCTTAAACATGACACATTTTTTCCAAGTTTTCATCATGGTACTTATCCAAAGTGCCATAAAAATGGTTTTCACTATTGGACGAATTTTTTATCTTTACTTTTTTTTTTGTATTTTTCTAGATGATCATTTTGATGATGTTGATATAGATGTTAGTGTCATGATATGCCAATAGTAACCTTTATGGAGTAGTTTTTTTGTCAAGATCATAGCTCACTTGTTTACAACTAATCGATGTCATTGTGATCCTTTTTGATATTTGGGTTAGCCTTATCGAAATATGCCCATTGTGATCCTTTTTGATATTTGGGTTAGCCTTATCAAAATATGCCCATTGTGATAGAGTTCCATGAGAGTCCTTATGATAAAGAGTTGTTGCCAAGATGCGATAGGTTTGTGACATGGTATTTTTATACTTTAGGAAAGATTCTAGGATTATGATGGATGATGGTAGGTGTGGATGGACTATTTGGCATTTTGGATGTAGGAATTTTCATTCGCCAAACTTGGGGTGATGGATGATGGATTTTTTATTTTAGATTGGGATAATATTTGGAACCAACATTTTTATATGCCTTATGTGATGACCATTTAGAAGGAGGTGGGAATTTATTATATGTGGGAGACCTCTTTTCTTGTGGCTCCATATTTTGATTGGATGATGGAATTGAACTCTTTTCTTTACTTGATCCATTTTTCTTTGGGATCCACTTTAACTTTATTTTCCCACTTGGATTTTTGTATTCAATGGCCTTTGATGTTTGATAATGGGCTTTAGGCTTGTAATATTTTTTGTTTTTTTTTTGTTTCAATTGATGGGTTTAACTATGTTGGAATGATGGTTTATGATGTGGATGGAAGGAGTCACTAGTAGAATTTGACCAATAAATGACTAGGTGACTAAAAATTTTAGTCACAACAACTAAAAATGACTAAATTCTACTATTTTTTTGTAACTCAGCTATAAATGAGTAAATAAATGACTAATTTGCTCATTGACTAAAAAATTATTTAGTCACAGAAATAAAAATGGCTAAATAGTTAGTCACCAAATACAAATTAGGAAAAAATTTAAAAACACATTTCGGCCAATTATTGACACGATGTATTGGCGCTTATTCGCATTTATTCACATTCATTGTAGAAATATTCCTTGCTTCATTTGTTATTTGCAGGTTAGCCTAGCACTGAGGCATTTTGATCAGTTATAGTAGCTACTTGCATGGGTGATAAATATTTGGAGAGGACTTGGAGACTTTTGAAAAGACGGGCAAGGGAAAAGAATTGGAAGTTTGCTACAACGAATTTGAATTCGATGAGGCCCTCTACAATAAATTCAGATTTGGTGATGCCCTCTACAGTAAATTTAGAGGTAATTCAAAACCCGCATTACATTAAACACATATATAGATTTCTGATTGGAAACTTATAGTAGATACATTCTACTACTCTTAATAATATTCTTTTATAATATTTCCATTGTTATCCTTCATAATGTGTTCAAGCTAAATATAATAAAATTTAGGTGTCAGTGCCAAAATAGAATTTCCTCAAATAATTTTTACATTTTCACTGCAAGTGAAAAATTTTCTTGTGCAAAGTAAACATGTGCTAGATTTACCCACACATCAGGCATTTGAATAAAGATGTTTCATGTTGTAGCTTATTGTACTTGTGTAAACAATTCCTTTGCAATATCAAATTGACCCAGGTTTTAGCTAGCACAATTGTTGCCCCATTTGTAGCATAAACATTTCCTAGTCTCTAGGCCAACACTTTACAATACAGTTCTCTAGCCTTCTCACGATGTTGTGCCTCCACCTTTGGATCCCTCCTCTCATTGTGAAAAGTTGCAAAATATTTCCAATTTCGAAGTGAAATGTCAACATAAGAATTCTTTGCATCTGATTCACTTTGTACAGCTTTATTTATTTCTTTGCTTTAAGCCAGTCATCTATTTTCAGTTCCATTTTTCCAAGCATAGATAAAGCATTTGATGAGTTTTTATCCACCTTAAGTACATCCCCAATAAATTCTAGGCTTAGTTGGATCTCATTCTGAGACTGAGCCATGGCTACAAGACATAAATATGCATCCACATAATCAGGATACTTGAATAATATTAGCTTGTATAAAAGATTTTTATTTTTAGCATCATGTAGTTGTTCAAACAACCTAGCAATATTATATATTTTGGTGACTTTATCCCATGGTAACTCAAGTGAAACACCACCTTCTTCTATTTGATGGAAGAATTTCATATCCTTCAAGAGCACAAGAAAAACTACAGAATTAGCACTGGGACTTTCATTTATGAATTCAACCCAAATGCCATTTCCTAATGCCTCCATAGAAAAAAATTGAGCCAACTCTAGTTCATCACACTCAAAATGAAGAACCCCAATGTTGTTTAAAAATTGAATGGGTACTTCTTCTCTTCTCTTCTTCAAAAGATAATTTGGTGTCTTAAGAGAATCTAAGGCTGCATTGGGGTCTGACGATATTAATAATTCACCCATCTTGATAAATGCATGGGCATCATGTGGATCTATGTGAGTTTCCTTTCTTAAAATTTTCAAAGCCTTCTCTGCCTCCCCTTGTTGATCATATATATAGCCTACAAATTTTAAGCTCTTAGAGTTCTCAGGGTGGACCTCCAAAACCTTTTCAAAATTTGAGAGAGAACTCTTAAGATCTCCCAGCTTCAATTGAACCTATCCACAAAATCTTGTGGCCTCTGGCTTTCCTTGACTAATGCCATGTAGTAGTGACCAATTGTATCATAATCACGTTAACTATGATAAGATCGTGAAATATTATAATATGAATGAGATTTCATGAAAGGGTGGTCAATTGAAACAAGAGCTATCTCAGTCAACTGTTCCACAAGAAAATGCTGCCCTGTGAAGAAAAAATGGTTTGCTAAATGATTCGATGTCATTGCACAATATGGGTATGATTCAAAGGCTCTACACATATTTTCCATTCCTTCATGAACACTACCTTTTTCACTAATTGTGAGAATCCTATTATTAAAAAGTTTACAAAACTAACCACAAAGATTTTTCCCCATTTCAAACAATAAAATTGCCAAAAAAAAAGTGTTTAAAACCTACAAAAAAATGTAAATAAAATCACTTTTATTTTTGTGCCAAAAAAAACCATGAGATGATAGCTTGTTTCTTACTATTATTCTTTGATAGAATTTTTCCAAGCATCCATAGCTTTTTTGAAATCACTTGTTCTATGCTTTTAGCCATAGTAGCAAGGCAGTGAACTATTTGATAAAATGCTTTGGTAGACATGTATGAAAAATGTGGTAGCATAGAAAAGGCAATAAAATTTGGAAAAAATATCTCAAAGAAATTTGGTCTCATGGTGATGGAATGCCATGAAGAATTCCATGACAAGCGTATTTTTATGGATTTTCATGGCATTCCATCACCATGAGACCACATTTCTTTCAGGCATTTTCTCAACCAGTTCACTGCCTTGTCTATGTTATTTCTTATTATTATGCTTTGATAGATTTTTTCCAAGCATCCTTAGCTTGTTTGAAAGCACTTGTTTTATGCTTTTAGCCATAGAAACAAGGTAGTGAACTATTTGATAAAATTATTTATAGACATGTATGAAAAATGTGGTAGCATAGACAAGGCAGTGAACTTTTTGAAAAAAAATCCTCAAAGAAATGTGGTCTCATGGAATGCCATGACAAGAAAATGCAATTGGCAGCTACTCCTAGTTATTATTTATGCAATGTGAAGTAATTCTTTGAGTTTGAAAGATGTGCAATTCAATGTAATCAACTATTTGAATATAAACTACAAAAATCTATTTTTTACAATTCATTAGTTAAACTCTCTATTTTATTTTCTCTCTATAACTATATTGCTATGGAAATGCCTTTCAATAAAAAAAAATAGTTTTTGTCTCTTATTCAATATTTTTTTACATTTTGCCATCTATCAACATCTATTTATTAGCTATGCAATGTGAAGTAATGCTTTGAGTTTGAAAGATGTGCAATGCAATGCAAACAACAATTTGAATATAAACTACAAAAATCTATTTTTTTACAATTCATTAGTTAAACTCTCTATTTTATTTGGTCTCTATAACTCTATTGCTATGGAAATGCCTTTTCAATTAAAAAAATAGTTTTTGTCTCTTAGTTTAGACAATTTTTTATTGCTATGTGTAGAAAATTATAGATGGATCAACGTCAAAGGTTGACTAGGGATCAATACCATGTATTTGATGAGAGATTAGGTGATGAGAGTGACATGGAAAAATATCCATGTCCATGTAATGACTGTCTTGGTGGAAAAGTGAAAAAAAGAAGTCAGATTATATGATAAGATATGGGCATAGTGATATAAGCCCTTGGAATGTCAATTATTACGAAGATATGATAGAATGGAAGAGTGTGAGAGATGAGGAGGAAACAAACATAGATTAAGAGTCACCAAACATAGATGAAGTGGCACCAAACATAGATGAAGAGGCAGCAATGTTAGACGAAGGGTTTGAAGTCGATAGAATGTTGAATGAGGGTCTAAATAATGATTGGGCCAAGTTGATGGAGGATGCTTCAAAGCCTGTGTATGATAATTGAAAGTTAGATTATTTGACAACAATCCTTCAAATTCTTAACTTGCAAGTGGTGTTTGGTTGGACAAATGAGAGTGTAGATCAATTATTGGCATTATTAAGTTCGTTGTTACCACCTGACTCCACATTGCCAACAAAACAAAGTCAATGTAGAAAGGAAATCACTAATATAGGCTTAGGGTATGAAAACATACACACATGTGTGAATGGTTGTATATTATTTCGCAAGAATCTTGCAAGTGAGAGTGAATGTTTGAAATTTCATGAAGCGAGGTATAGAGAAGGGTTGAAATAAGTTATGGTTCCTAGAAAGGTTCTTCACCACTTTCCAGTAATCCCACGATTACTCTGAGTGTATAGGTGTAGATACATTGCTAAACTTATGCAATGGCATGCCCAAAATAAGAGCACTAATGGAAAACAACGACATGTTCCTAATTCTAAGACATGGATGGAATTTGATAACAAATGGCTGAATTTTTCTCAAGATCCTCATAGTATAAGGTTGGGTTTGGCTCTAGATGGGGTGAACCCATTCTCAAATCAAAGTACTAAATGGTCAACTTGGCCAATTTTTTTAATAAATTATAACTTGCCTCCATGGTTATCAACTAAACCATTTTTCTTAATTCTATCATTGATTATACCAGGAAAGAAATGTGTGACTTCAGATACAATTGATGCTTATCTAGAGCCATTATATGATGAGATAATGGAATTGTGGAAAGGAATTAAAAAAATTCAATCTTTAAGGGATGGTAATTTAATCAAATTCACTTTAAGAGCTTCCTTATTGTTTACGATTCATGATCTTCTTATATATGACACGTTGTCGGGTCTCAGTGTTCATGGATACCATGGATGTCATGTTTTCAACTTTAAGGGTTTTTTGAGGCACTCACGAAGTTTTCATAAGTGTATTTATTGTGGAAATCGTGCTTACCTTAAAATGGATCATCCATATCATCAACAAAAAACATGGTTCAATGGTCAAGAAGAGAATTGCAAAGCAACATTGCTAATAACAGGTGATTACATTGTTGAGAATGGACAAAAAATAATGTCATTTATTGAAAATTATGGGATTTCTACTAGTAGATATGATCCATGTAATGAAAACGGTGTAAAAAGGTTGTGCATATTCTATAGTTTCCCATAATTTAAGGATATAGCCATTAGGCATACTGTTGACTTTATGCATACTGAGAAAAATATAGCCTATGTTATTATAGAAACTATTTTTGGTTCTTTAACATACCTATCTATGGCATTGGGCAGGAGAGGGAGCGGTGGTCTAATTTGAAATCTAAGGAGGATGGCGGAGAGGATGGTGATGGGGATGACATGGATGAGGAGGGAGATGGTGGTGGGAGGATCATTTGGTGCCACTGGCCTTTTTCCAGTTGCTACGTGGTTTATATGTCTTTGGTGTGCTTTATTTTGTTCCTTGGGGCATGGCCTCCTTTGTGGTTCCTCTCCCATGTGTTCCCTATGTGGGCTCTGCTCATGTCCTACCTTGTTTTTTTGGCTTGGTGTTAGGTGGGGCTTTTTCTTTGGGTTGTGGTTCTCTATTTATGTGGGTGCGGTGTTGCTTGTGGTGCCAGGAGCTCATGTTGATGGGTTGCTTGAGGAGTTTAGTGGCCTTATTTCAAACCCTGACTAACATGTAAGGTTGGAAGTGGATTTTTATTATTGTGCCTTCTCTCCTCTTTCTTTATCTGCTCATTTTCCTGGTTTTTATTTGGCCTTTTTAGGGATTTTTACCTCTATGTGGGGGCTCTCGTTGCTTAGGGATGAGATTGTTGGACTACCTCTGGTGGATTTTTTTGTGGATAGTTTTTGGCATGTTTCAGACCCTGACTGGCATATTTTGTTGGATGTTGTTCTTCATTGTCTTTCCAGTTCTCTACTCTCTCTGCTTGGAGGCTCTCCCTGCCTCGTCCTTCTTCTTTCAAGTCCCTTTGTCTCTTCTTTGGTGATAGTGCTAGTTTTTGTGCTTGGAGTTTTTTTTGTGGGGTTGTTTGAGGAGAATGGTGGCCTAATATCATACCCTGATTAGCATGTAGGGTTGGAAGTGGATTTCTCTTGTTGTACCTTCTCTCCTCTTGCCCTATCTTCAAGTTTTCTAGGCTCTCTCTAGCTTTTTTGGGGATTATTTACCTCTGTTTGGGTGCTTTCATTTTCTCGAGGGTGAGGTTGTTGGTCTGCCTCTGGTGGAGTTGGTTGTGGATAGTTTTTGGCATGTTTGAGACCCTGACTAGCATGTAGGTTTGGAGGTTGGTCTTCATTATCTTGTCGACTCTCTACTCTCTCCATTTGGAGGCTTTCCTTGCCTTGTCCTTCTTTTGAGACACATTGTCTCTTTGTTGGTGTTGGTTGTTTTTTATGGGAAGAGAGGCTATTTCTCTTTAGCTCCTACTTTGGTGTAGTTTTGGTTTTCCTTCTACTCCTAGTGGGGAGTGTTTCTCTTGGTGTTGGGTTTTTTATATGGTCGAATGCAAGTCGGTTTTTTTGAGCTCTATGCTCTCCCCCTTTTGGGTCCTAAAGTTCATTTTCAAGGATGGGGGTGTGTTTCTAGCTGAGGATTGCTCTATTTTTTCTTCTTTTCTCCATTTTTTTTTCCAAAGGATGCTATGGTGGTATTTACATGGGTGTAGTTGCTTCCCTTCATTTTTTTAGCTATGGTCTTCTTTGGAGGTGGAGATCGTTCCTTCAGAGGTGGAGCCTTATTCTATTGAGGTGGAGAGGTGTGTTGTGGATCGTGTGGGAAGTTTTATTTTTTGTACTTTTGGGTCTCATTTCATCCTCTCCTATAGAGGGGATCCCCTTCCTATTGAGGTGGAGGTCGGGTTGGTGTTGTGGGTTGGTTGGTGTTGTGTGTATGTTAAGGCTCTTCGGTTTTTTCCTCGGATTCCTAACTTTCCTATTAAGGTGGGGAGCTTGGTTTCATTGGATGGTGCTAACAAGTGTGGTGTTGTTGTTTGGTTGGTTCAGGCTGATGGTTACCTGGTCGTCTCTGGTTTTTCACTTTTGGTTGGTGTTGATGAGTGTTGTGTTGTAGTCTAGTTGATTCAGGTTGATGGTTGCCTGATTATCTCAGGTTTTTCTTGGGTCCAAATTCCTTTGTATTTCATGGTTGTTTTTGGCTTAAGGTTTATGTTAAAACCTTTCTTGGTGCATATTTGAGACTTTAAGTTATTATTTTATAATCTATTTTTTGTTGTTGTTGTTTGTCTTTGTTATATTCTATAGCAGCTTGGTCTCTTTGTGTGGGTTTCGGGTCCCCATTAAAACCTTCTTGTTAATTGTTCCGAGTCCATTCAAAACCTGTTTTCCCCCTTAATCAAAACTATTTTTGGTGCTTTTGACTCTATTTCATCACATGAAGACTTTTGACGACTAAATATTTGTCGAAATCTTTGGGTTGAAAAATATGATGATGAAAAATATAGAAAACCTAGTGCTCCTTATGTTTGGATAAAGGAACAAAGTGCACAATTCTTACAGTTGATGACTCAGACTCACTTTCCCACTGGATATGTAAGAAGTAGTATTAGAAGCCAAACTGACATTAATGGCTTAAGAGGCCTCAAGACCCATGACTATCATGTCATAATGGAGAATATTTTACCTATTGTGGTAAGAATATTAAGTTTGGAAAAGGGGCCAAGATTGACAGTTATAAGGTTGGGCCTAATATTAAAGAGAATGATTTTACATGTATTATATTCTTCGAACTTTGATAGTTTGAAGGAGGAGGTTGTTGAAGTCCTTTGTCTATTGGAACAGAAATTTCCACCAATAATCTTTAACATTTCTATGCATCTTTTGATACATCTACAATATGAACTAAAGCATTGTGGCCCAATAATAACAAGATGGATGTATCCTATAGAATGATATATGAAGGTTTTGAAAAAAATTGTTTGTACTAGGGAAAAACTAGAAGGTAGCATGTCTGAGGGATATTCAATGCAAGAGGCAATGGGATTTTGCACAGAATATATGAAGGATTTTAAAAATGCCAATCAGCGTGTATGGGATAATGGTGAAGAAGAGATAGTTGCAGGTGAAGTATTAGAAGGCAATGGATGTCGCTTCAAGCTATCACATCAAGAAATAAGTGTCATACCTGCCTATATTCTTCAAAACACATCTTCATTCGATAAGTGGTGTAGGTAAAAAAAAATTACACAATAATTTATTTACTCAATTGCATTTACACATTTATATTATCAATCTTACTATTTGTACATTAATATTCTATATATAAAATATGAAGACAATAAATCTTGGATGCAACATTGACCTCAAAGGTGCAAACATCATGCTGATTTGATTAGAGGTGATTCTTTCCCAAAATTTCAAGAATGGATTTCTAATACAGTCAGTGACGCAAAAGAAGAAGGTCGAGATATAACAATGGAGTAAAGTGAGATTTCACAATCTCCACAATTATGGGCTATGTGTTTCAGTGGAATGTGGGCCTATGGTAGTCATTTAAGAGTGGAAGAAAAAGACAAAGAAAATATAAATTGTGATTGTGTTGTTAGTGTTGAATTTCTTCATGAAACTAAGAATAAATTTTATGTTGGATTCATCCAACAAATTATTCTAGTGGACTATGGTGAATATAGTCCTATATTATTAAAATGTAAGTGGATATGACCATCTACAATACAATTTGATGAGTATGGATTTGTATGTGCAAATACAAGACAATTTTTATCAGAGATGGATGAGTCGTATGTTTCCCCTATTCATATTAACCAATCATTTCCAATTGATGATGTAAGAAGCCCAAGATGATCGTATGTCATTTAAATAGAGGCACGTTCAAAATGAAAATTCATGGAAGTTGTTGATATAATGCCTGATGGGCAAGATGTTAATTTACAAGAAACATTCGAAGACGTGGATGAAGACGATGATGGAGTGTTTGAAGAATACATTTTGATTTCCAATGAAGAGATTGGGAGAGAGAATGCATTGCATGTCACGGATGAGGATGAGAAAGAAAATCGAGAAGATGCAAACATGAATGATCAGGATTCTGATCTTGTTGGAAATGTAGATGATTATGATGATGGTTTGTAACCTTAAGAGGTTAGCTTGTCACCTAAAATTTGGTTATATGTATGGTGTAATTTATTATTGAATGTAATAAATATTTGAGTATAGGTATGCATATTCATTGTTGTTTTAGTGATACATTTTTTAATGTAATCATCATTATTATGTTGGTACATTGTATACAAAACCTAAGATGTTCACTACTGATTTAAAGTGCATTTAAAGTTAGGTTTAATAATTCTTCTTAGTTTTCTTACTTTGGTTGAAAATTTGAAATTAATTTTGTTTAGTTAGAATATAACTTCTTGTATGGCCTATATGTTTTCTAGATGCAAACATATGATGAACATTTGTGATTTAATAATACATATAGATATCTTAACATTAGGTGAACTAAGCCTCCCCATTACAAAAAAATAAATGATCTCTTAGGTCTGACTGACAATGAAAACTAAAACTGAGGGACTACAAAATTAGAAAATTGTTCAATCTTTTCAATAAAATGATATCTAAAATATTGCATTCATAATAAAATCCAATACTGCACCAGTCAATAGAGGTATGCGTAGGATGGTGGGACATATAGTTCAATGTACAAATGCTTATCGTAATACCACGGGGTGGTAATGAGAAAATGTTAACAACTAAAGTAAATCGCAGTGTCGCAAGGGGTAAACAATGTCACTACAGTATGGCAGTAAACAATCACTCAACCATTAGAATTAACCTATTGTCTTGTGGGATTCCAAAGGGGTGTGCACAAGGTGGTGATTCTACTAGCTCGCAGCAGTCTTGATATGACAGAGTGGTATGGTGGTGAGCAGTCACTCAACCACAAGAATTAACCCACTATCCAGTGGGAGTCCAAAGGGGTGTGTGTGGGGTGGCGGTACTACTAATGCTACCTTGCAATGGTCTTGAAATGGAAAAGTGGTACTATAGTACAATTTTTCAAAGCATTAAATGATTACACAGTTGGATTTCCCAAGATCAACGACATGTATTTAAACTCGAAATATGGGTAGATTTAGAATATTTTGCATGAATTGACATTAATAGTGATGTGACCGAGCTCAACAAAAAATATTACTTGGGAATCAATGACATTTGGCAATCATTCACAAATCTCAACATACCAGAGGCAAGGGAATTCAAGTGGGAAAACTTTGCAACTATTATTTTGCAGGGTAAGTTCATAGAAACCCTCTATAGCAAGTGTATAAGAACTGAATTTTCTTCTACAAGTAGACACTTAAATAAATCAATTAGGAGTAAATTCTTCATCATGCCACCCAAAATAATTTAACTTGCGAGTAAAAAGGAAGAGTCCACAGTTTCTAAATCAAAGAAGAGGTCCCTGCAATAATCCATTTTAGATGTGTTACCTAATTTTGTAGACAAAGGATTGAAAAAGTTGTTTAAAGATACAACCCATTGATGTAGAGATCCAATTATTCCTATCTCAGGGTGGGATCTATTTTGGTACTTCTATGAAAAAAGGGATGAGAAGGTTCTAGTTTTGAATCCTTGGACCTTAGATTTGGCCAAATTGATAACCCCAAATGTCTTCGTAGATGTTGATTTTATTAAAGTATTGACACAATATTATCACCTAGATACCAAGACTATAAGAATGTCAGATGGTTCACATTTAGTGGTGTTGACTAAAGAAGCAATTATAGAGTTTTTCATGTTAAACAAGCAAGCTATCACTAAGATCGACTTGGACAAAAGTGAGGAGGATTATAGGAGATCGAGAAAAACCTACAAGAGTGATGAACTTCCTTTACACATGAAAAGGGGTGTAAACAATAGGAGGAATATACCTATCTCCCCCTCCCAAACTGAGCCATTTTCCATAGAAGACTTTCAAGTATATTTCAAAAGAACTTATTTTTCTTTGTGCCAAGTGCTTGGAATAGACATTGAAGAGATGATGCCAACCTATCTCATGATGATGGCAATGAAGATACAAAATCCTGGAGTCAACATTGAGTATGACTTTGCTACTAAAATTGAGAAAGGACTACATGAGGTATTTTTTCAACTAAGAGAGAACTTAGCTCCCATCACTTTTAGGAAATACTCTCTACTATTTCATTTAATATTGTACCAAAATAGAAACAGATGGACTAAAATAATGTGTTTGGGAATGACTGATGATGAATGGAATAGGTTGTCTCTACAAAACTGGTGTTACATTTGGGATAGTAGATGTAAAAATAGTGATTATGTAATATTTTATGATGATTTCGTAGTGAAGGTCATGGTCACTCTTGGTCATATTTCACCAAGATTTCCTAATAAGATCGTGCAAGTATTAAATGTTGATGTTGTAGCTTCAGGCTACATACTTTTGCCTTGAATGTTAGACAATAAATTCATGTAGCCTAGCAACTATTCATTTATTGCAGTGAAGAGGCACTTCACTTATCATATTTAATTATTGAGAATAATTAAATGGGATGACTTAAATATTAAATTATTGGGAATAATGAAATGGGCCGACTTCATTAAAGAAAATATATTTCTTTAATATTAATATGAGGTCAACCTTCTTGAAGAATCACCTTATTTTGTATAAATACAAGGTGATGATCCACCATTTAATGATCAAGTTCGTTCATCATATTCGTACTCTTTGAAGAAGTTTACACTTGAGTAGCATATCATAAGTTCACACTTGTGTAGCAGATCATCGTGAGTGCAGTAGATCGAATGCAAGGAGAAACATATTAATTTTGTGTCTTAACATCTAGCAGAGATGCCATTATTCATTATATCAAATTTGGTCTTGTGTTGGTCCTGAGTTGTAAGAAGATTTCTGCTCTTATTTCTCAAATATATAAGTGATATATTTGTTGGGTTTTCCCAGAGTATCTTGTGGTGTTCATTGTCTTATGTGTTGCATTTTCTAATTGCTTTTATTTTTTATCCTAAAACTAACATGGTATTAGAGCGGGTTATGGAAGTACAATCAAATCTGTATAAACATCTAATGGGAATTGGGGAAATGCATTCTGATCTTTTGTATTGTGAGGAGCTGAATAAAGACAATATGTAAGGGAAATAGATATCCAATCTAAGTTGAACAAAATTTGAGAAGGTTGTAAATTGGTGGAAAATTCTATAAGTATCAATTGCATTTGAGAGGCCACATTTTTTTTGTTGAAGCTCATGGATTGGATCCTTGAGATTGATTTCTATCTGTTTGAAATTTTGTGTCAGTCTCTCTATATCAATAATTAACTCTTCAATTGCAAAGCGAAGCATGCTAGCAATTAAAGTTTGTGTATCATGTGGGAGTTTGGATCCTATGCATATTGAAGTTTCAAATATTTT
Source organism: Sequoiadendron giganteum (assembly GCA_007115665.2). Classification (NCBI taxonomy): domain Eukaryota; kingdom Viridiplantae; phylum Streptophyta; class Pinopsida; order Cupressales; family Cupressaceae; genus Sequoiadendron; species Sequoiadendron giganteum. The sequence continues at coordinate 340,181,700 of CM021108.1, forward strand.
CTCACAATTTTGTTCCAATTGAAGGTCATGAGGAAGAATAACGGAGCCATCATCATTCAAACTCTGGGTGTGACTTCAGGAGGTGAGATTTATGTCACCTATCATTGAAGTTAGTGTTGCCTGGGTGCACCTATGTCCTCGGCACAATTTGGAATTATTTGTTGGAAGCTATCAGGCCCTATTGAGGGTTTTGTGATTGATGTGGCTTTTGGAGGTCTTGCGCAGGAGTTCGACTATTGGAGGTCCAGCATAGGAATTAAATCAATCTATGATTGGGTGTAGTATAATGGAACAACCAATCTGAAGTATGGTATCAGGATTATAGTCATTTGAAATATGATATAACTTTTGGAAATCCATCTCAAGAGTTGATGGCAACACTTTCGAGAGAAACCTTGTAAAGTCGTCATTTGAGCTATTGATGTGCTTTGTCATAGTCACAAATTCAATTGGATGATAAAGGAGACAAATCATAAGCTGGCTGGAAATGGAATGCATTGATAAATTTGAACAGTCAAAGACCATGTTCAAAATTAACCCTGCCACCTCTACGACCTCTACAAATTCTAAGTCATGGGCATGTGTTCAATCTGTGAAGGTTGTGGACTGATTTGAGTGCAAGAGCAGCATATCATACTATGTCCAGTATTTTCATCCATCAAAATATTTAAAGAGATAAGTATTATTTGTTTTGTTTGAAATCACCCTTCTAGGCTAAAATTCAGTTTGCTAAGTTGTGTAAATCTGACTTTGGTTATTTGAATCATGTGTGTTTAGTCAAAATCATGGTTTCTCTTGAATAGTGATCACTGGCACAAGATCCTTTGGAGATACCACTATTCCTTGCAAATTGTGAAGATCTTTGAGTGTGACTCTAATATGAAAAGAGAATTGTAACTTCATTGTGATAGGATGATCACATTGATAAAATTATCTTTTTGCATGGGCTATGATGGTGCCTTGAGAGGCCTGATTCTATGTTGTATATGTTGGGTGCATAATGTGTCTGAGAAATTTGAGTTGAGAATATTGTCTCTTGTTGTGCTAATATTAGCTCTTTCGAGAGGAGTAAAAGATGGAAGAAATATATATTAGTATCAATAAAGATAAGTTCTATTACTTCTTTACTTTTTGATATTTTGATATTTAATTCTTATATAAAATCTATTATTATTATTATTAATCCTTTAAAATGTAGATTGGATCGAGAAGAAAATGAATGATGAATTAATTATCTAGGATTATTTAAGGAAATTCTGATGAGATAATTATTTCATGTTCATGAATTTCTTATGTACTTATTAGTTCATACTATAACATTGAGATAGTAAATCATGTATGCTTCTAGCATTGGTATTTCTCTTCAGATTAGCTAAGTTCTATGAACTAGTAGTAATCTCTCATTAATGTCTTTAGGACGGACCAAGAAGCGTAAGAGATTGCTTTCAACAGAAGAGCTTGATGCATCTCGTAGGCTGAAGCATGGATTCATAGATTGCAGCCATGATACTGAGCTGGTGGTTGAAGACGTATCTCGAAAAAGGAAGAACCTATTCAAGTTGTCATTGTGATCAATTTTTTCGAAGAGGGGAAATTAACCTTCAGAGGGAATTTTTTGACTCATAGAGAATAAGTGAAGGTTACAGTGTTGCAAGGCCTGATGCTAAATCCTTAAAGATCCTCTTCAGCATTTGAGATCAGAATTTCTCAAGACAATCAACCTAGATTTAACATTGGTAGCTCCACAAACCTATTCAGAATAGAGTGATCTGGGATGAGGTCAAAGAGGATAGTCCTGAATCTCTATAGAGGTGTGCATTGGAAACCATTTCTATAAGGCAAGTGTTGCAGGAAATCTTGGATGATGAGGTTAGAAGGTTGATGCAAGTACTTGAAGTTTCAGACGGAGCCTACTGAACATAAAGAAGATGGTGATCTAGTTAATCTTGGTTCTATATGTTGGTAATTTACTTCTTACTGGAGAAGATCACCTCATTATCAAAAGAAAGGAGTTAGCTTCTAAATTTGAAATTAGGGATCTTGGTCTCATGCTCTACTTCCTTGGTTTATAATTATGGCAGAAGCTAGATGAAATCTGAGTCAAGGGAAGTATACTATTGATTTGGTATGATAGATTGCAAATCCATGTCTACACCTATGGAAACCAATTTTCAGAAGTTAAAGGAAGCTGGAGCTAATTCAAATCTGGTGGATCCCACCATGTACAGGTAGTTGATTGGATCATTTATGTATCTAGTCAATACTAGAAAAAATATTTTTCATGCAGTGAGTGTACTTAGTTAGTTCATGTTTGAACCAAGGAAAATGCATCTAGTTGCAATGAAGCATATCCTAAGAAACTTGTGTGGCAAAGCTGGATATGGCTTGAGATATTCTTATGTTTGGGGTCTATGATGTTCTCCTGGTGTAGCAAGAAGCAATCTTTAGTGGCACTAAGCACCGTAGAGGCCGAGTACATTGCATCATGTGTGGTAGCTAGAGAAGCAATGTGGCTTCAGAAGCTCCTTGAGAGATTGTTTGTAAAATCATTGGAGTCAAATATCATTCATTGTGATAACCAAAGATGTGTGAAGCTTTCTGTCAATCCAGTGTTTCATGACAAAACAAAACATGTTGAGATCAAATACCACTATATCAGAGATATGGTATTGATGAAAGTAATTCAGCTGAGATACATTAGCACTGATGAGCAAATGGCAGACATTCTCACCAAGCCCCTCTCCAGAGTAATTTTTTTGTACTTTCGAGACAAGCTTGATATTGTGGAGAATGAATCCCTACCTAAGAGGGAGTCTCAGTATTAGTGATCTTCTGTGATTTTCTTTAATGCATTTTCCTTTGAGAAGGGGGAATTTGAGGTGTAAGCCCTTGTTAATGCATATTTCTGTATGATGGAGAAATTTGAGGTGAAATCCCTTTTTCCACTCTCTGGGAGTAGCCAAGGTGGATTTCATGTGTGTAACTCCATGACAACATCATGTGAGAGAGTTTGTGATGAATTTCTTGTACTTGTATTTTTCACCCTCTAGGAGTAGCCATGGTGAACGTCATGATGAGTTGATGACATCACGTTGAGTGATGGGAACTTGTACATATATACCACTCCTGGGAGTATTCATGATGGTTGATATCATGACGAAGTGATATGCTCTTTTCAAATATGGGTGTAGCCATGGTGGTTGATATCACGATGAGGTGGTATGTCTTGCACAGGTGGAAGTATTCCTCCCTAGCTAAGAGGGAGTGTTGATGTTGTAGCTTCAGGCTACATACTTCTGCCTTAAATGTTAGACAATAAATTCATGTAGCCTAATAGCTATTCATTTATTGTAGTGAAGAGGTGCTTCACCTATCATATTTAATTATTGAGAATAATTAAATGGGCCAACTTATAATATTTAATTATTGGGAATAATTAAATGGGCCAACTTCATTAAAGAAATTATATTTATTTAATATTAATATGAGGCCGACCTTCTTGAAGAGTTGCCTTATTTTGTATAAATACAAGGTGATGATCCACCATTTAATGATCAAGTTCGTTCATCATATTCACACTCTTTGAAGAAGTTCACACTTGAGCAGAAAATCAGAAGTTCGCACTTGTGTAGCAGATCATCATGAGTGCAGTAGATCAAATGCAAGGAGAAACACATTCATTTTGTGTCTTCACATCTAGGAGATATGACATTATTCATTATATCAAATTCGGCCTTGTGTTGGGCCTGAGTTGTAAGCATATTTTTTCTCTTATTTCTCAAATATATAAGTGATATATTTGTTGTGTTTTTCTCCCTCAAGTTGGAGGGTTTTCCCAGGGTATCTTGTGGTGTTCATTGTCTTATGTGTTGCATTTTTTTATTTCTTTTATTTATGATCCTAAAACTAACATTAAGACCTTTAGCATTAAAGCCAGAGCAGGGACACACTCATAATTTTGGTGACTAGTTCTTCTTAGCAGAACAAATAGTAATAAGGGTCTATGGGTGTCCTCAAGCCCCACATTTTTTACCTAAATTTGTTTCTATTTGAATTGAATTTTTAGAATTTATGTGGAAATTTTTTTGGATGGAGTAGGATGTTATGAAAAATAGAAAAAGGGGACATTCTTCCCTGGCCTAACTGAATGTGAGGAGCTATCTATAGGGTCTCACACTCTTGAAGAACTATAGAACTATTTGAAGATGTATTATTCATTGAAGTCATGAGGAGAAAGGGCCTTTGATCCTAAAGGGCATATTAATTTTATAAATCAGACACTTCTCACTAAAGTTGAGATTACCCATGTAATGGATTACAAAGATGTAATAAGAAATTGCTTTACACTTGATCAAGTTTTTCAGAGGAAGAGGAAGTGGGAAATCATAAAGAGGCTTGAAGAGGAGAATAAGAAAAGGGACACTAGATTCCAAGGATTCTATGTTGAAGAAAAGGATCCTATCAAAAGGATTAACGTAATAATTGTCAACTTTGAAAGATTATATTTTGAACCAGAAAACCAAGTGGTACTATAATCATAGAGCCCCTACCAGACACTACCATAGTACAATCAGAAGCATCCCCTAAGCAACCAAGTCCTAAAAGGCAGAAGACACATGGAGTGGCCTCCTTAGTGGCATAAGAACTAAGTGAAGGAGTAGGGGATACTGAAGAGGTAGCCGATGTACTTTTGAATTTTAAAGGTGATGAAGTTGACCAACCACCACCTAATCTTGCAACTAATTCTCACAAATCATAAGAAAGAGTGTATGTACATGGGCATAATGATCAAGAAGTGCATGATGATGAAAGGGCAATTGTTGCCCTTAGATTTATTGAAGATGATGAATTTATTCAAACTCTCGAGTTTAAGGATTTTTGGTTTAAGATGAAAATGAAATAATTTGAGGAGAGACTCCAAATTAATAATATGGGCACTAAGGAGTCACATCATGACCAGATTGTTGCCAAAACTGTTGAAGAACTCATGATTAATGAAATTATTGTTAGCCCCCAAGAAGCAATAAAATTGGTCTTAGAAAGCAATATACTAATTATTCCTGAGATGGAGTTAAAAAAAATATTCTTACTGGATCAAGTAAGAAGCCAAGAAGATCCCATGTTGGTTTATGAATTCAATTCAAATGAGGGGATGAGTGGCATGGGTTACAATCCAAGACTTGAAACCCTAGCCTTTTGGACAAAGCAAAAAAGAACAAAAAAACCAATATTTCTTGACGTTGTAAAAGAAATGAGAGGGAATGAGATGGTAAAGACACTTCAAGACACATCAGCATTGGAGGAAAATACTATGAAAATGAACTCAACAATGTTTACTAGGGATGTGATTAAAGCTATGGAGCTTAGATTGGCAGAATATGAGAAAGAATATACTGATCTGAATGATGAAGTGAATAGGTTATTCATAGAAAATGTGAAATTGAAAGAGCAATGGAAGGGATCAGGTCCTACCCAAAGCATAGAATTAATAGTATATCAACCCCCTACCATCCAGACCAATATAGGTGCAATCACTATTGAACAAGTTAATGTACTAAAATGAGAAATTGAGAAGTTGAAAAAGACTAATGAAGAAACAAAGGAAATAGAAAAGAGAGAAACCCTCTGGTATTGGAAAAGATCTTGGAGAATAGGGTTAAATGAATTATGGACAAATGGGAAAATGTGTATGAATTTTATGTCTCCTTGTCACAAGAAGTTGATTAGATAAAGTCCCATGTACCTATATTGGACCCCTTATTCAAGAAATGACAACTTGTACATCACACCTTAATGAATTTGTGAAAATTTTACAAAGGAGTGTTGAGGCCCCCGCAACTTTAAAGCCTACTGAGAAAATTGTCTAAATGGTCACAGATGAATTTCAATACATGTCTAAAGAAGACCAAAAGATCAAGGAAAGAATGGATTAATTTCACACACTAAAGTAGTGTTTCATGCCTAAGATACTAAGGGATGATGATCAACTAAAAGGCTCCAAGGATTGGATAGATGAGTTTAGGAAAAAAATTCCCAACTGCCTCACTAATTTACAGAAGGATTGTGACATAAATATTCACTACCTCAATTTAACCTTGGATGGAATTACACTCGATGTTGGATACTCAAAATTCATCACGAATAGAAAAAGGTTATTAGATAGTAGATGGAAGAGTCACTTGGCCAACACACAAAAATCCATGAGTACAAATGGCCTCATGATTACACAGTGTACCAATGGGAGCAGACATATATAGCTCCCCTAGAAGAATAGGCCTCGAAATGAAGTACCAAGCCTTGCAAATACTATCATGGAGAGAGGACCTTGCCAAATATGAATGATTATAGGTACCTTACAATGAGTAATGGAATTTTGTATATTGTGAGTGTTGTGGACTTCAACATCTGATAAATTCTCTTCACTTCTCATCTTTCATTACTTGTATGTAATCCTATGTAAACAATGATAATTAAGAATTTTTTATTTATGTTAAAAGTGGGTAACTGAAAAGAAAATTTTTGACATGTTAGTCAAGACAAAATTTTGAAATGTATTGTAAAATATTTTTGAAGATCAATAGAATGAGGTTATAATTGGTGGCCAAATTTTGGTTTCAATTGTTTGTTGAAGTGAATTAATGAATGTTATCTTGTTGTCTCCAATTTGATCTTTCTTTATTATTTAAATCAGTATATCAAGGGTATATTTGGTTTATCAAAACATATTTGTTGTCAAAAAAATCATTGTGTACTAAATTTTGGTGTCAAATCTTTGGTAATTATAGTTAGTTTCATTACATTCAAATTCTAAATTCTGGGAAATTATATACAGTAAATAGATTCATGGTTGTTTGGATAGTGAAATTATCTCTCTTAGAAATTAACTGAAATATCTTGTCTTGAAATATCTAGAAGGATTATTTTAATTAAAGAGGATTTTGTGGTTACTTTTCTAACAATGATTAACAATGATTTTATAGTGCAACTAGCTTGCTATTTTCATTCAAGATACAAGTCATGACCAAATTCAAGCACATACCAAGAAGATGGTACTCTACTTCAAACCCTCAACCTCACTTATTTTAGTCTACTTACATGGGGATATTAAGGAATTTTAAACAATTAATATATATCATTTGTTGTTTGTGAAGGAGAATCTTGTGAGATCCAATATGGCAGTGGATCAATATCTAGTTTCTTAAGTAAAGATGATGTCACAATTGGGAAACTTATGAAACTTGTGAAGCATTAGGCTAGTAATTTTTGTATGTTAAGGCTTCCCAGTTGGATATCAAAGATATTTTCTCATCAACTTAATTTGGAATTTGTATAAATGCATTCTTTCATGGTGTGGGTCTTTACTGAGACAACACATGAACCAAGGTTGACATTTTTTTGTCCAAGTCTAATGGCACTCTTGGGCTTGGTTTCCAGGAAATTTCCATTGATAATATTATTCCAGTTTGGTTAGTGTTTATAGCCTTCATTATATAATATGTCATCTTCATTCTATAATCTAAGCGTATCACATTTCTTAAATTTTGAACAATGTTATGAAATCAAGGGTTCAATATGCATATTTCAGGCCTATGTTGAACACTCTATTTAAGGCATTTGTTGACAAGGCTACAATTTTTTAATTGATTTATCTTTTTTCTATGTTTGGACTTTCTTTTGTAAAGTTGCAATATACAATGCACTTTTATTATGTCTGGATTGAGACTAATATTAATTTTGTTGGTTTTATTAAGGCACAACTTCATTCATGGTGGAAAAGGTAGCACCATGTTTCTCATATCGGATGGCATGTTGCATACAAAGGAGGAAAGATTCTAGCTTGGTTATTATTGACTACATTGAAGGAGAGAGCTTCATATATAGGACGCGATCAAAAATCTCCTTTGATTATGCATGTTACAGCTTGCTCTAGGAAGATTGCCCACATTGTAGAAGTTATAAGAAATGAAAGGGCATGTGCTCGCATTGAAGAGCTTCAAGTATGTGTTTCCATCATTGCATAAGTTTTTTGGAGAATTTTCTTTCTTGCAATCATTTCTCTACAATATTGTAACTCAGATTTTCAGTCTTGTGACTGAAAATAACAATTGTAATACTCTATTTCTAAGATATAACTAGAACACCTTTCATTTGTTAATAAAGTTCACCAATTTTACCTTCTTTATGGTTGTCTTATTATGTGCAATTGATGATTGATGTGTATTTATGTGTTTTATGCTTAAATCCTCAAATATCAATCAATTAAAATGACTAAATATACTACTAATTGACATCAACTAATAATTAAATTGACTAAATATACTACCAATTGACAGAAATTAGTGAACAGTGAATAAATATGACTAGATATATGACTAGTGAAATCAGTGAATAAAAATGACTAAATATACTACCAAATTGATCAAAATGATGATTAAAATTAATGACTAAATACACTACAAATGCACAAAAATCAGTAAATAAAAAATGGCTAAATAAGTGACCAGTTAACAACAATCAATGACTAAATATATCATTGAATAAAAAATGATTAAATAAGTGACCAAATTACAACAATCAATGACTAAATCAACAACTAAATAAGTGACCAGTTAAATATCAGTGAATAAAAAATGACTAAATAAGTGACCATATTATAGCAATCAATGACTAAATCAACGACTAAATATATCAGTGGAAAAAAATTACTAAACAAGTGACCAGATTACAACAATGAATGAATAAATCAATGACTAAATATACTACCAAATCGATCAATCAAAAAAACCAATAAATGGCTAAAAATGGTTTAGTCATCAATCTTGTCATGTTATGTATGTCTGGCAATAAACTACTAATGGTCACATGACCAAGTTTAGTCATTTATAAGCACTTTTTAGTAGTTTTTTCAGTAGTTTATTATTGTTTTTGTACTAGTGAGTGTTGGCAGCAACCTTATGACAATGACTACTCATGGCCCCTATTTTGATGTTTGTATTGGATAAAGTGTCCCCTAATATCATGGAGGTATCACTAACATCATTTTATTTTTTGATTGAAGAATAGCGAAGACCTTGATATCTAGGATTTTCATAAAACTATATCGGTTCTTGAATTCCTTGCTCATGTAGGCCTAGTCCTCTTCCTTGATACCGCATGCTCTGAAATATTCTATTTTCAATGTGGTATTTTTTATTTTGGAAGTAAGATGTGAACCCATCATTATGTATGTGGAAATTAATGCTTGGAATCTTCTCCTCTATGACAAGCCTAATTTGATAAAAGTGGATGATCCTAGTTGATAGGATATTTTGGATTGATCATTTTTCATGCTTGTGTCTGCTTGATCTTTTGGGATATCGATTTGTTCCATGGTAGATTTTGTATCTTCTTCTTTGACTTGATCCATAGTAGCTTGTTTAAGTTCATCTTGATCCATAGTATCCTTTTTATGTTCTTTTGTAACTTGATCCTTTTCATTTATTTGATTATCTATGTGTCCAAAGGAGAAAAGTGTCTCATTTTGGGAAATGGAGGTGTTTGGAGTAAGGATAGGATTGAATTCAAGTGTTTGGTCATGATGGCATAAAGGTCGATAAGTGGATCACTTTAGGTTTCTTGTTCAATGGTAGTATCTTGATCAAAGATGGGTTTGTCTTGGGTGACATGATTGTCTAGAAGGATTTCTTGTATGGACTACTTTGATCATGACATGAATGGGGATCCATGTTATCATGATTTGGAATTCCCTTTTGACATGTATCCTCAAGTTTAGGCATTGGGATGTGATTTTGGAGACCATGATTAGATGTATTTTCATGACTAAATGTAGATTGAGATGGAATGGATTGGAATGAATTAGTAGATAATGGACTAGGATAAGACATGGAGGATTGGAAGGGATTGATGGATGATGGACTAGGATAGCATGTGGAGGCTTGGAATTAATTGATGGATGATGGACTAGGATAGGACATGGAGGCCTCAAATGGATTAGTGGAAGGTTGGTTCCCTTATCAAGGTTAGGATAAGGGTGATAAGTGGAAACTTGTTGTGTATTGATGGTATGGCTTGTGTTAAGTGACTCTTGATGGTGAGGGTAGGTGGATGGAGGATGAAAGCTTATGGATGGTTGGTATGGAGGATTGATGAATTGTCTTTTCAAGTCTAAGGCTTTTTGGGCTTGACTATTTCAGATTAATTGGTATTCAACTTTATTAAGGATAATATCAAGGTAAATTAAAAACATGGTGGTGAGATCTAAATTAAAATGCAAAGGCTAGGATGAAAATGAGGATGAGAAGTTTGACTTGGAGATTATGTGGATAGCTTGACTTATAGGATACCTATATTATTTTGTTTTGAAATATTTCTAATGTTTTTGGATTTTTTTATTTTTTTATTTTGGTTTTTAATTTTTCTTTCTTGATTAATATTTAAATCTTGAATACACATTCACACACGCAAGACAAGATTTGATGCAAGATGTAATGAAGATGATTATGATAAGAAGACACTTCCAAGGACAAGAAAAATCCTAGCAATTATTCAAGTAAGGAGATTGGCCAAGAGTCTTAAACTAGGATGCACAAGGATCTAGGGATGTCTTCTATATACCTTGTGGGTACATGAGGCCCACAGCTATGAATTTGAAGAGAGAATAATGCCAAAAATCTGGGAGGAGAGGGTAACCTACACTCCACCTTCACTTCCCAAAGGTATAAATTTCTTTGGGGCTTATTCAAGATTGACAAGATTCTACTTCCAAGAGGCACATCTTTAGATTCAACCCCTTCTATTTATACTCCATCAAAATGCTAGAGTTGAGGTCATCCCCTGGAGTGATCACTTATCTAGGAAGTCCTCCTAAGAAGGTTACATAAAAGTGATGCAAATAATTCTTTTGATCTCCAAGATCATATTATAATGCAAGGAGATAGCATACACATGTATTTGATCACATAAGAAATGTTCATTAACCTTAGAAAATGAAATTTGTGATGTGAAAATGAGAGTGTTAAATGGTGCTTTTGATTCCCAAGATCATATGGAAATATGAAGGAAGAGAATGCACACCTCCAAGCACAAAAAATATCACCAAGCAATGCAAGCACTTGTTCTTTTTAAGCCTAATTTGAAATGTGATTTTGAGAAGACACTTGTTCTTTTCAAGCCCAAATTGAAAGTGTGATGTTGAGAAGACAAGATTAAGATATGAGTTGAAAAGTGTGCACCCAGACTTTATTTAGCTCCAAATTTTTGTCCACTTGATCCAATTTGTCTTTTGAAGTGTTTAATTTTTTTTACCCTCACAAAACCAACAACAAATCCAAAACTTTAACAAGATAATTGATCACTAATATTAGAGGGTTAGCTAGTAAAAAAATCTAATTTTTGGAAATATTTTTGGCATCAAAAATAAAAGCACAAGGAATAGACCCTTATTGAAATTTCAAGAGCTTTCCAAAAATGTAAATAAATCCAAAAAAATTGCTGATTTGTTCTCAAAATTATTTTTTCATGAAAAATCATTAAAAAATTATTAAAAAAATCAAAACATGTCTAAAAAATCTGATTTTTTTCTTGAAATCTCTTGACATAATCACAAATCTGCAAAAAAAGTTATGAAAATATCTACAACCTTTTGTGAGATATAAACAAATCTTTCTAAAACCCTAATTTTCAAATATTTTATTTTTGTCTAATTATTTTTTCATCCAAATTAAAAACATAAAGAATAGATCCCTATTACAATTCAGAGAGATTTCCATAAATATAAACAAATCCCAAAATTTTGCTAATTTGTTCTCAAAATTAATTTTTCATGAAAAATAATTAAAAACAAATCCAAAAAAAATGATTTTTGGACTTAAGGCTCTTGATATTGTCCCCAACCCGCAAAAAATATTTTGTGAAAAAATATGCAGTCATTTGAGATATATGGTCAAATCTTTCCAAACCCTAGGCTTGTGTCTCCAAACCTAGCTGCGAAATGTTAATCTCCAAATTTTTGCACAAAATAACAATATAAGATTAGGGAAATCTGAAAAAAATCATATTCATGTCGGGTTCACCAATGTAATCAAGGTTAAAATTAGCAAGGTTAGGCAATAAATCATATAAATCAAACCCTAATAAACAATGAAGTACAAATAAGCATAAAGACATAAAACATAGAACAATATTACCATGAAGTCTTCATACCACCATTGATTCACCTTCATTACACTTCTCTATTAGCCAAACTCCTATTTCGTATACTCCAGTTAAATCTCCTACTAAGAGAGGGATAAAATTGCAAGAAGAAATTGAATCAAGCATGCAGTTAACCTTAGATGGTAACATAAAGAAAAGATTGAGCAAAGTAGGATGCTCTCCTCGATCATTATGAAGATCATCTCTTGGAATGTTAGGGGCCTAAATGCCCCTAACAAAAGAGCCCAGGTTAAACAACAAATCTATTATTCAAGGGCTGATATAGTTCTTTTACGAGAAACAAAGATATCTAAAGAAAACTATGAAAGTATAGTTGCTAAGTGGTCTAACTAGAATTCTTATCATTCAATAGCTCAGGGTGCTTCGAGTGGTCTTTTAACTCTATGGAATTCTCAAACAATTCATATGGAGACCATTTCTACTACCACACATTGGAAATTGGTGTGAGTTATCTATTTTGATTTAACATTCTTATTGGTAAATGTTTATGCACCAAATTCATCTGTAGGAAAGCTAAAACTCTAGAAATAAATTGAGCTGATCTTTCTTCAATCTGGAGTAGAAAAAATAATCTTAGCAGGTGACTTCAATGCTATATTGTCTCAAAATGAAAAGAAAGGAGGTATTATTTTACCTCGTAAGTTAGTTGAAGATTTTAGCATGTTTGTTCATGATAATGCACTTTTAGCTGTGAAACCGGAAAAAGGTTTATACACATGGACAAATAAGAGGTGGGGCTTTCTGCAAATTGCAATAAGATTAGATAGATTTATAGTCTCTTCAAACTAGGTAGCTTATAAGTTTTCATATATGTCACATATTCTCTCCTGGTCTAGCTCTGACCATTTTCCCATCTTATTAAATATTGAAGCCTCCTCCTCTCCTAAAAATTTTTTTGCTTCATTTAAATTTGAGTCAATGTGGTTTAGACACAGTGATTTCTTACCACTCCTAAAAACATGGTGGTTGCAAGCTCCATATGTGATAGGTTCCATAATGTTTAGGTTTTGCAAAAAGTGTCAATTTATGAAAGTCAAAATAAAACATTGGAACACACATGTTTTCAAGAACATTTTTCGTCAAAAATATCTAGTGTTGAAGAAATTGGCCATTGTAAATGATGTGATCATAAGTCATGGTTTAACCCCACAAACTTTTGACCTCCAAAAATCTTTACAAGCAAATTGGGAAGAGTTAGGGGTATGAGAAGAGTTATATTGGCATCAAAAGTCATGAGAGTTGTGGCTTAAAGAGGGTGATAAAAATCCAAATTATTTTCATATGTAAACTCAAATTAAAAAAGCTAGGAATTTAGTGTTCTGAATCCAAAAAAATTCTTCGGGTAACTGGTTAAAGAGTGAAAGTAAAATTCAGAAGGAAGGCATTAACTTCTTCTCAAATTTATTATCTTCATCTAATCAACATGTGGATCTACAAAAATCTGACACTGATGAATTGTTGCAATCAATTCCAACATTAGTCACTGAACAAGACAATTGTCATCTTAACAAACCTTTTACTTTAGAGGAAGTAAAAGTGATTGTTTTCTCTATTAAATTTGACAAGGCACAAAGTCCAGATGGATTTACAACACTTTTTTTTCAAAAAAATTGGGATTTCATAGGAGGTGAATTGCATAAATCTCTGGAAGAGTCTCGAACCTCCTCTTCAATGCTAAAGAAATTTAATGTGACTCACATTGCTCTAATTCTAAAAGTAAAAGATCCTATATATTTTTCTAAGCTCCAACCTATATCTTTGTGTAACACAATTTATAAGATTTTTACTAAAGCAATCTATCTTCGTCTGGTTTCTCTTATCCTAAAAATAATATGAGAAGAACAAGGAAGTTTTGTCCCAGGTAGAGAAACATTAGAGGGTGCATTGGTGGCTCATGAGGTTTTACATTCTATAATGGAGCATAAAATACCTTCTTTCATCATTAAGCTTGACATGATGAAAGCTTATGATAAAGTAAATTGGGTTTTTTTGATGCAAGTGTTGAGAAAGTTTGGCTTTTTAGAAAATTGGTGTAAATGGGTACTATCATGCTTAAAAGGAGCAAAATTTTCAGTACTAATTACTGGTACATCTTCGAGTTTTTTTAGTTCCACTCAAGGAGTGAGGCAAGGAGGCCCTCTATCACCTTTTCTATTTATAATATTAGCTGAAGCTCTTAGCAAGACAGTGAAAAAATCTCATTCTCAGGGAAAGTGGAAAGGTATTACAACTCTGAAATCCCCTCTATCAGTAACACACTCTTTGTTTGTTGATGATACATTATTATTCGGTGCTACTAATATTCAAGAAGCCATGCAGATGAAATATGTTTTAGACAAGTACTCAAAAGTGTCAGGACAAAAAATAAATGTTGACAAATCAAAGATATATACATTCCATATCAAGTCAGACCTTCAGAAGAAAATTATTAAGATCCTTGGTTTCAAACAAGTGGATTTACCTTGCAATTATCTTGGTATTCCATTATTTTCTGGAGCAAACAAAATTTCATACTGGTTTCCCATTATTCAAAGAATCCATAAAAAAAATAGCCTCTTGGAAGGGTAGATGGTTGTCTTTATTAGGTAGAATTCTTTTGATAAAATTGGTAATTGCTTCCATTCCTAATTATTTTATGTTTGTGTTAAAGGCTCCAAAATCAATAGTATTGTTAATTCAAAAGATAATCAGGGATTTTTTATGGAAAGGAAATATTGATGATAAAAATAAAATCTCTCTTATTTCACTTCAAAATTTGTGTGTTGAGAAATCAAAAGGGTGGGTTGGTGTTCATGGTTTAATAAATAGAAATCAGGCTTTAGGGAAAAATTAGTGTGGAAAATGTATGTTAAATCGTAGTCAAAATGGTGTGATATTATGCAAGCTAAGTACCTAGATAACTCAAAACCAGAGAGAATATTTACAGTCTCAAACTCTCCACTAGGATCAGCAATGTGGAACTTCTTAATTTCATGTAGAAAATTAATATTGCCA
Organism: Sequoiadendron giganteum; assembly: GCA_007115665.2. Classification (NCBI taxonomy): domain Eukaryota; kingdom Viridiplantae; phylum Streptophyta; class Pinopsida; order Cupressales; family Cupressaceae; genus Sequoiadendron; species Sequoiadendron giganteum. The sequence continues at coordinate 340,196,907 of CM021108.1, forward strand.
TACCTCACTTGGGAAATTCATGATGGGTCAAAGGAAAACTTCTGGGAAGATTCTTGGGGAGGGCATCCACCTATACAATCTTCAAATAATTTGTGTGAGATCAAAATGCTTCTTCAAATAAGTTGGCAGGTTAAAGTCAGTGATTATTTTCATAGCATAGAGGATAATACTAGGAAGGTCAAGTGGAAAGACTTCTCATAGTTGGTTTTCCCGATGGTTCAAAAGCAAGAGTTAAAAGGCATTCTAGAGCAAAGAACAATATGTTTTTCACAAAGCATGGACAAATTGTTATTGGCACCATCAAAGTTTGGAAATTGAGTAGTAAATTGTGGATACAAGGCAGTATCAAGACAAGTTGATGTAGTCTCCCCTCAAAGGGCATTGTCATTTTATTGGGATCCTTCAGTACTACCAAAGGTTGGTTGTTTCTCTTGGTCGGCTATCAAAAAAAGGATCCTAACAAGTGACTGACTAGAAAAACTTGGAATAGCAGCTCAATTTAATTTTTTTTGTGTGAAAATGAAAAAAAAGAAATAAATCATTTATTTATTCATTACCCTTTCACCTTCCAATGTTGGTTTTTTATTAAAGAGAAGTTGAATTGGTTTTCACCTCTTCCATATGATATATGGGATCTATTTGCAAGCTGGCCAGTATTGTATAAGTCATCATTATTTGCTTACATTTGGAGTGTAATCCCATTTGTTGTTTTATGGTCCATTTGGTGGGAGAAAAATCGAAGAATCTTTAGGAATGAAAAATGCAGATAGAGAAAATCATCCATAAAATTGAGCTCTCATTAGTAGAAATTGCTAATGCACATGTTTAAAAAAAAAAAAATGTAAGCTCCTTGTTTACGGATTGGGACTCAACTGCCATGAAGAGTTGGATCAAACTAGTTCTACCGTTTAAGGGAAGTTTGCATAAAAATCCATTACCTAGAGTGGATAGAAATAAAATACATTGGTCTCCACCTTTGGAAGGCTTTTATAAGATGAATTTTTATGGAGCATCATGCGGAAATCTAGGTTTGTTAGGTGTGGGAATGGAAATAAGAGATCACAGGGGTTATCTAATGTTTGCAAAGTCTGTAAAATTACCAAGTGGAACAAACAATCTTGCATAAGCTCAAGCTTTATTCCATGGATTACATCTAGCACTGGATATACAAATTAAAGATTTGATAATTGAGGGAGACTCTTTAATAATTTTTAATGCTTGTAAAGAAAGGAAAATTGAGTGTTGGAAAATCAGATATGTGTTAAAACAAGTTTGGCTTTTGATTGACAAGTTCAGAATAGTACAAATAAAACATATATACAGAGAGGGCAACATAGCGGCAGATAAGCTGGGAAATCTTAGGTGTGATCAAATACAAAAAGAGATACTTTATGGTAGAAATAAAAAATATATGAATCAAGAATTACAAATGGTAGTTGAAAAAGAAATGATTGTTTAAATCATAAGCCTTGTAAGAATTAACAATTCATAATTTAATACTTTTTATCACATGGCTAAAAGAATAACAAGTGTTACAAATCATCGAGGCAAAAGCAACACATCATTGTATCTTTAATCAAAGAATCCCTCCAAAGTAAGCATACATCATTGATATTTCATCATCAATCAGTACATAGCCTTGTGTTATAGTTGATAGGAGCGCAGATTAACATGTCATCTTGCCTAAGTGGCAATATTCTCATAGAACACAATATCTTGCACATCTTGTTTTGATAGGATGGAAGGTCATTTAGCATGCTCCAATCCTTGGGGAAACCAATTCACACGAATAACATGTTGGGAAACCAGAATTATACATTAAATTTTCATCAAGTCCAAGCCAACTGTATCGAAGGTATGTTTTTCAATAAAAGGTGTCGGTTTTTTGCAAGTATTTAGTCATTTGCAAGGATCTTTGATTTTCCTAAGGGCAATATGGCATGTGTTATGAATCAGATTAAACAGGAGGTATATCAGAAAGCAATAATTTTGGAGATAAGCTTTTCTTCCAAGTATGTTATGACAGGATAACATTTTGGATCCCAACGGGGTTTCAAAAATAGTTAATAACAAACGACCAGTCTCGTGGCTATAAGAATTATTCAAACATATTGTTCTCTTTCAATAACAATTCACATGTATAAATCTTTGATGGCGGCTTCACTATCAAGTTTGGCAAATTTCTAATAAAGGGAATGGTTTATTTGTGCAAGCATATCACTTTCAGTTAATCACAAAAACACATATCTCTTGGCTCTATCAATTCAGTATAGGGACCTGTTATCTCACGGGACTTGTATAAGTGTGTCAAAATCAATATAGGAACCTGATACTTTATGGGATCTTTATAAGTGTTGAGACCGACTCAAGAAAAGAAATGGAATTCATTCCAAGAGAAAACCGAGCTCCTTTTGCAGTGCAAGCGTGGGAAATACCATTCTCTAAGGGGTTGGGTAAAGAGAAGTTGTTCTACATCTTCAATACTGACTGCATCCCAGTTCTTAAAAGTGTGAAAGACATAATTGGAGATGACATTCTATAGCCTTCAACACAAAGGTTAATTTTCCCTCCAATTTAGTATCTATCTTTTTTAGTAATGTGATAGATTTGAATCCCAATTTCCAAGATATGTAGAAGATATCAGACATTGTTATAAAAGATTTTTTCCTGCAAGATAATGCATTACTAACAAGCATTCAGAAATATGATTTCTGGTCTAGTGAAGCTTACATTGGAGGAGTGTTTCCAAGACACTTTTTTCATCATAAAATAAGCTTCTGAAATATATATATAGGGATGAGACTTTCATTGGAATACAACACTTCAAGCTAGTTATATAGGGAGTTGAACAAGTATCAAATTGAATTGGACAATGAAATGGAAAGAAGCTTCAAATTGAAGTATCGTGATATTTCTTTCCTGGTCACTCATCACTGTCATCAAGTATCACTACTCAAAATTATAAATCAGATTCAAAAGGGAGATATCCAATCTGAAGAATCAAATGCAATTATGGGGAAGACCAAAACAAAACAATTAGCACAATTAGGTTGCCCTATTCAAGGTTCATTGAATGCCCAGCCAGCTATGAGAGGGAACCAGCCCCTATTACCAAATATAAATGTCACAACAGATTCAAAGTTACCACCTTCAGATCAGGTCATGTGCAGAGGTGGAAAGGAGGCCAGTTGCTCAATTCATAATATCTGAGGAAATGAAAAGAAAGTATAAAATTTTGGTACCAAATGATAATAGTTTTTTGCTCCAATACAATAGAAATATTGACACTTATAGCTAAGCATGGTCCATAGTATTTATGTTTTTAGACTACTCTAGTTTGTATATGTCAACCTATTATAGAGCAGTTGACATTTTGTATATGCTAGAAATTTGTTAACACAACAAACTATCTACTATGAATTATGTAATCATTATGTAACCCTTATTTTATTATAATATATAGTTAGTTGACACGCCTTTTACTTAAAAAATAATAATAATTGCCCTCAAATTTTGAGTATGCAAATAGGCCTTTGATAATGACTAAGAAAAATATTGAAGATTCTAATTGATTAGAATGCACTTGACTTGATGACTTGATGTTGATAGACTTGATAGCAAGATAGCATAAGCTTGTGTAGGCAAATGTCTAGGTAGTCTCCAAGATGTCTAAGATGATGAAATGACAATGATGGAGATCTTTTATAGGAAAGATAATTTTAAATTAAGGGCTAAGATTGAACGTCAATAATCAATGGCCAAGAATGAAAGATGTAGTGTCGACTAGGGTTAGGGAAAAATTATAAGGATTAATAGTCAAGATTAAATTATAAATAATTTAATCAAGGGTGGAGGTTAATTAAGACATGGATAGATAAAGACTTGATTTGGAAGATAAGATCGGCATGAACAAAGAGGTGATAGGAGATTAAATAATAAAAATTATTTAATCTAGGTAGCCAATGAATAATTAAATAATTAAAATTATTTAATTATAGAGGAAAGTGACAAAGGGAATTTTTTGAATTCAATAATGATTCAATTAAAAATTCAAGAGAGTGGAGCAAATTAAATAAATGAAATTTATTTGATTTATGACAGAAGAGACTAATGAATAATTAAATAATTTAAAATAATTATAGTATAAAGTTGTATAAAAATTAAATAAATAAGAATTTATTTAAGTTTAGAAAGAGGGGGACTTAATTAGTGGTGTAATTAAATAAATAAAATGTATTTAATTTAATCAAGGAGGAATAAAGATAGAAATAAATCAACTAAATAATTAAAATTATTTAATTATCAAAGACAAAAGAGGAAATGATGGAGAATTTAGAAGTCGCAAGCCTAGGACAATTTTTAATGTCTACATTTATAAATTAAATTTCATAATATCAATCATTATTTTCATGTTTTGACGAATTTATTTATAATTATTTTCATGTTTTAAATATTTTAATTATTTCTTTCATTATTTTAGCCAATTGTATTAGATTGGTATAGAATTCAACATCATACCAATGAAATTGACCAAAAACTAAAATATTGGAGTGTGAAGCTAAGAACAATGAGACAACCTCGTGTAATTAAGAAATTTTATTCCAAATTTGATACATCCTCTTTGCAATCTCAATTCAATATTAAACATTTTTTCAAATAATGATTGAATTTATTTAACTACAAAGGTGGGGCTAGCATAGTTGATTTAATTTTGATATCTCATGATGCCAATATATTTAACCTTTCTATGTGTCTCACATTCCATGCCCTTATCCAACCCTACATTCTACTTTAAGAGTTATAAGTCATAGAAATTTGGTGATTGTCCTATGAATAAATGGTTCGATAAATAATATAAAAAACCTCCACCTCACACTCAAGGACCTCCTTAGACACATGTGATCATATTGATACTAAGAGTATTCATAAAATTTATAATGGTACACTAGGTAGAAATAATGATAATTCCTTTTCACCCATCACCATAACATCCATAACATGATATCCATGTTACAAATTGACACTAAAATATTTTGGTTTCCCCTCATCTCTTACAGGAATATTTTTCATGTTATATATCCTTATGTATAGTTCCATTATGCATTTAAATTATATGGCATTCCTAGATTACCTCCAATCACAATATCTTTCCTCTCATCTCATCATCATATTATGATTTTTTCTTGCCATAAATGAAATAATACTCAAGATAATGTGGACTTGTATAGTTTTTTTTTTTATGGATTTCCATCAACATGTTAAAAATATGATTTATTTTTATTTTTTTTAATTAATCATTGTAAATATGGATAATCAAGTAAACATAATTTATATCCTTATAAGTATCAAAAAAAAAATTTAAAAATCAAGTAGTGATAAGAAGGAAAATATAAATCAATTCGATAATACTTATTTTAAACAAAATGATCATAGGAAGTTAACTTGGAAGGTTAAACAATCCATGTAGGATGTTCTTTAAAGATTGTTCGGTCCTAATCTAATTACTCTCCCTCCTATTCAAATATTAGATACTTCTAAATCACTTCGTAGGTCATATAATGATCAAGGATTTTTTAATTTTCATATAGTTGAAGGGAATGACACAAAATATTTCTTCACTTTTAAATATATTGTACAATATCTTATTAATAATAGTATTATTAGAATTGATGGGTTGAATGATAACATAAATATATTAATTACACTAATAATATGGAAAAGGAATATATGGGCATGGAAGATAACAATTGTTGTATGGAAAAGAAATATATGATCTTGTGTGTGAAATATTGAGTCTAAACATATTTATTTATCTTCTTATATTATATCATTGGTCATGATTCTCTAAAGAGAAAATCCTAAAAAATGATTAGTACGATCCATTATATATATATATTTTAAATAATTTTAGAATTTCATCATCTACTTATTTCATCATTGATATTTCATGTCAATACAATATTTGTATGGAAGAAGAATTGTCTAATACTTATATTAGTGATCTAAATAATATGAACATTCTACTATTTTATTAAAGATAACTCATGGAATCTTACTTAATACATAGATTATGTAATACCCCTCCGTTTTGCTTCTTGTTTGGTTTGATTTATGCTATATTTGGTTGCAGATACTTTGATACTGGATACATTTTGTTATGATGTTTTGATCGCTACTATTGAGCGAAAACTATTATTGTGGGATGTGGTTATCTGATTATTGTTTCACATGCATTATGGATTAATGATGTTGTAGAGTTAGCATGAGATGTTATTATGAGATTATTGGAATTATGATGGAAGTGTCAGTTTTGATGAGTGTATGGGTGAAGAGGACGGGTTTGCATCACTCGCTTGCGAGCACCCTGTGAATCCGTGATTTCTTCTTCACAGTGTGTATTATATGTTGGATATATTATATGATGTTGTTTACTTGGTTTCAGGATTGCAGGTACATGACATCGACTCCACCTGGCTTCACAGGTTTGAGCGTGTCGATCCAACAGTTAAGTTGAATGGGAGATAGTAGCTAGGTAACATGTGTCAAGTCTACGCCCTAGCCTTAGTGTGTCGTCAGCCTTGGTTGTTGAGTCATAGTTTACCTTTTTTTAATATTATTTGATTCTGAAAGGTGCATATTTATTTAATCAATTTTTAGAATTATTGCATGAAATCATGTTGATGGTTATTTAATTAAAATTATATTTTGTTGATTGAAAGTATTATATAAATTAATTGATTAAATTTAATTATTTAATTAATTACATTTAATCCAAAGGATGAATTTAGTTATTAAATAATTAGATTAATTAATTAAATGTGATGCATGAAAATGAAAGGAAATAAAAGAATTAAAATTAATTTTGGAATTTAATTTCAACTTGTGGGAATTAAATTAGAAATTTTAATTAAATGTTTAACTGGGAAATTAGTTGCAACTTTGGAAATTAATTTATTATTTGAAATTGCATTTTAAATTGAAAGTGGGTTTTCGAAAATTGAAATTGAAATTAATATCTAATTTGCATGTAATGTGAATTAGGGTTGTATTAGGTATTTTTGATTTATAAGGAATGCATGTTTTAATTTTGGGAGAAAAGTTTTTGGAAAAAAAATCATTTTTACAGCAGAGAAGAAATTTTGGAAAAATTTGCACAAAGAAGGGTTTGAAGAAAGTTTTGATTGTAGAATTTATTGGAGGAAAGATTGTTTTCATTTGTTGGGTTTTGGATTGGATTCGTTGGATGATTGAAGAAAATTCAGAAAATCTTTGGAGGAGGCTTGCATCAGAAATTCATCTTTTCCTATAGCTTCTTGAACCAAGTTTTCTTCTGTGTTTTTATTGTTCTTGGTTGCTTTTAAAATAGTTGTGATTAAAGATTTGTTTGTTAAATCTGTTTTAGAAAAGAAATTTGTTATTAGAAGAAAGGAAATAAATAAATTTAAAGCTTTTGTTTTCTATGAAAATTCTTCAATTAAATTGTGAAAACCTTAGTAGAATTTAACTTATTTGAGGAAATGGATTGTTTTGTTATTTCAATCAAAACCTAAAGGTTGAGCAACATAGTAGATCTGTTTTGGAAAATTTAAAAAAAAAAAAACCCTCTGTAGAAAATCAAATTAATTTTAAAAACCCTCTATAGAAATTAGGTGGAGAAACCTTGAGGATTTTGAAACTTCTATTTTTAATATAAATCCGTTTTGGTTTAATTGTTCTTTTATTGTTTAAGAATTCAGGAAAATGGATTAAAAGAATTAGTTTTAAACCTCTGTGCAATTTGAGTTTTTCTGGAAAAGTTTCACAATTTCACCTGTAGGTGAGCTTTTTCACAAATTTTCTAATTTATTTATAAATTTTTATATTTATATGGATTAAATCCATTTGTATATATATATATATATAAACAGTTTTAATTTTAATAAAATACTGATTTTTTTTAATAGTATATGCGCCGTCTGTAAAGGGATACCCTTGTTTTTTCCATTTTGGGGAGGCGAATTATTTATTCGCTATTTTTAGCGAATCTTGGTTCGCTGATTATGTGAATTCCCCATTCATAGTGCATGTAGGTCGTAGGTTTGGGGGGGTTGGGGAGGACCGCCGCTCCCATATGGGAGAGGCGGTGTGGAGGGAGACCCTCCACCGCCCCCTTGCCTTTGTAAAGCCACGGTGGGAGGGGAGGCTCGGCCTTGTGTGAACAGCTGCGCCCCCTCTCTTTTCCTCATACTTTTTTTAAAACCCTTAAATTATTAAGCGTACGAACTGTGCAATGTGCAGTTTTTTTTATTATGTTTCGTCCGCTCTTTTACTTTCGTTTTATATAATATATAGTATATATAATGTATATATATTATATATATATGCTATGTATCTGGTGTATATTAATTACACATATATATATATATATATATTATGAATATATATGTTAAATATAATATAGGTTAATATGATAGTTGTTTTTCAAGATATCATATTCTTATGTCAAATTGGAGATGGAGGGAATTGGTAATAGAAAGAATGCTTTAAAATATTGTAGTAGTATTTATATATTTAGATAACATAAGCAATTGGATAATTATGGAATATTGATTTATTTTATCAAAATAATATGTTTGTTTAGTGAAATATACTAATATAGGTTTGATGTATAAATTACATGAGTAATTTCAAATGGGTGAATAATTAATATTCATTTTTATTTTTATTTTTTACAAATTGCATGTAATTTGGTTTGGCATGGAAATTTTAAAAGATAAGTTTTGAATGGAGATTTTAAATGAAATGATTTGAATGCATGGTCGAATTGTTAAGAAAAGGGATATTTAAATATATATTGAAGAATTGTAGAAATATTTATATTTGAATGTTTTTTTAATTAATGAGATTTAATTGGAAACAATATGAATGCGTGGTTAAATAGATAAGCCAAAAGATATTTTTATACGTTGATAAAATTGCATGTTTTTAAATAGAGAATTGAAAAGATATAGATTTTGGATAGAAATTGAATATAGTATTTGCAATAGTTTATGTTGTATTAGAAGTAAATTTAGGAAATGATTATATTGAAAAAGGCAAATATTTATTATGTTTTATTTATTTCCATAGAGCAATTTAATCGTGTGATTGGAATATTAAATAATATATACAATTAAATTTATTAATATATATATTTGGTGTATATATAATACGGAGCACATGTATATATATATATATTAAGTATAAATTCATTATCGTATTTTATTTTAATAAGATGCATGCAATATATTATTGAATAGAGATTTTAAAATGGATTGATTAGTGTATATAGGAAAATGGATAGAGAAACAATATTTTATTATATTAGAGTGATTGCATATTTTAAAAAGAAAATTGAATGAGATGTAAGATTTGGTTAGGAAATGGAAAGAGTTTACTTGCATGGATTTGTGTCGATTTAAAAGTAAATTAAGAAGATGTTTATATTGATGAGGCAAATAGCTATTGTAATTTATTTTATTTCGATTAGAACAATTAATTTATTGTGAATGAAATATGAAAGAAAAATGGTTATAGAATATCCAAAAATAGTAATTTTCTCGTGATTGTCTTAAATGTTCTAGTTTCTCTGTATTTCGTAAAGGGATGTAAGTTTAAATTGTTTAAGATTTTCTATAATGGAAATAGAAATATGGGAATATGATTATTTGAGTTAACCCTGTAAGTGTGTATGTGACCTTGTTAACGTTACCTATTGAATGAGTATGGATTTAGGAAATCCAAATATTAGATTTGATTAATGACTTGAATGCTTTTGTAGCTATGTCGTCATGATGTATTTTGGGATATGGGATTTTGTGTTAGTCCAATATTGTAAGTCTTCCAGAAGAACTTAGAGGATGAGGGTTGTTGAATCCAGTTGTTTTCCCTTGGGTAGTGCATGGTGTCTATTCAGTATTTACCCGATTTCCACGAACGGGGATGTTTGTACCTCCTGTGAAAGGAGTGGACTATGTGTTTGTTGCCTCCAAGATGTTTGGAGTGAGTTCTATCTTTTGTTTCCTCATTGTGTTGGAGTGGATTATGATGCCTAGTTGGTATGCACTTGTGTGTCCCTTGGTGGATTGTCGGTGTGTTGTCCATTAGAAGGGTGGCTTTTGTTAGGGGTCGGAGCCCAAAGTGGTAAACCGGGTAACCTTCAAAAGTGAGTTAATCAAGTGATAATTAAATTAATGTACTTAGATGATTAGGATGCCTTCCACACTAATCAAGATAATTTAAGCCTCACTCATAGACACAAGGGCTCGTTTAGACTTGGGATGAGTGAGAAGGCCTGGAATGGCATAGTCATTTATCTTGTCAGTATGAGAGGTATTTGATGCCACATGAGTGAGTATGAGGGTCGGGATTCGATTGAGGCCACCAAGATTACCGGAGCCTATGAAGGATGCCTAGAGGAGATCTCATGACTACTATGCAATGACACTCTATCTAGGACAACTGTTGTTAATTGTTTTATGTGTATGGTTCTGTGAACATACTTGATCAATATTATGTCTGGAAGCAATGTGACCTATGTCAGTGATGTGAATGTTGTACTTGAGTTGTATTGGATTTATACTTGTTGATGGCATTTGTTTGATTATGTCAGTATGAGTCTGCCTTTGGTTAGTGGTAGTAGATCTTTGTCCATGTTACTTTGTTACTATCTCCTAGCATGGGGGGTGGGCCTTCGGGTACCACTTGGTTGGGTGGAACATGCACCAAAACCATTGGGTCCCCATTGATCTTCAATACTTGGTGGCGAGACATCCAGATGGACAGCTCGCGGTTCTTGTTGTAATTTTTTGCATTATAATATTTCAATTTGTATAAGTTATTCTATGCGTCTTATGTTATGAGGTGGAATTTGTGTAATTGTAATACATTTGTAATATTGCCTCATTCTGGGAATGAGTGATGTAACTATTGGATTAAGTTAATGATTATGAGATTGTATCTTGGTTGATTATCTTATTATGTTATGTGATATTCTTATGATGTATGATGTTTATTTCATAAAGTTTATAATGTTATGGTTATATGTAATATGTATGTGTGGGTTTAAGTAATCCTAACCTTGTAGCCTTAGAGGTTGTTATTAATTAGTAAGTGAATGTGTATGTTAAATGCACTTTATAAAAAAAAAAATTGGTTCACTTAAGACGTTAATTGCAACTTCCTTTAATGTTACTTGGCGGGGCATTACAGATTACATTATTGTACATTTGATAGTTAGACATAAGGAACTACTTATTTTATGTCATGTGATATGCTCTTATAATAGATTTGGTGCATTACATGGGAGGCCATGGATTGAGAAATGTATATATATTCCTTATATTTTGCACCAATGTGTTAAAAAATTCATTTAAAAAATTCATCATGATTTAAATGACTCATTATGAACCAATATTTATGTTAACTAGTTCAAAAATTAGATACATTTGAGAAAAAATAAATGATGCACTTTATGAGATAAATAATGGCATACATTACCTTTGTATAAAATACCTTTCAAGGAGCTACAAAGTTTATTATTTATAGAGGTCTTAGTATGTATACATCTTCTAATAATCTAGATGAGAAAAAAATTACACATACTAAATATAAATATAAATCAAATCAAGAGAATAGTAAAAATATAGTAAACATGCTAAGAACTCCATTTTTATATTATATTTGAGAGCGTCATGATTCTCTCTATTCTACATTATGCCTACTATTAATTCCACACCAATCACTTTGATATAAAATATTCTTGTGGGTTATTTCTACTTATCATGGATTTAGGCCTTCTATCTTGGATTTGTGTCTTTTACATTTTATTTATTCCTTTCCTTAGGTCCCTTGTCCATAGTTTCAATTATATATTTGTATTCCTATTCCTATACCACTAGGGCCTAGATACTTTATCAACCTTTTTGTTCTCATGCTTTTGGATATCACATTGGGTCATATGCCTATCCTAATACTTAGTATATTTATGTGGGTGTTACTAGGCCATTAAGGGCCACACCATAAATCTAAATTATCCTATTTTAGGGATATATTCTTATTCACTAATTTTACCTCTAGCCCATATTGTTCGTATATAGTGTATTCTTTATACTTCTTGATATTATTATATAATTCAATACTTATGAGTAGATCTTGACATTCTTATATGATTATATGTTTACATTATTATATTATATTTACTATGAAAGCACCTTTTTTTTCTTGTTTTGATAATTCTAATTGTCTTGCACCCAAATTTCATGCTTAAACTTGGTGCACCTATTGATGTGATTATTTTCTATTTGTCCAAATATATTTAAATCAAGTGACCTATTTTTGTGGTATCCCCATCACAACTTATATAAATGTACTTTATTTAAATCTTTTTGGTTCTTGGTAGCCTTTTCTATTGTCCTTTCTTACTTTCATATGGAGTTTGGTGCTTCCTTGTGCCTTATGATGCCCCATAATGGTGTGTTATGATTATATCACCTACCCTTTCTTTCTTTGGTACCACATATGATCCTAAACTATTTGAGATAACCATAAAGAAAGTAATCTTCATTTATTTAACATATTTATTCCTTTCAAATGAATCCATGTATTTGTATTGGTTTCTTCAGGCTTGCATTGGATGCACTTGCTCTTGCAAATTAATTCTATGTTGTGGTGGCCACTATTTAGTTTAATTTGTTTTCTACAATAGGTTTCCTCTTTGTGTGGCATGATTATTATCTTATTCAAAGTTATTTTAGTGTCTCATTCCACCTCTATGATAGTTCCAATTTGCATTACGGTTATTCCAACCTTCTTGTGGTGGTTTTTCTCACCCCTGGCAATGGAAGTGTTAGGATTCTAGTTATCCTTGCTCAATTTAATAATATTTTCTTATCCTTGGTGTACTCTTTGTACTTTGTGACTTGTTTTCTATTTATGGTGTTCATCTTTTGGTTGGTTGTGCTCTTGTGGGTGTGCATTTATTGAGAGTGTTTCCTAGTTCTCATGGTGTGAATGTGTGTTCTTTAATGTTCTTATCCATATTTTTACTTATTTGATGTGATATTTTGGTGGCATGTTGGTATTTTTAATTGTTCATTATATTTATATTCATTTGTGCTTCAATTCCATATATTAGCATGATTGGACTTTAATATACATTTCTTATTCATGACATCTAATTTTATTTTCTTCTATGTTGATGGCATGTATTCAAATAGAGTTCAAATATTTTACTTACCCATCATCAATTGTTCACTCCCACACCATTTGAATAAATTTAAAAATGAAAAATTTATAGTTGGGGGTCAATGCAGGATCATGGGGGTCCAAACTAGGCTCTTAAGTGACAATAAAAATTCAGAAAATAGAGTTAGGCAACTTGACATAAAAATTTGAATATGTTATTAACATAATTTGAAAAATATGTAAGAATAGAATTTTTTAGAAAATTGAATGTAGTTTCTAAGATACTAGTCTTTTTTTGTAAAAAAAGTAAATCTATCTGGTCAAATTTTGAAATTATAATGTAGCAGTACTAAATTTTCAAGGAAAAAATAAAAAAGAAGGTGTATGTCTGACCAACCTAAGTACAAGAAAAAAAATGAAAATTTAAATATAAGTAGAGGACCTATACCCAGATGTGCTACATTTTTTTTGTAATTGTTTTGCAAGTAAATAATTGGTTATGTTTTTTTTACTAGAACTTTTTAAAAATATTAAAACTTGTTTGTCTAACCACCATAACTTGGTCAAAAATTTATAAAATTCAATTTTTTATCTTATAGTATGGGAAGCATAGAATGTACCACATCTTTCGGATTTGAAAAATGTGAAATCATTTGAGAATTATAGATTTTTTAAATCAGCCTATCAATCGGGACTTTGATCACAATGCATGTAGACAATTAATAGGAATTATCTATTAAATTCAAAATAAGGCATATCTTATATTGGTGGAAATATGATAATTTTCTCAATAAACCCTTTTCATTTCATCAAATTTAGATAAAAAAAGTCGTGATCCACAAGGGAAAACAAAGGAAAAATTCTAAACATGTTTTTGCAGTTGACTTTTCAGGTATGACACCCCAAGCCAAATACCAAGGAAACCCTGAGGGAAATCCCAAGGCTATAGATTTTTATAAACAAAATAGATATCCATCTAAAATAGATATTTGTTCTTAATGGCATAGAATACATATCCGTTATGTTTATTTATTTTAAAACATTTTGTATTATTAATATATAATAAATATATTATATATTAATAATACATAATATTATATATTATATAATTGTAGTAACAGAAAAAGTAGTCTTTTCCTTTCTTGCTTGATAATTGTCATTAAAAATGAACTAATTATGTCTTGGAGTAGTGTTGTAATGTTTTGTTCATGTTCACATTGTTCTAGGACCCTTATTTAACTAAAAAGTGTCTTAACTGGTCCTTTGCAAAGGTGTTGTAAAGTGTTGTAACACATTTTCACACTTTTCTAGGACTTATCTACTTAATTAAGCCTAATGGGCCCCTTTTTCAATGAAAATTTACATAATGTGTACCTTGTTTATGTGTTCTAAATTTTTTAAAGCACTTTCACACTTATCTAGGTGGTCTTAATTTATTTTAGTTAATTAGAGTTATTAACACCCTTTTAATTCAAATTTAGGCCTTAATTTTGACACCTTCTGAGGATCATTCCCGACAATCATAAATTAAATATCAAATTATTTCATTGGAAAAAAATTGATCCTAGTAAGTTGATCCAGGACCTATTCACCCTTAGTGGCGAATGGGTCCTCTCTTAATAGGAGCCCCCTTTTTTTGGTGATTTGGAATGGATTTTTGGCCTTCTTTCAGCTCCTCGAGACTTGGTCCTAGAAACCTATCCATGACCCATTCACCTTTGGTGGTGAATGGGTCCTCCCTTAATGAGACCCTAATTTTTGAATTTCATTCTAGCGGAAATTTAATGATCTTTCTTTCCAGATCTAGTATCGGCCTTAATTCTTTGAATTTTGGGGTTAATCTCCTAATTTAGTATAAATAAGGGGTTAATTCACATTGTTTCTCCTAACAAGATCTAGCAAGTCATTATAAGCATTCAAAATTCAATTTATCAAGCATTAGAGCATTCATAAGGTATTACAATGCATATTTCAAGTGTTTATTGCAACAATTCAAGGTCTTTTCATCATGTCAAGGGTTTAATGCATGCATGTGTGTTGAGCTAAGAAGTGAATGTTGCATTGA
This sequence comes from Sequoiadendron giganteum, assembly GCA_007115665.2. Taxonomy (NCBI): domain Eukaryota; kingdom Viridiplantae; phylum Streptophyta; class Pinopsida; order Cupressales; family Cupressaceae; genus Sequoiadendron; species Sequoiadendron giganteum. Next base: position 340,212,175 of record CM021108.1, read on the forward strand.
GGATTAATTTACAAGCAGTATCTTACATCCAAGATCTACATTCTTCATGGACACTACATGTTATTATGCAGATTTGATTCACAAGAAAACTTTCAAGGTGACATCATTTACATTTCATGCTTCATTTCATCTATTTCATCATTTGGTGTAATTACCTACAAGGGTTTTGACTGAGGCAAACCCTCATTCACTAAAAAATCAACAATTTTTATTTCCCTTGACTGTGTTATTGCATATTTACAAGTTGAAGATCAAGTGGAGAAATATTTGTTGCAAAGTTGTCAAAGTTGCAAAATTTGTCATTCAAAGTGCAAGATCATGGAAAGAGCTCTACAGAATTGAATACATGCTTCCAGAACTTGATAACTAAGAATTCAAGAGTGTATACATCAAGGTATATGATCCTAAAATTAGTTTTCTGAAACCCTAAAAGGACCCATTCGCCACTAAAGGCGAATGAGTTCTCCATAGCTCGAAAACAACAAATTTTTTGGTCAGGTACACATCTTTTTATTCTCTAAAAACATTCTTCATAGTTGTTATAAAAGTTAGGGTGTATTTTTTATTATTATTAGCATCATATTTTGCACAATTTGAAGTGAAATTGGTCTTGGAAAAGTAGTAATCTATCCTCTTGCTTTTGCATTTGGACATTAGATACACTTTTCCACCATTTCATTTTTGGTGAACCTGACTCATTCAACATTGCACTATTCTTATTTTTTGAGTCTCTCATTGCATATCAAGTTAAAATATTTAATTCATTGCATTTAGATTTGCATTGAATTAGGGTTTCTTCTTTTGCATTAAAATCTTGCATATCGTATAGGGTTTAGATTTGCATTGTTTTGCACTTCAAAAATCTAAAAATTACAAAAAATATTTAGTCATTTTACATCTCATTTAGATCTCATTAAATTACATTTGAAAACTAAAACAAAATTTCATTTCATCTTTCTATGCATTGAAATTCTAGAAATTATGAAGCTTCATTTCACTGTCTACAACCTAGAACTGAAAGATAAATATGAGAAATTGCAAATCATTAAAAAATAGTTTAAAAAAACCTTACCATGACCCATTCACCTTTATTGGTGAATAAGTCCCTGATTAGGTCTGATCTGCACCTTTTGGCATTTGAAAAGGTATTAAATTTGACTCTGAAATCCATACAAACGTCCCAGAAAAACCTAACCAGGACCCATTTGTCTTAATTGGAAAATGATTCCCAGTTAGCTATAGATCTACAATTTCAAGACATTAAAATCTCTATTTTTAGCTTTTTCTTGTTGCATTCAACTTGCTTTTTTAGTTTCCTGATTTGTTGTTTCATAAATTTCTTTGCATTTAGCTTAAATTGCTTCATTTTAGTGCATTGTTAAAAGTTCAAAATTGCATCAAAAATTTTCATTTTCAGTTTATTGCATTGTTCAATCAGTAAATTGCATTGCTTAGATTTTGAAAATTGCATTTCATTCTAGGATATTGCATTTCCATTCTAGGGTTTGCACACTAGATTTGTAAAACTAACATGAGCTTTATAACTTGGTGTCCTATTCAAAATACCACTATAAGATGTAGTTTGAGGCTCATGTCATCCCATGATATCTCACTCTCTGTGGGTCTTGGGTGCTCTAACTCTCTTTCTGATAGTTTTGAGAATCAACCCTCCATGGCTTATAGTTTGCATACCTCATTTCTCATGGCTTGACCTCCTATAATCAATGTGCATGATGTCATTGGACAAGATAGATGAATAACTAGACAAATAAGAAACCCCTATCCTTAGTGAATGCTTTGAAATTAGCTTGGTTCCTATTATATAAAATCTAAGGAAAGTGCTTAAAGCTTGAAATGAAACACAAATCATCTATAGCCTTTGTGATCCCTTTAAAATGCTACTCCTAATGTGAGATGCTAAACAAAATTAATGATGCAATAACAAAAGAAATAACACTAAAAGTGGACACCTCAATAAGATTAGCCTAAGAAAATGATGAAGCAAAGAAGCAGGATAAAACAATTGATGATTGAAGTTGGTTATACCTTTCCTTTGTTGCTCCTTCCTTGGTTGGCCCTTTTATTCTTGAAGAGTTGTGTGCTCCTTGGATGGCAATGGAGTTGAATGGATGCAAGATGAATTGATGATGCTAAGTGCTATGATAGATGAGAGCTTGAATGACAAATTTTCAAGAGTTTTGTTGCAAAAGACTTGATCCTTAAAATGGGAGAAATGAGGGGGTATTTATAGGATAATTGGAATTCTCTAGAGAATTCAACGGTTGGGATTGATCCAACAAGATCAAGATGAAGGGCTATGGTGAGTTGAGGACTCACAAGCCCTCACATCTTGACATGTGGAATGTGAGATGTCTTAGGGTGGAGTGATGTGGAAATGAGGTGGAAGAGAAGTACGTGAGGTGGATGAAAGACAAGTACCTTTGAGGTACCTTGGGGGATCAGAATATTTCCTCAAAAAGGAACTTCTTATCCCCAAATGAGGATGAAAGAGACTTTTGAGAAATTTTAGAATTCCTCAAAAATCTCCATGGGAAAAGGAGAAGTGTGTGGGAAAAATAAATGTAAATTAAAAATTTACATTCAATGGAGAGTTTATTGGATAAAAGGAGGTCTCCAAAAAGTTGGAGATTTGTCACATGTGGGTGATGTGACAAGTCCAAGGTTCTAGAAGCCTTGGGCACATGTAAAATGACATGTCACATTTGCATGGGGGATGAGGAAGACCTTGGAAAGACAAAAGTGAATTAAAAATTCACATGGGGAAGAGAGGAACCTTGGTCAAATAAATATGAATTAAAAATTCACATGGGAAAGAGAATCCAGGCTAAAAATGGTAAGTGGAAAGGTTGACCAAAAAAGGTAAGCTAAATGTGGTTAATGATTTTGATTAAGGTTGTGCAAACACAAGATTAAAGTAATTAATGAGAGATTAGAGGCAAGTGGGAGATTATGGAGGATGTGACACTTAATCAAGATTAAGTGGTGCACATCCTAATCACGGATTAATTAATTTAATCCGGATTAGAAGAGGGTTATGGAGAATGTGACAAGGAGAGAGAAAAAAGGGAATTAAAAATTGATTTTAATCCAAATGGGTTAAAAGACTAAATTAAATAATTTGTCATATTTATTTAATTTAGACAAGAACAGGGTGTAAGGTAAAGTATTTAATTTATTTAATTACATACTTTAGGAACCTTAGGCAAAAAATGAAATAATGATTAAATAAATTATTTAATCACTGTTAATGGAATAGATGAATAGAGTAGACGATTTTGATCATATGGAAGTGATCAAATTTGGATGTCTACATTTTGCCCCTCTTCGAAGTACCATTAGAATAATCGTGCTTCGAAGAAAAGAAAGTGCAAATGATTCTACAGAGGAAGTAACCAGAAGATGATGCCCCAGCATGGAGAGGAGGATCTAAGATGTCCAATTAGTGGGGAATGGATGAAGATGCCCCAATCCTGGAAGGGATTGACTAGGGCTGAGAAAATAGATAAATGTGAAGGGTATGCCCCCTTGAGAGGATGACGGGGGAGAAATAGGGGTCTCGGGAAACTTCTTGATAGGAGGAAATGGATGGTATAGTTGGAAAGAGAGCAAAAAATTAGGCAAGTTTTCCTTTTGAATGAAGTCAATCGGACAAACGGTGTGCAAATGGCGGCCTCGGGAAGGGAAGGGATTAATCAAAGGAATAAAAAGGTAAATAAAAGGTAAAAATACCTTTTAAAAGTGAATATAAGGTAATTTTGAAAATTACCTCACCTCATTTGTACTGTAACAGTTGAGAGAAGAAGAGAGAGAGAAAGCAGACGAGGAGTGAAGATGTCGGGAGATAATGACACCGAGATCGTCCACCAGATAGATGAGGTTCAATGGCCGTACAGACAGCAGGATGGGCCCCACCAAGTAAGCGACAAAACCCCTCATGCATTATTTTGAAATTTTAACACATTTTGAAATATTTTACTAAAAATGTGAAATATGGGTTTTTGTGGGCAGGCCGAGGGTGGATCCGCCCCGCTGTAGGGGGTGGGTCCGCCCTGCTGCAGGGGCGAAAGAGAGAGAGGAACACAAAAAGAAAAAAGAAAGAAAGAAAGAGAGAGAAAAAAGAAAGGCGTGGTAGAAGAATGTGACAAAGAATTTTGACAAGGGGGATGAATGTTTTGCAGGATTTTGGTAGATTGCAAACTCACGAGCAGAGGCCGGAGGTGTTGGCGGCGTCGATTGAGGCGATGACCGGAACGGATCATGCAGCTTTGGAGCGGGCAGGGTTACTACATGTAGTGCAGTTTCTTGAGATGAGGGCTCATCGGGTGATGTTGACACCCCTGATAGAGAGGTGGAGCTCGGCCAGGTCGATGTTTCATTTGCCGACAGGAGAGATGACTGTGACATTGGAGGATGTGTGGTGGATCCTGAGGTTACCGATAGTGGGGTCGTTAGTGAGTGAGGAGGAGTCAAGAGGAGCTCAGTTAGATGAGACCATTCTGGTGTTGTTTGGGCAAGATGACTTGCCGATACAGAGGGGGAGGTTGGATGTAGATAGATGCCTATCCTTGGGGGTGCCGGCATTACCACTGTTTCTATGTTGCTTGATCAGGGGGATTTTGTTGCCAGACCGGAGTAGGCGCTTCTATAGCCTACGGTACATGGGGGTGATTCAGCATATTGTCAAGTGGAGGGATGGGTAGTTTTCTTGGGAGTCATGTGTATTGGCCAAGTTATATCAGGACATGCATGTGATTTGTTATCGGGGGGTGCAGAGCTTGATGCACCAGATGCTACTGCAGGTATAGGGATGGATGCACATCATGGTGACGAGGCCCATAGCAATCAGGGGAGGAGACTTGGATGAGAGAGAGCCATTGGCGTGGTAGTTTGGGGCAGCCAGGGGTTGCATCTTACGGTATGAGACACAGGGAGAGGTGGAGCGGTGGAGGAGAGCGTTTGATGATTTATGGGGGGAGGACATTATATGGCGGCCATACATGTTTTAGCGGTTTAGAAGATGGAGGACTGAGGAGCAGATACATCGAGGATTCTTTATGTGTAGATGTTTCCTGATTGGGAGCTCAGGGCACATAGTGGAGATGCATCATCCAAACCGAGTGGTGCGGCAGTTTGGACTTGTGCAGAACATTCTAGGAGCGTCGGTTATGTTTTGTGGGGCGGCATTTTCAGCGAGGGGCATGAGGGAGGCGTGGGTGATGGCACATGGGGTGCCCTATCCAGGGAAGTGGGAGGGTCCAGAGGATGTTGGAGTGATGGATCGATATGATTGGTGGTTTCACAACCACTGATGGGAGAGGGTTACACCGGAGGTGCTTGTTGTGGGAGCCATAGAGGGGGGACCAAAGGATGAGCAGGAGGAGGGACAAGAGGAGGAGCCAGAGTAGGGTGGACATGAGAGTGGTGGTGCGGAGGAGGGTGTCGCGGGAGATCAGCCGGCAAGGAGGAGTAGAGTCAGGAGGAGTCGACGGCCGAGGAGGGCGAGGAGAGCTATGGTAGAGGAGATGGAGGCAAGAGGGGCAAGTGATGAGGGAGAGGAGAGGGAGGCAGGAGGAGTGGGTGATGGAGGGGAGGAGATAGAGGTGGTGATATTGGAGAGTGAGCCAGAGGTGGAGATGATTTGGGTGGTGGAGGGGAGGGTTGCTCAGCCAGGGATTGGCGGTAGAGTGCGGTGGAGGCAGGTGCAAGTGAGAGCTGAGCAAGAGGAGGGGAGAGCCCTAGAGCCACAGGTGGATGTGAGAGCCAAAGATCTGCAGGAGGAGGTAGAGAGGGTGATGAATGTTAGAAGACAGCCCAGGGAGAGGCCTGAGAGTAGTCGACAAAGGAGAGTCCAGCCAGTTGAGCAGGAGCCGAGGAGACTGATGAGGGTGGGGAGGAGAGGACAGTTGCGGAGGATTCAAGTGACGAGTCGGGAAAAGTCGATGCAGGAGGAAAGAGGGGGGGAGGTGATGGACCTGGATGTACAGGTGATGGAGCCTTTGGCCATAGTACTAGCAACTACAATAGATGATCTGGTGGTGTTACTGAGAGGGGCCCAAGCGAGGATATGCATGCTAGAGGGGCAGTTGAGGAGGGCAAAGGCAAAGGTGCAAAGGGTGTGGGAGACATAGATGATAGTTTTTGATCGGGTTGTGGGCCAGCTGACAACAGATATACAGGTGGTGGAGAGTGAGAGGGATGAGATGTGAGTAGGGATGGAGAGAGCATGGGGAGAGTTGGCTCGGGTGACATGGGACTGAGACAGGCTAGAGGCAACGATGACAGTTGCTCAGATGCGAGGCTAGCCAGAGTCAACAGGAGGGGGGGAGATGGAGGTACTGAGACTTCAAGTGGCAGGATTTCAAGAGGAGAGGACAGCACTATAGGAGAGGGTAGCTATGGCAGAGGCATATGTAGAGGAGATGATGGTGAGACTCAAGGCTACAGAGGTCGTACTAGAGATGGTGCAACAGGAGAAAGAGAGTGCATAGGGACAAGTGAAAGCTCTATAGGGGGAGAGGGACAGTGTACAGGTACAAATACAGGCACTATAGGGGGAGAGGGACAGTGTACAGGTATAGATGTAGGCACTGTAGGGGGAGAGGGACAATTTATGGAGATAGGTCCAGATTCTGCAGTTCCAGAGAGACTCAGCAGTGGGCCAGGTAGAGAACGTTGAGAGGGATATAGCACAGATGCAAGCACGTTGAGGGCAAGGTGATGGGACTGTGCTAGAGACTATGTGAGAAGAGAGGGAGAGGTTTGCAGAGCACATACAACTACTGACAGTGGCACAGGAGGCATGGGAGCAAAAGCGACGGTCTATGAGAAGAGAGCAGGATAGGTACAGGCATGAGCAGAATGTCGCTCGGTACCAGGGTAGGTAGAGAGATGAGTATATGCACGAGGTAGTGTATTGGAGGGGTGCGTATGAGCAGGCAGTGTCAGATCCGGTGCAGCGTACCGCACAATATGTTAGGTAGATACCACAGATGTCGGCACCGTCCTAGTCTTTAGGGACACAGACCAGGGGGTACAGTGACTTTCAGCCAACTCCTTCTCGGTTTGGGACCCCAAGACTTGAGTCTCGGGGGACTCCGACACACAGGGGACCAGTACTTGGGTCTCCGTAGAGGTTAGGTGTGGGCAGCTCCGGATAGGTAGAGGACATGTGACAGGATACAGGTGTTTTTGACAGGTACCAGATGATGGTGTAATGCATATATTTAGATGATGCACCTTATTTTGATCATTTATGTGGTGACTATATTTGGGATATGGATATTGTATTATTGTGATGATGGTATGTGATGGTCCCCATTGATATTATGCCACATTCTAGTGATGTATGGTATGCATATGGTGTTTTATTGATGTTCCTATGATAGCGGATGTATGTTATGCATACGTATATGATGCTTTTGTGTGGATTTAGATGTTGTGTGATGTTGTGAATGTTTTACTTATGCATGTGTGATTATGGATTATGTTAATGATTTAGGAATGGTAATTCAAGTGTATTAATGACGCATAGGTGGATATGGAAATGTATGGATGAATGATCATAATGAAGTGAATGAACCGACATGAATTAATGCAATATGGATAAATGAACTTAATCTATTGATATGGATAAATGAATGGATGAACTTAATGTAAATGTACAAATGAATGGATGGAAATGGATGAATGAACGTAATGAATGGATGAGTGATCTTAATGAATGGATGAACTTAATGTAAATGGATAAATGAATGGATGTTAATGGATGATCTTAATGAATGGATGAATGATCTTAATGAATGGATGAACTTAATGTAAATGGATAAATGAATGGATGTAAATGGATGGATGACTGATCTTAATGTAAATGGATAAATGAACGTAATGTAAATGGATAAATGAATGGATGTTAATGGATGAATGAACTTAATGAGTGAATGCAATATGGATAAATGAACTTAATGAATGGATGAACTTAATGTAAATGGATAAATGAACTTAATGGAGTGATGTGATATGGATAAATGAACTTAATGATTGTAGACATAAGTATCAATGGGTAGGTTATATGCGTAGGGTGTGGGGGTTGCAATACCTATCAAAGATAGTAAGGATCCTGAGAAGAAAAGTTAGTAAGAGTGAATGAGAGTTTGCACAACCAAAATCATGAGTCATAGATGTAGGAGCAAGATAGGATGAAGGGGGAATATGCAAGGAGATGAAATGAATGCAATCCTAATGCAATTTGCCATCTTCAGAGCACTAATTTTTGCTATAGCATAAGACATCGGGCGTCAGGGTATGTAAACCAAGACGGATTAATGTTTAATGCATAGAACAAACACGACAAACAAGAAGGATATCCCAATACCCCAAAGTCACGATGACTTTGGTCGGGCCAGATATTGGAGTAACCATAAGCACAAAGAGATGCCCCCACATAACACAGGATTCGAAATGAGTCTTGGTGGGTACCATGTGAGGCATCCCAATAGACAGCAACAATAGTCAAGAGATGTCCCTATGTTAACTAGGCAAAACACACCACAATATGAATGATCATGGCGATCTTGAATAGTGATTATAGGGAGCTCAAATGATAAACAAAATCCAAAAGTACCAAAAGATCATAATCAATTACAAGCGTCCTTTGCCATAAAATCCCAAGGATGGATGGGGTTGATGTGGTCTGTTAGGAAGGATGCATCCTGTTAAGACCGATGATGGATACTAAGCTAAAGTGACCTAGATGACGCAGGATGATTATCATTGGGCAAATGTCTTGATATGAAGAGATCTTGTTTGTGAAGAATCAGCGATGATAGGGACATACTTGACAACAAGACAACAAGAGGATGAGACACAACCTAAAGACCTAGGGGCTCGAGGGTTGATACAAATATTAACCTTGCCTACGTGAATGCGCAGAGCCCTCATAGTTCAGGAAAAGACCATGATAAAAGAGCAGAAAGGGGACTGATGGAAACTGATGGATGACCAAGACAAACACAAGCCCCGGGGGTAGATCAAAAGATCAACCTTGCCTACGTGCAAGCACAAGGGCAACGTAGTCCGAACATGACAAAAGACCGAGGATGGAAAAGATCAAAAAGTGGACTGTGAGGACAGATAAGGAAGGACAAAATGCCTCGGGGGCTGATCCAAAGATTAGCCTTGCCTATGTGAAAGCGCAGAGGTGTCGTAGTTCAAGAGGAGATGATGATAAAAGCGAAAAGAGGGCAATGATGACAGATGATGGAGGAAAATGATCAAATAAACCGATCACAAAGGAAGACACGGAGAAGCCCCGGGGGCAGATCAAAAAGATCAACCTTGCCTATGTGCAAGCGCAAGGGCAACATAGTTCACAATGGGACCTAGATGGAGACGACCACGAAGAGTGAGCCTAGATGAAGACAAACACAACAATGAGGTGACACAAGCTCAAATTAGGATAATAAGCTCAAGATTGAAAATAGCGAATGATAGTCATCCAATGCTCCACCAGAATATACCAAGTGATGAGGTGATGCAAGCGGATGGAAGGATATGGGGATTGAGGAATCGACAGGTAAGTCATAGAGTAACCAGGATGCGAGGTAGATAATGATTTAGCCCTATACGAGAGGCACTTGTTGCCAGGTTTTCACCAATCATATGTATCCAAGGTGCCACGCAGGGGTGGTTTTCACCATAAGACGAATTATTTCTCTTTACTATTTTGGACTTTTGGAATTTTTAATTTTTTTTGTATTTTTGACTTTTACTAGGAAGGATACCCCAGCTAACCTAAGTGTAGAACTTCTTCAAATGCATGATGTTGATGGGTTCTTCCAAGGGCTCGCCTTCAGGGGTGGAGAGCCAGTAGGCACCAGAACCATACTTTGAACTGATGACATAAGGGCCCAACCAGTTTACTTCAAACTTACCCTTTTTCTCTCGATCTTGCTAATTCCACTGATTTTCTTTTAGGACCAAATCGCCAACCTCGAATTGGTGAGGGCAGAATTTCTTATTGTAGCTCCTTTTGAATCGGTGTTGATAAGCTTGCAGATGGTTATAAGCCTTGACCCATTTTTCATCCAGCAATTCCAATTGTGCCAAGCGTGCTGCTCGGGTGTCTTCGTCAGTGATGAGGTTCTTGAGGGAGATGCAGAGTGAAGGGATTTCAACTTCAATTGGCAAGATGGCTTCAACGACATAGACAAGAGAATATGGAGTGGCTCCAGTAGGGGTACAGATGGATGTATGGTAGGCCCAAAGAGCAGGATGGATATGGAGGTGCCAATCGCGACCAGTGCTATTGACCATCTTCTTAATGATTTTGATCAATGTTTTATTTGTAGCTTCTACCTGTCCATTACCTTGGGGGTAATAGGGGGTGGACCAACGATGTTGGATATGATATGTGTCACAAAGGAGTTTCATACACTTATTTTTGAATGGTTTTTCATTGTCGGTGATGATGGCGGAGGGGATACCATACCTGCAGAGGATATGGTAGAGGATAAACTTAGAGATCTGAACACCAATTATTTGAGTGAGTGGAATGGCTTCCACCCACTTGGTGAAGTATTCAGTGGTTGTGATGATAAAGGTGTTACCATCAAAAGATGGAGGGTAGATCTTTCCAATCAAGTCAAAACCCCATTGTGAAAATGGCCAAGGTGTCGTGATAGGTTGGAGATCTTGTGTTGGAGTGTGAATCAGATCTACATGTTGTTGACATGGAAGACACTTTTTGACATACTCACAAGCATCCTATTCCATTGTGGGCTAGTAATATCCTGCTCTAAGAATCTGTTTGGCTAGGGCCATACCATTAGAATGGGCCCCACAAATATCGGTATGCACTTCTGTTAATGTTGTGTGGGCTTTAGTTTCATCTAAACAACGGAGGAGAGTTCCATCATACCCACGTCGATAAAGTGTATCATCGATAATGGTGTAGCAGCTCGTGCGTTGGATGAATGGTTTACGTTGGTTTCTCGTGAGGTCAGGTGGGAGGGCGTTGTCATGAATGTAGGTGTAAATGTCATGGTACCAAGGGGATTCAAGACCTACAATAGCACACACCATGTCATTCTCAGGGATATCGTACGTTGGGATTAGGAGTTGCTCAACCAGGAACTGACAATTTGTGCAATCTTTTGGCATGTCGAGGAGAGAACCAATGGTAGCCATAGCATCTGCTACCTTATTCTGGAGTCTCGGGATCTGCTCAAATTGGATGGTAGTGAAATATTTCTTGAATTCATCCACCATCCGTTTGTAAGGTAACAACTTTTCATCTTTTCTTAGAAACTCATCGTTGACCTATTTTATGACTAACTGGGAGTCACCAAAAACTTGCAAATGAGTGATGTGCCATTGGACTGCAATTTTGAGGCCTGTGAGAAGGGCTTCATATTCAGAGATGTTGTTGGTGCAGGGAAAATCCAGTCTAAATTATTTCGGTATGTAGTCACCTTGGGGGGTGATAAGCAAGATTCCTGCCCCCAATCCATTATGAGTGTGTGATCTATCAAAGTATAGTGTCCAGGTGGTGGCTTCTTAGACTACAAATACTCCTTCATCTGGAAACTCAGTTTCTATGGGATAAGCATCCACTAACGGGGCATCTTCCAACTGATTGGCTAGTACTTGTCCTTTAATGGCCTTTCTATCTACATATTCTATATCAAACTCATTGAGGAGCATGATCCATTTAGCCATTCGACCAGTCAGGGTTGTCTTGGATAGCAGGTACTTGAGGGGGTCAACTTTGGATATCAATTTTATAGGATGGCTAAGTATATAGTGGAGTAGCTTTTGTGTGTTGAAGACCACAGCAAGACATGCCTTTTCCATTGGTGAATAATTGAGTTCATACCTAACCATTGTGTGACTAATGTAATAGATTGCCCGTTCCTTTGAAGATTCATCATGCTGTGCCAATAATGCCCCCAATGCAACTGACGTGGAAGATATGTACAACATGAGGAGTTTGCCAGGGATAGGTGGCATCAAGATTGGCAGGTGGGCCAAATATCCTTTGAGCATGTCAAAACCCAACTGACACTATTGATTCCACTTGAAGCTGGTGTCTTTCTTGAGAAGGTGGGTAAATGACTAACATTTATCTGCAAGTTGGGCTATAAACCAGTGGATGGATTGTATTTTCCCTTGGAGGCTCCTTAATTGTTTCAAGTTTCTTGGTGGAGGCATATCCATGATAGCTTTCACCTTAGCTAGGTCAACCTCGATGCCTCTTTGGGACACTATGAAGCCCAAAAGTTTCTCTGATGTGACACCGAACACACACTTTTTTGGATTCAATCGCAGCTTGTATTGTTCTAAGCACTCAAAGATCCGTTTCAAAATGGCAGGGTGCTCTTCCCTGGTTCCAAATTTTTCCAGTAGGTCATCAACATAATCTTCCATGATGGTGTGGATGAGGTCATGGAATATAACCATCATTGCCCGTTGATATGTTGCCCCTGCATTTTTGAGACCAAAGGGCATGACATTGTAACAGAAAGCACCCCAAGGTGTTGTAAAAGTGGTTTTATGTTGATCTTCGAGGGCAATCTGGATTTGATTGTAGCCATAGAATCCATCCATGAGGGATAGCATCTTGTGTCCTACAGTGATGTCGACTAACATGTCGATTTTAGGCAAGGGGAAGTCATCTTTTGGGAAAGCTTTGTTAAGATCTCAGAAATCCGTACAAATCCTGATGTCTCCATTGGGTTTAGCAATAGGTACTATATTGGAGATCCAATCAGAGTAATCAATGGGTCTGATAAAACCAGCATCCAACAACTTTTCCAGTTCTTTCTTAACCAATAATGCCACTTGTGGGTGCATCTTTTGGAGCTTCTGCTTGACAGGTTTAGCCTCTACATGGACATCCAAATGGTGGACAACAAGATTGGGATACAGGCCAGGCATATCAGAGTAATCCCACGCAAAGTTAATAACCCCTTCACGGAGAATTCAGACAATGGTGATGTATTCTGCTTCAGATAAAGATTTGGCCACATAGGTTATCCTTGGAGTTTCTTCTGTCCCCAAGTTCACCTCTTGTGTTTCTTCAATGAGAATCGAATATTGTTCCGATAGTTGTGTTCCTACAAGGGGAAGATGAACATCCCCATCTTCCAGTGCCGTATTAAGGTTTTCACTGTCAGATACATCCTTTGTTTTTACTTTTTCGTAGTCAAAAAGTGTCTCGATGAGGTTTTTACTTGATGACCCATTTTTCTTTTGTTTCTTTTTGTTTTTGCAATTAGGGCATTCATCTTCCCCCAATCCCATTAGATGTACGTAGGTATCCTCTGAGGGAAATGTGTTGACTGGTGCGCTACCTTGTAGGTCATGATCGATAAGCTCAGGATGTTTAAGGGATAAATTTATGGTACAAATAGATAAGCATTCAAACATGGTGGGGAGGTCAATGTGATTCAAATCATCGTACTCATGTATGATGGACTCTTCCTCTGGTATGTCTTCAAGGGAACTATTTTCAACACTAACATTGTTAGAAGTGCTAGCGAATGTTGTAGGACCCTTCTGTTTAGTATTATAACTCAAGCCCAAATTCCTTGTTCGGATGGTAGTTGCTTCAATGGGCAAACGTTTTCCTTGTTCTTCTGCACCAAGGCCTCCGCCTTGATAATGGCACTTTTCAATGAATTTGGAGGCATGTGGATAGACTTCGTGAAAGTATTCAATAAGGGGACTTGGTGGCTCAGGTTCCTCCTGATAAACCTATTGACTGATATCATCGTCCATTTGATCTTGGAGGGATCCCAAATCATTGAATGTTGTGGACCCCATGTTCTTGGAAGTGAGTGTAAGTGTATTTTCTTCAACTTTTGGTAGTGGCAGAATTGGTTGCCCATATGTGCAGGGCGAAGGTGGCATGGTTGCCACATTGAGTGTGGTATGCATTTTGTATTTGCCACATCCCTTATCTATGATATGGACCTTGGTAGCGGTGGAAGCAGGTGTGGATGATGGTGGGGATGAAGTGTTTAGGGTATTGGTGGATGGGACAGGTTCGGATGTTGGGGATGCCCCCATTTCAACTCCTGGGAAATAATGCGAATGCAAAAAAGAGGCTTCCAAGGCACGACAATATTCAAAAGGTTGAGTGTCAGCTTGTATGGTGACTTCCATTCCTTGAAATGGGAACTTTAGACATTGGTGATAGGTGGATGGTACGGCTTGTATAGAATGAATCCATGGACAACCAAGAAGGATGTTGTATGGGAGTTCAAGGTCTAGAACATGACACAGTGTACTGTACAATGGGGCCCACTTGCATAGGGAGGCAAATAATGCCTTCAGAATCTCACTCTGCATTATCATAGGCCTTGATGGTGATCACTTGATTTCTCAGGTCATCTTGGGTGTATCCAACCTATTGTATGAACTTTAATCTACAAAGATTTAGGGTCGAACCATTATCTACTAGTACCCTTTTTACTTTTTGACAGTTGACACCGACCTCGAGATGGAGGGGCGGTTGTGGTTTGAATCAAGATGTGGCATGTCCTTTTGGATAAAGGCTAACTGATAGGTTGATGAGAGACTGCCTACCAATGCTTGAAATTGGGTAGGGCCGATATTATCAAGCACTTGTGTGCTTTGCAAAGAATTAGTTAAGATATCTTGATGTACGAGAGATGACTTAAGCAGATCCAAAATAGATATTTGGGTTGTAGTCTTACCTAGATGGTCTAGGATGTTATATTGGGAATTGGTGGATGGTCATTGGGTGGATGGAGATGTTGTTGGGACTGTGATGCGGGTTCACCGAGTAGTAACAGCACATTGTGGATATTTTCCCTTAACATGTATCATGGATACACGTGGCTCCACTTGTTCTACATATGAAACCACACCTTGATAATTGTATGGTACACTTTTGTAGCTGATATTATTGGTACTGTTTCCTGGCTTGTTATTATTGCTAGGTTCAGGATTTGAGTTGGACGTACTAGGACCCTGATTATGGTTAGGAAAGGCATTTTGGTATATTTGTAATTGAGCATTGGATGAAGATGCTACATTAGCATCTACATGGATTTCACCTCGATCGATGAGACCTTGAATGTAGGTTTTTAAGCCTTGACATTTGTCCAAGGTATGTCCCTTAATTTTGTGAAATTCACAGTATTCATTGTCTTTAAACCAAGCAGGCTTGGGTTTAGATGTATCGAGGGGTTTGGTGATAGGATATGTTATGGGGTAATTGGCTTGAAGAAGCTTATTAAACACCGTGCTAAGGGGTTCTCCCAACTGAGTGAACTGTCATTTATTTCCCCCTTGGTTATTTTGATTGGCTTGTTCTCGTGGTGCCCCTTGGGGGACGGATATGGCATTCTAAACTGACGGTTGTTGCTGGAGAGGATATCTTTGCATGGTGGTGGCCACTTGGACATGTTTGGTGTCATTGACACCATCATTGACAGCATTTTTATTTCTATTCCAATAACGAGGTTTATCCCCAAAGGATTTCTCTCTATTAGAATTGAAATGTTTGACTTGTCCTCTTGCGACAAGGGCTCGTTCTAAGATGGGACCTTTCTCCACAAGTCCCGCAAAGGCAGTGATACAATGGAGTTGGAAATTATGCACCATATCCGGGTGGGAGTTTTCGATAAACAATGTTACCATGTCCTTTTCTGTTGGTGGGGATTTTACCCTACTAGCCAAAGCATGCCATCTTTGTAAGTAGCTTGCAAAGGTCTCTTCGTCGCGTTGTTTTTCTTTGGGGAGATCAAGTGTGTCAATATCTTTCTCTAGGTTAAAAGAGAAGTGAGAGACAAACTGTTCAGATAGTTGTGCGAAGGTTTTGATAGATCCCTTTTCCAGACCCATAAACCAGTTGAGGGCGATCCCTTGTAGACTTTTAGGAAAAATTTGGATGAGATAATTTTCATTATGCATGACCTCTTGGCAATGAGCATAAAACTCTTGAAGATGAGCTCTAGGATCCTTGGTTCCTTTGTATTTATCGAATTTGGGTATCTCAAAATGTTTGGGAAAAGGAATCAAGGAGATGGAGGGATCGAATGGATAAGGACATATGTCCTCAAACTTGAAGGATTGTTTTCCTGCTCCAGCTTGTAAGTCCTTTAATGTTGCTTTTACTTCTTCTAAGTCCTTATTGACGGGAGTCATGGAGTCAAAGTGGATTGAGTGTATGGATAATGTTGTGGGTATGATGAGGAGGTCCCTACCATTGTTGGATCATAAATGGGCTGATTCGGATGTGAATGCATTGGTTGATTGTAAGAGGATTGATAGTTGGATGATTGGTTGTGTTGAGTGGGAGCCACTTGTTGCTGATAGTAAGAAACAAAAGAGGGGTCCTTTTGCTACATAGAATTTTGGTAATGCATAGAGGTAAGACCTCTTTGTGGATGTGATGATGATTGTTGATAATAACAAGCGTAAGGTGCCACTTGTTGGTGAGTTTTTTGTTGTTGCAAGTAGGGTGGATAGGATTGGTATTGCTGTGCAATGGTGGGTTGTTGTGTGGCATATGGGTATGGATTTGAAATTTGTTGATAGGGATTGTGTTGAGGTCGTGAAATATTGGCATAAGGTGGCGGTTGGGTATGTGTTTGGTTTTGCAGATTCTGATGAGGATTCGTATGGGATGGAATAGTGTATGTGCTAGAGGGATGATAGAGGTTTTTGGTAACCAGATTATGGTGTGTTTGTGTAGGGATGTGCACATGTTGTTGCGGAGTTTGTTTTTGTTGTTGATGAGGTGGGTGAGATAAGATTTGTTGGTGTTGAGATGGGTGAGATGGGATGTATTGTTGTTGTTGTTGAGATGGGTGAGGTGAGATGTGTTGTTGTTGTTGAGATGTATGTTGCACCACTTGATGTGATGGTTGTGTGAGAACGGAAGGGTGTTGCGGATGTTGTGGATACAAGTGTTGAGATGAAGCTATAAAAGTAGCAACATGTTGTGGTGGTGCTAGTAGTGTGGTGGATTGGTGTGGATTATTTAGAGGTTGTTGAAATGCAAGAGGTAGTGCATTGGTAAGTGGAGGTGTCACCCCAATATTAGAATATGGGGGAGGAAGCGGTTGAGCAAATGGGATGTATGACGGAATGCCATAAGTATGGGGGTCATCAGGATCAGGTGGTGGAATGGTAGACGTTGTGGTTGGAAGATGAGGATATTCTTGGACTTGATGGATGACAGCATTTCCGAGTTCGGGGTGATACCAATTTTCAGTGGGTGCACCTTCAGGAACGTAGGTATTTTTTGGAACATTTTGTGAGGTTTGTGGGTCAACAAATGGGGGAAGGGAATATTGTTATGTATTGAAACCAGATGGTGGTTTCACTCCCTTCATAATTAAGGTGGCGAGGATCTTATCCCCACGTTCATTAAGAGGTGATCCATCATTCGGACATTGGCAGGATTACTGAGATATTCGTCGACGGTGACTTCGAGTTGATTGATCGTGTTCTCGTCACTAGGTGGTGTGATATTCTAGATGTCAGTGTTTGATTGAGATGAAACGCCATTATGAGGATCATGTGGACTATTAGTAGGATCTTGAGGGATATTTGGTTGGGAACCTTGAGTTTGTTGTTCTGCCATTTGCTTTTTTGTTTGTGAACGGGTTTGAATGGGCATGAACGTGCAAAACAACTAGGTTATTTCAAGATGCAATCTCTAAGGGATGATCTAGATAATGATTTGGATTGATTGATTTAGATTGGATGAGGGATCAATTAAGGATTGTTTGGATCAAATGATGATGTATCAATTTGATGATTGGATGGGGATTGGATTTGATTGGATCAAATGATGATGTATCAATTTGATGATTTGGATGAGGATTGGATTTGATTGGATCAAATGATGATTTATCAATTTGATGATTTCGATGAGGATTGGATTTGATTGGATCAAATGATGATTTATCAATTTGATGATTTCGATGAGGATTGGATTTGATGATTTGGATTGATGATTGGATTGGTGATTGGATCAAATGATGATTTGGATTGATGATTGCATTTGATTGGACCAAATGATGATTTAGATTGATGATTGGATTTGATTGGACCAAATGATGATTTGGATTTGATTGGAGGGGATCCTAAAACCTGATTTGGAAATCACCCTAAGTGACTTATGACGTTGGTTGATCGATTTGAGCTAGCTAAATCGATGATCACGGCACTGAATCCGCCTTGAGATGGAAGGGGATTAATTTGGGCCAATGATGTTGACTTACAACACAAATCCGCCTCAAGATAGAAGTGGATTGATTAGGTTGAAGACAAGGATTGATTATGTAGGATAATGATCAACTTAACGCCTTGGTCAATTCGGGAAAATAACTCCTAAAATAAGATTTAAGGGATTTTGCGTTGAGAGATGATGATGGATGCAAAGGGAAGATGTGTTGTTGAAGATGTTTAGGTCTTATGATAAGATGGGTATCCCAAATGGTGGAATGATCAATGTGAGTGTGGTAAATGGACGTTTTGGAATCGTTAAATGGAGGCTTGGAATGGCTAAATGAAGGTTTGGATTGGTCAAATGAGTGTTTAGGATGATCAAATGGTTAAAACTGTCCGTTCAACAGGGCGTATCCGCACTTCTGCAGTAAAGCTGTCAAAAATGTTGAACAGCAGGGGTGTATCTGCACTTCTGTAGAAAAAAATGTTGAAACAGGGGGGCAAGTTCGCCCCTCTGCAGTGGAAAATGCTGAAATAGTGGGGCAAGTTCGCCCCTCTGTAGTGGAAAATGTTGAAACAGTGGGGCAAGTTCACCCCTCTGTAGTGAAAAATGTTGAAACAGTGGAGCAAGTTCACCCCTCTGCAGTGGAAAATGCAACTTGGTTTGGATGAGGGATTTTGGCAAGCACTTAAAATGATTCAATGATAGTTTGACTTATCAAGATTTATTAGTTCTTCATAGAAAGACACTTTGAACAAGCACAATCCTATGATTAGTGTTAAGGGGTATGGCCAGCAAAGGTCTTACTCTAGGTTGCACAAAGTTTCTAGGGATTCCTTGATATACGCTCGGTACGTGAGGCACAATCCATGAACACCAGTCCATCACAAGCGTGAGTCGGGAACCCCAGCGAGATACTGAAAGGCTCAGACCAACTCTTCATGTCTATCTAGGTATCGCCCTAGCTTCAATGCTTCGCCAAGTACGATGCAACTGGATTGGGGTACAGCTTTGGCTCTCCCCCCTTTATATACCCTATCGGTACACATGGTTGGGATCATCCCTTGGGGTGATGAAATCCCCAAGCAGGTCCCACTAAGAAGAAGACACTAATCGTTTCACACTACCCCCTTCGGATCCGCACAAAAGTGCAAAGGGAGAGGGTGAAAATGAATTAATGCCCCCTTAGGGTAATATAAAAAAAAAAAACACAGCAAGCAGCCACTATTACTTTCCCCTACTTATACTAAATAAATAGATAAAGCAGTAAGGAAAGATTTTCAAAGAATAAAATGAAGGCCCTGCAAGCAAATGTTATTTATTTTATCTTTTTCCCTTTGTGATTTGTAGCAAAAATACTCAAGATATCAGCAAGGAATCTGACTTCACTCACCAACAAACAGGATTAGAGGATTAGAGCACAAAACAGCAAAAGAAAGAGATAAAAACGAAGCTAAAATGCCACTTTTTTACCTTCTTGAACATGCTGTTAAGGGCAATTCCGCCCCTCTGCAGTGAAAAACGTTGAACTGGGTGGGCAAATCTGCCGCTCTATGGCAAATAGTTAGAAAACGTTGAACTGGGAGGGTGTGTCCACATTTCTACAGAAAACAGTCAGAAATGTTGAACAGCAAGGGCGTGTCCGCACTTCTACAGAAAACAGTTAGTCAAAAACATTGAATAGCAAGGGCGTGTCTGCACTTTTGTAGAAAACAAACTATCAAAAATGTTGAATGACAAGGGTGTGTCTGCACTTCTGCAGAAAAAAGTCAGTCAAAAATGTTGAACAACGAGGGCGTGTCCGCACTTCTGCAGAAAATAGTTAAAAACGTTGAACAGTAAGGGCGTGTCCGCACTTCTGTAGAAAACAGTCAGTCAAAAATGTTGAACAGCAAGGGCGTGTCCACACTTCTGCAGAAAACAAACTATCATAAACGTTGAATGGTGGGGGCGTGTCCGCACTTCTGCAGAAAACAGTCAGTCAAAAATGTTGAATAGCAAGGGCGTGTTCGTAGTTCTGCAGAAAACAGTCAAAAACGTTGAATGGCAAGGGCGTGTCCACACTTCTGCAGTAAAAATTGTTAGAACCATTGAACAGTGAGGCTGTGTCTGCACTTCTACAGAAAATAGTCAGAAATGTTGAACAACAAGGGCGCGTCCGCACTTCTATAGAAAAAAATAGTCAGAAACGTTGAACAGCAAGGGCGTGTCCGCACTTCTGCAAAAAACAGTCAGAAACGTTGAACAACAAGGGCATTTCTGCCCTTCTGCAGCGCTCGGGAGGGCAAGTCCGCCCCTTTGCAGCATCTGGGAGGGCAAGTCTGCCCCTCTACGACCTGAATCTGCAAACAAGCTAAACAACAAAAAACATAAAAGAAAGAGACCCCTTTGTGGGTCCCACCGGGCGTGCCAGAAAGACAAAAGTGAATTAAAAATTCACATGGGGAAGAGAGGAACCTTGATCAAATAAATATGAATTAAAAATTCACATGGGAAAGAGAGTCCAAGCTAAAAATGGTAAGTGGAAAGGTTGACCAAAAATGGTAAGCTAAATGTGGTTAATAATATTGATTAAGGTTGTGCAAACACAAGATTAAAGTAATTAATGGGAGATTAGAGGCAAGTGGGAGATTATGGAGGATGTGACACTTAATCAAGATTAAGTGGTGCACATCCTAATCACGGATTAATTAATTTAATCCGGATTAGAAGAGGGTTATGGAGAATGTGACAAGGAGAGAGAAAAAGGGGAATTAAAAATTGATTTTAATCCAAATGGGTTAAAAGACTAAATTAAATAATTTGTCATATTTATTTAATTTAGAGAAGAATAGGGTGTAAGGTAAAGTATTTAATTTATTTAATTACATACTTTAGGAATCTTAGGCAGAAAATGAAATAATGATTAAATAAATTATTTAATCATTGTTAATGGAATAGATGAATAGAGTAGACGATTTTGATCATATGGAAGTGATCAAATTTGGATGTCTACAACCTTAGTTACTTCCTTTAGGAATACTTGAACAAACAAGACAATAATAACAATATACATGCCACACCCAATCCTCTTACTAAAACTAAGAACAATGTTAAGATGGATCATGACCATATGTAATTACCTCCCATAGAGAATGTGGTAGCATTCATCGAAGCTAGACCTCATAAGGGCTTGACTAAACACCCTCTTGACATTGCTTTCTCATAAAATGATATACCTAAATGTGCATCTGATGGTCCTGTTTACATAGCTGGTTGAATCAACAATAAGCCCACTAATGGTATATTGATTGATCTCGTTTGTGGAGAGAATGTGATCACAAAATAATTCTTATATGTGCATGAGTTATATCAAGATACATATGACAATCCAAAAGCATGGATCAAGACACATAATAGATTTTCTTTCCCTACGATAGGATTGATAGATCTCCCTTTAAAATTGAGACCAGAAACATTAACAGTCTCATTCTCCATCATCCCACAATCGAACCAATTTCATGTGAAAATAGGCTATCTATGGCTTCGCTCCATAAATTTTGTTCCTTCAGTTGTGCATAAATGTCTAAAGTTTCCATTTGGCAATGGCATTTTCATTGTGCATCATAGCGGATTTCATCCAGCCTCGACAAAAGGGAATTTATCACTACATTAATTTTTGCCCAAGCCTATGGAACCTATCAAGCCTCGTGAATATTTATTTTTCAAATCATATCAAAAATTCAAGGCAAAGAAAATAACAGAACCAGCCCTTCGCAACATGCCTCAACCTATAACCATACCAACTATTCTTGATGAGACAATGATTGAACCAAAAACACTTTTGAACATACAAGAACAACCTATAGAACAACCTCCTGCAATTTCATACAAGAGACCATGAGATAACAAAAACAATCCCATTGTCCCTCCTAGAGTCAAACAAGTTTATAAAGTCAAAGAGAAAGCGGTTGAGTAACCTAGTGTTGTTCCCTCTAGTCCTCCCAAGGAAGAGAAGGAACCTTTGATTGACAAACCCGCTCTTACACAAAAACAAATTGACAATAAATTGGAAATAAATCGAAGTGTTAGAGAGTGTAGATGTAGATGTGTTATTGCTCATAGATTGCAAACACAAGAAAACAACAATAACATAGAAAAACAAAATCCAAACTTACCTGAAGCAAAGCATGATGACTCTCAACCCTCACCGAACATACACAAGAAAATTGCATGGACATTTTTATTCGACCTCCTGTTGTGATTAACTTAGAAGGTGACATTGGGTGATCCCATAATAGCAGTTTACACTTTTTGGGACATCCTAATTTTTGCTGAAATCACATATTTTTAGAAAATATAATGATTTAAGGCTTGAAAAGTTTCATTTAAAAGGATTCCAATTGAATATTTTTTGACCAAACCACCTTAGATCAAACCCCCTTGGATAGAACCCTACTAGTTTTAAACCATACCTGTAACAAAGTCTCCTTTACACCTATCAAAATGTTGATTAAAACCCACTTTTGATTTACCCTTTGTGGGATCAAATGAATTCATTTAAAATTTATTTTTTGTAAGTATTTAGTCCTTGTTATAAGCTTCCCAAAAAGTATAATTTTAAAAATATTTAATTTGATTATTATATTTTTTTATTTCTTTTGAATGTAGGTTTTTCACCGAAAATCAAGCTCTTTGTTCCACACATGTTGAAAAATAATAGATTACCAAAAAAAATTATAAAAATATTCCCATGCTAGGTATTGATGTCCTTGATCTAGCAAAAAAAATAAAATTTAATTTTGATACATACAAAAAAATGTTATGTTGTATACGGTCTACCTATGTCTAAATTGTAATTGGTTTGAATTCAAAACTTAATTAAGAAAAAAATATCCAATAAAACACTATGAAACCAAATGAAAGTGCTAGATATCATAGTTACAAATCTAAATTTGAAAAAAATAGAATTTATCCTTCATAGAAAAAAAATTATGTTGTTACTGTGAACATCACTCTTTAAAAATGGTGTTTACTGTTAAAAACTACTTTTTGAAGGAGATGGAAAAATAAATACAATATGATTCCAAAATATTTTAAAATTTATATTTAGAATCTATAGACAAAATTTTACAAATCACTAGTTTGCATCATCTTCAAATTCCTCATGGTTTAGCAGCTATAGGTTCCCGAAAGTGAAGATTTTGTTATAAAAAATCAGTTCAATGTGTAGTTTGGCCAAAAATTATAAACTAGTATTGTGGGATCACCCCATTGATATTGTAAAAATTGATGAACAAGTGCATGAGGAGTTGAATGCATTGTTTTCTTCTTCTATGATCTTAGATTACAAATCTCCTAATAAGAGTGTTGATCTTGGTGTGTGTCCTAGTTTGGCACTTGATGTTGTCCCTTTGGCGAGTTGTCTGCCTTTTGTTTATACCAACCGAGATTGGGAGGTAGATGACCTGCTTTAGGTTGACTCGCATGTGTCTTACTAGTATTTTTCTTTTTCATTTTTTCTTTGAGATTTCATGTGCATAATGTGATCCCCTGTGATGTTTTGTTTTATTTTCCTCTCTTTTGTGCATTCTTCTATTTGTACCTTCATTCTTCTCTATGTCATAATCATCTTTTTTCATTTGTCTTGTGTTTTCCTTTTAGGGATGATGCAAGGCATCCAGAAATTCATGTCTCTTCCATGTTGACCCAAAAGATTTTCCTTTTTTTTTTCTTCATTTTTCTTGTGTTTTCCTTTTGGGGATGATGAAAGGCATCGAAACATTTGTGTTTCTTCCTTGTTAACTCGAAAGTATTTTTCTTTGTTTTCACTTTCTTTGTGTCATTCTTCCAATTTTGTGAATATTTAGGAAATGATGGCAATTCCATGCTCTATGAAAATATTGTAGCATAGACATACTGACCCCAAATCTAAACATCCCTTATGTGTTTGTGGGGGAAACCCTTCCTTCCTATTTCATGGCGTAACTTGCTTCAGAAACATATGACTTGGCATAGGGTTTTCTGAGGAAAGCTCTCATGTCTTAGGATCAAAAAAATTGGCTACTTTAAAGAAATTTATGATAGCAATGGTGTAGCAACCGCTTTAAAGTGGAGGCATACAACAATGACATCTTTTGGAAAATTTCACAACGTGATTTTTCTTTCTTCTTGTGATGTGTCCTCTTCTTGGTGGTTTCATTGGATTTGATGGCGTCCAAGAGTGTACGATCTTCTATCATGGAATGATGTGAATGAGGCATCCCATGGGAAGTAATCTGACACTTTGGCTTGTCCTCTCTTGGAGACATTAGGTGCAATGCTCCCTAAGAGGAAGACTGTTACATGAACAAAGAAAAATCCCCTTTAACAAAAATTTTGCATGACATTCAAAATAATTTACAAACGCATTTTCTTTGTGGTGCCTTATTGAAGTTGTCAGGAGGATAACTTCAGTATGGTATGAGAGGATAATTCAATTCTCTCATTTTCCACCTCATTGGGACAACTCACCTAGTGGAAAGACTGAGATTCCACTACCCCAGAGTGAGCATACATATTTTGGGCCAACTCACCCTACAGATGACCTGATGTTTCATGGCCCTATAGTGGGTAGTGTGTGTTATGGACAAACAACCACCACTTCACATCGCATTGAATCAGTTGTGCTTGATCCTTTGTTTTTATTTATTTTTGGACTTTCACAGGGTATGATCATGTATCTGTGTAATTGTTGCATACTTAATTGTCTTGAATGTCTAATTTAGTGTGGGTTTGACATGGGTTCATCCTCTCACTAAAGTGGGGGAAAAATATAGTAACAGAAAAGTAGCCTTTTCCTTGCTTGCTTGATAATTGTCATTAAAATTAAACTAATGATGTCTTGGAGTAGTGTTGTAATGTCTTGTACACATTCACATTGTTCAAGGACCCTTATTTACCTAAAACATGCCTTAACCGGCCCTTTGTAAAGGTTTTGTAAAGTATTGTAACACACTCACACTTTTCTAGGACTTATCTGCTTAATTAAACCTAATAGGCCCCATTTTCAATGAAAATGTACATAATGTGTACCTTGTTTAGGTTTTGTAAAGTCTTTTAGAGAAATTTCACATTTATCTAGGTGCTCTTAATTCATTGTGGTTAATTGGAGCTATTAACCCCCTTTTAATTCAAATTTAGGCCTTGATTTTGACACCTTTTGAGGATCCTTCTCGACAATCATAAATTAATTATCAAATTATTTCATTGGGAAAAATTTGGTCCTAGTAAGTTGATCCAAGACCCATTCGCCCTTAATGGTGAATGGGTCCTCTCTTAATAGGACCCCCCTTTTTTTGGTGATCTAGAATGGTTTTTTGGCCTTCTTTCAACTCCCCAAAGCTTGGTCCTGGAAACTTAGCCAAGACCCATTCACCTTTGGTGGTGAATGGGTCCTCCCTTAAAGAGGTACTAATTTTTGAATTTAATTTTGGCAAGAATTTAATGATCTTTCTTTCCAAATCTAGTGTCGGCCTTAATTCTTTGAATTTTGGGGTTAATCTCCTAATTTAGTATAAATAAGGGGTTAATTCACATTGTTTCTCCTAGCAAGATCTAGCAAGTCATTCTAATCATTCAAGCATTCAAGTGATCAAGCATTAGAGATTTTATAAGGCATTACAAGGAAAATTTCATGTGTTTATTGCATAAATTCAAGGTCTTATCATCATGTCAAGGTTTTAATGCATGCATGTGTGTTGAGCTAAGAAGTGAATGTTGTATTCAAGATTCATTTAAAAGAATTATCTTACATCCAAGATCTACATTCTTCATGGCCACTACATGTTAGTATGCAGATTTTATTCACAAGATAATGTTCAAGGTGACATCATTTACATTTCATGCTTCATTTCATCTATTTCATCATTTGGTTTAATTACCTACAAGGGGTTTGACTAAGGAAAACCCCCATTCACTAAAAAATAAACAATTTTTTTTGCCCTTGAGTGTGTTATTGCAAATTTATAGGTTGAAGACCAAGTGGAGCAAGATTTGGAGAAAAGTTGCAAAATTTACATTCAAAGTGCAAGATCATGGAAAGAGCTCTATAGAATTGAATACAAGCTTCCAAAACTTGATAATCAGGAATTCAAGAGTGCAGACATCAAGGTACAAGATCTTGAAATTAGTTTTCTAAAGCCCTAAAAGTACCCATTCGCCACTAAAGGAAAATGTGTCCTCCATAGCTCAAAAACAACAACTTTATGGCTAGTTACATAGCTTCTTATGCTCTAAAAAACATTCCTCATAGTTGCTATGACAATTAGGGTGCATTTCAGATTGTTATTAGCATCATATTTTGCACAATTTGAAGTGAAATTGGTCTTGGAAAAGTAGTGATCTATCCTCTTTCTTTTCATTTGGACATAAAATCCTCTCATTTCCAACATTTGAATAATATATAATATATAATATATACTATAATATATTAGATATTTATATTATACTATAATATATTAGATATTATAGTATATATAATATATTATAGTATATATTATATAATATATTATATATTATAGTATATATTATAGTATATATTATAGTATATATTATATAATATATATTATATAGTATATAGTATATAATATATACTATATATTATATATTATATACTATATACTATATAATATATATAGAGTGAGAGAGAGAGGGGGGCTAGGAGGGACAGAGGGAGTGAAAGACCTGAGAGATAGAGGGGGGGAGTGAGAGAGAGATATCTAGGTAGGGTGGTAGGGATATAGGGAGGGAGAGAGAGAGAGAGAGAGGGGGAGGGAGAGAGAGGGGGAGGGAGAGAGAGAGAGAGAGAGAGAGAGAGAGAGAGAGAGAGAGAGAGAGAGAGAGAGAGAGAGAGAGAGAGAGAGAGAGAGAGAGAGAGAGATAAACATGTCGACCCAGGTGAAGTCCAGAGGAGAGACCCAGAGAGAGAGGATGCAACCCACTCAGGTAGGTAGGAGGAGACCAGAGATAGGGAGGACAGAGGGAGTGGGGATGAGAGAGGGAGTGGAGGAGGAGGGAGGGAGGAGAACTATCCCAGGGAAGGGTGGAGGGAGAGCATCTAGGTAGGGTAGGAGGAGAGGACCCTAGAGAGATAGGGGTGGGAGGGAGATATGGAGGGGGAAACCTAAGAGAGTGTGGGTGGAGGGATAGAGGGAGGGAGAGACCTAAGAGATATATGGAGTTATCTAGGTAGGGTGGGAAGGAGAAAATTAAGAGAGAGAGGGAGGGAGGGAACGACAGAGAGAGAGGGATGAAGAGACAGAGGTGGGGAGGGAGGGAGGGAGAGAGATACCTAAGAGAGAGAGGGGGTGGGAGGGATAGATGGAGAGGGTGGGATCTATAGAGGGAGGGAGAGACCTGAGAGAGGGGGTGGTAGGGATAGAGGGAGGGAACAACTTGAGAGAGAGAGAGGGGGGTGGGAAGGATAGAGGGGGGAGAGACTTGAGAGAGAGAGAGGTATTTATCTAGGTAGGGTGGGAGGGAGAGACCTAAGAGAGAGAGAGAGAGAGAGAGGG
>CM021108.1:340240036-340536475 GCA_007115665.2 Sequoiadendron giganteum
GTCCGGGAGGGCAAATTCACCCCTTTGCGACCTGAATCTGCAAACAAGCCAAATAACATAAAACATAAAACAAAGACCCCTTTGTGGGTCCCACCGGCCATGTCAGAAATGTGATCCCTTTAAAATGCTACTCCTATGCTACTCCTAATGTGAGATGCTAAACAAAATTAATGATGCAATAACAAAAGAAATAACACTAAAAGTGGACACCTCAATAAGATTAGCCTAAGAAAATGATGAAGCAAAGAAGCAGGATAAAACAATTGATGATTGAAGTTGGTTATACCTTTCCTTTGTTGCTCCTTCCTTGGTTGGCCCTTTTATTCTTGAAGAGTTGTGTGCTCCTTGGATGGCAATGGAGTTGAATGGATGCAAGATGAATTGATGATGCTAAGTGCTATGATAGATGAGAGCTTGAATGACAAATTTTCAAGAGTTTTGTTGCAAAAGACTTGATCCTTAAAATGGGAGAAATGAGGGGGTATTTATAGGATAATTGGAATTCTCTAGAGAATTCAACGGTTGGGATTGATCCAACAAGATCAAGATGAAGGGCTATGGTGAGTTGAGGACTCACAAGCCCTCACATCTTGACATGTGGAATGTGAGATGTCTTAGGGTGGAGTGATGTGGAAATGAGGTGGAAGAGAAGTACGTGAGGTGGATGAAAGACAAGTACCTTTGAGGTACCTTGGGGGATCAGAATATTTCCTCAAAAAGGAACTTCTTATCCCCAAATGAGGATGAAAGAGACTTTTGAGAAATTTTAGAATTCCTCAAAAATCTCCATGGGAAAAGGAGAAGTGTGTGGGAAAAATAAATGTAAATTAAAAATTTACATTCAATGGAGAGTTTATTGGATAAAAGGAGGTCTCCAAAAAGTTGGAGATTTGTCACATGTGGGTGATGTGACAAGTCCAAGGTTCTAGAAGCCTTGGGCACACATGTAAAATGACATGTCACATTTGCATGGGGGATGAGGAAGACCTTGGAAAGACAAAAGTGAATTAAAAATTCACATGGGGAAGAGAGGAACCTTGGTCAAATAAATATGAATTAAAAATTCACATGGGAAAGAGAGTCCAAGCTAAAAATGGTAAGTGGAAAGGTTGACCAAAAAAGGTAAGCTAAATGTGGTTAATGATTTTGATTAAGGTTGTGCAAACACAAGATTAAAGTAATTAATGAGAGATTAGAGGCAAGTGGGAGATTATGGAGGATGTGACACTTAATCAAGATTAAGTGGTGCACATCCTAATCACGGATTAATTAATTTAATCCGGATTAGAAGAGGGTTATGGAGAATGTGACAAGGAGAGAGAAAAAGGGGAATTAAAAATTGATTTTAATCCAAATGGGTTAAAAGACTAAATTAAATAATTTGTCATATTTATTTAATTTAGAGAAGAATAGGGTGTAAGGTAAAGTATTTAATTTATTTAATTACATACTTTAGGAATCTTAGGCAGAAAATGAAATAATGATTAAATAAATTATTTAATCATTGTTAATGGAATAGATGAATAGAGTAGACGATTTTGATCATATGGAAGTGATCAAATTTGGATGTCTACAACCTTAGTTACTTCCTTTAGGAATACTTGAACAAACAAGACAATAATAACAATATACATGCCACACCCAATCCTCTTACTAAAACTAAGAACAATGTTAAGATGGATCATGACCATATGTAATTACCTCCCATAGAGAATGTGGTAGCATTCATCGAAGCTAGACCTCATAAGGGCTTGACTAAACACCCTCTTGACATTGCTTTCTCATAAAATGATATACCTAAATGTGCATCTGATGGTCCTGTTTACATAGCTGGTTGAATCAACAATAAGCCCACTAATGGTATATTGATTGATCTCGTTTGTGGAGAGAATGTGATCACAAAATAATTCTTATATGTGCATGAGTTATATCAAGATACATATGACAATCCAAAAGCATGGATCAAGACACATAATAGATTTTCTTTCCCTACGATAGGATTGATAGATCTCCCTTTAAAATTGAGACCAGAAACATTAACAGTCTCATTCTCCATCATCCCACAATCGAACCAATTTCATGTGAAAATAGGCTATCTATGGCTTCGCTCCATAAATTTTGTTCCTTCAGTTGTGCATAAATGTCTAAAGTTTCCATTTGGCAATGGCATTTTCATTGTGCATCATAGCGGATTTCATCCAGCCTCGACAAAAGGGAATTTATCACTACATTAATTTTTGCCCAAGCCTATGGAACCTATCAAGCCTCGTGAATATTTATTTTTCAAATCATATCAAAAATTCAAGGCAAAGAAAATAACAGAACCAGCCCTTCGCAACATGCCTCAACCTATAACCATACCAACTATTCTTGATGAGACAATGATTGAACCAAAAACACTTTTGAACATACAAGAACAACCTATAGAACAACCTCCTGCAATTTCATACAAGAGACCATGAGATAACAAAAACAATCCCATTGTCCCTCCTAGAGTCAAACAAGTTTATAAAGTCAAAGAGAAAGCGGTTGAGTAACCTAGTGTTGTTCCCTCTAGTCCTCCCAAGGAAGAGAAGGAACCTTTGATTGACAAACCCGCTCTTACACAAAAACAAATTGACAATAAATTGGAAATAAATCGAAGTGTTAGAGAGTGTAGATGTAGATGTGTTATTGCTCATAGATTGCAAACACAAGAAAACAACAATAACATAGAAAAACAAAATCCAAACTTACCTGAAGCAAAGCATGATGACTCTCAACCCTCACCGAACATACACAAGAAAATTGCATGGACATTTTTATTCGACCTCCTGTTGTGATTAACTTAGAAGGTGACATTGGGTGATCCCATAATAGCAGTTTACACTTTTTGGGACATCCTAATTTTTGCTGAAATCACATATTTTTAGAAAATATAATGATTTAAGGCTTGAAAAGTTTCATTTAAAAGGATTCCAATTGAATATTTTTTGACCAAACCACCTTAGATCAAACCCCCTTGGATAGAACCCTACTAGTTTTAAACCATACCTGTAACAAAGTCTCCTTTACACCTATCAAAATGTTGATTAAAACCCACTTTTGATTTACCCTTTGTGGGATCAAATGAATTCATTTAAAATTTATTTTT
Organism: Sequoiadendron giganteum; assembly: GCA_007115665.2. Lineage (NCBI taxonomy): Eukaryota > Viridiplantae > Streptophyta > Pinopsida > Cupressales > Cupressaceae > Sequoiadendron > Sequoiadendron giganteum. The sequence continues at coordinate 340,243,170 of CM021108.1, forward strand.
TGTAAGTATTTAGTCCTTGTTATAAGCTTCCCAAAAAGTATAATTTTAAAAATATTTAATTTGATTATTATATTTTTTTATTTCTTTTGAATGTAGGTTTTTCACCGAAAATCAAGCTCTTTGTTCCACACATGTTGAAAAATAATAGATTACCAAAAAAAATTATAAAAATATTCCCATGCTAGGTATTGATGTCCTTGATCTAGCAAAAAAAATAAAATTTAATTTTGATACATACAAAAAAATGTTATGTTGTATACGGTCTACCTATGTCTAAATTGTAATTGGTTTGAATTCAAAACTTAATTAAGAAAAAAATATCCAATAAAACACTATGAAACCAAATGAAAGTGCTAGATATCATAGTTACAAATCTAAATTTGAAAAAAATAGAATTTATCCTTCATAGAAAAAAAATTATGTTGTTACTGTGAACATCACTCTTTAAAAATGGTGTTTACTGTTAAAAACTACTTTTTGAAGGAGATGGAAAAATAAATACAATATGATTCCAAAATATTTTAAAATTTATATTTAGAATCTATAGACAAAATTTTACAAATCACTAGTTTGCATCATCTTCAAATTCCTCATGGTTTAGCAGCTATAGGTTCCCGAAAGTGAAGATTTTGTTATAAAAAATCAGTTCAATGTGTAGTTTGGCCAAAAATTATAAACTAGTATTGTGGGATCACCCCATTGATATTGTAAAAATTGATGAACAAGTGCATGAGGAGTTGAATGCATTGTTTTCTTCTTCTATGATCTTAGATTACAAATCTCCTAATAAGAGTGTTGATCTTGGTGTGTGTCCTAGTTTGGCACTTGATGTTGTCCCTTTGGCGAGTTGTCTGCCTTTTGTTTATACCAACCGAGATTGGGAGGTAGATGACCTGCTTTAGGTTGACTCGCATGTGTCTTACTAGTATTTTTCTTTTTCATTTTTTCTTTGAGATTTCATGTGCATAATGTGATCCCCTGTGATGTTTTGTTTTATTTTCCTCTCTTTTGTGCATTCTTCTATTTGTACCTTCATTCTTCTCTATGTCATAATCATCTTTTTTCATTTGTCTTGTGTTTTCCTTTTAGGGATGATGCAAGGCATCCAGAAATTCATGTCTCTTCCATGTTGACCCAAAAGATTTTCCTTTTTTTTTTCTTCATTTTTCTTGTGTTTTCCTTTTGGGGATGATGAAAGGCATCGAAACATTTGTGTTTCTTCCTTGTTAACTCGAAAGTATTTTTCTTTGTTTTCACTTTCTTTGTGTCATTCTTCCAATTTTGTGAATATTTAGGAAATGATGGCAATTCCATGCTCTATGAAAATATTGTAGCATAGACATACTGACCCCAAATCTAAACATCCCTTATGTGTTTGTGGGGGAAACCCTTCCTTCCTATTTCATGGCGTAACTTGCTTCAGAAACATATGACTTGGCATAGGGTTTTCTGAGGAAAGCTCTCATGTCTTAGGATCAAAAAAATTGGCTACTTTAAAGAAATTTATGATAGCAATGGTGTAGCAACCGCTTTAAAGTGGAGGCATACAACAATGACATCTTTTGGAAAATTTCACAACGTGATTTTTCTTTCTTCTTGTGATGTGTCCTCTTCTTGGTGGTTTCATTGGATTTGATGGCGTCCAAGAGTGTACGATCTTCTATCATGGAATGATGTGAATGAGGCATCCCATGGGAAGTAATCTGACACTTTGGCTTGTCCTCTCTTGGAGACATTAGGTGCAATGCTCCCTAAGAGGAAGACTGTTACATGAACAAAGAAAAATCCCCTTTAACAAAAATTTTGCATGACATTCAAAATAATTTACAAACGCATTTTCTTTGTGGTGCCTTATTGAAGTTGTCAGGAGGATAACTTCAGTATGGTATGAGAGGATAATTCAATTCTCTCATTTTCCACCTCATTGGGACAACTCACCTAGTGGAAAGACTGAGATTCCACTACCCCAGAGTGAGCATACATATTTTGGGCCAACTCACCCTACAGATGACCTGATGTTTCATGGCCCTATAGTGGGTAGTGTGTGTTATGGACAAACAACCACCACTTCACATCGCATTGAATCAGTTGTGCTTGATCCTTTGTTTTTATTTATTTTTGGACTTTCACAGGGTATGATCATGTATCTGTGTAATTGTTGCATACTTAATTGTCTTGAATGTCTAATTTAGTGTGGGTTTGACATGGGTTCATCCTCTCACTAAAGTGGGGGAAAAATATAGTAACAGAAAAGTAGCCTTTTCCTTGCTTGCTTGATAATTGTCATTAAAATTAAACTAATGATGTCTTGGAGTAGTGTTGTAATGTCTTGTACACATTCACATTGTTCAAGGACCCTTATTTACCTAAAACATGCCTTAACCGGCCCTTTGTAAAGGTTTTGTAAAGTATTGTAACACACTCACACTTTTCTAGGACTTATCTGCTTAATTAAACCTAATAGGCCCCATTTTCAATGAAAATGTACATAATGTGTACCTTGTTTAGGTTTTGTAAAGTCTTTTAGAGAAATTTCACATTTATCTAGGTGCTCTTAATTCATTGTGGTTAATTGGAGCTATTAACCCCCTTTTAATTCAAATTTAGGCCTTGATTTTGACACCTTTTGAGGATCCTTCTCGACAATCATAAATTAATTATCAAATTATTTCATTGGGAAAAATTTGGTCCTAGTAAGTTGATCCAAGACCCATTCGCCCTTAATGGTGAATGGGTCCTCTCTTAATAGGACCCCCCTTTTTTTGGTGATCTAGAATGGTTTTTTGGCCTTCTTTCAACTCCCCAAAGCTTGGTCCTGGAAACTTAGCCAAGACCCATTCACCTTTGGTGGTGAATGGGTCCTCCCTTAAAGAGGTACTAATTTTTGAATTTAATTTTGGCAAGAATTTAATGATCTTTCTTTCCAAATCTAGTGTCGGCCTTAATTCTTTGAATTTTGGGGTTAATCTCCTAATTTAGTATAAATAAGGGGTTAATTCACATTGTTTCTCCTAGCAAGATCTAGCAAGTCATTCTAATCATTCAAGCATTCAAGTGATCAAGCATTAGAGATTTTATAAGGCATTACAAGGAAAATTTCATGTGTTTATTGCATAAATTCAAGGTCTTATCATCATGTCAAGGTTTTAATGCATGCATGTGTGTTGAGCTAAGAAGTGAATGTTGTATTCAAGATTCATTTAAAAGAATTATCTTACATCCAAGATCTACATTCTTCATGGCCACTACATGTTAGTATGCAGATTTTATTCACAAGATAATGTTCAAGGTGACATCATTTACATTTCATGCTTCATTTCATCTATTTCATCATTTGGTTTAATTACCTACAAGGGGTTTGACTAAGGAAAACCCCCATTCACTAAAAAATAAACAATTTTTTTTGCCCTTGAGTGTGTTATTGCAAATTTATAGGTTGAAGACCAAGTGGAGCAAGATTTGGAGAAAAGTTGCAAAATTTACATTCAAAGTGCAAGATCATGGAAAGAGCTCTATAGAATTGAATACAAGCTTCCAAAACTTGATAATCAGGAATTCAAGAGTGCAGACATCAAGGTACAAGATCTTGAAATTAGTTTTCTAAAGCCCTAAAAGTACCCATTCGCCACTAAAGGAAAATGTGTCCTCCATAGCTCAAAAACAACAACTTTATGGCTAGTTACATAGCTTCTTATGCTCTAAAAAACATTCCTCATAGTTGCTATGACAATTAGGGTGCATTTCAGATTGTTATTAGCATCATATTTTGCACAATTTGAAGTGAAATTGGTCTTGGAAAAGTAGTGATCTATCCTCTTTCTTTTCATTTGGACATAAAATCCTCTCATTTCCAACATTTGAATAATATATAATATATAATATATACTATAATATATTAGATATTTATATTATACTATAATATATTAGATATTATAGTATATATAATATATTATAGTATATATTATATAATATATTATATATTATAGTATATATTATAGTATATATTATAGTATATATTATATAATATATATTATATAGTATATAGTATATAATATATACTATATATTATATATTATATACTATATACTATATAATATATATAGAGTGAGAGAGAGAGGGGGGCTAGGAGGGACAGAGGGAGTGAAAGACCTGAGAGATAGAGGGGGGGAGTGAGAGAGAGATATCTAGGTAGGGTGGTAGGGATATAGGGAGGGAGAGAGAGAGAGAGAGAGGGGGAGGGAGAGAGAGGGGGAGGGAGAGAGAGAGAGAGAGAGAGAGAGAGAGAGAGAGAGAGAGAGAGAGAGAGAGAGAGAGAGAGAGAGAGAGAGAGATAAGAGAGGGTAGGGTAGAGGGAGAGACCTAGAGAGATAGGAGGATAGAGGAGGATAAAGAGAGAGGGAGGGAGGGAGGGAGGAGGAGGAGAATCATCTAGGAAGGTGTGAGGGAGAGTTATCTAGGTAGGGTGGAGTGAGAGACCTGAGAGAGAGATAGGGGTGGGAGGGAGATATGGAGGGGGAAACCTAAGAGAGTGTGGGTGGAGGGATAGAGGGAGGGAGAGACCTAAGAGATATATGGAGTTATCTAGGTAGGGTGGGAAGGAGAAAATTAAGAGAGAGAGGGAGGGAGGGAACGACAGAGAGAGAGGGATGAAGAGACAGAGGTGGGGAGGGAGGGAGGGAGAGAGATACCTAAGAGAGAGAGGGGGTGGGAGGGATAGATGGAGAGGGTGGGATCTATAGAGGGAGGGAGAGACCTGAGAGAGGGGGTGGTAGGGATAGAGGGAGGGAACAACTTGAGAGAGAGAGAGGGGGGTGGGAAGGATAGAGGGGGGAGAGACTTGAGAGAGAGAGAGGTATTTATCTAGGTAGGGTGGGAGGGAGAGACCTAAGAGAGAGAGAGAGAGGGTGGGAGGGAGGGATAGAGGGAGATACTTAAGAGAGAGGGGTGTGAGGGATAGATGGAGGGAGAGACCGAGAGAGAGAGGGGTGAGAGGGATAGAGGGAGGTATAAACCTTAGAGAGAGAAATTGGGAGGGATAGAGGGAGGGAGAGACCTAAGAGAGAGGGAGTTATCTAGGTAGGGTGGGATGGAAATACATGAGAGAGAGAAGGGTGGTAGGGATAGAGGGAGGGAGAAATCTGAGAGAGGGAGGGAGGGACAAAGAGAGAGGAAGAGAGATGGTGTGAGGGATAAATGGAGGTAGAGACCTAAGAGAGAGGGGGGTGAGAGGGATAGGAGAGAGAGACTTGAGAGAGATTTAGTTATCTAGGTAGGGTGGGAGGGAGAGAATTGAGAGAGAGGGGGTGAGAGGGATAGAGGGAGGGATAAACTTGAGAGAGAGAAGGAGGGAGGGAGAAACTTGAGAGAGAGAGAGAGAGAGGGAGGGAGAAACTTGAGAGAGAGGGAGAGGGAGGGATAGAGAGGGTATGAGGGATAAAGGAAGGGGGAGACCTTAGAGAAAGAGAGAGGTGGTGGGAGGGATAGAGGGAGGGAGATACCTAAGAGAAACCATACCTAGATAACTATCTCTCTCTCCCTCCCTCCCTCTCTCTCAGGTCTCTCCCTCCCACCCTACCTAGATAACTCTCTCTCTCTCCCTCTTAGGTCTTTCCCTCCCTATATCTTTCTCACCCTCTCTCTCTCTCTTAGATCTCTCCCTCCCACCCTACCTAGATAACTCTCTCTCACACTCCCTCCCTCTCTCTCTCTGAGGTCTCTCCCTCCCATAATACCTCGATAAGTCTCTCTCTTCCTCTCTCTCTCACTATATATATATTATAACATAGTATATAATATATTATATGTATTATATATTATAAACTATACTATTTAGTATAGTATATATTATTGTAACATAAGAAAAAGGGAACCCTAATTTTAATATGCAAAACCTTGGATTAATATCTTCCTTTTCAAAGGTACATTAGAATGGAGATCAACAAGATGAACAGATTGACTCTCAACCACAAAGGTGATCCAATCAAACTTGGATATCCTTTCTTAGGGCCTTGAAAGTGGATTGGAAATTATTTGAAATAATTAAACTATATGACCTAATATGATAAATGCAATATTCTGCAAGCACATAGATTGAAGCAGTAAACTACAGGAAAATTTGAGAAGTACTATAGATTGTGCACCTATCATAAAAAGTTGGATCCGGCATGCAGAGGAGGACACAAACACCTAGGGTATATGGGTCCTCAATAGGAGGTCTTGAAACTAATTTTGCAATCCTCTTATGCTTGATCTAGCCTTTTTTTTCTAGTTGTAAAGTTGTTTGAATGTAATTGGGTAATTCTATAGTTGATTTTCTATGGTTTGAAAAAAATTTAGGGATTTTAATACAATAACTGATAATTTACCTTCAATCCTTCTTCAATCATCTTCAAACCTATAAAATGCCCATTCAAAGATAAATAATTGGGCCATTTAGGGTCTTTCCTTAGTCAAACCCCATGTAAGTGTTTCCACTTCCACAATGACAATGTCAATGATAGAAATGACAATTGAAAGGCATGAATGATTAAATCACTTAGTGTTGCAACTCACCACCCTTGAATCGATTCCTTGAAGGACTAAAGTCGTGCACATCACCTTAAGTATTTGGATCTTGATTTCTTGAATGCTTGGATGCTTTGGATACCTACAACAAGGGTTAGCCTTCACAAAAAATGAACACACATAAACTTTGACATGATGTTGGATCTTGAATTGTTGCTATAATTCTTTGAAATTCTACTCTTGTCTTGCTCAATAGTTCTCTTGATCATAAGTTTTCCATTAGTTTCCTAGATAGCTCTTGTTATTTTCAAATGATGCAATAACTAGTTATTATATGCAATTGTTCTAATTTCTCAAAAATTAGATCCAAAAAGATGACACTTGAAATTTGAATTTTGAATGTTTTTTATTAGGGGGAAATAGGTTTTTATGGGACCCAAAATCCATTAAAAATAGGTTTTTAAGGTACTTGAAAACCTATCCAAACAAAGCATGTTGCTAAAAATATAATCCACAAACCAACAGCAACCCATCAGCAACAACACCAAACAAAAAATTAAAACTACACAAGCTGCTAAAAAGGTTTTGAAGGGACCTTGAACCCTTTACAACCAGGTTTTGACTAGGACCTTGAACCCTTGATTAAAAAAGAACTAAGAACCCTAATAAGAGATGAGAACCACCTAAATCAGCTAGGAAAAAAACATCTTGTAACACACAGGCTACAACAAAACAACACAACACTACAAGGTATCAACCTTCCTACTACACCCATCAACCTTCTTACAGCACCATCTCACCAGAATTTCCAACTCAACCTCCACTTCAATAGGAGAGAGCTCCCCTCTATAGGAGACTATGAAATAAAAACCCTTACCACTACAGCCATCACACTCCTGCCCACCCAAGCTCCACCTCAATACGAGCAAGTAGTAGAGAAGAGTTCTTCCCACCAAATCAATATTAGGGTAAACCCACAAAAGTGGTTTACGGTTCGAGTGAGGAAGGAAAAGTTGCAAAAAATGACCCCATGCAAAAAAAAATTAGTTTTTGGGGTTTGAACGAACTATTTGGTTCGAGGGAACCAAAAGAGGCTTTGCTAGAACTCAGGTTCGAGCCAACCCATTAAATGTAGGGTCCCACCATTTCCGCAAAAAAACACAAAGAAAACCTATTTTGAAAGGGGGTTCGAACGAACCCCTAGGGGTTCGCTCGAACCTCCCTAGTTCGCCCAAACCCCCCTTTTCCCACCTTCTCACCCTTTGGCACCAAAAAACTCCAGATTTTTTCCCTTCAAAGCTTGGGTTGAGGATGAAAATGAAGGAGACTTCACAGACCCAACTAGATGATGGTGGTCCTCGGAACAAGCTATCCAATGAATATAATTTTAGTATGTTTTGGTTTTATTATGTATTTTTTTTTTAGTTTCATTAAACATATCTTTTTCATTGAAAATCAAGCTCTTTCTTCTACACATGTGGAAAAATAGCAGATTATCAAAAAATAAATATATATATATCATTGCACAAGATATTGAAGTCCTTGATCCAAAAAGAAAATTGAATTTCAATACATACAAAAAAAAATATTTTGTATACGGTCCACCTATGTCTGAATTGTAATTGGTTTGACTTCGAAACTTGATTAAGGGAAAAATATTCAATAGAAAATTATCAAACCAATTGGAACCACTAGATATCATAGTTATTGTATAGGAGCGAATTTGCACCACTAATGAAAATTCCCCTTTTACCCCTCTCCACTTTAGAAAACCAAAGGTAGAGGCTTAATTCCACATAAGCTCGTTGTTCACATTACACTTGGAACCTATTTTGAGTGTCGATGGATACGTTTCTATCGGGGATGCCCACGCGATGTATAGATGTTCGTGCGACATGCTTATGTCCCTAGTAGATTCATGTGGCTAGAGTCTGCAAAGACGTTACACTTCCTATTGGAATTCAAAGTGTAACACCTCCCTTCAGTTGGCCGACCCAAATATGATCGTTTCTTGACCTCCTTTCTTCATATTCATCTCTCATTCATCCATTTTCATCTTTTCAGCATCTCTAGACCATCTTTACACAATCTCTCCACACTTTGAGCATTCATTCCAAGCATTGAAGTAGCATTTTAAACTCCATAACAGCAATCACTTCACTCCATCACTTCAATAGAGAAAGTGTAGGATGACTCCATTGCAACAGAGGCTTGAGTTCCTCTCATCTTTCTCCTCCACTAGCCTTGAGTGCTTTGAATGGAGGTGGTAAGCTCCTAACTCATCTTCTCTATTACTTGGTTGAGTAAGCACATTACTATTTTGTAGTGTCCTTGTGTACTTTTCTTGTATTTCCTTCTTTATCGCATTATTTCTATATCATTGTAAACTTGGTTATCCGTGGAGGTGGAAACAACAAAACGAGGGTTTGACTGAGGTAGACCCCTAAATATTCCCCTAACATTTTCCCCCTTTTTTATGTGTGTAGGTGTAGAGATCTTGGAATGAGCTGGCAAAAAGGTTATTGTGTGAGATCATCTTTTTCATCCTTGTGGTAATATACTTCCTTTATCACATTCGTCTTTATGTTTCATATTTCATAGTGTTATTTTTCACTTTTAGCAACTCCTAACTAGGCTGCTAGTCTATTTCTTAGAGGTTAGACCTTGTCTCCCTAGCTTTCTGGTTGTACAGAAACTAGCACACCTAAGAGACGTCAGTGTGTAGCGCTGTCATCCCAGAACCGCACTTCTATCCTCTGATAGAGAGCTACCCGAGACATAGAGTTGACCCTAAAAACTGACTCGCCTAGTCTCCTTCAACTCTCAGGTTTGCAGAGTGATTGAAGGACCTCGTAGTTCTCATTATTCTCATCTCACCTATCCTAACACTCTTTTAAACTGAGGTAAGTTAGGGAAGCCATAATTCTCTTGGCCTTTCATGACCTGGGGCCTTGTAGTGGTTGGTCCCCCTCTCTTACATTTTTGGTGAACCCGATGTGAACCATTTTGGTTGGATTTTTCAATACTGAAAGCCCCTTTTCTCGTGTCCTAGGAGTGTTGTAGGTATGAGTGTTGTGAGGCTTTCACCTTGCAACCCAACCTGCAACCCCTAGTAGGCATAGTTGGAAGGTTCTGAAAGTGTTGTGTAACGAAGCTTGAATTAGGTCACTGCCTTCTCCCGTAAACCTTAGGAGGTTGTGTAGAAGTATTGTTTAGTGTGCATGATGGCCTCTTTCTTAAACCAGCATGTCCCCTTTGCACATACTATGAGTAATGGTACTAGTATAACCTTTACTTCTCAAGACCTTCTGATGGATTTTAATAGGGAACCATCTCCTCTTTACATTCCTATGAGGATAAATGGGAATACCATAGTAGGTGTTCTCATTGATCTGACATCTCAAGTGAATATGATAACTGATAAGATCATGCTAATCAAATTCCTGCATAAGGATAGATATGATGCGACTAAAAGTATCATCCGCACACACAACAGAATTTTCATACCTCCTATAGGGAGTATTGTCTTGTCAGTCTTGATTAGACCTAAATCTGTGAACCTTAAGTTTGACATCAACCTGGGGTCTGAAATCTTCAAAATGAAGCTAGGAATCCCCTAGCTGGTAGCTATGAGTGCAGTTCCCTCAGTTGTGCACAAGTGTCTAAAATTCATTCATGGGGATCCAATACACGTCCATGACACCAGTTATAGACCGTTGGTTGCATGGGGTAGCTATAACTTAGATTACTTTTGGCCTGCACCTATTAGTCCTCTCTCACCCAAGAAGGACCTCTTGTATCACACATATCAAAGCTATAAGAAAGAACATTCTAGGCCAAAATTGAGATACCCTCCTTCACCCTATGATGTTTCACATAGGGCCTACCTGAAAGTTGACAGTGATGTCACCAAGGCGCGTAAAAGAGAAGGGAACTGATCCCAAGATCCTCCTTCTTCCTTTTTCACTATTCAGCTCAATGATTCCTCTCGCTTTTTTTGGGTACCATCTACTTCTATCTCACGTTTTCCAGAGAATCCCATGGTGCTCACTTGGCGAAAGGCCAAGTGTCCTATGTTTGAGCTTCCTATCTTACCCACGGATCCTAGGCCCATTCAGTATGGTAGATAGAAAGCCCCTCATGGAGAGTCCTCTATGTCTTGGTGTCTACAACCCCCTACTATTCCTGCTCCTAAGGTAGTGAACGAGAAGAGGCCCATTGTTGAGGCGTTGGAATTGCTTCCCCTTGTCATTTTTGAACCTGATCCCATCCAGGAGTTTGTCCCTATGTTGGACATAACTGTGGAGGAAACTTGCATGGTCGAGCAAGAACCCTTCATCCCTTTGGAAACTCTAGCTTTTGGATTGAAGAGTCGTAGAAATTGCCTTGCACGTGAGTGCAAGTGCCGACAAAAGGCTCTTCTAGTTGAGAAAAATTCCTTACAAAAGAGAGAAAAGGAGATGACCGCTCCTGTATTAGGACCTCTTGCTGTATCATCCTCTCCCCTCCCTCATGTTTCTATCTTAACTAGCTTTGTATCACTTCCAACTTCTGCTATGAGTGCACATGCACCTAGTAAGATGCGGGTGTTTATCGCTCCTTCCATGGAGCCACCATTGTTGACATCCATTTTGAATGTCTCACCTTTCCCAAATCCCATAGATATGATTAACACTTCGGTTGTATCTACTGTGGCTCTTTCCTCTTCTCCCTCTCCCATTCTTGCTTTGTTTGTGGGGAGTTCACCTCCTCTGGTGAAGAAGAAGGTAGAGAATGGTTCCTCAAGCAATAGAGGATGTAATAGGAGTTCGCCTTCTCCAAAAGGTGGCCTCGCGTTGACTTGTTTTGTCCTAGTCATGGAACAAGTCCTAACCTCCCCTGAGTCTGTCACCACTCCTAAATCGCTCGGTGAGCTTAGCAGTGAACCTTAGGCACAAACTCCTCCATCCGTTGAGGTGAAACATGGAACTCCTATTAAGTGCATGTTTAACTCTATGGATGAAGTTTTGACCTTGTCAGTGATCTTCACAAAGTCATTGACCTTAGACCCACAAGATTTGAGTGATGGATACCTCACAAGTCCTTCTTCCTTAGCCCTTCTTGCGGGAGGATTGGAAGCTCCTCCCCTTAACATTAAACAATTTCAGGCTCATCATCCTTCCCCCTATAATGATATAGAGTGGGAAGTTGACAATATCTTGGTTGACTAGTGTTAGGGGTGTACCCTCTTCTTGATCTTTAGATTAGATGTGTGTGTGTGTGTTGTCATGTGTTTCCCCCGTGGTCATTCTATGTGTGCTTGGATGATCCTCATCACCCCTGTTGGTGCTTGAATATAGGCGTCATGTTTGTGTTGTAAACTTTCTTCTATGTGTATCTTCATTCTTCCATGTTTGTGATTGACTTTCGGCAAATTGGGGACGACGCAAAACGTTGAGATAATTTTTGCTTCCTTCCATGTTGACCAAATTTTTTTATTTTTACTTTGTCTTCTCGTGCATTCCTCGCATGGCCTGATATAGTAGGGGGTTGATGACAGTTCATTTATATACTATTATTATACTCATATATATTTATGAGCAGTTTTGACCCCAAAATATCAGGCTACCCCTATGCCCTTTGTGTGTGCTCTCTTTTCTATTGCTTTCTCTTTATCTTTCTCTCTTCTTTGCTTGATTTTTCCCTCTCATGTGTGGCAGCACCACTTCTACATTACTTGTTCTTTAGAAAACACATTTTTTTTCAAATGAATCTTCTCTCAAGACCCCTCACACACTTCTTTATTAGAATTGTATTCTCAACTTGAAACCCTAACGAAACATGTTTCCTTCATCATGGGTTTATAAAGAAAGGAAAAGAATGCCTTCCTCTGAAGCAGGGATAGCTTTGATCTTCCCCTCGCATGGGGGCATATCCTTCCTTTTGAATTCATCGATGAAGTGAACATCTTTCAGAAGGATTCCACGATGATGAATCGATTCGAGAAAGAATACATTAGCTTTTATAACAATGTGTCCCTTGAGTGGACCCTTTCTTTTTTCATCGAGTTCCCAAGGGACCCCTTCAAAAAAAATATCTAAAATAATTTCTATGGCATCTAGCTTGGGGGCAACTCGACTAGACCAGTTTCACATCTTCGCATCTAGCCTGAGGGCAGCCCGACTAGACCTACTTCACATCCTTGCGTCTAGCTTGGGGGAAGCCTAACTAGACTTTACTCTTCAAACAACGCATCCTTTGAGTGGACCCCTCTTCCTTTTGAAGGGTTCCTAAGGGACCCCTTTGAAATTCTTCCAACTTGGCAACGGTCTATGTGACTATTCGTTCACTGGCCTTAGCGGCCCCTTCCTGATGTGTTCTATCTGCGAGTAAACATGTCACCATTTCTAACTCTGTGGAGTCCCCTTTGCTTGGTCTCCCTCGTGTGAGAGTTCTTGGGGGATACCTTTCCTTGTAGGTCTGCAGTTCTATAAGGTTCTCTTCTTGGTTTCCTTCATGTGATATTTCTTCGAGGATACCTCCCCTGCAGGTCCGCGGGCCTGTAAGGCACTTTCTTTCTTCAACTTCATAGTTCTGCGGAGCTATGAAGTCCTTTCTTACACTTTCAGGTTTGTTAGACCGTGATCTCCTTCCTCGTCAGTACAAGTATACATCTCTAACCTTACTACTTCTTCGATCTACTTTACCAAAGCATTCATCAATATTCATTATCGCTAAAGTGGGGCAAAAATGTCTAGGAGTGAATTTGCACCCCTAAATAAAATTCCCCTTTTACCCCTCTCCACTTTAGAAAACCAAAGGTCGAGGCTTAATTCCACATAATCCCGTTGTTCACATTACACTTGGCACGTATTTTGAGTTTCGGTGGAGGCGTTTCTATTAGGGACGCCCGCATGACGCGCAAACGTCCCTGGAAGATTCATGCGGATGGATTTTGTAGAGACATTACACTTCCTATTGGAAGTTGAAGTGTAACGCCTCCCTTCAGTTGGCTGACCCAAATATGGCCATTTCTTGACATCCTTTCTTCGTATTCATCTCTCATTCATCCATTTTCATCTCTTCAGCATCTCTAGACCGTCTTTACATAATCTCTCCACACTTTGATCATTCATTCCAAGCATTGAAGCAACATTTTGAACTCCATAGCAGCAATATCTTCACTCAATCAATTTAATAGAGAAAGTGTAGGATGACTCCATTGCAGTAGAGGCTTGAGTTCCTCTCATCTTTCTCCTCCAGTAGCCTTGAGTGCTTTGGACGGAGGTGGTAAGCTCCTCACTCATCTTATCTATTACTTGGTTGAGTAAGCACATTACTGTTTAGTAGTGTCCTTGTGTACATTTCTTGTATTTCATTCTTTATCGCATTATTTCTATATCATTGCAAACTTGGTTTTCCATGGAGGTGGAAACAACAAAGCGTAGGTCTGACTGAGGTAGACCCCTAAACAACCTCCCAACATTTTCCCCCTTTTTTTGTCTGTAGGTGGAGAGATCTTGGAGCGAGCTATCAAACAGGTTATTGTGTGAGATCGTCTTCGTCATCCTTGCAATAATATACTTCCTTTATCACATTCGTCTTTATGTTTCATATTTCATAGTGTTATTTTGCACCTTTAGAAACTCTTAACTAGGCTTCTAGTCTATTTCTGAGAGGTTAGACCTTATCTCCTTGGTTTTTTGGCCGTACGAACGTCAGTGCACCTAAGAGATGTCAATGTGCCACGCTATCATCCCAGAACTGTGCTTCTATCCTCTAATAGAGAGCTACTCGAGACATAGAGTTGACCATAAAAATTGACTCGCCTATTCTCCTTTCAACTCTCAAGTTTGCAGAGTGATTGAAGGACACCATAGTTGTCATCATTCTCATCCTGCCTATTCTAACACTCTTTTAAACTGAAGTTAGGGCAGCCATACTTCTCTTGGCCTTTTATGACCTATGGCCTTGCAGTGGTTGGTCCCCCTCTTATAGTTTTGGTGAAACCGACATGAACCATTTTGGTTCCATTTTGCGATACTGAAAGTCTCTTTCCTCATGTCCTAGGAGTTTTGTAGGTGTGAGTGGTGTGAGGCTTTCACCTTGCAACCCAACCTGCGACCCCTAGTAGGCATAGTTGGAAGGTTCTGAAAGTGTTGCATAACGAAACCTAAATTGGGACAATGCCTTATATCATAAACCTTACGAGGCTCTGTAGAAGTATTGTTTAGTGTGTGTGATGGCCTCTTTGTTAAACCAACATGTGTGCTCTGCGTAGACTGTGAGTATTGGTACTAGTATAACCTTCACTTCATAAGACATGTCAATGGGTTTTAATAAGGAACCATCTCCTCTTTCCATTCCTATGAGGATAAATGGGAATACCATAGCAGGTGTTCTCGTTGATCCGACATCTCAAGTTAATATCATAAATAAGGAGATCATGTTAATCAACTTCTTGCATAAGGATCGATATGATGCACCTAAAAGTACTGTTCGCACACACGATGGACTTTGTGTACCTCCTATAGGGAGTAATGTCTTGTCAATCCTCATTGGACCTAAATCTATGAACCTTAAGTTTGACATCATCTTGGGGTCTGAACTCTTCAAAGTGAAGCTAGGCAACCCCTGGTTGGTAGTTAGGAATGTAGTTCCCTCAGTTGCACACAAGTGTCTAAAATTTTTTCATGGGGGTTTGGTACACGTTGTCCATGACACCATTTATAAACCGTCGATTGCATGTGGCAGCTATACCTTAGATTATTTTTGGCCTACACCTGTTGGTCCTCTCTCACCCAAGAAGGACCTCTTATATCGTACATATCAAAATTATAAGAAAGGAAATTCTAGGCCGAATGTGAGATACCCTCCTTCACCCTATGTTGTTTAACATAGGGCTTGCCTAAAAGCTGACAATGATGTCACCAAGGTGCATAGAACAGAAGAAGAGAAGCAGTCCTAAGATCCTCCTTCTTCCCCTTTTGTTGTTCAACCCAATGCTTCCTCTCATTCTGCTATGGTACCATCTACTTTTGTCTCACATTTGCGAGAGAATCCCACGGTGCCCACTTGGCAAAAGGCCAAGCATCCTACGTTTGAACTTCCTATCTTACCCATAGATCCTAGGCCCATTCAGTACGGTGGACAAAAATCTCCCCATGGAGAGTCCTCTATGTCCTGGCCTCCGTGGCCCCCTACTATTCTTTCTCCTAAGGTGGTGAATGGGAAGAGCCCCACTGTCGAGGTATTGGAATAAATTCCCCCTACCATTTTTGAGCCTACTCCTCCTGCTCCCATCTAGGATTTTGTCTCTCTACTGGACACAACTATGGAGGACACTCCCATGGCTGAGTAGAAGCCCTCCATCCCTTCACAAATTTGGGCTTCTAGTTTAAAGATTCATAGAAACTACTTTATGCTTGAGCGCAAGTGCTGACTAAAGGCTCTTCTAGCTAAGCAAGTTTCCTTACAAAATAAAGAAGAGGAGACAATCACTCCTATATCAAGACCTCCTATTGTGTCCTCCTCTCCCCTCCCTTCTACTTCTATCCGAACTAAATTTGTATCACTTTCGGCTTCCTCTACAAGCGCACATGTGCCTGGTAAGGTGCAGGTGTTTATCACTCCTTCTGTGGAGTTGTCATCGTTGACATCCATTATGAATGTCTCACCTTTCCTAAAGCCCATAGATATTATTAACACTTGGTTTTTATCTCCTGAATTTATTTCCTCCTCTCCCTCTCCCCTTCTTGCTTCCTCTATGGGGATTTCACCTCCTCTGGAGAAGAATAAGGTAGAAACGGTCCCTCCAACAATGGAGGATATAAGAGGATTCCACCTTCTCTGAAAGGTGGCCTCGCGCTAACTTTTTTTATCCTAGTGACAGAACTAGTCACAGCCTCCCCTGAGTTTTTCATCGCTACCAAATTGCTCGGTGAGGTTAGCGGTGAACCTCTAGTAAAAACTCCTCCATCCATCAAGGAAAAACATGGCTCTCATTAAGTGCATGTTTAACTCGATGGATGAAGTTTTGAGCTTGTCAATTATCTTCACAAATTCATTGACCTTAGACCCACAAGATTTGAGTGACAGAGACCTCATAGGTCCTTCTTCCTCAGCCCTTGTTGTGGGAGGATCGAAATCTCCTCCCCTTAACATTACACCATTGCAAGGTCATCATCCTTCCTCCTACAATGATCTAGAGTGAGAAGTTGATGATCTCTTGGTTGACCAATGCTAGGGGGAGACCCTCTTCTTGATCTTTAGATTAGATGTGTGTGTGTGTGTTGTGATATGTTTTCCCCGTGATCATGCTATGTATGCTTGGATGACCATCGTCACCCATGTTGGTGCTTGGATATAGGCGTGGTGTTTGTGATGTAAACCTTATTCTATGTGTATCTTCATTCTTCCATGTTTGTGATTGACTTTCGACAAATTGGGGATGATGCAAAGCATTGGGAGCATTTAGGCTTCCTTCCATGTTGACCCAATTTTTTATTTTTACTTTGTCTTCTTGTGCATTCCTCACATGGCTTGATATAGTAGGGCATTGATGAAAGTTCATTTATATAATATTATTATACTTATATATATTTATGAGCAATTCTAACCCCAAAATATCAGGCTACCCTTGTGCCCTTTATGTGTGCTCTCTTTTCTATTGCTTTCTCTTTATCTTTCTCTCTTCTTTGCTTGAGTTGTCCCTCTCGTGTGTGAAAATGCCACTTTTACATTACTTGGTCTTTCAAAAACTCATTCGTTGTCAAATGAATCTTCTCTCAAGACCCATTACACACATCTTTGTTAGAATTGTATTCTCAACTTGAAACCCTAACAAAACATGTTTCCTTCATCATGGGTTCATAAAGAAAGGACAGGAGCGCCTTCCTTCGAAGTGGGAACAACTTTGATGTTCCCCTCATGTGGGGGCATATCCTTCCTTTCAAATTCCTTGATGAAGTGAACATATTTCAGAAGGATTTCTTGATAATGAATCAATTCGAGAAAGAAGACATTAGTTTTTGAACAACACTTCCCTTGAGTGGACCCTTTCTTTTTGCATCAGGTTCCCGAGGGACCCCTTTGAAATTTTTATCTCTAATAAGTTCTATAGTTTCTTGCTCGAGGGAAGCTCAACTAGACCGGTTTCATATCTTTGTGTTTATCTTGGGGGCAACCCAACTAGACCTACTTCATATCCTTGTGTCTAACTTGGAGGAAGCCTGACTAGACTTTACTTTTCAAATAGTGCATCCCTTGAGTGGACCCCTCTTCCTTTTGAAGGGTTCCCGAGGGACCCCTTTGAAATTCTTCCAACTTGGTGATGATCTACGTGGCTATCTGTTCACTGGCCTGTGTAACCACTTCCTAACATGTAATATATGTGGGCAAACATTTCATCATTTTTGACTTTGTTGAGTCCCCTTTGCTTGGTCTCCCTCATGTGAGAGTTCTTCAGGGATACCTTTCCTTCTAGGTTTTTGGGTCTATAAGGCACTCTTCCTAGTTTCCTTCATCTGAGATTTCTTGGAGGATACCTCGCTTGCAAGTCCATGGGCCTGTAAGGCACTTTTTTTCTTCAACTTCATAGTTATGCGGAGCTATGAAGTCCTTTCCCGCACTTTCGAGTTTTCTAGTCCATGATTTTCTTTCGCGTTGGTACATGTATACATCTCTAACCTTACTACTTCTTTGATCTAATTTACTGAAGCACTCACCAGTATTCATTCTCACTAAAGTGGGGGTAAAATGTATAGGAGTTAATTTTCACCACTAATTCAAATTCCCCTTTTACCCCTCTCCACTTTAGAAAACCAAAGGTGGAGGCTTAATTCCACATAAGCTCATTTTCCACATTACACTTGGAACTTATTTTGAGTGTCAATGGAGGCATTTCTATTGGGGCACACCCGCGCAACACGTAGACATCTGTGCAGCACGCTTACGTCCCTGGCATATTCCTATGGTTGGAGTCTGCAAAGACGTTACACTTCCTATTGAAAGTCAAAGTGTAATGCCTCCCTTTGGTTGGATGAACTGAATATGGTCGTTTCTTGACCTCCTTTCTTCATATTCATCTCTCATTCATCCATTTTCATCTCTTCAGTATCTCTAGACCATCTTTACACAATCTCTCCACACTTTGACCATTCATTCCAAGCATTGAAGCAACATTTTGCACTCCATAGCAGTAATCTCTCCACTCCATCACTTCAATATAGAAATCATAGGATGACTCCATTGTAGTAGAGGCTTGATTTCCTCTCATATTTCTCCTCCACTATCATTGAGCGCTTTGGATGAAGGTGGTAAGCTCCTAACTCATCTTCTTCATTACTCGGTTGAGTAAGCACATTATTGTTTTGTAGTATCCTTGTGTACTTTGCTTGTATTTCCTTCTTTATCGCATTATTTCTATATCGTTGCATACTTGGCCATTTGTGGAGGTGGAAACACCAATATGGGGGTCTGACTGAGGCAAGCCCCTAAACAGCCCCCCAACATTTTCCCCTTTTTTTTCTATGTGTAGGTGAAGAGATCTTGGAGCGACCTAGCGAACAAGTTATTGTGTGAGATCATATTTGTCATCCTTGTGGTAATATACTTCCTTTATCACATTCATCTTTATGTTTCATATTTCATAATGTTATTTTGCACCTTTAGGAACTCTTATCTAGGTTGCTAGTTTTTTTCGTAGAGGTTAGACCTTGTCTCCTTAGTCTTCTAGTCGTACAGATGCTAGTGCACTTCAGAGATGCCAATGCGTCGTGCTGTCATCCCAGAACCACGCTTTTGTCCTCTGATAGAGAGCTACCTGAGACATAGATTTGACCCTAAAAATTGACTCGCCTTGTCTCCTTTCACTTCTCAGGTTTGTAGAGTGATTGAAGGACCCCACAGTTCTCATCATTCTCATCTCGCCTATCCTAACACTCTTTTAAACTGAGGTAAGTTAGGGAAGCCATATTTCTCTTAATCTTTTGTGACCTAGGGCCTTGCAGTGGTTGGTCCCCCTCTCTTATAGTTACAAATCTAAATTTGAAAAAAATAGAATTTTATCCTTCATGGAAAAAATGTTATGGTGTATACGGTGAGTGTCACACCTTAAAAATGTTGTTTACTAAAAAAACTAGTTTTCAAAGGAGATGGAAAAAGAAGTGCAATCTAATTCCAAAATTTTTGAAAAAAATATATTTAGAATCTACAGACAAAATTTCATAAATCACTAGTTTGCATCATCTTCAAATTCCTCACGGTTAAGCCGCTATACGTGCCCAAAAGTGAAGATTTAGTTAGAAAAAAAAAAATTCAGTGTCCAGTTTGGCCAAAAATTGTAAACCAGCATTGTGGGATCACCTAGTAGCCAACTCCACCTAAATATGAGAGGATTCTACCTCAATAGGAGTGGTCTCCACCTCCATAGAAGAAATCAACTATAGAATCTTGAAGGAAGAAAAACCTCTAGAAGAAAGGGCAGATACAACATCCATTGGCATGGCAAAAATCTTGAGCTTAAAAGGACAAAATGAGTGCACCTCAGCCATCAACACTAAAATAGATAAACTTGAGCCTTTAGAAAAAGTATGATTAACAGCTCATCCACCAAGAAGAGAACAACTCCAACCTGCAAAATGAACTTTATAGCCCAAGATGGGTTGAAATAAATACAACACTTACAATTTTGAGTCATAGGGAATGAGCTTAAAAACAACCTAGACAATAAAGGATACACAAAAACGAGATCATAAAAAGCTCTCTTATCCATTATTAAAAAGGATATCAAAGAGCTAGCAGCCCTAGAGAAGAAAACAACCCCCAGTAGAAAAATAATCAATACAAACTAGGGGAACACAACCAAGCTCCAAAACTAAAACCAAGCATAGACTAAGCAACCTATACTAGCCTCAAAAGACATGAAAATCATGAAAACAAACCTCCAAAGAAAAATAAACAACACTAACCAGAGGGGGACAGACATTTTAGAATAACTACCAAAAAACAACTAGAAAGAACTCACAAAGCTATAGCAAAGGAAACAAAACCACCAACCAAAACCACAAGGGAAACCCAAAAACACAACCACAAAAAGTATAACCCAAATCATACAATGCAACACAAGGCAACAACAAAGAAACTGGTCAAAGCCAAAAGGAGTCCAACTTGAAGCCAAACTACCAAAATATGAAAGAGAGGCTCCTCCTTCACCTACACACCAAGCAGCCCCATCCACTGACAATGATCCACAACAAGGGATAACAACCAAGTTAGACTTAAGATAGCCCGAAAAGGGACTATCACCAATGAGCCAACCAAACTGCAAAACTAGACAAGCAGTGAGCCAGGAAAACTTTGAAACAACAAACACTATAACAGCAGCTTTGAGACCAACCATCAACAAATCATCCACTTCCAAAACCTTCAGCAATGGCCACCAAAAAAGGCCTAACACCAAGAAACTAGACATATAACCCCGCCCAGCACCAAAAACACAACCACATAGAGCACAACCCAAATCATACAACACAACACAAGGAATCAATAGAGGAACTACCTAAATCCAAAATGAGTCCAGCCTGAAGCCAAACTACCAAAATATGAAAGAGAGACTCCTCCTTCACCCACGCACCAAGAAGCCCCATCCACTAGCAACAATCCATAATAGGGGGTAACAACCAAGTTAGACTTAAGACAGCCCGAAATGGGACTATCAGCAATGAGCCAACCAAACTCAAAAACCAGACAAGTAGCAAGCCAACCAAACTTTGAAGCAACAGATAGTGTAACATGAGTAGCTTTGACACCCACTGTCGCTAGAACCTTCGCCAATGGCCACTAGCAAAGGCCTAGCACCAAGAAACCAGACCTATGACCCCCAATAAGCCATAAATTAACATCATCATCTTTAGAATCCAAGTTTTCATCTCCATCTTCGCTAGAGGAATTTGAATTTGGAGCCCTACTCCTCTTGCCTAGACGCTTCTACTCCATTTACTAATAAGATGATTTAATTTTGAATGTTAAAATACCAACAACATCATATTAAGAATTCGTCCTTGGCAAGATAGGGGGACCCATAAGCCCTTGGGCATATGGATCCTGACCCTATCTTGCAGGACTTTTAGTGTCGGGATCAAATCATTAATTGTTTGCATTTATTCAATGCTTGCAATCCTTCAGAAAGTGGTAAAAATTAAACCTTGGAATGCATAATTTATGAAATTAGGGACTTAACTAGGTCCAATGAATAAAGGGGGACAAAACATAATGTGAAATTGTTAAGGGTGACAATTTTTGACACTACAATTATATATTATATAATATAATATATATATATATATATATATATATATATATATATATATATATATATATATATATCATAATATTTAATATATATATCATAATATATAATAGCTATTATATTATATATATTATGTATTATTAATATATAATATAGCTACTATATATTAATAATACATAATATTGGTTTTATGTATTCTTCGGTTTTTTAAAAATACTAAACAAAATGGATATCCATTTTGGGGACCATAGAAAAATGAATGAAGGACTTTTTTGAGTGTTCCAACTATCCCCACATGCTCTTTTTTGTCTAAAAACTCATGATTTCTATCTGATATAGATAAAATTTTGTTTTTGGTACATTCGTTTACACAAATATCAACATAAAAATCATTTGTGTGCTCTTTTTTGTAGGTATAATGGGGAGCAACAATCAGCATAAACAAAAAGGTAAGATAAAACTCACAACAGAGAAAATTGAAGCATATAGAGAAAAATATAGAGAAATTCATAGGAAGAGAAGACAAGGTATGTCAAATAATCATGAAGGTGAGGCTTATTCTCCACCCGTAAATGTTATTACAAGTGAAGATGAAATAGAATTTAAAATGTTGAACACCATATTGAAATCAGTGATTAGTCTCAAATGACCCATAGTGACAATTGCCAATAACCCCCCACAAAAGTAGGAACAAGCTGCCAATATGGCACAAAATAACACAACATGGTCCTCCCAGGGCTCCACAACCAAGATGAAACTACACACCCTTAGGGGAACCAGCTGATTCAATTTTGAAGAAACTGATATTAAATAACATCATTCAGCTCCCTAAAATAAGAGATTATGAGCCAGGTCTATTCAAACTAGCCATGTGGATTTATAATGATTTATGTGAATATCACATAACCAAATGACACAAAATTTTCACCTACTATAAATTAAAGATCATACATGATCTTGTCGAATAAGGAATGATAGAAATTGATAACCAACACAAAACCACTAATGTAGATCATACAATCTTCAAAGATCCTTTGCAAAACCATGGGAAAGGGAAATCCTCCACTTCTAGAATGGATAGAAAAGATGTAGCAAACTACACTAGTGTTTCTTATGAGTACACGATAAACGATATCCACTCATCATATCATAACATGTCAACTGTCACATTCAAAAAGTAAAATCTCGAATATGTGGTTACCACCAGGAAATCGAAGGTGAGTCTACAAGGAGCCCCTTCTAAACCTCGAATGACACATGCGTATAAATTTCTTGATCATCTAGGAAAAACCCCTACACAAATCTTGATTCTTGAGTTGTTATGCACCTCTCCCAAGCATAAGGCTATTCTAAATAAAGCATTTCAAGATTAATCTATACCTATAGATCTAGATGTGAACCAATTTCAGGCCATGGTAGAGTATCTAGCTACCACTCACCATGTTACATTCACCAATCATGATTATACTTTACAGAAACCAACCCACAATGAACCATTGCATCTAGAAGTATATATTAACAAGAACAATATCAGATAAGTCTTGGTAGATGGTGGGTTTGGGCTAAATATATGCACTTTAAAATTGGTCACCACTATGGGGTTCTTTGAGGTTTGTATAGATGACTCAAAGAGAATTGTGATAAAAGGATATGATGACTTGGAACGCTCTTCTAAAGGTGTCATTACTCTACCAATTAGAGTGGGTCCTACTATACAGGACATGGTATGTCAAGTTCTAGATTGTGATCTACCCTCTAACCTTTTTCTTGGACACCCATGGATTCATGCCTTGAAGGTTGTTCCTTCAACATATCATCAATGTTTGAAGTTTCCTTACAATGGTACTGAGATCACTATTTTCGGTTACCCTAACTCCTTTCAATACTGCAGTAACCTGAGAGGTACCCTCGAGAATCATGTACCTAGCCATAGGGAAGGATCACCTTCCACCTCCTCTTCATAGTATATTGACCCTGCTTCTCTTTTGAAATCTTCGGCTTTACCCAAGATATTTATTGAAACCAAGGTCCAAATCTAGGATGATGAAGTCAAAGTGTATAATATTGAGACTTTGTTCTATGTGGGGAAACTTCCATTTTCACCTAAACACTATAGTAGACCACATCATATCAAGAAAGAGCCCAAGGTGACCATTCAATATCAACCACCTACAACCTTCACCAAGTGGGGGGAGTTAGGAAAGGAATGCATCAATTAAGACCTCTCCAAATGGATATCTAGAGATGAATAGGATGAGGTACATCCTGAGCTACCTATGGATAAATATGAAAAAGGTTTCAACATAATGAAACAAAAAGGCTACAATGGTCATAGTGGCATTTGACTACATAAAGAGGGTATGATAAAACCTATTCTACTTAGAAAAAGGTCAAAAAACAAAGGTTTGGGATATCAACCTGTAAAAGTGAAAGCTCCTAGTACTAAGGTACTTCGAAAGAAATCCACCAACATTTTTGAAGTTGTTGAGACATTTAAAGATTACCATACTGAAATGAACTCTAGTGAATGGGAATGGGTTTTGACAAATCCTTCAGAGACTATGACCTAGTTGAAACCTTTCAAGAGCCTGACCAATCCTCTCCTCAAACCAAACATATGAATAGACATGCTTGAATTTATACCTTGTAGGATCCTAACAATTCCTCTATCTATACCCTATCTACATCATCCTTAAGCTTCATTGATATTGATGATAACATGTCATTAATCCACCCCCAAATAATCAATTGGGACTAAAAAGGTCCACCAAACTTAGACATATTTGAAAATGATGAAGCCATCACTAATTTTATGTGACTGAGAGAATGTATACCAAGTGGGGATCACAAAGCTATATTCACTATTGACTTAGATGCAACCTCATATTTTGGGGAGCTTATCTCGTCTTCTAGTCGCAAAAATGAAAAATAAAGAAAAACAAGTTTGTAGGTGAAAACCAAAAGGCTCCTATAGACATAGAAAAATAAAAGATAAATGAAATATCTGAGGGTGAAAACCTCCATGAGGCACATAGGTATGGAAGGTTGGAAATTCTTCCCATTTGTCAAGAGAAATCCCCTATGCAAGTGGAAAAGTTTGAAGAGATCAACATGGGTACAACAGAAGATCTGAAAATATTACACTTTGTTGTGTCCTTGAAAAACACAGAGAAGTCAATATTTATTGAGTTCTTAACTGAAAGGAAAATCAACTTGGCATGGTATTATGCAGGCATGCCTGGACTAGACAGGGTGTTGCCACAGTAGTGTGTCTCACTTTTGGGACGTGCTGATTTTTTTTCCTGAAATCACTATTTTAATAAAAACTAATTATTGAAGTCTTGAGAGGCTCCATCTAAAGGTTTTTAATTTAAGAGGGATATATAATCCCCCTTAGATAAAAACCCCTCTAGTATTAAATCATACCCACTATGGAGTCTCCTTCACACCTATCAAAATGTTGGTTAAAAACCACTTTTTATTTACCTTTTGAGGGATTAAATAATTTCATTTAAAATTTATATTTTACAAGATTGTATCCCTCAAAATTAGCTTTCCAACAAGTATAGATTTGATATATTTTCATTTTATCATGTATTTAATTTTTAATTTTTACTAAACATAGGTTTTTTTTCGAACATCAAGTCCGTTGTTGTGCAGAGGTGGAAAAATAGTAAACCATTGTAAAAGAAATTCAAAAAATATCATTTCCCTAGGTATTGGTGTCCTTGTTTCACCCCCAAAAATAAAATTTTATTTCGATAGATACACAAAAATTAAGGTTGTACGACACACACATATGTCCAAATTCTAGTTATAGTGACTTCAAAAATTAATTTAAAAAAAAATATACAACAAAAAATTATGAAAAATATCTTTTCCCTAGATACTGATGTTGAGAATCCATATTTCAAAAATTATAATTTAATCCTTTATAGAAAAAAAATTATGTTGTAAAACACAAATGTTACTTTCTGAAAATGTAGTTTTCTGCTTAAAACTAGTTATTAAAGGAAATGTTGAAAGATTCATGATTTATTTAAAAAAATTGAAAAAACAAATATTTAGAATCTACACACAAATTCCCACAAATCACTAGTTCACATCATCTTCAAATTCTTAACGGTTTAGCTATTATAGGTCTCAAAAGATGAAGTTTCAGTTTAAAATATTGATGTAAATGTCCATCTTGGGAAAAAAGTGAGACACAATACTATGATTTCACCCAACATTGAACTAGTCCTCCATCACTTACCTCTTCTTCTTGGTGCTAACCCTTTCGATCAGAAGTTGAGAAAGATGCATCCTCAGATTACCTTACTTATAAAAGTTGAACTTAAGAAACTACTAGATGTTGGCTTCATAAGACCAATAGACTATGTAGAATGGATTTCAAATCTGGTACTAGTCACCAAGCAGACTGGGGGCATACGCATCTAGACAGATTTCAGATATCTAAACAAGGCTTGTCCGAAGGATGATTTCTCGTTACCAAATATAGACATGACCATGGAGCTTATAGCACGATATGAGATGTTATCACTCATGGATGGTTTCTCTAGATACAATCAAATCAGAATCACACCTAAAGGCCAACACAAGATGGCATTCACATGTGCGTAGGGAACATATTGTTAAAACCTCATGCCCTTTGACCTTAAAAATGCCAGAGCTACATATCAACGAGCTATGACCACAATCTTCCATGGCATGATGCATACTTTGATGGAAGACTATGTGGATGATTTACTATCAAAATCCATCACAAGGGATGGACATCTTGCAACACTAGATAAAAAAATTACAAGTTTGGAACAGTACAAGGTTTGTTTAAACCTGAAAAAATGTGTCTTTGAAGTAATCTCAAGAAAGCTCCTTGGGTACATTGTTTCATATAGAGGCATAAAGGTCGATCTTGTAAAGGTGAAAGCCATCATGGACATGCCACCACCTTCAAATTTAACACAACTAAGGAGACTACAAGGAAAATTGCAATCTATCTATAGGTTCATAGCATAATTGGCAAACAAGTTCCACCCATTTCAGTATCTTCTTTGCAAGGATGTCCCTTTCAAATGGATAGATTCTTATCGATGGGCCTTCTAGAAAATTAAAGACTATCTAATGTCTCCACTAGTAATTATGCCACCTATCGATGGGAAACCTCTCATTTTGTATGTATCAATGACATCATCTACACTAAGATCTCTCTTAGCACAAAGCAACAAGGATGGAAAAGAAAGACATATTTAATACATCAGTCGTACACTCATGGGATATAAAATCAATTATACTCCCATAGAGAAAGCATGTCTTGCAAATTTTTTTGCTACATAAAAACTGAGGCACTACATGTTAAATATACCAACCAAGTTGATAGAAAAAATAGATCCATTAAAGTATTTACTCAGCAAGGCCACACTCACAGGAAGATTGGAAAAATGGGTAATGCTCCTCAACAAGTTTGACATTGAATACATGGAAAGGAAATCCATAAAGGGATAGGAAATTGTAGATTAGCTAGTTGATGCTCTTACACCAGCATTTCAACTGGTCATATCAGAGTTCCTTGATGAAGCAATATTTACTCTGGATACATCTATTACATGGAAGTTGTACTTTGATGGATCTTATACACATCATGGTATAGGAGTTGGTGTCTTGTTCATCACATACCAAGGTGACACAATATCTAAATCCTATAGAATAGTATTCGCCTAGACAAACAACATTGTTGAATATGAAGCCTTGCTTATAGGTCTAAGGGAAGAAATCAGATGGAAGATCAAGAACCTGCACGTCTATGGAAACTCACATTTGGTTTTCAAATAGGTAAATGATGAATATGAGACTAAGGAAGAGAAATTAATGATATACAAGAAAATATATTATCATCGCAAACATCCTATATTGTCATAGTCTAGATAGTACCCTTCTTAGATGTCTTGACTCAAAAGAATCAAAAATGGTTTTACAAGAAGTACGTGAAGGTATATGTGGAGCTCACTCTAGTGGTCCTACCCTTGCAAAGAAACTTATGAGAAAAGGGTACTACTAGACTATAATGGAATGTGATTCTTACCACTTTGTAAAGAAATGCAGGCAATGTCAGATCCATGATGATCTGGTACATGCGTCGGCACAAGGTCTTCATTTGGTTACCTCACCTTGGCCTTTCTCTCAATGGGGACTCAACCTCATTGGAAATATACACCCCA
The DNA here is from genome assembly GCA_007115665.2 of Sequoiadendron giganteum. Taxonomy (NCBI): domain Eukaryota; kingdom Viridiplantae; phylum Streptophyta; class Pinopsida; order Cupressales; family Cupressaceae; genus Sequoiadendron; species Sequoiadendron giganteum. The sequence continues at coordinate 340,271,181 of CM021108.1, forward strand.
CATCTACTAATGGAAACAAGTTCATTATCAACGTAGCATAATATTTCACTAAATGGATTGAAGCCATACCGATGACCTATATCATTGGTAAACAAATCTCAAAGTTCATTCTAAACTATATCATATGTCAGAATGGTGTTTTGTTATCCATAGACACAGATAATGGGTGTCTCTTCAAAAACTAGGATGTCATGGAATTATGTGAAATATACCACATTCAACATCACTTTTCCACTTCATATTATTCCCAAGGTAATCGTCAAGCGGAGGTGTCTAACAAAACCATTGTAATTTTTTTGAAAAAGACTATCAATGATGCTAGCTAAGATTGGAACATACAGTTGAATCCAACCTTATGGGCTTATCACGTACGAGAATTTGTACCCCCACAGGTGCTACACCTTTTTCCCTTTTATTCAGTTTTGAAGCCATCCTACTGATTGAGGTCGAGATCCCATCATTGAGAGTCTCCATGCAATAATTCATCGATTATGAAGACTATAGAATATCTAGATTGTATGAGCTGGAGTTACTAGATGAAAGGAGACAAAGTGTGTTGGTCCACTTGTAGGCTTATCACAATCACCTCAGATGTAGTTACAACAAGAGATTCAAGTTCAAAAAATTTGACATTGGTGATCTAGTCTTGAAGGAAAATTTAAGAACTAGCAACAACATGAGAAATTGAGTAAGTTTTAGCCTAACTGGTTGGGTCCTTATATCATTATAGCAGCCTATGAATTTGGTGCTTATCAACTAACTACTCTTGAGGGTGAAATTTTGCCTAATCCAATCAACAACATGCAACTTCAGAGGTACTATACATGATCTCTAGAAATCCCCATCAAAAAAGAAAAAAATAGAAAAAAAAAAGAGAAATAATCCATCCTATAGTGAAAACCACTTTAGTGGCGCTTTGGATAAGTACCATAGTGAAAACCTGGAAAACAAGCACCATGTGTAGTTATCTATCACTCTACCATCTATCACTACTCTACCTGATTCCATCCATAATAACCTGAGCACGTGCTCCTTCATCATAAAAAGCTTGCTTACCCCTTCTCATGGCTTGAGATTGGTTAACATTTAGCGTCAACCACTTATCTACCTTATTCACCCTTATTCACCCTTTCATAATAGCTAGTCCTATTCCAGACTAGGGGAAATCCTTAACCTAAGGTTTCACAAGGATCTTACACATGGTTCCTAAGGACGTTATCACAAAAATCCAAAAACATCAAAAAATCAACAAAAATCCAAGAACATCAAAAACAAAAAAAACCAAAAACATTCAAATATCCTTTGAAAAATCAAAAAACAATCATAAAATTTTGAAAAAATCAAAAACAATGTCAATCCAAAAGTGTTGAACTACGTGGTCTCTGTCAATGTACATAGGCAAGGTGAATCACTGATGATCCCCTGAGGCATTAGGTTTGTCCCCTAGGTTTTGTCACAATCATATTTTTATCATAATCCATATCTTAATAAATAAATCGTCACTTGTCTTGGTTAGTTGAACTACATTGTCTCTATATTGTCACATAGGCAAGCCCATTATTGATGATCCCTTGAGGCATTAGGTCAATCCCCTTAGGATCCATTACAATAAAATTTCATCATCATTGTCTAAATTTCATAATAAAACTATTTCTTTTTTGAGAACCAACATGTTGGACACAAATAGGATATCTTACATAGAATCAAGCTTAACAAAACATGAAACAATAGACGAAACAACCCAAAATTTCCTTCAAACTACTTGATCAATTGTCTGAGTATCTATCAACATTACCTATCAAATAAAAAATCATTTGTCTTATACAGGATATTGCATTATCCAAACTAGACCAAGAATCTTACATGAAATGTTTTATTCCTTAAATCAAGCATAATCATTTGTCTTATCATGTACTTATTGGTAGACAAGAAGATCTAATAGTTGTTGATTTTCTTGGTCTATTTTAGTCTAATCTTTTTATTTGATTTATCTTATGTCATACTCCTAAGTTGCTCGATGATATCCACAAGTGATTAGAGCGAAAATGATGGATTATGACATTTCTTTTTGTTGGTTTCTATCTATGGTTTGTCTTGGTAGCACGACTAGGGCAACTAAGGTCCTTGTGTGCAATAGAGTTCCATTTAGCACAATCTAAACATCCTATAAAATTCAACATCCAATCTAATGCTTTCTTGTATCTGGAAAAACATGCTCTATGGTCATTCTCTCACATGTTCCTACAAGCTTCTATTGTCACTAATATGAATCAAGACACTCCTTGTCTGATGTGTCTGAATATTTGATAAAAGGGATACAAATTTCACCAAGGTTTGTCTCAATTTGGTGTACACTCTCCATTTTTACATATATCATAATACAAATAGAAACTAAATTTGCCTTCACAATTCATTCTTAGTTGTGCATACATTCGCTTATCCCATAATAAAATTCTCTATGATAATAAAAAAGATGCACTACTAAAATCTCAAGTACTATCAATCCACGCATCAATCTTGGTTCAAATGAACAATCCATCTAACACGTTCTTCATTCCTTACATTTTCATCGCACTAATAATTCTTCTGACATTCCCATAGTCATCTCAATGGTGTGCTATGACACACAAAAATAAATATAATATTTGTGTCATCTTGCATCCATAATCATGTTAGAACATCATAGATAATCATGTGCATATAGGTTATACATATTGCATAAGAAAAATACAAAAATATAGATAATATTGCATCACATGGCATAACATCATCATCATCCGTATAGCATCATATCACATATGGCATAACATGTTTTAAACATATAAATTTTATCATCATATACATCATATAAGCATCAATAAATGTCATTACAATAGATCATAAGCGTTCAATAACCATACATCATAACATAGATGTAAGCATAAATCATGTATCATGTGCATCCATCCATAAATAAAAACATGCATAAACATCATGTGCATCCATAAACAACCATCACATACAAACTTGCATAGCAATAACACATCATATAATCATCTCCAAAATGATATATCTAATATATATATCCAAAAAATGTGTCATAGTACAATATCGAATATCTGTCAAAAATGTGGAGCTCACAGGCTCAATAAAAAATATATATATACAAATAGGCCTAGCCTATGCTTCCCATGTCCCTTGATGGAGGCATGTCCTCTCTATGCCCGATCCTGAGGGCCTGTGGGAGTGATGAGGCGATCGATGATATGGAGATGCTCTACGCTAGGACACTCCTGCACTGCTCTATGATCTCCTAGAGTTAGACCTACTTTGACTCTCTATGAAACTAGATGCCCTATCCTCTGGTGGCACCTCCCTCTTGTATAGATCTTGGTAATACTACTCAACCCTGCTAGGCATACAAAGTGCCTGAGCTAGATTGATTACACCCCACTGATTGTATCAATAAAGTCAATAGCCTTCTACTTGGCCTATTGTGCTCTAATCACAACCATATCTCTCTCAACAATCAATTAAGAAACCTGCCCCCTAAAGACCCTATATATGAGCCAAAGCAACTTGAAGTTTTGTCTATAGTGCTACAACCTATGGATCCTAAGGTCCCTCCTCTACATCCTCCTCCATAGCATCAAGGATGGGAACATCCTCCAATCCCTCCTCAATGGCTACCTAGAGGTCAACCTCCTCCACCTCAACCTCCCTCCTCACCTCCTCCACCTTGATATACATGTTGATATCGACATCAACACCTAGTTATTTATATCTCTACACCCCCTCTTGATGAGGAGTGATCTCTACCTACACCTAGCCTGCTCTTTGTACCTCCTCCTGGCAAGGAAGATCATCTACCTCCACCTATGCAGCTTTGACCCTATCCTCTTGGCGAGGAGCATCATCCCTCTGTTGATCCTGCCTTAGTGCTCGAGGTGGAAGCCCACCTCTATCTCATTGGCCTTTGTCTCCACCCCTATCATGATCTCCCCTCCCACCATCTCCTCCCCAACCACCACCACCCCTGCCATCATCACCATCTCCTCGACCACCTTGACCACCATCATTACCTCTCCCTTGTCCTCTCCCCTAGAATCTCCCTTGAGGACCTCTACTAAGCCTCTCTACAAGAGTAGGATGATTTGGATCTGTGAAATGTGTAGGCCTATGTTGGACCCACCACGCATCATAATTTGTTGTCCCTGCATTGGCTAACTCAGTAGAGGCACCCCACTCAACTGGCTATAATCCATCAATATTTGCAACTGCAACCTGGACACTAATCATTGGTCCGCACATAGGAACCTCTCAAGAAGCACGTGCAAACTCTGCAATACCAATAGGGACTCATTTTTGCTCTCCAAATTATCCTAGAGCATGCTCTAGAAGATGTCTTTATAATGTGTTGAGTCTGAATAGTGTGACCAATCAAATATCATGTCTATCGATAATAAGGCAGATGCTCTGCATCATCATCCCAGACTGGGAAATCTCTATACGGCCTCCAGGTGAATGCATCAAGGGTATCAATATCATGAAACCAATACCCTGCATCACCAACCAAGATCTGTGTGATGGAACCTCCATAGATATATAAATAGGGAAATCCTAATGCTAGATATTTATCTATCGGTGGCTTGAAGACAACTATATGCTCCCAAGCCCAAATGATAAGCAAAGTCGTACTACAACTGATAAATTGAGCATCTCTATAAGCAACATCATGTAGTTGTAAGTAAAGCATGGCTAGTAAACAAGGACCCCAAGCATAAACAGTCACTCGCTCCATCATGCCCTCAAGCATCTGACCCATCCAATAAGGAAACCATGGCCTCGACGATTAGGAATGATGAAACCTTTGCTAATAGTGAAAATCACTACTATAAGCCAGTCATATCTGTCAACAAGGGTATCCCATCGAATCTTGTAGTCCTCAACACCGAGAGCTAGGACATCAGCATCAAAAACCCTATGCAAGGCAACTAACCCACGATCAGGATCATAGACAATTTGCTCCCCATGGATCAAAATCCGAAGTATATGCCAAACATCCTCTAATGTAACAATATCCTCTCCTGTGGGTAAATGAAAATAATTGGTCTTAGATTTCCATCACTTCGCTAAAGTTGTCAGAAGACCTCGGTTAGCATGAATGATGGGTATGAACGTCGCATGATATAATCCCAGTGCATGTAGTGTATCCCTCTTCTCATCTCCTAGATGACCGTGTAATCGAAAAGAAGCATGTCGGCTCTCTCGGGTATATATCGGTGATAATCGCACCTACGCTCACAAAAATCACATTACATCAATCAGGATGCCTAGTTGAATCTATTGGAATTTTTATACAGAGAAATTTATCAAAAATTGAATCAACTTGACTGATAGCTAGATGTGTCACACCTTTTAACAAATGTGTTTTACCTATGCGGCTCACATACATTTGTGACTAATCTGAGCAATTGTGACGTATTGTCATTCATATGCATTGCAAAAAATCAAATGTGGCATACTATTCTACACGTGTAGTGCATGACAGCAAATGTGATGCAAAAATCAATTAAAAGCAACCTAACAATGGCGGCTCTATTTTACACGTGTCACACATCACACATGCAGTGGACAAGAGCACATATGTCATGAACATGATAACAAATGCGGCATAGAAAAATCACTACTTCTTTTTTCTCTTCTTCGAGCCTTAAAATCTACTAAAAATTGAATGAAAACGAGGAAGGAGAGGGTACGTACCATGTCCCTTGAGCCCTCTAGTTGTTGGAAGGACCTAACTTAGTATTTGCAATGTGCAGCTACTGGAACAAGTGACATTACTATAGGAACTCCTTCACCAAATCACCACTCAGAGCTCTCAAATCTCTCAAAAGAAAATGCATAAATGAACTTTTTGCACCCCCTAGGGTCTAATTATAGACTTTTATGGTGGGATTTTGGACCCCCTTTATAACTAGGCGCAACAACTTCGAACTTCAAATGTAAATATGGTCACCCCAAAGGTCCTAAAATAAAAATATTTTTCTACCAATGCACTCAACACTATAAAATTGACTTGTCAGAACAATTTCCCAAAAAAATGATTTTTTTCAAAATTTACATTTTTTTCTAAGGGGGCATCATCCTATCCCACTGTCACCGGGGCATACAAGAGGAAATCCTGAGCATAAATTTTTGAATCTTCTTTGACACAATGGTATAAAAACACATTGTATCAAAGAGGGGGGAAATGTAGATACCTGAAATCGTCCTAACCTACAAGCAACACTTTTTACTAATTTTCACTCATTTTCCCTAATGATTAAATAATACCTTATTATTTAATTATTATCAAATATCATATTCTACTATTAATTAAGTGACTTTACATAATTTAATTAATTCATTCTCATTCACCATTTCAAACTAATTAAATAAATCCTAATTATTTAATAATGTCATATTTAAAATTATTCTTCTTGATTAATTAAATAAATCTTATTTATTTAATAATATCTTTGATTATTCTTTATTCTTCTAATTTAATTAAATAAATCATTATTTAATTATTCCTCGTGACTTTCCCTCTTTAATTAAATAAATTGTTTATTTAATTATTCATTTACATTTGTTCCATAATTAAATGATTACCTTAATTATTTAATTATTCATTATCCTTTCATCTATAGTTAAATAATTACCTTAATTATTTAATTGTTCATGCATCATCCTCTAAATTAAGTAATTATCTCAATTATTTAATTTATCTAATTTAATTGATCTTTATCTTCTCTATTAATAAATAAACATTTATTTATTGATTAAATCTTAATCCTCCACATTCACACTTCTTCTAAATTTAGGAATTGCTTTAATTAGTTAATTGTTTGTGTTTATATCAACATGATCCATTAATAAATAAATTTTTATTTACTAATCAATCTATATCTTGCATATTCCTCCAAATAATTAATTAATTATGTCATGCATATTCCCTCAAATGTAATAACTACTCTCTCTCAATCAATTGAGATTGATTATCCACTTCATTTATCATGCAATTAGTTAACTCTAAATTTAGCTCACTTGACTCATAATGCATTGAGTTAACAATTTGATCTAAATATGTCAATCAATCTTGATCGTTGATTTAATTTCATCACCTCTTAATCTGGATCGTTCATCTAATCTCAATTCTTATAAAAGAAAGCATCCTACATCTTTCCAATCCAACCATGAACTTTGGAGCTTTTGTGTTTTTGTGATCTACACACACACTTGAGCTTTGGCAAAATAAGTGCATCAATATTCTGAGAGCATAACATAGTGAAAAGGTACAATGGAGGTAATTCAAGATAGTATGGGTGAGGTAAAAACTTTATTCATTTAATTCATGTTACTTGTTCTTTATTAGTAAGTTTGGATTGTATTTGGGCTTGATTTAGATAGTTGTAGTTGCTATCGATGATTTCATAACCTTTGTTCTTATTTTCCGATCTATAGACAATTTTTGGGAACTTCTTAGGTAAGTGTAACTGATTCTCCTTTGGTCAAGTCCTTAGGTAGACCAATTCAATGGCATTGAGCAATGGTGAAAGATAACAAGCAAACATACCTAAAATGATGTATGTCAATACATACTCTAATAATTTTATTATGGATGTATTATGAATGCATAATATATATCCTTAAATACAACATAACACACAAATCTTTACAAGGTTGACTAAAAATGATTAGTGAAAAGGTTGACAAGTGTTTAATTTAAATCTCAAGGTTAAATTTCACATGTGTGGAAGTGACCTAGGTCAATTTCACACCTATAAATATGATCCAAGGTGACAAATGAAAGATCTAAGGATCAAAATTAGCTTCTTGGGATGAATGATGATAGGATCAAGCTAGGATAAGGTCATGAGTAGAATTTCATGCAAGAATGTGGCATTTGTAAACTTCTTGTTATATGAAGGACACTCTAATCAAAGTGGACCCACAACATGAGGGAATAGAGCATGGGATCAATTTTCACCATTAAAATGTATATGCTTCACATTAATCAATCTCATCATCACATCAATATAAATCTCTATTTATATCCAATAACTAATGAAGAATTGATGATTTGTGTAGAGCAATGGAAAGATGGGACTTTTTAAATAATAATTTAAGATCAACTAAGGTAAGTGAGCATAGAATAAAATTAGAAGTCTTGGTAATATAATATATCCTAGTGTGTCAATGGTAAAATGGGGTGAAAAGATAAGATTGGGTGAATGTGTTAAAGAAATATGATAACTAGAGATTTATATGCAATGACTTATTATGTATGTGATTGTTAGTTGAGGTTAAGGTAAGGCAAAGCCTACCATAACCCCTATTTTTACAGAAATTTTAAAAAGGGGACAGAGGAAGGGTTTGAAAGGGTGGCCAAACAAAGCTCCAAGGGCTAATAGTACCTCTACTTATGCTTAGAAGTATGTGGGTCAATTTTACTAATTTCATTTAAAGAGAAAGTTTGTGTTTGAGGAGTAACCATATGTATGAGATGATGATGATAATAATACGAACACACACATTGAGAGGTGTAATGTTTTGCCAATAGGAAAATTTGATAGATCGTACAAATTAAGATGTAAGACAACATTCATGCCATTTTTATTTTCCCCATTTGAGACCATTATTCAAGCATTTGATGGCATTTATGGAATTGAATTCTTGCATATTTGAATTGGTCAAATTTAGATGTCAAAAATGTGTTCACCTACCTACATTTAAAAGATGTAGTGTCGATAAACACAAGTTAGGAGTTTGCCAAGATAAGATTGTTTCTCTTTTGGTCAAATCCATATTACTAGTTCAATAGCATGGGATGATGATCAAAAATAATATGCAATTGTGTATTATGAATAGAGTGTCAATGCAATGCTTTGATGTCCATAAGTGCTAGGTTCTAGATATGTTCAATGATTTCTTAGTTCTAGATTCTCGATGATAATAATGAATTAGGCTTTGTCCTTTTCTACAACATATTAGCATGCAATTTTAAATAATTTGCACTTTAGTCATCTTATAATGGCTAGTTAAAAAGGGGAAGCACAAGCCTATTTTTAGATTTTAAATTTGAATTTAAATTTGAAAGTTCAAAGATCCTTTCTAATTTCATGAATGTAGAAATGAGTTGGGATAAAGAGCAAATCGAATAACCATCAAGATTGGGATGCATAATGATGAAATTAGATTATTTTCCTAATTCCATACAAGAATGTGTCAATTATGTATACTAATCATTACATTTAGAACAAATGAATCAAAGTGAATCTAAATCAAAAAAAAATTGCAAATTTCACTCTTAAAAGATTTTAGATATATGAAAATGATTATAACAATATAAATTGTTTCTAAAAATAATTAATAATTACAAATTATACTTTGCTTACTTAAACAAACAACTTTTTTAAAAAACGGATAATCAATAAAAATATATATATATTGCAGATTACAAATATATGATTGCAGTTAAAAACTGCAAGAAGAAACTGTACACAGAGACAACAGATAACGAGAATAACACCCAAAAGAAAATCTCTCATCTTTCCGCCTCGACATATTCCACATCTTCAGGGAAAAAAGGCTGTCGGTAGCCGTCGAACATGTGGCTGAATATAATCCGTCGATCTTGAAAGTACTGCATGCCTATTTAACAGCTTTATACAAAATCAATTATACGCGGATTTGGGAGAAAGATAAAGCAAAGAGGAAATGCACTGAAAGAACGAACATATATTTGTCTCTCTTCACTGAATAAAAGCATTCTCTATTGACAGGAAAGAATCAACACACCAATTGTTATACATATATTTAGATTAAATTGCCGTTAGTCTTCTGTAATTGATCTGAGATAGAAAAAGAGAGATCTGAGAGAATTTGAGGAAGCCTGTACGGCCAAAATTTGATCTGGAAGGTGTAAAAGATTGTGATTTGGATTGTTGGGTGGTGTTTTTTACATAAATTTTGATGGTATACAATGTGGGCTTTGGTTTGACAAATTCAGTCTATGTGAATGGTCATCAATGAGTCGGGGGCTTCTGCTTACCTTGTGCAGGTGCTGCTCCTGCTCCATTAAAGACCTCTTTAAAATTTCACTTCAAGATGACTTGACTCGTCTTTCAGCAATCTATCAGAAAGTCTCTCAGATAGGCATGAGGGAATCAAAGAAGCCTGCCCAGCAGTGCATACATTTTCAGAGAGTGGAACGAAGTGACCTTAATGGGGTTCCTAAGCAGGGCTTTCTCTTTCTTCTACCAGCCCCTACAGGGACATTCCTTAGAAACCCACCAGCGATCCGGTTTACCTCAAGCCAAGCAGATTCCAACTATCGGCTTATTTGTCAACTGAATATTGCATACAGTTTTTCTTCCGCATTGTTCTAAGAAAGCAAAAAAGGCAGTGTAAAATGAAACCCAAATGGCATCAACATAAACCAGACTCCCCAAATAAAAATTCCAATGGCAGGAAGGTAAAATTTTATTTCTGTTACGAAGTGGGATACATTTAGAAATGTTTGTTGCCATGATGCAGGGTACACAAATATCATGCTGCTCGTACCCTCATTATTTTTCCCAAAATTTGAGGCTTAACAACTGAATAAAAATGTATTTGCAGGCAATACTTGGCGAGGGAGCTACTTATCAAGATTTGACATTAAGCACTCGATCATATCTCTGCTTAGCAGTTCTTCGTTATGCTGAAGTAAAATGGGGATTTGCTCCTTTATTCAAGAGGTAAAGAAAGTGTTAGAAGATGCTTGCTCATCAATTTCTGTCATCCTAAAAGTTTATAAAGACATGCCTTTGCTCTCAAAGTCGGATAAGCCTGGACAATGTCTATTAAATTTTACTTATGCTACCAAAAATATCCCCATATCTTGGCAGTCATGTAAGGGAAAAGTATTAAATACCCAATTCTTGTAATCAAGGGTTTGTTCACATCATCAAGGGGATGCTATGCCATTTCTTCCTTGAAAACTGGCCAAAAATGCATATGTAATTTAGTACTTGGATTTTGTAACATCCAGCCTCATAAAAATCCTGCCTGATCTCATTCTACCACTGGATTTGTTTCTTGCTTATGAGCAAAGACTTTGCATTTCTCATGATGTTGTGAGTTAAAAGGGTCTGCCTCCCCTGAACGCCATCTATCAACATTTGCATTTTCGTCATCAGGTTCCTCAAAACAAGACCAGTGAAGAGCATCCTCCAAATTTTGTGCTTTACCCAAGATAAACACTGCATTTCTCACTCTTTTTTCCCTCTCTGTCACTATTCCACTGACGTATTCCACAAAGATTGCAAATGGAAGATTTGTAAGACATGCACCCAAGATGTCTGCCAACGTCGTCTCTATCCATTGAAGTAGTTCCTCTGTAGTGCCAAATTGATTATATTCAAGTATAGTCTTGCTGATTCTGTATAGACTGTTTCCCGCTAAAGCCTCTGGAGGCCATTGTCTAGGGTTGATTGATATTAATTCATTTTCGAAGGCCAGGACATGCATTTTTCCAATTTCTGCTAGACATTCAATTATTTGAAGAGATGTTGCCAAACTAGGGTCATCTACAGCTGTAGTGCCGCAGGTGCTTGTATTCAGAGGCAAATTGGCAAGGTCATGATCCAACCATTTTCTCTTGAGATCTATACTTGACCACACAATTCCCGCTGCCTTCCTCATATTCAACAAGCCTCTGTTGTCCAAATTGTTCTCAACAAAATTCATCAGTTTTAGACTCTGCGAAAACCCCATTAGCATCATTTGAATGTGATCTCCATAAAATCTAGTAAGAGAAATAGCAATGGTGATAAGTGTCATGGCAGGTAGAGTCCAACAGTTGGGAGGGGTGTCTGAGGATGAAGTGGGAACGGGGGGAATATTTTCATTCTCAAACAGGCGCATTCCCTTGAATCCTTCGCACACACTTGACTTAGACAACAACTGTAGCAATGCTCTACAATCTTCCTTCCTCCCTGTTTCCATCCATCGGTCCATGTCCTTGTGACCAGTGCTAGACATCCACAGCACTAAGTCATCCTCCCCCTCTAGATGCAATACGTAATTATTGAATCCAGTACCCCCTGCAGTAGTCCCTTGGCTTGAATCAGAAACAGAACCCACCTGAATCCTCCAATCCAGAAGCCTCAAGTCTCGGCTGGACCCCAAATCATTCGCTGCCCTTTCTACCTTGGTGCAAGAGAGGTTACGCATGGTCCTAAATAAAAATGCCCAAAAAGCCGATGCAAGGCGAACAGTTTTACTGACCTGGAATCCAACGAAAATGTCAAGGAAACAAAATTTCTAACGAGTATAGAATAGTTAAGTATGCATGATATTACATAAAATTCAGTATCAGTACTTTTGAAATGTAAAAATTCAGAGGGTTTCAAATTTCAATAGACTTCATTAACATTTAACTTCATCTGGAGTTTTAGTAGCATTATAGTTTGAACTCCAGCTTAAAAAGGCAAATCAAATGAAAGTGCTTAATGATTGTAGATTTTCAGAGTCAAAAATAATGAGGTATCTGACTACAGAGTAAGAGTAACATTTTTAATTCAGACATCTACATTTAAATTCAAATTATGTTTCATGAATAGTGATTAACAAGAATCAATCTCTCTTCATTATGAATGATCAATTAACATTCATTATATTTAAATACTGCTCATGATCATGAGAAAGAGATTCTTATGAACCACTACTTACAAAAGTTTTGGTGACTGTTAGCCGAACACATGATTAATGTCCAAAAGTGGCCCGACTGCTATTATGGAATGATCCCAAATTGATTGTTTTCAATTTAATCTGAAACTCGTAGAAAAAAAATGTGTACAAAAATCTCCCTACCCGAAGTGCAATTTTCTGAAATGATATGCAAATGTCCAAGGCAGCATTTCTGAAAAGGTGAAGGCTCTTTCTCACAGAGCGATTCGAAAACCAGCAATATTCAGGCAGGGGATCATCCTTCCACTCTTCCAATCTCTGCACCCAGAATTTCTCCACTCCGAATTCCTCTCTACAATTTCCGAAGCCGCCAGATTTCCTATACCCTGTGGCATTGAACCATCTCAAAGCCGGGGCAATACTTCCCACAATGACCACAGCCGTCTGAGACACAACCACGGGCCAATTAGCCCACTGATAATCAGAGTGCCCTTCGCAGAAATGCGTAAAGAAAGAGCGAACCTCAGCCTGCAGAAGAAGCACAACAGAGACACAAGTCAACGCCCCCGCGGCACTAGACATGGCGGAGCGCGCCATGACGTATTGCGGACTACTGGTGTGCGCCATCAGCCACACTTTCGCCACATCGCTCTTTATATGCTCCATCTGCGCTCTCTCTAACCTAGTGGGTGCCTTGCAGTCATATTGATTGTTCAGTATTTCATTAGTAGTGTCCACCACGAGCGCAGAGCAACAGGTGAGCGCAAACAGAAGCAACATACAGAGTAACACAACTATGTGCTCTACCATGAAAGTGTAGATGACGCCCGTGACCAGCTGCGTACAAATGTTTCCCACGACCGTTATGACGAAGATGAAGAGAGCCGCCAGGTTGGAGAGAATCTCGGCATCCTGCATGAGGCCGAAGGAGGGCATGGAGAAGGACATAACGATGCAGATGAAGACGGTGCCCGTCAGTTTGGTGAGCTGATCCTGAACGGCCGGCATAGGCGATGAGAAGTCCAAGGGCAGCTTGGTGGCCACGGAAAGCAGGGTAAGCGTGGTGGAATTGATTGGGAAGAGTCTGCAGGGGAACCAGAGCCTCCTGTGGCGGAGACCGTCCACAGTGTCGGATCCTATTGCCCCCAGGCATATCAATGACGCCCCTGCTATGTATATGCCTATCCATGGCACAGGCGCACTGAATCTGTTGTTTTCGTCTGTGCTGCAGCTGTATCCTCCCATTAAGAATGAAATATTCTGCCCTGTTAAATCTGTGCATTCGATCTGTAAGGATGCATACTAAGTGAACTAACGGGTGAAGCTGAAATTCCATCGTCCTACCTAACTGCCTACTACACGTGATTTTTTTATGTTTGGCAATATGGGCAGTGTGTCCAGTGAATTATGAACAACTGGTCTCTGCCCATTTTTTTAGGAACCTATCCTGATCCAATCTCTGTTATCTTACAAAGGAATGTGGGTCTTAACAAGACAACATGCCCTCCCCTAGGGTTGAATACCCTTATTTTGACTGATAAACGAATGTTTAATTTGAATGTGGGTTTTGAAAAAAAAAAAAAGTGTTTATTGTGACTCGCTTCTTGATACTAGTTTTATAATTTGTTTTTATCATGACTCCTTCCTTGATATTAATTTTATAATTTTTTTAAGGTGTGATTATCTTTCATATAGTGTATTTTTTAAAAGATAATTTAATATAAATATAAGTGTCAAAAGAAAAAAGTGGTTTTATTTTGAATGTCACATTTAGTTAATGGGTCTTTGGTTTGTTAGTGAAGTCGAATGGTTCTCAATGAGCCGACCAAGGATCAAGTCTTCTTGAGTGTAAGGCTCCAACATCATAAGGGATGAAGTCGAAATCATGTCCCGAACAACTTTGGCAAAATGGATAAACCTCATGCTTTGGCTCTTAGCCAAAGAGGTTTCAAACTATTGCATGTGCATTGTATCAAGTAGCTAAAACGATTTCGGGTTTGATATAAAACCCTCCAACAACAACAACAACAAAAAAAACAAAGTCACATTTCAAAAACAGTACATATGTGATGGTAAGTAGGTACTAAAATATGAAGGGTGATAACTGTATTGCTTGTATTTTAAGTATTTGTTTTGTTTTAGATTTATTTTTATTGCATTATGACTAATGTAATTACTAGTTTATAAATGGTATATTATATGTAAAAGTTGGTAAAGAACTTAATCATATGTTCATTCATTTATAGTTTGCGTTCAATCTACGTTTTCTCATTTTCTTTATTTTGATTGAATTTGTGGGCATGAAAATGAAACAATGTAAAACTGACTTTGGAACGTTTAATTTCAAATTTCAAATATAGGTCCAAACTCCCTTCCTATTAGCCATTTTTTATATAGTAGAGATTGTAAACAAAAATAGGTACAATATGAGGTAATAATTCACCTTAATACAACATAACCAATCTAGATTCAACACAACACTATCAAAGCCTATGCAATTTGAATGAACAACAAACATTATCAAAAGAACTAACAAAAGTGGTTACAAAACACTTGTATTAGAATATAACAAAAAAAAAGAGTAACACTTGACTACTCCTAGCTACATTTTATGATTGTTGTTGTATTGATACATGTTTCATTCAAAGGTGTCAATCGTACAATCAACAATGTCATTAGAATCCAACTATTTCACAAACACTTCATATTTAACATTTTTAGCATAATTAAACTTCTTAGCTTTTTCAACCATATTTATGTTGTGCTTCATGTATTTTCTTTGTATTTCTAACTCTTTCTCATTCAACTTGCGTATGTCCTAGGACAAAAAAAGAAATCCCCCTTTACCTCTTTTTTGTACATTCAAGTAAGTCCCTCCTACAACAAGATCAAGAACATGTCTTTAAGAATCTCAAGGATCATAGAAATGTATCAAAATATAAAGAATGGTGAGCTCACAATAAGATTTGGTAAGGTTTCCCCTTTTGTCCTAAAAGACCTCTTCCTTCTTGACTTTCTAGATATGCCAAAGGATTTCATTAGTCAAGACCAATCAAAACCTATTGAGTTCTTTAGAAAAAATTAACATAACCAAAACTAATTGCATGTCATGTATAACCATATTTGACATCCCAAACTAAAAAATCCCCTAAAAATGAAGACTATAATTGGTAGGCACAAATACATTCAAACAAAATATTCTTTATAGTTTTTTTATTATAGAAACTACAAATTCTGACAGGAACACCCAAAGAGGTTAACTCAACATTAATAGGAAGCTATTCAAGAATTAACAACCATCTAAAACAAGTTTTTTCTTAACCACAAAAGACTTAACATTTCTTAAGACATAAGACTATTTATCTTTTGACCAATAGAGACTCCAATTAACATTGAATTTGCATATATTTCCTCAATATTAGCAAGCAAGATGTAGAGCTTCTTAGAAGATATTTTATATTTTTGTTGATCGGTAAGTAAGGATTATTTAGATTGGCCCCACACCAATGGAGGTCACAAGGGGGACCTCCTCCCCTTCAACATATTCAATTTAGAAGCATTTACTCAACTAAGAAGCCACAATGGAAGTCCAAGAGCCACCACTTGGAATTCCAACTTAAGATATCACTTTTGGGGATTCGAACATGGATCTCCATCTTGAGAACTATATGGCCCTTCCATTTAAGCACAACCTCATTGGCCTTAGAAGATATTTTATCGAAAACATAACCATCTCCCAATTTAAATTTCTCCAAAATTTTAGTGTCCAATTTCAAATAAATGGGAAACTTAACACCATAGAAATTTTTCTTAGAAAAAAAGTATGATCTTTTTTATATTAGAAATATTAAATTAAACTTTAAAAATATCGTAGTTTTTAACCCTTCCATTGACAAAAATATCTTTAAAAATCATCAATCCCTTAAAGGCTCACTATTTTGGTAAACAAGCTTGAGTAAGAGCAAGGAGTATATTTTTCCATTCTAGATCCCACCAGATAGACATATGAGCAATGAAAATTATATCAAATATAAAACAACCTCCTTGTTCTTAACAAGGTGTTTAACACTTTTCCAAGCCCTTCAAATGCTACTAAAAACATTTGACCCAAATGGCTTAATTAAAATAATTCCAAACAACAAATCATGGGGATGAAATGTAGCCTAAATTTCATCCTAATTTTTCTATTTTTTTATCCTAAAGAGTGCAATATTATTTTTAACTAAAAATTTTCATAGTTCATTACCATCAAAGCCTTTCAAAATCCATTTCATAGCAAGAGAAATTCCTTGTACTGTCACACCCTATTTTTGGAAATTTTATTATTTTAGCTAAGACTTTGTTATGAAAATTTTCAATTATGTGATCAAAAAATGGTTTGTAGATAATTGCAATTAAATTGTTCAATTATAATTATGATGTGTTGGAAGAAAATATCACTTAGATATTGATTATAAGATATAAATGTGAATTGGGGTGGAGGCCCTGGCTCAATTAGCTAAAAGAATCTTGTTGTAGGAAAGTGGTCACGAGGTCCAATCACCCCATTCATGTGGTGCTAGAGGATGTATCACACCAACATCATCGGTCACATTAAAAAAAAATCCTAACACACTGCAGATTATAGGGGGCTAAGTTAATTCCTATAGTCTAAAAAGAAGATATAAATGTGAATTTATTATATTTATGATGTTTGTTAGTGAAAGATCTATATTGTATTATGATACTATGGTTAATGGACTAACTACTTGTTGGGTAAATGATGTGGATGTAGGAAACTAGTTTCCCTTCCCAAACAAGGAAGGAGAGCATCATCAGAGAGAGGGGAGCCGATCAAGGAGAATGACCAATGCATTATGACAATGAGAAGTCACACACACACACATTGTGCCATGTCTTATTACGTATATTGCTTTGATATTCACCTCAAGTCATGAGTGTGATGGTACCTTGTGTCATAATATTGTATTGGTTTTGTTGGTTGGTTGTTATCTATCCCTTTTTCTATCATGTTGAATTGGTAGTTGATATTGATTTCTTGTCCTACATACTTTCTTGTCATGGTGTTCTTAGTTTTATAGAATTTAATCAAGGGAAATTCATAATTATCCTTTTACGAAAAATATTTAGAAAAAATATATGTGCATAAATATATATATGTGTGTGTATGTATATATGCATATATGTATATGTGTATGTATATATAATATATATGTATGTATATATATTATATATGTATGAATATATATATGTTTGTGTGTGTATATATATATGTATGTGTGTATATATGTGTGTGTGTTTGTGTGTATAAATATATATGTATGTATTGGTTTTGTTGTTTGGTTGGTATTTGTTTCTTTTTGTCATGTTGACTTGATAGTCAATACTGACTTCTTATCCTACATACTTTCTTGTTATGGTGTCCTTAAATTTATAGGATTTCATCAAGAGAAAAGTCAAATTATCATTTTATGAAAAATCTAAAGAATATATATATATATATATAAGGAAAGTGTGACATACATATAATAACTATATATATACATATATAGTTATATTTTAATTATTATAAATATATATATACCTACATATCTATGTTATTATTATCTTTTTCTTAATTTGGAGCTTATTGAGAAGTTAAGCTCCACTTAGTGGAGAGTAAATATTTCGTTGAATGCATTTATTTTGCATGTTGTGAAGTAAAGAGTCTTAAAGACTCCAAAAAAGAATGCAAAGGGGAAGTAGCAGTGGCGTGGAGAAAATTAAGGAGAAACCTAATGGTTTTGATGGCATAAATAAAATAAGACAAAAACAAAGGAGGTGGCGACAAGAGGAGAGGAGAGAACTTTGTAAACTTCAGAAGTTATTGAAGGATTTTGGGTATGTTGTTGTGTTATAAATTATTGGTTTTTCATTTGTTTAGGGTAAAATCATGCATAAGAAAAGGATTCTTGAAGAGATTATTGTTTCAAAATTGTAAAAGAATAATAATTACCTATGTCTATTGCATAAGTATTATTTGTCTTTGTTATTTTTTATGGCTTATATGCATGAAGTTTATTTCACTTCAATCAATGTTGGTATGTTATTTTCATACATTGATAACATTAAAATTATATGGTTGTATGCAAACTTTGGATATTACAAGTCTATGCTAAGTTTTTTTATCATTATAGGTCTCAATGTATGGTTGTGTGGTCATTAGTGTATCCAAGTCTAAGGGTATTGTGTTTACCTCTATATATTTTATGATTGAATATAGAGCATGGGTATTATGAGTCTCTATTAGTTATTTCAATCATCATAGCTCATTGTATATGGTGAATGTCTACTAGAAAAATTGACCATGAATAGGTCTATAAATATTGTGGGTTTGGCTATATTTTGACCATGTATATTAGATCTGTAACTAATAGGAAACTATTGTATAAACCCTTTTGACTAGTAATTAGGTCTGCAAACTTTGAGAAACCCCTATTACAACCACTAAAATCATGTGATTTGTGTGGTATAGAATTTTAACAAGTCTATTTGTTATTTAGTAAATTATTATCATGTCTTGACTATGAGAAGGTCAATATATGGGTAGTAAAATAAGGTTTTAAACTTATCAGATATTTGTATGTTGTTGGGTCTAATATTTAAAGGTCTTTCTTTTATCTTAAAAATGAAAAAAATGTGTCTATTAAGGGGCTTGGTTGGGTTAATCCGACTCAAATGTCTTCAAAGGTGGTAAAATGGGAGAAACCAATGGAAGGATGGTGGAAGGTAAAATTTGATGGGGCTTCAAAAGGAAACTCGGGACCATCAGGGGCTGGTAGCATTGTCTATGACTGGGATGGGAATGTGTTGGCTTTAGGAGCAATGAGGTTGAAGCAAGG
Source organism: Sequoiadendron giganteum (assembly GCA_007115665.2). Classification (NCBI taxonomy): domain Eukaryota; kingdom Viridiplantae; phylum Streptophyta; class Pinopsida; order Cupressales; family Cupressaceae; genus Sequoiadendron; species Sequoiadendron giganteum. Next base: position 340,290,758 of record CM021108.1, read on the forward strand.
AACTAATAACGTAGTTGAAGCAGCAGTTGCCTCAATGGAAAACAAGTTAGTCAAAAAGCTAGGGGAAACAAGGATTCATTTGGAGGGTGATTCCTTGATAATCATCCAAGCAATAATGAAAGGAGGAATTGATGCTTGGAATTTGCAGGGAGTGATTAGGAAAATCAATGAAGAATTAGCTTTTTTTGAGGACTTTCAGGTAAGTCATGTTAGGAGAACTAGGAATATGGAAGCAAATACCCTCTCAAAATGGGCTTTATCATTTGCAAAGGTGGATGAAATTAGAATTGAGAATTTTAGTAGAATTACTTTCAAGGAAGTTTCTTCGATGCAATGAATGCAGGTAGGAGTTAATGTTAGTAAGTAGAGGAATTTTTTTGAAATTCTTGAATAACTTGAAGCATTGATGTTGGTATTGTTGTCGACGCTGGATGTACGCTCGACATAAATGGAAAAGGTTGGCAATGTGATGTGTATTAAAGATACACATTGTGTTTCTTTTGATGCTTCTCGGTTTGTCGTGGTAAGGAAAGTTACAATTTTGCGGAGAGAGGCAGTTTGCAAGATAGTGTAACAAAGTAGAAATGAAGGCCAAATTCACACTGCAGTCGAGGAGGAAATTGGATCCCTTTGTCGGCAAAGCAACAATGAAGAGGCTAAGAGGATTGTTCCTCTTCAAGGATATGAAGGTGGTGCAATCAGTACAAGTAATTTTGGGCAAAGGCTTCGAAGATTTGAAGCACAAACATCAAAGTAATATGGATATATATTCACTGATCATGGCATGGGAACTAGACTTAGGAGAGTCGGTGGAGGAGGTGAGAAAAGTGATGAAAGCGTTGGTGCACGAGGATTTCTTAGTGAATATGGAAAGTATCCTGGAATGGGCTATTCCAGGTGAAGGATTTGACATGAGTGAAGGCATGGAAGATGAGGACTCTGAAGTAGCAAAGATAAATCACCCATTTATCAGGTGGCCAGAAGGAAGAACCAAAGCTCTGTGGAGAGAAGGAGCAAACCGGGGGTGGAAAGCTTTGAAAATCTATGTGGAATTAATGGAGGTCGAGGAGGTAATTGAGGGACTCAAAGTTGTCGCCAGAGCGGAGCTGCTGGAGAAGAAAGGTTTACGCCCGAGGAAGAAGATGAAGCAGTTAATGGAAATATGTCCATTGCACCTAGGTAGCACCTCTAGAACCTTTGTGTAACCACAAAGTTTAAATTTTTTTAGTATATTGTTTATATCCTAGTCTTTGAAGTGTATATTTGGGGTTAAGCCCTGTTTTTGGTTTGAAACTGTAATCAGTTTGGGGAATGGGAAGTAGATGGTATGGTAGTATCCAGACAGTTGTGGTAGAAGGGTTTTTGCTTCTTTGGGAATTGTGTTGGTTTAGCAGACGTTACTTGAAGTTAGCTGGAAGGATTTACATTTCAGAATTTTTTCTAAATTTTGCTATATCATTAATAAAATAAATAATCATTACCAATAAAAAAAAAATGAAAAAAATGTGTTTCCCTCAGTGCAAAGATATTTCATTATCTACAATTGTTGTATATATTTATATGGGTATATGTGTATATAGGGAATAAATACGTATATAATTATAAATATATATTTATCAATATAAAGTTCTTTATTGGTTCTCATTGTTATGCAGAACTTATATATGTTCACTCTGTACTTACGTGGTAATGGAAGAATGTATTTTATGTAGAAGATACACACACACTTAAGTATGAATGTAGAAATGTGATGACTATATTTAAACTCGGAATACATATATAATAATTCGAAAAATAAAATATATAAACTTGTTATCAAATTCATACCTATTGATTGTTGAGTGAATGGGGTATATGCTTAGTTATTTATTTATAAGCATCCTATTATGTGCTTAGAGCATTGATTTATTTGACTTGCATTATATTTGTTTGTTGTATATGTATTTGCATAATCTTGATTTTGAGACATTGTTCACAACTTTTAAAGACTTAGAATAGAGTAAGATCTAAGTATTACTTTACTAGATAAGAACAATGAAGATAAGTTAATGTTATAAAATGTAAACCACCTTTTGGTCAAGTGAATCCAAGAGAATTGTTTATGTATGACTATTATGAGACAAAGTTACTAAATATTTATTAGACAATCATAAAAGGGAAACATGAATGTTTTGTTAACCTACTTGTATGCTAGGACCATATTTTGTACACAACAATAAAAAGTAATATTTTCGTTCAAACCTTATTACATACTTTCCAAGCTGATTTTAGTTAGCAATAACACTTAAATCATCTCATCAAGTGTGCAATAGGATATTTATATTCAAAATATGGACATGTAAAGATTAGATTTATTAAATGATTACATATGCATGAACATGAAATTATAGTTATTGATAACCATATTGAGATATATGTGTGTAAACATACAGCATACATAGATCCATCATGAAAAGTGTATTTGATTATTAAAAAATTTGGAAAAATTAATGCAAAATCACTACTTGAATTGTTGGCTCACAATGTTTATATGTTTACAATTCAGTCAAATGTATCATACGTAGCTAGAGGAATCTAGAGTCATATGAAAAATTATTTGTGTTTAGATATAACACTAGTTTTCGAATGACATGATGACCTTGGTGATTCCCTTGATTTGCTACCCTCGTGAAGGGCAGGACCACTTCCTAATGGAAGGTGTGTGGGGGATTGTTGGTCTATGGTTGGAGGAAAAAAAATCAAGTGATGCTCTCCCACTTGCAAATGAATAATGTTGAAGACTTGGTTACTCAGATATGTTATCTGACATTCATATGATATTTGTATTATGGATGATTTGTAGATTTTGTACATTATGGTCCTTATGAAACTTGTAAAATGTATTATGTGCAATGATGTATTTAGCAATGCTTGGATGATATGCAGTTTATAATGAACAAAGGTAATTTTATTCGATGTAATGATTTAAATCATATGATAAAAAAAAATATTATTTTCTTAAGAGTAATCATGATGTTATAGTTATATTAATTTTTATTCAAAAAAATTAGGTGTTTTCTTGAGAAATTTGATGTTCTAAAGAGATGAAAAATCTATGTTCATCACATGTAGTTTAAGGTCTTTGAGTCCAATACCCCCCAATTTCTTGGGTAGACAACACCAAGACTAGCTGGCAAGATGCCTCTTTTTACTACCTTTCTCATTGGACCACAAAACTTTTCTAAGCATGTTATGAATATTTTCAATTTGATAACTACAAAATAGCTAATCAAGAAAATAGTCAATGCTATAGGAAGCCAAAACTTTTTGACAAACTTGCACCCTATATACCAAGGAAAGAAAATGAGTGTATCATTTAATATTCTTGTTTTCAATTTTCTTAAACATTGAATTCCACATTTCTTTCAAAGAAGGATCCACAAAGAATAGAATTCCAATATATCTAATAATCATCTTTGGTCCTCCCCACTACCAATTCTTAATAATGAGCCACATAGGAGGGGAATCATCCCAACTTTAAATTATAGACTTACTATTATATTTTTGCATTAAAAACTTTATGAAATAAGGTAATTATTTCTAAAACTATCAATTTATCTTCACTCATTTCAATAAAAAATTAGTTTCATCTACAAATTAAGCATTGAGAAACTCATTACTATCACATAAATAAATACCTTTGACACGTGGTTTAAAATATTAGTCTTCAAAATAAAATTCAAGACATCAAGAATAATAACAAACAAAGCAAGGACCAAGAGATAATCTTTCCTTATGGATCTTTGTAAAGAAAAAAATAAGTCAAAGACCCAATAATATCAATTTGAGTAAAGGAATCTTCGAAAATAATCTCAACACAATTATAGAATATATCAAGAAAACCATGATTTTCCATAACAACAATCACAAAAGCCCACTCAACCATGTGAAATATTCTTTTTCAAAGTCCAAGAGCAACATATTTACATTTTACCAAGAATTTTTTTCCCAATTTAGACCTTCCTGACTAGTTATCAAATTTTTCAAAACATATCTACTTTTAATGAACCCAGTCTACTTAATGAATATGAATTTAGTTAGAATATCAATTAAACTTAGAGACGAGATATTAACAATAATTTTAGAGACACTAAGTAGGGTGATAGGTCTTCAATTCTCGATAAGAGACTTATTGCCTTCTTTAGGAAATAATTAGATCACACCCCTATTTATATTATAACTAGTGGATTTACCATTATGAAAGGAATTAATAGTTCTAATGATTTTATCCTTAGAGAGATCCTTATTTACTTAGCATATTTGTCTCTAACCTCTTTTGGAATAATTTTCTTACAAAAATCTCTAGCATCAACACTTTGTGCATTATCTTTGGTAGAAAAAAGGTTTTGGTAAAAAAATTGAAAAAGCATCTTGGTTTCCAAAAGATCATCAATCTTAAAATCTCTTATATCAATAGGGGCATCCTTTCTTTGATTCACTTACTTTATAACATTCAATACATATTTAGTCCCTTAATCACCTTCTTTTAACCAAATTAATGTGTCCCTAATTTTTTCTCCTTGATTCTTATAGTTTTGTAAACATCTCAATTTATTCTTGGTATTCTAAAGATCATAATGAATATCCTTATCATCAATTTTATTTTTTCTTCTCTTCAAGATTATTTTCAAACTTCCTAATTAAAGACTTCTTATTTACAAATTTCGTCAATAGTTTGTTCCTAATAGACAACATACTATATCATCTTTTTGATATTGAAGCTTTCCCTTAAAAAAAATTAATTAATTTTTCTAACTTTGAGGATAACATCAAGATAATATATATCATTAAGTATAGAAATATTAAGCTCAAACAATTGAGTCTTGATACAAGAGTCCCAAATATTGTTCCAAATCTTAACAAATGCATTAAGTGTAGAATGAAAAACATGGTAAAGGGGATCACTTAAACAAGGTTACTCTCATTGTTATACTCAAATGAGAAAACATCCTTATTTGCATTAAATCTATCGAGCCTAGAGTGAACCCTTTTCCCTATACTTGGTTATTACACTTAGACCAAATCTACATGTTATTAGTTTTTATTCTTCTCAAGAGGATCCATAATTTTGTGGAATTTATTCATTCTAGACCAAAATTATGAACCATTTCCTTTCCATAAGACATCATTATCCCCCACTTTTTCTTCTTTGTATGTTCAGCCATATTAAAATCCTCACTCCATGACCCAATAAATCTTGGGAATGGATTGAGAAATCCAATTCCACATGGAACACTTATTTGTATAACCATTATGAGCACAAATGGAGTATAAACAAAAAAAAAAAAAAATTCAATAATAACCTAAATCATCTTATTGCACAGAAAAGAACCACTATCAACAACAAAATAAATTTGCTTTAACTTAGTTAAAATGGAAGCCCCACCTTTTTCGATTTATATGCTAAGGAGAGAAGTGTAGGAGTAAATGGTCTCCCAATACCCCTAGGAACAATTACTAGACCAAAATATCTTCCACAAGAGAGAAAATGGCAAGAAATGCTTGTTGTATTACCGAATACAAGATTGATACAAATATACATAAGAGGCTTTGCTTATAAAGGCAAGGTGAGGGATAGGATTAGACAATATTGTGGCATGTGTCTTAATCCTATGTTATGAGACAACTATTAAATGACCTAGGTAACCAATATTAAATAAAAGTAAAAAAGATAAGATAGGATAAGATCTTATCTTGACAACTAATACTTTTAGACACCTAGAACGTAAGTAAACTTAACATGTGAATAAGTCCCCTTTGCTAGGATTAGCTAGGTACACAATATTTATTCACACCAACAAGAAGAACTTAGAGTTCCTCCATACAAAATTCAAAGCGGATTCTATCTTAAATCCCACAACATTGGTTTCTTGTGTAAGAGTTAGTATAGAATACTCTACATCGTGCAAGATTTGGCTAAATATTATAGCCAATCATGATCTAGGAACTTCATGAAAGAATAAAATATATCAGCTATGAGAGAATAATGTTATTCTATCAAAGGATACAAATGATAAATTGTGATTGTATGATTATTACATGAGATAACCTAGTTATATAGCTAAGGTGAGAAATAGGATTAGACAATATCATGACAAGTGTCTTAATCCTATGTCATGAGACAACTACTATTAAATGACTTAAGACACAATCATTAAATGTCAAAACATAAGATGAGATCTTATGAAAACTAAAAAGCTTCTAGAAATATTCCCTAGGACCCAAGTAAGATTAACATGTAAATAGAACCCACTGGTGAACTAGATAGATAAAACACCTATTTACACCAACAACTTGTAGACCTTTTTTTCAAGATTGATATTCAATTACCAAAATAAAAGTGTATGGTCTACAATATGATGTGACTAGGATAGTCACATTTTTTACATCCACCCAACCAAGCTATAGATCAATAGGCACATAGCATATCAAAAAATAAACTATATCAGCCTTATATCATCATCATTACATTACATTACATTACAACAATCGTCTTCACTACTAGGGACATTTTTACTCAGTTTAAATGAATCAAACCTAGGAAAAGCTCCTATTGGTGGTGAGATGTGCTTGTATCTAGTAGTGTCAAAATTCTAGTGGGTAATTTCCAAATCGATCTTACTATTGCATCTCTTTAGCTCTCAAATTGATGAATTTTGGGATACCTGATTTGGAAATAAATGTGCTCCTTTTGAAACTTAGGGTCAATCTATCTCAAATCTTGAGGCCAATAATCAACCTCTTGGATATCTTCTTTGAATAGTGGGGTTACTCCATCCTCCAAGATTTGTAAGAACCTTCCTGAAGGTATTTTTAATGTTAAGTCACCTATTAAAAAATAAAAAGATATGTGAGTCTACAATTAGACTTAGTAATAACCCTCTCTTTGCCCTAGTATAGATTTTCATTCCTTATTTTTCATAAAAACCACAAAACTTCAATAGATAAAACATACCAAAACAATTTGGACTTAACATCAAGACCTTTCACATGACCAAATAGAATTTCAAACCAAGAGACATCCTCTCTAAAATCCCAAGCTAGAACATTCCTGCAAACCTTGACCAAATAATAGAAGCATACTAACATTTTAAAAAACGTGTTCTATATCTTTTGCATATATACACACCAAATAAAGCAATGAACTAAGGCCAATAGCTAAATTTTTCATCAACAACAACCATCTAAAACAACATTTTATAGGCTCAAATCTACTAGACCAATAGACTTTGATAGTATCAGACCACTCTTTTTCCCAAAATTCAATTTCCAAGACTAATTGACATGGTCAAGCTTCTCTTGGGAGTGGGTAAGCATTTTGTACAAATTAAAATAATTGACATTTAGGAGGGGAGTACCATCAATCTAGACAAAGCATCCAAAATCATCTTCTTTGTTCCTATTTTCAACCAGAAATTGAAGGGACCTCAATGTCTTTTAAAAATTAAAAAAAAATCATATTAGCATCAGAAATATCAAATTCATTTTTTAAATGATCCCAAGTCTTCAATTTATCATTACACAAAATATCATTAAAAAATCATATTCCCTTACCATTCCATTGTTGGATGTTGTGGTTGTGTTTCTGATATGTGGTTTTCATTGATGTCAACACTATTAGCATTGATGATTTTGAAGGTTGTATATGTCGAGGATATTGAGAAAATTACAATAAATATGTTGCAGGCAGTCTGTGAAGCTGTGATGATTAGAGTAGCGGAAAGTTTTGTACGTTAGTATTCAGAAGTCACACATTAAAGGGTTTGTTTCTAAGCCTATCTAGTATGTTCTCCAAAATTTTAAGTGGTGTGCATCAAGATTGGAGCGAGTTATGATTTTTTGAGTTCCTACAGTTATTTTGTTACTGTAGCAGGTGGTTCTGGAAGAAGAGAATGCAATTCTAATAAATTAAGTTGTTGTGCATGATCCTATGATGTTCAATGATGGTTCTAGATTGTACTCTATCATTGTTGTATGTTTTTGTTGATCGGTGTGCTCGTGATCAAAGGATTTTCCTTTGTGTGTTCAAGTTTTCATGCTCTTGGCTGACATGGTGGTTGTAGCGTGTTGTGGATCCTTGTGGATTAATCTTTTAATGTTTGGAATGTTCAATGATGTTGATTTAGGTCTTCATTATGTTGTGACCGACTTAGTTTGGTACGCATTGAGATTTGTTCATGAATTGGGCCAACAGTTTTTAATTTATTTATTCTTTATTTGTGACCGACAGAGTTGTTGATAAAATTTCATGTAGTGGATATATAAGAGCGATTGTTTCCTCATTTTGAAATATGCTCAATGAATTTATATTCAAAGTGTGAATGTGAAATGTGTGAATAAAGATCAGATCATTCGATTTCATAACAGAGTGTGAAGGAGTTTGAGCGAAGTGTGAAGAAGTGTTTTTGTGCCTAACTGTAACTATCATCAGGCTTTTGTAGAAGCTAATTTCTCAGTTCAACCTCATCAAATGGATTTAATCTGATTGTTTTATGTAAGGCAGTGAGCCTTCCCTTCTGAGCAATGAGCTCTAGGCAGTGTGCCTAAATGTTTGTGCATTCCTTATTCATTTATTTTATACTTTTAATAGGATATAAATTGTGGATTAACCTCCACCGTGGTTTTTCCCCTAACAGGTTTTCCATGAAAAAATCTTGGTGTTGAGTGTTTCTGATGTGTTGTTGATTCATTCTTTCATTGTTAATTATCAAATTTGAGATTAAAGGTTGATAAAGGTTAAGTAAGTTTTAAATTTTGTAACAACTAATTCACCCCCCCTCTCAATTGTCTATCCTTGTTTTGCCAACACCCATTTCTTAGCTAAGTAGCCTTGCATTAAGGCTTATTGTTATACAACTTCCACCATATAGATATGAAACCCCATAAGCTATTTTTGTTATTACATATCACCTCACCACGTGAAATCAAGTGCCTACAAGACTCCCAGGCCTTCTAAATACTAGCAAAGACTACAAATCCAAGGGATTTAGAGTTAAAATTTCCAAATAGAATGTCATGCAAATGTAGGTTTTTTTTAACACCCAAAATACTGAGAGGGGGGGTGAATCAGTATTCTTTTAAACCACCTAAACATTTAAACATTCATTCCACATAGCATATTCAATTTGTAGTAGGAAAGGAAAGCATGAAAGCAACCATCAAAGCACATAACACATGAACACCAAATTTTTACGTGGAAAGCCCAAAATGGAAAAAACCACAATGAGGATTAGCTCACAATATATTATAACTGTTTATAAGATATTATAGAAGTGATCACTACAAGCGCTCACTATCCAAGTGGACTCACTACCCACTAAAAGAAGAAAATATAGAAGAGAGAGGTGGCTCACAACCATTATTTGAACTATTACAAATGCATCTACAATATGTTGGGATACAATTCCATTGAAGCTCAATATATTGACTTCACACACTTCATATTGATCTACACTAACACTCTTCTTTGCTTTGCATTCACCTTATGCTCCCATAATTCACATCAATTGTACATCACATTGCATCTCTATCTCTAAAACACTATAAAAAATCTTACATATGTATTCGCTTCATCCACAAACACCTACACCATCAATTAGGTTGGTCTAATTAGATGTATTATACAAAATGTAACTTGTCTGCTAATTATACACTCATACATGCTTCACACCAAGATCCAAAACTTATAACAAATAAAAACAGGTTGGAATAGACCTATAATAGCTCCCATATAACTGATCAGTACATATTCAAACTCCACAATACTCAAAACATATTAGGTTAGCACCAATAATGACCTAACATAGGAGTTCACCAACTATACAATGATGAACAGATATGCTGACCACAAAACTTCATGCCACTTGGAATATAGATGCTATTGACACCTGTCAACATCTCCACAAATCCACAAAGCCAAATACCAATATGTGGAGAGATGCGGATTCACCAAAACATGCATACTAAACTAGAAATTATTATCACTGCAAGACCCAATATACTATCATTCATAACTTCAATATCAAATACTGAAAAAATATGAAATTATGGATTTAGACTCTTCTATAATCCAAAAAAATTACATGAAAACTACATAGCAAGATTCTACATAGCAGACCGGTGCAGACCAAAATTTTGGATGTCCTATACACAAGAAACTTTGTTTTGACACTTAACCAATTTTCTCTTCATCTTTCTTCACCGGATCAAACCTTCTTACAAATTTCCACTTGATAATCATTCTCAAGCATGCTTAAGTTGCATTATGATATTCATACTAGAATACATTTTTAACATCAATGACAACACTAAACTACATACTGTACAACTTATACTTTTACTCCATGCTCATGTTGTTGATAAGCATATCAATGACAACCTTTGTATTCTTCCAACAATATCCCCCTTTGTCATTGATGGCAACATGCCTTAACTATCTCCCAAAACTACTCTCCCCCTTTGACATCAAGGGAAAAGGGTGCATACTTACATATCTTCTTCGCCTTTACTGATATATGCATATATACAAACTCAAAAGTTTACTAACCCCCTAAGGGTGATATCCAACAAAAAAAATTAGTGGAAAATTGCCTTATACCATCTACAAATGTACATATAAATATGAAAAATAAATTGAATTGCATAAAAATAAAAATACAGTCACCTGGAGGAAGAATTTGACTATTACATTTTCTCTAGGTGAGCTTGCCACTCTTGCTTACCTTCTTCCCAACTCTTCTTGGCTAGGCCAAGCATTCTACTCTAGGTCTCCAACTCCATCAAGAGTTCTTCACTATCATCTGGAGTGTTGGGTACTAGATTTAGCTTTGTAGCTCTGTCAACACTCAACATGATAGTGGAAATAGGTATGAACTTAGTGTTCACCAAATCGTTGAGATGACCGAACTGCATTATAATATTCTCCTTTTGAACTTGCAGTTGAAAGAACTACTCATGCAGATTCTCAATTGTGGACCTTGTGCTTCCATCCAAGTCTTGTGCCAGATCATAAGCACCATAAGCTTTGTCAATTTGGGACTCAATAGAGTCTATCTCATCTTTTATGCTCTTTGTAGATCTTTTCCATTTCATGCAGAATTGAAATAAAACTTTGGCTTCTACAACACATTCCTACACAACTTTAAGATTATCTTGAAATTTGTTGTGTGCAACAACACACTTATCCGTTATATCCAACAAATTTTCTCATTTATATTCTTGCCCATTTCCTTATCTAACTTCTCCTTTAATCCACTAGAATACTCCTTAAACAAATCAAGCAGAAACTTTAGATTTTCCATACCAAATAAGGATTTGTCAATGTTAGCATTGAGTATGCTTTCTTGTAACATCTTCATTTCCTTATCGATCAGTTCTGCACTTTTTTGATGTGTCTTTATAATTTATTTTTGTGTAGAAGCATGGAACGTATCACCCAATTGAAGCTTATGCAAAGGAGAGATTTTGTCCATGTCTGCATGCCCCTATTGCATTGGAAGTTGTAGTAACTGGGCGAACACTACTGGTTGAAACTTCAACTACATATTCAACAAATTTATCAAAGGATCTCTGAAGGGATTGAAGGACTCTCCAACTAACTTTGTACTATCTCCTTCCTTCAAAGTCTTTTCTTTGTCGCCGGTGTTAACCGATGTCTCCTCATTCTTCTTTTCCTTTGTATCAGATGCAACCTTAGTCTTCTGCTCATCATCCTTTTTTTTATCCACGAGCTCATTTTCATCCTTTTTCTCTTCCTTTGCATATTGATCTTTGTTATCTGGAGGCATGTCTGTCTCTAGGTTGTTTTAAGTATCATTTGCACTTGCCTCAGATATAGAAGGAGGTGTGTTATTCCTTGTGAGTACATCCTCCTTCTGAGCTTTTGTAGCCTTTCCCTTTGTAGTGATTTTATCTCCTACTATTGGAGCATTATCAGTTGCATCTTCAACTACAATATTCTCCTCACCAACAAAATTATCTTCTATAATTTCTCCCACTTTCAAAAGAACATTATCCTGCACATTTCCTTCTTCACTTCTATGCTCATGTTGAGCATCCTCTTGTTGTGCTTGTTCTGTAGTATTTACATCCGGGGTAGCCATATCATCAAGCAATTTTTTTGTACTATCTAGAGTAAGTCCTAATATTTTTTCCAAATCGACAATCTTCTCTACAAACTAATTTTGGAGCCTCTCGAGATAATTTTGATATTTCTCATAAGGGTGGTAACCCTTTTCTTAGTTCAGAATTCCCTATTATAAACTTGAGCCAATGTGGCTTTATTTCATTTGAAAGAGGAGCGCTAATTTTTTTCAAAGAAAATGCTCTCAACTTTGCCTCTTCATCTATTGCCTCTTGTCTTCTGGCATATAATATGTTCCTTAGTTCTTTAGGAAATTGATTCTCAATATTCTTCATGTTAACTTCAAAAGTGAATATATTTTACAATGGATTCCTCAATGGTAGCCTTATCTACCTCATTCACAATAGTATACAAGGTAGCATTTTCTCCTAACATCTCATGCTCAACAATTCCATTGAACAAAGCATCAAGTTTCATAGGGCTATGTGCCCTTACCGGATTCTTCTTCTTTTTATTTTTATTATCTTCTTATGTCTTCTTCTTGTTGTACTATGGTTTCTTTCCTCTCATGTGGATTACAAAGGCTTTTTTTTCCTTTTCCACTTCATCCACAATGTCTACTTTTTTCCTCTTTACACTTGCTTCACCTTGTGAAGCTTCTACTTTCCTTTTTCAAACCAATTGTGGTCCTTCATATTCTTCTTCTTATAGGGCATGTTGTTTGTTGTGCTATTGGAGCAACCTTTTATTTTTCAGTCTCTTTCTACTGTTTCACCGAAGGGGTCTTCTCCTTCACCAGAGCACTTGTGGATTCTTTTCTCTTCTCCCCTATATTAGACTTAGTCCAGGAGGACTTTAGGGAAATGAGAGGAGTGGTAGTTGTTCTACCAAATCTTCCTACATTAGATGAACCTCCCAGAGAGCCAGACAAGGATTTTTCCTTGTCCACTTGTTCTTTAGTGAGGCCCATTTCCTCCACAAATGTCGCAATCATATTTTCAATGGTCTTCTTTACCTATTTTTTCTTTTGATCCATGTGCACATCCATGGATTTCTCCTCATATGTTCAATATCTCTCCTCAGAGGTGTCTCTTGGTTTGCTCAGCATAAATTCCACTGAGCCTATATGATGCAGCTATCTTTTGTAACTAGAAAAAGAATGCCATTTTTGTACTTTTACACCATCTTTTGAGGAATCCTTTCTCTAGCTTGCATGTTTTTTTGAAAGGTCTTTAAAAATCCCCATAATTTTGCTTCATGATCTTCCACACTACCCAACCTCTTTATGTGGTCTCTGATTTGATGAGATATCGGTTTGTCCTTTAGCCACACTATATTCTTTGTACTAGGGATCTCATTCAAAAAGTAAAATAGTAGATAAACAATCAAAGTGCCAAACTTGAAAGCATACTTAGATTCCTTTGTCTTCTACAAATTTTCTAGAAGTTGTGGTCTCGATAGTTCACATAATTCATACTTAGCTCCCTTCTCAACCATCTCATATGTAGTGTTTATGGTCATTGTAGATACTAAATTTTCTCTATTGGTGAAGTATATCTTGTATTCGATCATCATTGAAGCATACTTCACTATTGGGTTCCTAATGTTCTTGATTTTCAATGCCCTCTTATCATATGTCACTTTAGTTAGCTCCATTACTACTTCATTTTTCATAAACTTCAATGTCAAAACTGGTCTGGTTGAACATAAACTTGTAACAACCCTAATCGCCTCCTTGTTGAGCAAGTGGGGTATGTCTAATCAGACAAATTTTTCATTTATTTTTCTCTAAGTATATCTAACCCATGCATCATCATGACAAAATTTAGGAAATGTATGCCATACATCAAGCTTCTTCTCTACCAGGCTCTCAAATTCAAGCTTCAACTTGAAGTCCTCTGTGGTGAGTTCAATAACCCACACATCACTCATTTTTTCCATGATCATATTCTTCCAACATGGAATGAATATAAACCCTTACATCCTCTGTGTGCATAACCCCATATGGGATGTACAAAAATGCACCATCTGGATCATCCACCAGAGATTTGTCAAGATTTCTTTTGAACTTAGGGCACAAATACTCTATAACTTCTATCACTTGTGGTGTATACATATTTGTAAAAAATAGAAAGTGCTTTCAAAAATTAGGGTAAATGGAAACTATAATTACCTTTTAACTCGCTTTTTGTCTAGGGTTTTTCTTGCACTAAATCTCAATCACTTCAATCACTCCACTTCGCTCTTCGTCTACTCTTCTCTCCCCAAATGCTCATTTACAAATGATTTTTGATCAAGTGAGATCACTTATAACCTTTTTTAAATTGACCTAACTTCACATTGAATGCTTCAATTGATAAAGTTGTTAAACCCTAAATGTATGCATAGTCAACTTCAAGTGATGTGAAAATTTCTACAACTCACTATTTTTAACCGGTTCTTTCTCCAATAGGTTAAGCATGTCAACCTAAGCCCTACATCCATGTGTTGAAGCATCAACACCATTTCTCTAGCATGGGATAAAGACTCTTCTATTAATGATCTCCCTAAGCCAAATATTTCTTCTTAGTTTCTGGAGGAAACATCTGCACCAGATGTAGGTACAGACTCAAGCTTAGTCTCACCATCTTCCTTCTTTTTCCAAATCTTGTCCATATCTTTCTTCATCTCTATTAGATCAACCATTTTCACCAGAACATTCTTCTTTACTGGATTGTTCTTCTTCACATTCTTGCTTCTGCAAAACTTAGAGATATGTCCAGGTCTAATGCAATTGTAACATATGACATTATTTTGAATATGCTTGCTTCCATTTATTCTAGATCTATATTGATTAGCTTTATGCCCAAATCCATTGCATGCATAACAGTATCCATTAAAAGATTGAACCCTTGTACCATTGTTATAACCATTCATCATTTGAATTCTACATTCATTAGCCTTATGACCAAACCTTGTACATGTAAAGCATTGATTGGGAAAATATTGAACATTATGATTCATTCTGTGTCTACATTCTATAGCCTTATATCCAAATTTATTACAAGAATTAAAAAAACCATTAAAATATGGGTACCTTTGTGCATTTGGTTGTCTGATAGGTGATCCTTTGAAGTCTCTCCTTTGATTCTGGTCTTGCTTGCCATTTCTCTTCTTGTCTTCAATATATTTTTTTCATCCTAATTTGGACTTTGATCTGTCTTTGAGATTTCACCTTTCGCAAACCCTAATCCTTCTTTGTCTTTAGATCCTTTCTGATTTACAATCATTTCATCAAACTTTGTAGAACTCATCTTGAATTTTTATTCATGACTCTTTGCTTTCTCAAGATCTGATCTCAAGGTCACAACTTCTTCTTCAAGTTTTGAACATTCCTCATATTTTATTTTCATATTTGCATTCAGACACTCCTCAACTATTTTTCCTTCTTCAACTTGCACTTTCAAATTGGTAATTTCTCGTTTGCTTGCTTCAATTGCTCACTGACCTTCATATGTATTTCTTTGAATCTCTTGATTTTCTCTCTCATCTTTTTGTTGAATTCATCTTCTTTTTTAACATTCTCCTTCAGATCTTTGTTCTCACTTTCAATCATTTCCAGATCTTCAAGAGCTATTATGAGTTATCCATTCATGTCAACCATACACTCTTCTTTTGTAAACCCAACAGCAAGTATCTCTTGTGAATGAGTAGGAAATATTCTAACAACCATGTGTTCAACCTCCAAGATCTTCTTCAAGTGGTTAAGCTCCTTCCAAGGAACCAATCTTTAATACCCATTGTTGAACACCCAAAATACTGAGAGGGGGGTGAATCAATATTCTTTTAAACTGCTTAAACATTTAAACATTCATTCCACATAGCATATTCAATTTGTAGCAAGAAAGAAAAGTATGAAACCAACCACTATTGAAGCACATAACACATGAACACCATATTTTTACATGGAAAACCCAAAATGGGAAAACCACAATAAGGATTATCTCACAATATATTATAACCAATTATAAGATATTACAGAAGTGCTCACTACAAGTGGAATCATTGTACTAGTGGACTCACTACCCACTAAAAGAATAGAATATAGAAGAGAGAGGTGGCTCACAACCAGGATTTGAATTGTTACAAATGCATCTACAACATGTTGGGATATAGTTCCATTGAATCTCAATATACCTTCACACACTTTATACTAATCTACACTAGCACTCTGCTATGCTCTGCATTCGCCTTATACTCACACAATTTGCATCAAATTTATATCACATTGCATCTTTGTCTCCAAAACACCAAAAAATATCTTACATATATATTTGTGTCATCCACAAACACCTACAACATTAATTAGGTTTGTTGGCAACACAATGGCAGACAACTAAGAGGGGGGTGAATCAGTTGTCATAGAAATTACACTTAATAAACTTATTCTCAGATTTGATAATTAAACATGAAAGAATTAAACCATCAAAACATCAGAAACACACATAACACCAAGATTTTTGTGTGGAAACCCTGTTAGGGGGAAAACCACAGTGGAGGTTAATCCACAAGTTTATCCTCTGTTAAAATTATAGAGAATGGGGAATGCACTTACATTCAGGCACACTTCCTAGAGCTCACTGCTCAAGTACAAAAAGGCTTAATGCCCAAAGGAAGACACACTATCTTACAGTTAAATTCAGATTAAATCCATGTAAATATTTTGAACTAAGAAAATAGCATCTACTAAATGCCTGATTATAGTTCCGATTAAGCACATAAACTATGCTCACTCTTCTTCACACTTAATTTCTGCCTTCGAATGATCTGAACTTTATTCACACATAGCACTCACACTTCACACACTTCACCTCATAAATGTCTCAAATAAGATAAAAAAATCTCTCATATATATCTACAACCAAGAATAACATCATCTACATATTGACTTTAATAAAATATAAAGAATACAAATTGTCGGCCCAAAACATAAATAATTATCAATGCGAATCAACCAAAGTCATCCACAACATAGTAGGGACCCAAAATAAAATTCTTAAACATGAAACACTTTCAAATATTATTCCTTGAAGATCCAAAACATGCTACAATCACCCTATCGGCCATGAACATGAAAAATATGAATACGCAAGAGAAAATCTTCAATCACGAGCACACCAATCAATGCGAACCAACAACATAGATAGAGAATGATCTAGAAACATCCACAAGCATCATGAATCACCATAGAAGCATTCACATCAACTCAGATTACTAGAATCATATTATCTTCTTCCAGAAACACCAGCTACAATAACAGAATAACTATTAGAACACATATACTCATAACTCGATCAAATCTTTATGCGATCCTCTGAAAGTTTCGGTGGGTAAACTAGATACACCTAACAACAAACCCTTTAGTCCGCAACTTTTGATCATTAATATACTAAAATTTCCATCATACTAATCTTCACTGC
The DNA here is from genome assembly GCA_007115665.2 of Sequoiadendron giganteum. NCBI lineage: Eukaryota > Viridiplantae > Streptophyta > Pinopsida > Cupressales > Cupressaceae > Sequoiadendron > Sequoiadendron giganteum. Next base: position 340,308,338 of record CM021108.1, read on the forward strand.
TTCATAGACAACCTACAACATATTTTATTACAATTTTCTCAATATCCTCGACATATACATTCTTAAAGAAAATTAATACTAATAGTGTTGACATCAATGACAACCACATATCATCAATATCCAAAAATTCCCAACAATCTCCTCATTTGGCATTGATGGCAACACATGAAGTGAAAAACACCATCAACACAACTTTCTCTTAGCACTTTCTCCCCCTTAGATTTTGACTCTACTCCCCAAATAATTCACAATTTTTCACATGAATCTTCTCCCCCTTTGACATCAATGACAAAGGTACACACAAGATCTTAAACACATATATGAACATCTAACCACTCCCCCTGAGTATCAGCCACCACAACATCAATCTAAATCACAAGATATAACTATGAAATGCACGGACTGATGCAATGACTTACATCTTAGTTATGATTAGGAGGGTTAATCACCCCTAGCTTCCCTTTGAGACACTCAGAATTATCCTTAGGCAAAGGCTTAGTAAATATGTCTGGAATATGTTCCTTAGTAGGCACATACTCCAGTCTGACTTCCTTTTCACTCACCTTGTCTCTCAAAAAGTGAAACTTGATAGATATATGCTTGGTTTTTTAATGCAGCACCAGATTCTTAGAAATGTTTATAGCACTTGAATTATCACAAAATATGGCAATAGGTTCATCATACACAAATCTAATATCTTTCAACATTTGTTTCATCCACAATACTTGAGTACAATTGTTAGCAGTGACAATGTATTTTGCCTCTACAGTGGATAAAGAAATGGCATTCTTCTTTTTACTTAACCATGAAATTAGTTTCTTTCCCAAGAAAAATGCACCACCACTAGTACTATTTTTTTCATTCACATCTCTTGCCCAATCAATATCAGTAAAAGCACTCAAAGTAAGGTCACCATCTTTAGGATACCATAGGCCAAAATCAACTGTCCCCTTCAAGTACCTAAAAATCCTCTTTACAACAGTCACATGAGATTCCTTAGGATCAACTTGAAATCTAGCAACAATGTATACGACATTCATGATATCAGGTCTAGTTTGAGTCAAATAAAGCAATCCACCAATCATGGATCTGTATCTAGTCTGATTTTCCTTAGGAGAATCATCATCTATTATCAACTTACATCCGGTCACCATAGGTGTACCAACTGGCTTTGAATCTTCCATACCAAATTTCTTTAGCAATTCTTTCACATACTTGGATTGAGATATAAAAATCCCTTTATCTAACTGAGTAATTTGCAATCCCAGAAAGAATTTCATTTCTCCAATCATAGAAATTTCAAACTCACTCTGCATCTCATCAGCAAACTTCATGCACAAACTATCATCTCCTCCAAAAATGATATCATCAAAAAAGATTTCAACAATCAAATTGTTATCATGATCAATCTTGAAATACAAGTTACTATCAGCAATACCTTTACTAAATCCAAGCTTCAGTAAATACTTGTCCAATCTAGCATACCATGCTCCTGGGGCTTGCTTAAGTCCATACAATGCTTTCTTCAGTCAAAAAACCATGTCTCCCTGATCAATATATACTTCTTCATTCAATTCACCATTTACAAATGTTGACTTGACATCCATCTAATAAACCTTGAAGTTTTTGTAAGCAACATAGGCAAGAAATAGTCTCACAGCTTCAATCCTAGCAACAGGGGTAAAATTTTCTTCAAATTCATTTCCTTCCATCTGAGAATATCCTTTACATACTAGTCTTGCTTTGTTTCTGATAACTTCACCTTTCTCATTCAGTTTATTCTGAAAGACCCATTTAGTTCCAATTACATTTTTTTCCTTAGGTCTAGTAACAAGAGTCCATGTTTCATTCTTCTTAATTTGTAGTAGCTCTTCTTTCATTGCTTGCATCCAATGTTCATCTTTTCATGCTTCATTTACATTACTTGGCTTAGTCTTTGATATCAAATAGTATTCTTTTGCAATTCTTCTCCTAGTTTGAACACCTTTGTTCTTATCACCTATAATCCGATCTTCTGAATGATTTAGTCTTAAAGAACTTGGAGTCTTAGAATGTTCTTGAACTTCAAGCTCTTGTGATCTCTCTTCTGGACTTTTACTACTTCCTACCTCTTGGCTTTCTTGATTCACCGGATTGATCTGCACTTGATTCTGAGTTTGATCGGTATTGACATTTTGATCATCTGAATCATATCCACAGGTTCTAGATGGTCTAACTGTGTCTTCATCAACCTTTACATTAACACTTTCAACTACTTTCCTCAATCTCTTATTGAAGCACCAGTAGGCTTTACTTTTAGTAGAATAACCAAGAAATATTCCTTCATCACTTCTAGCATCAAACTTTCCTATATCTTCATCTCTTTTGATATAACATTTGCTTCCAAATATTTTGAAGTATCTAACAATAGGATTATGACCAAAACATAGCTCATAAGGGGTCTTACCAATATCACCTTTGGAATATACCTGGTTGAGAGTGTAAACAGTAGTACTCACAGCTTCTCTCCAGTAGATATGAGGAACATTTCCTTCCAGCATCTAGAACTTTTATGTTCTTCCTTTCCACAACTCCGTTTTGTTGAGGGGTCCATGGGGCAGATAATTGTCTCTTTATCCCATGTTCTTCACAAAAATAATTAAACTCACCGGAAGTGAATTCACCAACTCTATCTGATCTTAGACACTTAATCTTTAGACCTATCTCTATCTCAACCATAGTCTTGAAAATTTTGAATTTCTCTAGAGCTTCAGATTTTTCTCTTAAGAAGGTAACCCACATCAATCTAGAAAAATAATCAATAAGTAACATGAAATACATGTCTCCTTGTAAACTTTTTATTCTAGTAGGACCACACAAATCAGTGTGCACAAGCTCCAATACTCCATTTGAACAATGTTGTTTTCTCTGAAATGAAACTCTAGTTTGCTTCCCCAACTGACATTCCTTGCATATGGTATTAGTAGGATTTACCAACTTAGGAAGATCTCTCACAAACTGGGTAGAACTTATCTTGATAATATTGTCAAAGTTTGCATGAAATAATCTTCTATGCCACAAACAACTTTCATCAACTTGAGCAATCAAATAACTTTTACTAGCAGTACTCAGGTAAAAAATATTACCTTTTGTTTCTGTACCTGATACAATCACATTTACAGAATTCCCCAATATTTTATACTTTTCATCCTTTAATTGAATATTGTATCCCTTGTCAACCATCTATCCAACAATTAAGAGATTATGCTTCAAACCTTTAACATATAGGACATCATCAATATTATGCTTACCATCAAAAGAAATGGATCCTATGCCACTGATTACACTAGCTTTGTCATCAGAAAATATTGTAACACCACCATCATACTTTTCCAAGCTCAAAATTTTTCTTTTATCACCTGTCATGTGATGAGAGCATCCACTTTCGATCACCCATTCATCTTTTTCTTCAATTTTGGCTACTAGAGCTTTCTCAAAATTCATGCAACTAGTAGAATCAACAGGTACATGATTACTTTCCTTGATAGAAATAAACACAAACTCATCTTCACTTACATTCCCTTTATTAGATTCATCATTTGTCACACCTTCATCAGCAACATAATAACATTTTCTTTGGAATCTAGGCTTGTTAGATCTTGGCTTAGGAATTCTTTCTAGACACCTTGAGGCAAAATGACCTATCTTATTGCAAGACAAATATTTATTTAAGAGGCAATTTCCCTTTATACTTACCTTCTCCTCTGGCTACTCTTTTGAAAAGAAGTGCTTCAAGCTCATCTAGCTTTCTCTCTTCTTCTTCAATCTCTCTCATTTCTTCCTCATATTTCAACAGCTTTCTAGAAGAAATTTCTCTCGGATCATATCTCTTCTTATCTTTCCTAGATGTAGTAGCTTTGAATGTGGATTATGTTTTAGGAAGAGCATCACCAAACTCACTTAACTCAAAAGTAGTAAGCTTACCAATCAACATGTCTTTGGTTACATTTGTCACAGTTCGGATATCCTCAATAGCAGCAGCTCTATGTTTGTATGTAGAAGGCAAGGATCTGAGCACTTTAGCAACAATCTCTGATTCTTCCAATATTCCACTGGAACATCTAATGTTACACACAATTTCATTTACTCTTTGCATGAAAACAGTAATATTCTCATCTTCACTCATTTTCAATGTTTCATATTTCCCTTTCAGACTTTGCAGCTTAGCAATTTTCACATGAGCATCACCTTCATACAAAGTTTCCAAATTTTTCCATATCTCATAAGCAGTCTTCAAATCCATTATGTTTGTCATCTTGGAATAGGTCAAAACACTCAACAATGCTTCCTTATCCATGATACTATACTCAACATCTTTAATCTCAGCAGAAGTAGAAGGACCATTCTGTGGGATGATATACCTATTCTTTGTAATGTTCTAGTAAGTTTCACCAATGCATCTCAGATGGCACTCCATTCGATTCTTCCACAAAGAATAATTTGTTCCATCAAATCTTGGACAATCCTTCTTGTATGTCGCCATCTCGGATCACCTCAAGCTATTAAACTTCCTCCAAGGAACCTACTCTGATACCAACTGTTGGAAACACAATGGCAGACAACTGAGAGGGGGGGGTGAATCAGTTGTCACATAAATTACACTTAATAAACTTATTCTCAAATCTGATAATTAAACATGAAAGAATTAAACCATCAACACATCAGAAACACACATAACACCGAGATTTTGCGTGGAAACCCTATTAGGGGAAGAACCACGGTGGAGGTTAATCCACAAGTTTATACTCCGTTAAACGTATAGAGAATGGAGAATGCACTTACATTCAGGCACACTTCCTAGAGCTCACTGCTCAAGTACAAAAAGGCTTACTGCCCAAAGGAAGATAGACTATCTTACAATTACATTCAGATTAAATCGATCTGAAGATTTTGAACTGAGAAAATAGCATCTGCTAAATGCCTGATTATAGTTTTGGTTAAGCACATAAACTCTGCTCACTCTTCTTCACACTTAATTTTTTCCTTTGAATGATCTAAACTTTATTCATTCTTCGCACACTTCACCTCATACATGTCTCAAATGAGATAAACAATTGCTCATATATATTGGCAACCGAGAATAACATCATCTACATGTCAGCTTCAATAAAATATAAAGTGAATACAAACTGTCAGCCCAAAACATAAATAATTATCAATGCAAATCAACCAAATTCATCCACAACATAGTAGGGACCCAAAATAACATTCTCGAACATGAAACACTTTCAAATATTATTCCTCGAAGATCCACAACATGCTACAATCACCCTGTCGGCCATGAACATGAAAAACATGAATACGCAAGAGAAAATATTTGATCGTGAGCACACCAATCAATGCGAACCAACAACATAGATAGACCATAATCTAGAAACATCCACAAGCATCATGAATCATCATAGAAGCATTCACATCAACTCAGATTACTAGAATCATATTATCTTCTTCCAAAAACACCAGCTACAGTAACAGAATAACTGTCGGAACACAGATACTCATAACTCGATCAAATCTTTATGCGAACCTCTAAAAATTTCGGTGGATAAAATAGATACACCTGACAACAAACCCTTTAATCTACAACTTTTGATCATCAATATACTGAACTTTCCATCATACTAATCTTCACTACTTCACAGACAACCTGCAACATATTTTATTACAATTTTCTCAATATCCTTGACATAAACAGTCTTAAAGACATTAATGCTAATAGTGTTGACATCAATGACAACCACATATCAGCAATCTCCAATAGTTCCCAACAAGGTCCGCCTAATTAGATGTATTATACAAAATGTAACTTGTTGGGTCATTATACACTCATACATGCTTTGTGCCAAGATCCAAAACTTATAACAAATCAAAATAGGTCGGCATGGAGCAATAATAGCTCCCATATAATGGATCAATACATATTCAAACTCCACAATACTTAGAACATATTAGGTTAGCACCCTTCAATGACCTAACATAAAAATTCACCAACTATACAACCATGAACAAACATGCAAACCACAAAACTTAATGCCACTTGGAATATATACACTACTCACACTTATCAACATCTCCACAAATATGAAAATCTAGATATTGATCTGCAAAGAGATGTGGATTCACCAAAACATGCATACTGAACTAAAAATTGTTGTCATTGCCAAACCTGATATATTGTCATTCATAACTTCAACATCAAAGACCAAAAAACTATGAAATTATGGATTTAGACTCTTCTAACATCTAAGAAAATTATTGGAAAACCACAAAGAAAGATTCTACAAAATGGACCAAATTGGACCAAAATATCGTCTAATGTCCTATACACGGGAAACTCTATTTTGACACAACCAATTTTCTCTTCATTTGTCTTTACCTGATCAAACCTTCTTGCAAATGTCCACTTGATAAACATTCTCAAACATGCTCAAGCTGCATTGTGATCTTCATACTGGAATACAATGTTGATATCAATGATAACACTAAACTACATACTATACAACTTATACTTATACTACATACTCATGTTTTCAGTAAGCATATCATTGACAACCTTCTTATTCTTCCAAAAAGTTTTTCCAAGATTTTATCTTCTTCTTTTTTTGATGAAATTTTGTCAAGGGGACAACTACCAATTTTATTGATCAAATGAAAATTATATGATATCACGAACTAGAGCCTATGCAGCTCCACAAGAAGTTAAGGGCGAAAGTTGAGGAAGATGAATATATTGGCGCAATATAGACCTTTCTAAGGCACATGCACAAGAAATTGAGTGCCCCAAACAAACAACATAGTAACAACCCATAGTGTTAAACCGTAGTATTAGTTGCAGGGATGTCGCCATGTATGAGGGGTAATAATCTAGGCCAAACATCTGGGAGAGTCGAGATGACAATGCCATCCTTCTGGTCAATGACAAAATTCAAGAGGAGGTCGACAAATTTATTTGCCTCCCTAAGCACATGCAAAATGGAGAATTTTGTCATCACATTGAGGAATGCACTAATTCACTCAATCCAAGTCATCGACTTCCAGCTTGGCGTAGACTTTCTATTAATTGCATTAACAACCATTAAAAAAATTCCTTCCACAATAATTTCACTGACACCTTTCTCTCTACATGATTTAAGGCCTTCAAGGAGAGCCGCAAACACAACATCATTGTTGGATCCACTCGAGAGCTTAACTGATCCCACTCAAACAACATGTCCTCTATTATTTTGGATCAAAAATCCAACGTTGGAGAGCTTGAGATTTCCTTGGGAGGTGCCATCGAAGTTCAATTTGAGTCTGCTAGTAGGGGGAAGAAGCCAACAAGCCTCACTACAGTTTGGTGAAGATTTGACAAACACCCCTTTTGACCTAGTAAGATGGGGCCAATATTTCAACATCCTTTCAACCCAAACAAAGTATAATTTTCACTTTGTAATCAACACATTAATGTTGAAATTTTCACAAATCTAAATCTCAATTTTGTTTAATAGAGAGGGGAGCAGTGAAGATCTATCATTGAAAATTATATCATTGTTCTCTTTCTAGAGTTGTCAAATGAGTTGGGATGGGACTTTAGACCACAAACCTTCCCACAAAGAACCTTTGGCCAAACATGGCCAAGCCATGAAGACATCCAAGAGATCATTTTGAAGTGGGCATGACCATTGCAGTTTGTTATAGAAGTGTCTCCAACAATATTGAGTGATAGGACAATTTAGAAGAAGATTATTTATAGATTCAGAGATTTTTTGCATAGGACACATTTGTGCAGGCCCTCGATGCCAATATTTTGGAGCCTATCCCTAGTCAATATGCTTTTGTTCAGGGTCATCCAAGAAAATTCACCAGCTTTGGGAAGAACGTTTCCCCCAGTAAAGATCCTTGGGCCAAGAGCCCCCTCTCTATCAACTCTGGCAACAATGCAACAAATTCTTGTAGAGTAGGAGCTTGACTTAGCAGCACACCAAACAATCTCATTATTCTAACTAGTCCATAGGATCCTCCACTTCATCAATTCCTCAATGAGCACCTTCCTACACTCAGGCTCTAACATATTGAATGACTTTCAGCAGGGGGTAGGGATCCTATTAGAAGTATCAATCGTGAAATAGGTGCTTAACTTCTCTCCATATGCTCATGTGGAAAGCATCATAGCATTTCCCAGACCTGATATGGAAGCAAGTTGCACATCCCCATTGTAAGAGTTGTTCCAAAAGGAAGTTCACTCCCCATTATTTATGCTCCATGATAGATGATTTGTAATTAAACTTTTGTAGCTGATAATGAAGTTCTAGATTTCCAATCCCTTCGAAGGATTGGTAATGGTCAAAATTTTGTTTGGAGATAGCTTGTCAAGGTATTTCATCCTGAGAATTTTACTCCACCACACATCAAGAGATTTAAACATTCTCCATGTTAGTTTAGCTCCTAAGGCTTGGTTTTGAAGGCACGGATCATGGATATTGGCACCACTAACAACTTTTTCCTTCATGATTCTATTCCGGGAAAGCAAAGGAATGCACTTTTTGTCATTTCTCCCTCCCACAAAATTTCCTTTTATGCGCAATAAAAAATTTATTGTAGTTTGCAGGAAGCTCTAGGCATGAAAGATTGTATATTGGGATTGCACAAAGCACCACTTTCAACATTGTGACTCTCCCTGCCAATGAGAGCCATTGGCCCTACCAACAATCAAGCTTCTTAATACTTTTATCCAAGGTTTAATTCCATAATTCCCCTCTAATAACACTTGAAAAGAAGGGGATATCAAGGTAGTTTGAGGGAAATTCCTCCAATTGAAAGCCAAGGATATCAAAGATTCTTCATTGGATATGATGTGCAGTGTTGAAAAAGAAAGCACTTGATTTGCCTTTGTTTATTTTTTGTCCTAACACCGATGCATATTCTAACAAGGTATTATTTATGATCTCGGCTTCATCCATGGTGGACACACCATACAACATAGTGTCATCAGAAAATAGTTGGTGAGTGAGAGCTGGAAAGGAGCAAAGAATTTTGATGTCGCACCAGGAACCCATCAAAGTTCTTCGAGAAATTTCCTAGCTCAAGGCATCCACCATAATGATGAAAAGGAAAAGAGGAGAGTGGATCCCCTTGTCGTAGCCTCTTGACACCTTGGAAAAAACTGTGGGAGAGCTACTTACAACCACTAAGTACCTAGGAGTAGAAACACAATAGAAAATCTAATCAAGCCAATCTTACTGAAACCAATTTTTTTCATCACTTTGAACAAAAACCTCCATTTAACCCTATTGTAAGATTTGCTCACATCTAGTTTCAAGAACATGCAACTCAAATTCAACTTTTTAATTGAGTGTAAGGCTTCGTGAGAAATAATTATCACATCCATGATGTTCCTACTCGACACGAAACCACACTACTCTTTCAAGATTAGCGTAGGGAGTAATGTCTTCATCCTATTTTATATTACTTCGAAAATTATTTTATAAATTGTGTTGGACAAATAATTGGGCCGAAAATCTGTAAAGGAAGAGAAAACATATTTTTTGGGAATGAGAACGATGTTGGTGTTGTCAAAATCCTTTAGTAGTTTGCATTTTTTCCTATACTCCTCTATTACTTTGAGAACCTCAGATCCATTTAAGTCCCAACAGACCTAGTAGAAAAGCTTCGGGAAGCCGTCAAGTCTGGGGGCCTTATCAAGATAAAGATCAAAGGTGGCCTTATTTACTTCTTCTAATGATACTAGCCTAGTAAGGAAAATATTATCCTCATCCTTCACATCATTGGGAATGCTATCCAAAAAATGAGAGACAGGCCATCTACACCCCCATCGTTCCCCAACATCTCTTGAAAATGGGAGACACCCATCACACAAATCTCCTTGGGGTCCATCATCATAGAGAGGTCAGCACGAGCAATTTGAGAGATTATGTTTCTGCTTTGTTTCATGCATGTAGAGTTATTGAAAACTTTGGTGTTTAAATCGTCTTCCCCAAGTTAGCACGCATGGTACTTTGACCTCCAATAGCACTCCTCATGAGAAAGAAATTCTTGGTATTATGCCATCAGCGATTTCTCTTTAACATACTCCTGGGACATGTCATGTAGAATCACTACTTCACTCAAAGCAGCAATCCCATTCTCAATATCATATCATCCTAATTTGATATCATGTTCATCTTGACTAGCAACCTTGTGTGTGTCAACTTCTCCATTTTGTAAAACAAGGTTCTCATCATTTTCCTCCTCATAGACTAACACCTTGTCATAGTCATTTGTATCTTCCAATTGTCTCAAAGTTGTTGATGTTGGTATGATAATGCATTCTTCATCTTTCTCAACAAAAGAAGGTAGCTCATCAAACCAAAATGTAGGCTCTTATTCTTCACCACCCTCTTCTTGCTTGGCATCTTGTTGTCCCAACTAATTTATTGACATAAGCATTGATACATTTTTCTAAAATTCAACAAAAAAATAATTCATCAAACAAACTAGTCAAAACTTCATGTTCAACACCTCTTACTTTCTCTTCAACCTGTTGTCCTAGTTGATCATTATCATCATCCTCTTGCAACAAGTCTAATTTTTCCTTTTCTATACCACCTAAAGATTTATCAGCTACAATTTTCTCTCTTTTTAACTCAAAAAACTCCTTTTTCCCACTAAGCCAATTATCTTGATAAACAATAGGTACTCCTTTGTAAATAGAAATGGTGCTAGAACAAGAAGGTTGATTTAGCAAATGTTTTTGAGAATTTTCTTGATTTTCTTGAGGTAGGAAAATATCTTGAGGGGGGTCTTCTTAAGGAATAGTAGGTTGATTTTTCTCAAGCATGGGTTCTTGCAATGGAAAGTTCCTCCAAAACTTGGAATTTAAAATTTAGGACACTTACTTGAGTACATTCAGGAGGTTTATCTTGCTTGAAGCTTGGAAATTTGAACTTAGGAACCTCAGGAACCTCCTATCTCATATTTTGGTATAGAGTTGTAAGAGGTTTTTTATTGAAACTAGGAACACAAGGGGTTGATTAAGCTTCTATCCTTTGTTCTTGGGCAAGAAAAATATTTATCTACTCTTGTTTGGTAACAATCTCATTTGCAAGAGACTCCTCATATTGATTCCTTTGTGTATCTATCTCTTGCTAATGTTGGTAGGCTTGGTAAGACAACTCCTCATGCTGCAAATTAAATTCGTGTTGCCTCATGATATCATCTAGCTACTTATTGAATTTTATCAATATGCTTTTCATGTCACTAGCTTCCATATTGTTAGTATTTTGGGGTTGACTAAGAAAGTAAAAATGTTATTTTGGCATAAAAACGTCTTCTTCAAATTGATTAAAAGCATGTGAAGGCTAATTAAACTCATATGTAGGATTCCAAGAGGTTTGAGTAGGGTTTGGAGGGTTGTAATCATATTGAACATATTGGTGAGTTCTTGTAGAAAAGGTATTTGGGATAAAATCAACTCCATACTCAATTTTATATGGCTAATAAGACGATATATGAACAAAAATTTCATGAAATGGGGATAGAAATATGTATGGTCCATAAAACTTTGACATGTTAAAACATTCAAAATTTTGAGATATACTTAGAAATGATATGAAATCAAATCAAATCGGGTTTATTTTCTCTATAAATTGAGCATACCAACACTTAGTCCACTTCACGAGTAGATTTGAACTTGGATTCGCCAGGTGTGTGAAGATATTTCCTCCAAAGGTATTAATTGTTGGAATGCACAAAAAATATCAATAATTAAAAGATAATTTTTGAACTATGATAGGTCAAATTGTTTCACCGAGTATGCCAAAAATAGTTATCATCTAGATATGCACCCTTGCTGAGTTGTCAACTCAATAATCTAGTGAAACATGGGATGATCTTACAGAGCGTGGGATCTAATAGCCCTAGATCAACCTCCAAAGAGGGTTGGTTCCCTTGATACTTCATCTAACTTAACCTATACTACTGTTATGCTAACAAAAGGGGTAGGAATTGACTTGAAATGAAACCTAAACTCTAATAAGGTGATGCACAAAATTTCTATTGTAACCTATATTATTATTTTTTTCAATAGATTTGATCAATAATTTGGTTGGTTTTAATGCACAACTTCAAGTGTTTCACATACCCATGCATTATTATTTTGCAATAAGGTTTGAATGTTTGATAGTTTTGAAGGAAAAAGGAAGATTTTTTCACATCTAATAACGGTTTGCATTCACTACACATCTCAAAACTTACATTAAACATATGTTTTATTCCTATAGGTGTTGTAATGAGACATATATTAGAGGATTTACATGAAAATGACATAAATATGCATCAATCATCACACTGTGTACAATGAAAATAGAGATTGAGAAGGAAAAAATACTGAGTTTTTATTGATTTAAGCGTCTTTTACAATAGTATAAATTTGGAAATACTTGAAATTTATGGAGAATGGTAGAATTACATTGTTTTTCAGTAAAAAATGACTTTATTTTAAGAGGGCTAAATGCTTTTGACCCGGAGCTATGAACCGGTGAGGTCACAAATGGGGGACCTCCTCCACAACATAATCATTCAACAATTACACCCCAATGGGGTTTTAACTTTGATGGAAAGAACAATAATACAAAAACTTGACCATCACACCATGCCACTATTGGCTTCAGTAAAAAATGACTAGTTTTTAGTTACAAATAGTATTTTCTATTGAAAGATCTTTAAAAAACCTGTAATTCTTCTCCAAAAATATAAGAGCTAAAAGTGGAAAAATCTTAAGCATCCTCTTATTCTTTATGGCAACTTCCCTACTTTTTTTCTTCTTCTACAATATGCTAACCTACTTTTCTATTGCTTCTGCAATGTGTTGCCCTACTTTTTTGTTGCTTCTACAATGTTCCCTGCTTTTTTGCTTCTTTTGAAACATGTTTCCCTACTTTTTAAAATTGTTTCTACAATGTGCTAGGATAGAACAACAAATATTGATTCTACACAAAAAAATGGAGGCTTCTTCAATGCAATAACTAGCAAACCCTTAACTACCTCATACAACATGGATAGGATTTAAAACTTTCAAAAATGAAAAATATCACACTTTTTCCCTTTTTGGTGTTAGGACTTAGTAATAAATAAGTAAAATAATCTTACTTCATTTTTCATTTTTTCTTTTTTTTTAGACGAAAGCCAATAGAATATATTTGTATTAATATAAAAGTAGAAGATTACAAAATTTGATTTTTAGGCTCTTATTAGCTAGGTTCTACAATATGTTGATCTTGCAAATATCAAAAATCATCACTGTTTTCCTAAAAATTTACCCTTTGCCCTTACATTATGGGTTTCAACTATGATTAGCCCATAAAAATTATAGACTTAGCAGACTATTTGCTTGATAATCTATTTTTACAAACATTTACAAAAAAATTCTAAGTATTCAATAACCCCACTTTGTAGCTATTTTTCAAAAACTTCAGAAGCACCCAACCCTTATTCCTCCATGCCATCGACTTGAATTTTGTTTTCCCACCATTGCTCATGGATACCTTCTTCATTGTCTTGCCTTGGAAGTGGAGCATTCAGGTTTGGAAGACCCCCATGTCGAGGATGAAGAGAGGAGCTAGCATTGTCTGGATTATGCCTTAATTGAAAGCCATGGTCAACTAGAGCAGAACGAACACCCACCACTATCTAATACTCTTGAATTGTTGGGACAGGGTGAAAAATTAGTGGCTCCTAATGCTCATGAGAGATGAGGGCCAATATGGCATTGAGCCTCCTCTTTATCACTTCCTCCATATCATCTCCCACCACCTCATCATGTTTGTCCAAGGCTAACTATAGATACCTAAAACTCTGCATTTCCAGAGTATTTTTAATCGCATCCAAAATGGAAATGTAAACATTACCGCTCAGAAGGAAATATTGTGGGAATAAGCCACTAACTCGGCCTTGACCCTTCCACAAGTCGTAGGATTGCACCATCCTCGGGAGTCTATTGTCCAACAAAAACACTTCCCTCATCACCTTGTGGGCAATTAGCTGCGACACTAGAAGCGACTGAACTAAATCAAAAGTGTTTGAGAGAAACATGGATATCAACTACGAAGGGAAGATGCATCTTCTTTCCTGGGGGTATAAGATTTCATCCCCCAATACCCTCTTTACACTTTTACAAAATTGGAAACAATGTGATTTGAAAACTTGACCAAGCTCTGCATCTCTGATGGAATCGAAAAAGGGTAATTCCCATTCAAGAACAGGAAACCACACCCTATAGTTGCATGGAAGATATTCCATGGTTGCCCTTCTACACACTTTGCAATCCTGCCAATTATATTTAATTTCACCTCCCTCCTCCAAGGAAGGCTCTTGTTGCATAGGCGAACAAATGTTTTAGTCTAAAATGAATTTAACAATCTCTTCACACACGCAAAGCGGATGACCAAACGCATGTATGTCACCACGTCCTTTATCCATGTTGTCTTATGTCCAACTCCTTCCCAAGAAATCATTGCCCTGTTGTAGAGTTAATATAACACCATCATTAGGCGAAATTTTTTGTACCATTCTTTCCCTGCAAACATAGAAAATAGATATTAGCTTTTAAAAACATGATCACTTTGCTTGCTTGAAGCAATCCACTTTTCCTTGAGAGGAGTGCCTGTGATCACAATCAAATACAAAGTGGTACCAAACTCCCTTGGGACTCAAAAGCTTTCTGACATTTACACATTTGGCACATCAAATCACACTCCTTGCGATTATCAAATCACTCTCCTTTCGATTCACAAATCTAATCCATACAGTCGCCATTTTAAAATGATGCAGGATTAATAAGTTATCTAATTTTTAATGATTACTCAACAAATCAATGAGTCTTGAATTAAGCACATTAGAACCCTTCCTTAAAAATTAGTTTCAATAATGATTTCTCTTCTTATTATTTCTGCTAAATTTGGTAAATCATTTATCTTGTCGTAGTCTTCCTTTATGCATATCTCCTCCTTATCACACTCCAAATTGGCTAATTAATCCACTAGCATGTTTCCCTCCTTGTACGTATGGGATATCTGATAGGATTCAAAATCATCCAATAAATTCCATGCATTTTGCATTACATACCTTATATTCCAACTAAAACACTCCCTTTCTTTGCATGCATTTACAAGAATTAACGAGTCTCCTTCTATGTGGATTTTACTGACTTGAATCTACCTTGCAAGTTGTAGGCCATGAAGAATAGCCAATGCTTCTGCCATGTTATTTGTTCTTGGAGGTAAAATAATTGATCTAGTTGCCTTCACTATTCCCCTTTGGTCTCTAATACAAACCCTTGCCCTTGAAATACCTAGATTCCCTCTCGACACTCCATCAAAGTTCAACTTATAGAAACCTGTCAATGGCGGATTCCATTTGATTGTAGTTCTATCCACCTTCACCTTATAAGGAAGCTTCAAACTTCCTTTGAAAGGAAAACTTATGCCCTTCCAATTCTTTAGAATTTTATTATCCTAAGATGTAAACATAGAACCAACATTCTTATGATATTGAACCCGGGCATTTACTACCTTTATAATTGTTTTTCCAATAATTGCATGAACACTTTGACTTGGGGCAGAAACTTTTCTGAAAATGCACTTATTTCATTCCCACCAAATAGACCATGTCACTATTGTTGGGATTAAATGAAAAATACATGCAAAAAAGGAGGTCTCATATAACATGAGCCAAGAAGCAAAAAGGTCCCATATTGAATTTGGCAATGGAGCATAAAAGCTCATTTTTTGTAATACAAATAACCAACAACTTTGGGAAAAGGGGCATTGCAAAAACAAGTGATCATGATCTTCCAAGGCTTGGCCACATAAGACATAATTAAAAGGATCTGCAATTCTTAATTTAGCAAGCCGGTCACTTGTAAGCACTCTTTTTCTCAACACTAGCCATGCAAAGTTGTCTGCTTTTGGTAAAACCACATTATTCCAACAAAATGAATAATCCCTCTAAGTTTGTACTTGATCACCTTTATTAACAATCACTTTATAACCCTACTTGATTGTATAACATCTATTCTTGGATGGAGCCCATATTATACGATCAACTTTTCCTATTATGAATACTACTCTTCCACCCAAAATTTGATGTAAAAGTTCCTTTTGTTCTTTTGTTATTTGTGTGCAAGAAAAATATTTCCAACTCACCATTCTTGATGAAGCCTCAACTGAACTAACATAACCAATTAATCTAGGCCCCCACAACTAAGACAAAATGGGGATAGCTGACTGCAACTCTTGACAATCTTTCAACGACAAATGCACATTCCAAGAATCATCCCAAAACTTAACTTCGTCAACCTTATTAACTTCCCAAGAAATATATGATGTGACCAATTTTTTGCATGACAACATGAAATTCCACATGGAAAACCCTTCAGGAGGATTAGAGACTGTAAATATTCTTGTTGTATTTTGATTATCTAGATACTTTTCTCACATCAACTCACACCATTTCGAATTTCACTTGGCATACATTTGCCAAATCAGCTTTCCACCAAAGGCCATGTTACGTTTGGAAATATCATGTAATCCACTCCACCTTTAAGTTTCTCCAATGTCATACTATCCAAAGATAATAAAAGGATTTGTTTGCATCATCCATCTTCCCCTTCCATAGGAAACTCCTAATAATTTTCTCTATTTGATCAACTACTGATTTAGGAGCGCTAAGGACTGAAATAAAGTAATTAGAAATTGCAACTAATACTATTTTTATGAGCAAAATGCAACCTGAAAAAGACACCCAATGATATTTCCAAGCACGGATTCTTTGTTTAATTCTCTCAATAACTTTGGCCCAATATGTTGTCTTATTAGCCCCCATAAAAAAGGAATTCCCAAGTAGATACATGGTATATCTACCTCTTGAAAACCCAATACCTGAACAATCTCCCTTTTGATAACAGCTTTAGAATTGAAAACATAAATCTTTGACTTGTGCACATTTATTTTTTGTCCTAACAATAAAGAATACTTATCCAAAACCCATTTTATTTGCTTAGCTTCAAAAATAGTTGTTTTCCCATACAATAAGGTATCATCTGCAAAGAGGTTATGAGTTACTGACTTATCAGTTTGAGGAATGAGAATACCTTGCCACAAACCCTAATTGTGTTTCCCCTATATTGCCCTGCTTAATTCCTCTTCCATGATTATAAAAATAAAAGGGGAAAGAGGATCACCTTTTCTTACTCTTTGCATTTCTCTAAATAAGCCTGAGGGTGAGCCATTAACTATAACTAAAAAATGTGCACCTAATAGACAAGATAATTTCCATTTACCACTTGCTAGAGAATCCAAACTTGGCCAACACTTTCAAAAGGAAACTCCAGTCAACCCTATCATAAGCTTTCATCATATCCAATTTTATAATAAAAGATGACAAACGATTTGATTTGATAAAATGAAGCACCTCATGCACCACCAACACCCCTTCTGTAGTTTACCTACATGGGACAAATCCTCCTTGCTTAGGTGAAATAATTTTTGGTATTAGATGTTGCAATCTCAGATATATCGCCTTTGTAAAAAAATTATAAACTATATTGCATAGGGAAATAGGTCTAAAATTTGCAAAGGTTTTTGGCTCCTTTATTTTTGGAAAAACAACAATGTTTGTAACATTGAAGTGCTTCAACATCGTGCCAGATCTTTGTGATTCCTCTAGAGCCAAAATAAAATCAAAACCCAATACATCCCAACACTTTTGGAAAAATAAGGTTGTGAAGCCATCTAGCCCTAGAGCCTTATTCGGGGACATTAAGAAAACCACCTTCCTTAGTTCTGGTAATGTAAAAAGTTTCATCAACTCCTCATTATCACTATGAGAAATGATACTTGGTATTACAGACAACAACTCTTTCTCATCTTGCCTCCCCTGAGCTGAGGCAGACTGTTATGGAGCAAGGAGTTGCTTACCTGAGATTGCATCATGTATTGAAAAATGGTTTTTGTAGCTCTTTTTTGCTAAGCTGATGCATGAAAAAAATTTATGTTATGATCCCCTTCCTTCAACCATCACTCTCTTGATTTTTGGTGCCAATAAAATTCCTCCCTCTTTCCCAGTTTTTTCCACCTTATTTGCAGATTTTTTTGTTTCTCATAAGTAAGAGAATCCATGCCATTTTGAATTATATGCTCATGAACATCTGCCAGTTGTTTTACTACCTCTTCTCTTTGCAGAAAAATAATTTTAAAAGTTTGCACATTCCACTCCTCAATCTTCCCCTTAACATATTGCAATTTTTTAAAGAACTAAAAAAATTTAGTGCCTCTCTAAAATGGTGCACTCACCCACCATTTTCTGAGCAGAGGTAAGAAGAGTGGATGTCTAAACCACATCTTCTCAAATTTGAAGGAAGGATTGTGCTTTGATGCCACGCTTGTGCTTGTTATAGAAAGTGATATGGCATAATGATCAAAACTTAGAATGGAAATCTTTTTGAAGTCAGATTACATGACATTAGGGCCCTTCTTTAAGAAATTAAGAATCTTTCTAAACACACAGCTATCTACAAAAAATATCTCCTTTGATTTGTCCATGTGAGTCTCCCTTTTTTCTAGCAAGACATCCCTCAATGCATTATCTTCAATGAAACTCCCAGAATCAACCATTATCCCATAACCTCTTTTTATCCTGAGTAGTTGTTGGGCCATAGATATTGAAAAGCTTGAACTGAAGATCAAAACATTGCACACTCATTAGCTGCCAATTACAATCCCCATTTATTATGTCCACTAAAACTATTTTTGGGTTCCATAATGAGATTAAACCTCCCGAGGCCCCTTGGGTTGGCACAAAAAATGATTTCCATTTACCCCATTTTATTACTAATACTTCAAATTCTTCCTTTGACATATTAGTCTCCTGTAGCAAAATAATATCTGCCCCACTAGTGTCAACTTGATGCTTGATCTGGGCCCTTTTATCAAGGGCATTAATTCCCTTGACATTCCATGATACAATCTTCATTGCACTCGAGGAGAGAAACATGCTCTCCTTGGTCTCTTTTTAAGTGAAATGCTCCCATCTAGTGTAGCTTGCACCCCTATCTCAATTTCCTCCTTTAGTTTATCTGCCTTAGATTTTCGACCTCTTTTCCCTAGGGTATCTTAATTAGTAACTAAGAAACTGGAGTTTGTGCCAAAGATAACTTTTGAGAATAATCAAAATCACACACCATATTTGCAACCAATTCCATCTTATCTTCCTTACAAACCTCTTGTAGATATTCTTCTTGAGCAGGAATTATTCTTTCCTCTACAACTTCTTTCTCATTAAGAATCTCCTATGTTATCTCATCAACTTCTTCCTCATTAAGAATCTCCTTTGTTATCTCATCAAAAAGATATGAGCCTATGGAATTAAGCAGCTTTTGTGCAAGCTCTTCCAGTCCATCAGAACCAAACTGTTGTTTAGATGCCAAAACTTTAACTTCCTGAATTTTCCTCAAACTTAAACTTCCCCAATATGAATATTTTGGATAGATGAAGTTACTTTGTTTTGAGGCATCCCTACTCCAATATTCATAAAAGACTAATCTAACTCCTTACCTGCTTTCTTATTGAACCAATTGAATGAAATTTGAATTGGCCTCCTATTAAAAACCAACTGACGGATTATCTTATCAAACTGTGTTAATGATAATGTTAAAAAGGATGGACTACAGACCAATTCACCCACATTTTTTCCCTTTTCAAATTGCTTAACTTGAGTGACCAGAGAATTAAGGTGTGAAGAAGAACAAACATCTTTTATTTGATCCTTATTCAATCTTGCATTTTCCTTTGGTGTCACCTAATCTGATTGAATTTGATCCCCCGTCTTTTTCAAACTAAATACGTTATCAATTGAAACTTCCCTTGGCATTTTCTTAGCAGTTCCTTCAATATTAGGACACGTTACTTTTATATGCTCTAAAGAATGACATATCGTACATGAATTTTGATAATTTTCAACTACAATTTCTTGAACCCATATGCCAAATTTGGAATATATATGAACTTGATTAGGAAAGGGCTTCGAAGAATCTAATAACATGCAAACCCTAACAAGTAAAGCAAGGTTTTCATAAAAATTCTTATCATGCTTGAGGAAGATTCCTATATGATTTGCCATGATCTCTATCAAATTTAATTCTCTATATTCGAAAGGAAAATATTATAACTGAACCCAGGCTGGAACAAACTTAGACATAAATTGATTTGATTTAAAATTTGGAGTCCAAGGATTCATACATAAACCAAATCCTTCATATATCCAGGATTTTACTTTATAAATAGCATATCTTTGATCTTTTGTATGAAAAAGCACAACAAATATGCCCTCTTTGTAATCCAAATAGAACACCCGTGAAACCCCCTCCCATTCATCAAATTGCAAGTCTTTTAACAAATCTATATCTAGAATAAGGTCCCATAACTTAAAAATTAGGGATCGATGACAAAGATCTTGAACTTGAGTCTGCAACAAGTCCTCTGAAATGTGATAGTAACCACATTTTTTCCTTTCAATCCACTTTGATCTTTGAGGGTTTATTGCTCTGATGGCTTGCAGATATATTCATCTTTTCTCTTCCACTGCAAAACTATTTTTTTTCTTTTCCTTTGCCTTCTTCTTATTCTTTTTCTTATTAAGCTTCTTCTTTTCCTTGAATAGATGCAAATCACTTACTATTCCTTCCTTAGGCTCTTGATTTTTCGATCTTTGAGTCTTTTCAAATGATTTTTGATCATATTCATTTGATTTTGATTGAGGCGTCAACCCTTGTCATTTACCATTCTCCATTTCTTTGCTTGCTTCAGATCAAGGATGGTTATCATGCAATCCATATTGCGTGTTCTTTTAGCTACTTGGATTGAAGGGATCGCCTTATTGAACTTTAGATTTGCATGCATGAGAACCATTTTGCTGACCCTTGACATTTGATTCATGATATCCAAACCCTACACCTTTTTCATTCTTGGTGGATCTAATATCTGCCTTTGTGTCCCAATAGAAATAATTTTAAAACCCTGAGTTTTCTTCAAAATGTCTTCTCTAAAAACCCCTTTTCCCCCTATTTGAAAATCTATCTTCTTTGCAAATGTCAAGAATCGGTTGTCTGTCTTTATTCAAAACCCTACAAGCAGGAAATGGCACCCAATTTGGCCTCAAAAATCTATGCCTTCTTACATTTTATCTACCTGCATGTTGCCCTAATGGATTACCAGTGGGACCCCAATGAAGGAGAACCTATCTACTATAACTAGCCTTGCCACGAGGATCAAAATTCTTGTCTTTTTCTACAAAATATCCGTTGGGTTGACATTGTCACCCAACCATTGTTTTTTTGAAATAGTCAAACAAAATTTCTAAATTTGTATTCCCACTTCAATCATCATTACTTTGAAAAATCAATCAATCATTTCACAACACAATGAATTTTCCCTCTTAAAACTTATAGTGATCTCTTCAATGATATTTTTTATATTATCCAACTCTATTAGGACTTACACCTCTTGATCTTTTGTTACCAACAACTATTCTTTCCACTCATTTATGATATCCAACTCTATTAGGACTTGCACCTCTTTCTCTTTTATTTTTTTCATTTTTTCTTTATTAGTGCCTAAAACTCTCTTTTTTTTGCTCTAAAACTTTAAACTTATGAAACTTTCTAAGGATTGATGGTGGTTATTTGAACCAAGTATAAAATAAGCTAACATTATACAACATAAAATAAATTACCCTTGATAAAGGATAAATAAATCTTAAGTGTAACCATATGTCAGGATTAAATTATATCAATACATATGTCTTAATCATATGGTTTGAGACAAAAAAACACATGACTTGAGTAAGATTAAGTACACTAGTGTAAAAAGGAAGCTACTAATTAAAATATTAATTATAAAATTATATTTTTCACTCTAACACCCCCCATTAATTAAAACTTAGGGGGAAGCTAAACTAATGCATAAAAATAAAAAAATGGGTCCCAACAACTAGGCCTAATGAGATACCCATGTACAATTAAAAAATGATCTCTCACAATCAAAGAAAAGGAGAAAACTTGATAGGAAAAATTTATACTCCAAAAAAGAGATGTAAAATATTGGACGAGCATTCAAGTAGACCCCCCAAGGACAACTTCCTTCACCCCAAGAATTTATTACAACTAGAGATAACAAGACAACACCAAAGGTTTCGTAAAGATATTTTCAACTTGCTCCTAAATAGAAAAATTGTAATGCCCCACCATAGAACCCTAGAGGACAACACGCTACAACACTCAAAAATATATTTTTTCTTTTAAAAAGAGAAACATACATGGATTGCACATGGTACAATAACTTTTTTTCTAATCTAATTCCTCTAAGGTTGCAAGGTTACGTTATTAGAAACCCATTAACTAAGCTAATAAGAATAATAAATCATTGCTATCATTTTATTAAACAAGATTCATCTAACAATATGAATCTCAATTAAACCATCACATTTAAATGATCAACCAGAATGATTTAACCATAACATTTCATCAATAAATACTATTCAGAATCAATTCCATTAACTAAAATTAACAAGGTACATTATTATCATTGCTCGTTACTAGAGAGAGTTCAACAATGAATTACAACATTACATCATTACATCATGAACCGCAATGTCTCTTTGAACACATGTGAGGAGAGTACATCAAAAGTATAATTCATGATACAGTAGATTTATGGTACAATACAAGTACATGAAATATAATCCACATGAACTAGAACAATTGCAGAAGTCTTCATTTCCAAGAATAGTCACCACGAACACGAACAAAGTGAGGGAACCTAATGGAGTACAAGGCACATTCCACCCAACCACGTGGAACCCAAAGGTTCACCCCCCATACAAGGAGATAACACCTAGTCCCATGACAACATCAACAAGACAACCACAACTAACAATCAAGGCTAAATGGAGAACAACTGACAATGTACATAAGGTCATACATTGCTTCAAAAGGATATCACACAACAAAGGGAGAGAACACATAGGGAATACTAGCCTGCAGAGGTGGGAGTGTCATTGCATGGTCTTGACATGGGTTACCCTTGAAATCTATCACTATTTGTCAGCCCCCATCTATGGTTACCCTCGTAGTCTCTCACTAGCCGCTGGCCCCATAGGGTGACACATGCAGAACCAATCTCCCTTTCATGAGGACAAGGAAGTTGGTCTTTCCAACTAGGCCTTCTCAACCCATCCTTAGCCTGAATGAGCACTACAAGCATGGGTGAGGCATTCACTTATCTTTATTAATGTATAAACTACCCCACCACCCCCTAATTCATTTTAAGTTGTCACTAAGTTAAGAAAATCCCACATGGGTTACCCTGGTGCCACTTTGTGCGTCAGCCCCCATTGAGAGACACTCCCCCTACTAGCATATAGGAGACCCAAAACATCAACAAGGTAAAGCCATCATGCACATAAAATGAAAACTACAAAGTACAATTTTTGAGCAAGGTATGGACCATCTCGCTCTCAATACACAATTGTATCAACAACAAGTAGTGCATGGCTAAAGACCCACAATTACACAAGCAATAATATTATCAACCATTTCAAAGGTCAAACTCAACAATTCAGCCAAGAAAACATACTTTCCCCAAACCTCTAGAAGCCGCCCAACTCCATGTAACACAAAGAACTCTATTTTAGAGCAACATTAATATCCCAAAACATTTCAATCTCAAAATCAAGCACAATGTTCCAACTAATAAAAAAATATTACTTTTAAAGAGACATTATTTCCCTCGACAATTAATGTATTCTATAATCAATTACAACATAATTTACTATTCAAGTAATTCATATTTACAAAACAACTCAGCATTCAATATAAAGCTACAAGAGAAATACACCATTTAAAATTTTACCTAATTCATCCAGTTTATCTAATCTGTCCATTCCACTGATTTAAAAATTATACTAAATGCTCATTTTTACTATAAATCATCCCTCTTAAAACTCACCATTACCAAATTCCTTTCATGATAAATCTTTTAATTATAAGATTGAATATTCTTTTCTAATATTGAAACATATATA
Organism: Sequoiadendron giganteum; assembly: GCA_007115665.2. NCBI lineage: Eukaryota > Viridiplantae > Streptophyta > Pinopsida > Cupressales > Cupressaceae > Sequoiadendron > Sequoiadendron giganteum. The sequence goes on from CM021108.1 coordinate 340,332,488, forward strand.
TAACCCCCACTAATTTAATAAACATTTTAACCATCAAAATAAATATATGTATATGTACATATATATAAGCATACATATATATATAAACATATTCACATCTATCGAATATAATACATACAAATTACCAAATACAAGGCGTATGATGTACGTCAAATTCAACGCATTCAAGGTTAATCACAACCATCAATCTCAAGCATCAACGACATACAAGGAACGATCATCGAATAAAATTTGAATGATGCTTTAAATTGAAAATAAAAAACTACATACACATCGTTTTGAATAGAAACCGATAAAACCTAAAACCAAGGGAATAAAATACCCAATTGTTTGAGACATAACTTATGATTATAACCAGGTCAATATGAATCGGTACAGGCTTAAGCTGAGACTTAATTTCCTCTAACAGAGAAATGATGGAATCTTGAATTGAAGGATGGGTTAAATTCTCTTTATTTGTTTTCAAAACATATAAATATCAATGGAAAGAATCCTTTAAGCAGTGGCGCAATCATAGAGGGGAAGAATTATGCACATTCTAATGATACCAACCCATGCATTTCACAGTCCAGGCATATACCAAACTCAGTACAAATATAACTAAACCCTCGAATCAAAGGGAATCGGGTTTCATTTAAATATACTAAAGAACAAATATGAGCAAAACTATCGAATTATACAGATTCGGTTGAAATTGAAATGTGTACAAGGACTAATCTCCAAACATCACATGCTCGTTGACTCTCATATGCAGAACACATTTTTTTTGAAAGTTTGACAAATACAATTCAATGCAGTACATATGCTAAGATCAGTCTCTACAAATCACAGAAGGAAGAATTGGCATGCAAAAATCTCTTTTAATCCTAAAAAACACAAAAAGATTCGCCCATTCTAGTGGTACACACCTAAGGAACTTAGTCACCAATGTTCCAATGTACAAAATGTAACTAATAACAGAGATATGGGTACACACAAGCAAATGCATTGGGCAGGTTTGGGATACAGTGCAACTGGCAACCAAATAAAATCAAAGTACAAAATGCAAACATTAAATTAAACAGAGGAATCCCACAGCAGCATAATACTATAGATTTTGCAGAGTTTGGATTTCAAGAAAAGTGTTCAAAATTTCCTGAGTAAGTATTCCTTGAGTTGCACAACTCAAATTTTAGCAAGTAATCGTTTTACCATGAACAATTCAATTCTTTATTTTTTTTGTTTTTTATAGAGCTAGAGTTGAGAATAGTAATGGAACCTGATTAAAATCATTTAGTTGAGTTGAGGATTGATGTTGAGCTCTCTACTTCCAATTTACAGCTTCAACACACTTCCAGCATTTCAATAACATTGTAAAAGACCCAATTCAAAAACCTCCAAAACAACCAGAAAGAAAACCTTTAAGAACTAGAAGACTATTCACGGGAAGACCAAAAAAAACAAGATTAGTTTCCATTTATGGTTGAAAAGCCCCTTTCTTGCAGCAAAATAACCAATTTATTTACCACTTCCCCAAATCTCCATTGTTGCATACACTTTTTAATTAATTAATTACTTAATTTAATTTCACATCCATTGTTAACCGTCACTATTCAATTATATTTATTTATAAAAACCCATCCTTGTCTATTTTACACTTAATTATTCAACTTTAAAAATATTTAATCTATAAACTTTAACTTACCTCTTAATTCTATTTGTGCCACACTTTAATTACTATATTTATTTTATATTTCTTTATCAAATCATAATTTTAATTTATTTAAACCAAATAAAATATTAATATCATTTTATTTTATCAAAACCTCAATTATATAAAAGCTTTTATTTTAATTATTACATTGCCTTTTAATTCCAATAATCTTTTATTTTAATATAATAATTAAAAAAGCATAATCAAGTACATTACTCAAATGAATAGAACACGAAGCAATACCTGACCTCACAATGAACGGAAGGCAAAACAAAATGACACAGACAAACCAACTTGAACTGACCACACTGACAGGGTATGACAAACGGATACTCATCTTCATCAAGGATGATGGCTCAACGTAGGGGACTAGATGCTATCTCCATATCAACAATCTCCATTGGGTTTAAGACACGCTCAAACCTGATAGGTGGATTCGATGCTTGGTACCTGCAACTTGCTACAAACCACACAGTCAAGCATGTACATATTCAAACAGTCAAACACACAGTGAGAGAAAAATTGCAATGTCACAAAGCACTCGTAAGTGAGTGATGCGACACTGTTTGCCCTCACCATAATACATCAACACACAACAATGGAATGTTAAAAATGTGATAAGAACATACATCAAATAACCACATAATACTCATAGCAATAATAGCCCACACAATCAATTTAAATTATCTACTAAGCATGGTATAAGCATAAACATCAGTGATAAAAATTTCATCAACTATCATTGTAATTGTGCATCAAAGTATCATAATGTCTAAACAAACAAGTCACTATCAATAACAGAAATAAAACTGAGGGGCACTACATCCTCCCCCTAGAACTAGGCTTACTCTTGGAAACCTACAACAAATATGGGTAAAACTCACGCATCTGGGATACATCCTCCCAAGAAGCAGAAGACTCATCATTAGGATCACACTAGACCCTCAACTGGACCATGACTCGCCCCCTGAGGGTCAATCCCCGATGCTATAGGACGTGTATAGTTCCAAAGAACATTTCCCATCCTCTACTTGAGGTCTCAATGATTGTGTCTTGATGCACAACATGGAAGTTCTCAATCACAACAAACACCTTGTGAGACCTGTCTACATCACCCATTGTCGGCTCTGAGGTTGTCTGCCTCTGATTGTATCCTATTGTTCCCTTCTGAGGACACTATTTTTCTAGGTGACCCTATTGGCCACAGGAGAAACATCCTATGCCTCTGTCGAATCCTCTACCACTTGGGGGTGCACTAGACTGCAGAAAACTACCTCCACTAACTGTAGACTATGAGATTTGTGTTGGTTGATCAAAATGATCATGCTTGTTTCACTACCAACTCTGATCTTTCTTTTTATGAAACCACTTACTATCATGTTGAGACTGAGAATTCTCATGTTTTGGCTGGGAGTGTTGTTGCTACTCACCCTTAGCGGGTGCTTGATGGCCCTTAGAGGAACCCACTGCCTGAGTCTGGCCACCTCGAGAATTGAAACCTATTGGAGGTGCACTACCAATTTGTACACTTGTTTGACCACCTAGTACCATGGCCAAATTCTCTACTATTCAATCCTTTTCTATAGCTACCTCCATTGTTTTTGGCTCAAACACATGAACACCTCCACTGATACTGGCATTCAAGTCCCTAATAAAATGTTGCACCAACATACCCTCATCATCACCTATGCCTACATACTACTTAAGCTCATAAAATATTCGCTCATACTACTCAACCGACATGGCCATCTACCTCAGCTCATTAAATTCATCTATATAACGCTATCGCCAATGATCGAACAAGAACCAAGCTTTGAATCTCTCAAGAAACATCTCCCATGATACATAACTTATATCCAAATGTAGCTTTTGCTCCTCCAAACACCACCACATGGAAGCAAAGCCTCTAAGATGCATGATAGCACACCTAGCCTTGGTGTTGCTACCATATGGATGTATGATGAAACACATGTTCAGATCAATTAACTAGGTTTTTTCCTCCAAACTAGTTCTAGTCCCATCAAAAGTAGGAGGGCGTGCCCTCAAAAGATCCCTCATATGTCTAGCTAATATAGCCTCCTACTCAATAATAATCTCTCTCCTCCCAGGAGACCTCTCTCTCTCCCTAATCACCAACTGATCATCCTTCTATCTCAGACCTAATCAGGCAATAACCTCCTCGAGTAAGCGATGCAACTATGCGCCCTCCAACCTCGACTGTCCCAAATTTTGATCTCCACCTCCCTAATTAATCTATGAATTTTGTTGTTCCTCACAACCATACTCGTGGGAACTTTGAGGAGGGGAGTCCTGGCGATTAGCCTCATGGCCACCAACATGACCTCTACCACCTCCCTAACCTCGACCCCAACTTCTAGGCATAATCCTACATAGACACCACCAAGGACAAGTTCAGGGTGTAAGACGAGGACAACAAAAGAGAAACATAATCTACAAAGTTTGTGCAACTCAAACAACATAATGGGATCTTGTATATACCCAGAGTACCCAATGTTAGAAGAACTTGGGCTCTGATACCATGTGTAATGCCCCACCACAAAACCCTAGAGGACAACACGCTACAACACTTAAAAATAGAATTTTTTTTTAAAAGAGCAACATACATAGATTGCAGATGGTACAATAACTTGTTTTCTAATCTAAGTCCTCTAAGGTTTTGAGGTTACATTATTAGAAACCCATTAACTAATCTAATAAGAATAATAAATCATCGCTATAATTTTATTAAACAAGATTCATCTAACAATATGAATTTCAATTAAACCATCACATTTAAATGATCAACCAGAATGAATTAACGATAACATGTCATCAATAAATACTATTCATAATCAATTCCATTAACTAACATTAACAAGGTACATCATTATCATTGCTCATTACTAGAGAGAGTTCAACAATGAATTACAACATTACATCATTACATTGTGAACCACAATGTCTCCTCGAACACATATGAGAAGAGTACATCAAAAGTATAATACATGATACAATAGATTTATGGTACAATACAAGTACATGAAATATAATCCACATGAACTGGAACAAGTGCAGAAGTCTTTATTTCCAAGAGTAGTCACCACAAACACAAACAAAGTGAGGGAACCTGATGGAATACAAGGCACATTCCACCCAACCATGTGGAACCCAAAGTTCCACCCCCTATGCAAGGAGATAACACCTGGTCCCACGACAACATCAATAAGACGACTACAAATAAAAATCAAGGCTAAACAGAGAACAACTAACACTATACATAAGGTCATACATTGCTTCTAGAGGATATCACATAACAAATGAAGAAAACATATAGGGAATACTAGCCTACAAAGGAGGGAGTGTCATTGCATGGTCCTCACATGGGTTACCCTAGCAGTCTATCACTAGCCATCAACCCCCATCTATGGCTACACTGGCAGTCTCTCACTAGTCACTGGCCCCATACGGTGACAGATGCGGAACCAATATCCCTTTTGTGAGGACAAGGAAGTTGGTCTTGCCAACCAGACCTTCTCAACCCATCCTTAGCCTAAATGAGCACTACAGGCATGGGTGAGGAATTCACTTATCTTGATTAATGTATAAACTACCCCAACCCCCCCTAATTCATATTAAGTTGTCACTAAGTTAATAAAATCCCACATGGGTTACCTTGGCGCCACTCTGTGCGTCGACCCCCATTGAGAGCCACTCCCCCTACTAGCAGATGGGATACCCAAAACATCAACAGGGTAAAGCCATCATGCACATAAAATGAAAACTACAAAGAACAATTTCTGAGCAAGGTATGGACCATCTCGCTCTCAATACACAACTATATCAACAACAAGTAGTGCATGGCTAAAGACTCACAATTACACAAGAAATAATATTATCAACCATTTCAAAGGTCAAACTCAATAATTCAGCCAAGAAAACATATTTTCCCCAAACCTCTAGAAGCCTCCCAAATCCATGTAACACAAAGAACTCTACTTTAGAGCAACATTAATATCCCAAAACATTTCAATCTCAAAATCAAGCACAATGTTCCAACTAATAAAAAAACATTACTTTTAGAGAGACATTATTTCCCTCGACAATTAATGTATTCTATAATCAATTACAATATAATTTACTATTGAAGTAATTCATATTTACAAAAGAACTTAGCATTCAATATAAAGCTACAAGAGAAATACACCATTTAAAAGTTTACCTAATTCATCCAGTTTATCTAATCTGTCCATTCCACTGATTTCAGAATTATACTAAATGCTTGTTTTTACTATAAATCATCCCTCTTAAAACTCACCATTACCAAATTCCTTTCACGGTAAATATTTTAATTAGAAGATGGAATATTCTTTTCTAATATTGAAACATATATATAACCCCCACTAATTTAATACAGATTTTAACCATCAAAATAAATATATGTATATGTACATATATATATATATAAGCATACATATATATACATATATATCCCTACATATATATAAACATATTCACATCTATCGAATATAATACATACAAATTACCAAATACAAGGCATATGATGTACGCCAAATTCAATGCATTCAAGGTTAATCGCAACTATTAGTCTCAAGCATCAATGACATACAAGGGAAGAACATCGAATAAAATTTGAATGATGCTTTAAATTGAAAATCAGAAACTACATACACGTTGTTTCGAATAGAAACTAATAAAACCTAAAACCAAGGCAATAACATACCCAATTGTTTGAGACATAACTTGTGATTATAATCGGGTTGGTATGAATTAGTACAAGCTTAAGCTGAGACTTAATTTCCTCTAACAGAGAAATGATGGAATCTTGAATTGAAGGTTGGATTAAATTTTCTTTGTTTGTTTTCAAAACATATAAATATCAATTGAAAGAATCCTTTAAGTGGTGGCGCAATCATAGAGGGGAAGAATTACGCACATTTTGACGATACCAACCCATGCATTTCACAGTCTAGGCATATACCAAACTCAGTAAAAATATAACTAAACCTTTGAATCAAAGGGAGTCGGGTTGCATTGAAATATACTAAAGAACATATGTAAGAAAAACTATCGAATTATACAGATTCGGTTGAAATTGAAATGTGTACAAGGACTAATCTCCAAACATCACATGCCAGTTGACTCTCATATGCAGAACACTTTTTTTTTTTAATTTTGAAAAATACAATTCAACGTAGTACATATGCTAAGATCAATTTCCAAAAATCACAGAAGGAAGCATCGGCATGCAAAAATATCTTTTAATCCTAAAACACACAAAAAGATTTTCCCATTCTAGTGGTATGTGCCTAAGGAACTTAGTCACCAATGTTCCAATGTACATAATGTAACTAATATCAGAGATATGGGTACATGCAAGGAAATGCATTGGCCAGGTCTAGGATGCAGTGTGACTGGAAACCAAATAAAATCAAAGTACAAAATGAAAACATTAAATTAAACAGAGGAATCCCACAACATAATACTACATATTTTGCAGAGTTTGGGTTTTAGGAAAAGCGTTGAAAATTTCTCGAGTATTCCTTGAGTTGCACAACATAGAAATTAGCAAGTAATCATTTTACCATGAACAATTCAATTCTTTATTTTTTTTGTTTTCTACAGAGCTAGAGTTGAGAATAGTAATGGAACCTGATTAAAATCATTTAGCTGAGCTAAGGATTGATGTCGAGCTCTCTACTTCCAATTTACAGCTTCAACACGCTTCCAGCATTTCAATAATGTTGTAAAACACCCAATTCCAAAACCTCCAAAACAACCAAAAGGAAAACCTTCAAGAACCAGAAGACTATTCATAGGAAGACAAAAAAAAACAAGATTAGTTTCCAGTTATGGTTGAAAAGCCCCTTTCTTTTGGCAAAATAACCAATTTATTTACCACTTCCCCAAATCTCTGTTGATGCATACAGTTTTTAATTTATTTATTTAATTTCCCATCCATTATTAACCGCCACTATTCAATTATATGTATTTCTAAAACCCATCCTTGTTTATTTTACACTTAATTATTCAACTTTAAAAATGTTTAATCTATAAATTTTAACTTACCTCTTAATTCTATTTGCACTATACTTTAATTACTATATTTATTTTATATTTCTTTATCAAATCATAATTTTAATTTATTTAAACCAAATAAAATATTAATATCATTTTATTTTATCAAAACCACAATTATATAAAAGCTTTTATTTTAATTATCACGATGCCTTTTAATTCCAATAATATTTTATTTTAATATAATAATCAAACAAAAGAACTAATTAAGCACATTACTCAAATGAATAGACCAAGAAATACCTGACCTCACAGTGAAATGGAAGGCAAAACACAACAACACAGATAGACTAACTCAAACTGACCACACTGGCAGGGTATAAAAAATGGATACTCATCCTTGTCAATGATGATGGCTCAACGTAGGGGACCAAATGCTACCTCCATATCAACAATCTCCATTGGGTTTAAGGGATGCTCAAACCTGAAAATTCAGGTGGAGTTGATGCTCGGTACCTACAACCTACAATAAACCACACAGTTGATCATGTACATATTCAAAAAATCAACCACACCATGAGAGGAAAATCACAACGTCACAGAGCACTTGCAAGTGAGTGATGTGACACTGTTCCCCCTCACCATAATACATCGACACACAACAACTAAATTTTAAAAACGTGATAAGAACATACAACAGATAACCACATAATACTCATAGCAATAATAGCCGACACAATCAATTAAACTGATCTACTAAGCATGGCATAAGCATAAACATCAGTGATCAAAATTTCATCAACTATCATTGTAACTATGCATCAAAGTATCATAATGTCTAAATACAAACAAGTAACTGTCAATAACAGAAAGCAAACTGAGGGGCACTACAAAAATAATTTGAGAGATGACCATCATGGATGAGTTGTTGAATGAAATGAATATGAATATCGATATGATTCATCCTATAATGTTTGAATGGGTTACATGAAATGTGAATGGAACTTACGTTCACACCAAATAAGTGTAGGACTATCAAGTGGTGGACCAAACTCTACTGTAATATGTCAGCCACAAAACCTCCTAGATGGAAAGAAATGCACCTCAATACTCAATCACATTGGATTACAATGCAATAATAGTTTTCTTCTTACAAGACCAAGAAATTTAACTAGAACCAAGGAAAAATATAAACATATATGTGGACTTTTATGAGTCAACATCACCTTCCCAATCTGAGTTGGTGAAGCCTACTATCTCTGAATCTCTTGGTGTGTATTGAATTTTGAAATGTGTAGTGCCCCTAATATACCTCAAAATATCTTTGTCTACCATCCAATGACTCTCATGAGGATCATGGGAAAAATAGAAAGGACCAATAGCAAAGGTGATATCAAGATGTGTGTGTGTCAAATAAAAGAGATTTCCCGCCAACTATCAATACAAAGTGGCCTCAATGCTAATTTGTGTTCAAGTGGTAGTTAATGTGACACCTAATTGAAATGGTGTAGGATTTGACTTAAAATCAACCATGTTGAAATGATGAAGCAAATCAATGGCATAATTTTTTCGATGATTGGATATACCCTCAAAAGACTAAAGAACATGTAGAGTAAGAAAGAAGTGAGAAGACCAGATCTATTATGTCAAAGTTCTCATCAATAATATTGTATATATTGAAGCATAGAGGAGGAGCTACCAATGAGAATAAAATCATCTATGTACAATACTAGTATGAAAATATCAAATCCATTTTTAAAATCAATTTGGACACTAAAGTTAAATACCAAGTTTTTTCTCCCAACTACTTCCATGAATGTTGGAGGTCTCCCAACCAATAGAAGTCAATTCCTAGCACATATTTTGATATGGAATACCTATTTTAGGTAGGATTTATCCTTTGTCATGAATTTTTCATTACTACAATGCCACAGGTTAGGGTTTCATTCCCATAGGTGGTTAAGTGATGTTTCAGATTCATTTTTAGAAGAGATTGGTTTGGTTGTGGCTCTTTAGACACAAAATATTTTCTAGTATTTATAGGGTAGCCATAAATTATAGTCTGATTATTTTAGGTTGAGTACAAACCTATGAAATCAAAGAAGATAAATATTGTAAGTGAATTTTATTATAGAATTTCTTCATGGAATTAAGTATGTAATTAGGAGGGTTACTTAGTCATAGATATTGATGTAGAGATGGTCCTCCCCTCTGCTCAAAACATAAAATCACAAACGACTAAAATGAAATTTCACAATAGTAATTAACATCTCAATTAAAACAGATTACAATGAACAACAATTTCATTATTACAAAAACTCAATCAAAATCCCTCATTTATTTTAATGGTAAAAGCACAAACCTGTGTCACACTTTTGGCCAAATAAATAGTTTTGAATGAACTATTTTCGGCCGAAAATGTTTCGGCCAAGTAGGTTTTGGCTGAAACCATGTGGCGTATACGTGGCACACAAAGTTTCAGCCTAATAGGTTTTGGCCGAAACCAAAAAATTAATTTTTTTCCTTTGCAACTTTCAAATCAGCTTATTTTATGTGTGGGGTTTCTATCAGAAGGGTTTCGGCCAAAACCCTTTCAACTAAAACTGTCTAGTTAGCATCCTAGTTGGCAGCCAACTCAGCTTTTTCCAAAAAATTTTGAAACTTTCAACTTTAACTAAGTAATTCTCTAGTCAGAATGATTTTTTTGCAAAAAAAGAAAAATACCCTTTTGTAGAGCTCGGAGTGGGGAATCCAAATATATAATTTTAAATTAATTTAAGTAGGTTGTTAAAATTAAAAAAAGAGGCTGATTAGAAATTAAAAAAAAATAGTAAAACAATTTATAAAAAAAAAAAAAAATATGGGGCAGAAGAGGAGAGAGTCTTCTTCAAAAGGGTATAATTTGTTTTTTGAAAATGATTAAAAAAATTGAAAATAGTTGATGGCCAGTGAAAACTGTCAAATTTTGACAAGTTTGACTTTAATACGTTATTATGAGAAAAATTTACATCAAAATTTGATTTTTTTCCATGCACAAGATATTGAAGTTACCTATTTGGAGAAAAAAAATTAGGGAGAAATGAAGTTTTTTTCAAATTTTTTTCTTGACAGTTCATGAAGTCGCGTTTTTCTCAAATTTTCAGCATTCTAAAATCTGTCCTTAAATTGATAAAAACATAATGAAAATAATTATTATTTTTTAAATGAAAAATTACAAGAATAAACTTCATCAAAAATTCTACATTTCATTAGTTTACACCATTTTGAAATTCAAAACATCAAGACCACTTTTATGTGGTTGAAGTTCAGAAATTTTTTTGTTGTTGGTCGATTCCTTTATAAAGTATGACACGGGTTTGTGCTTTTACCCTTAATCAATCACATATTTACATTCAAATGCAAATTCAATTCTTACATTCAACTCTCATTGGACTCTCCCTTCTTTCTGTGTCCACTTCTAAACTCTCACCTTACTCTTCTCTATTGTGCATTAAAATTTATTCAACGCCTCTGTATTATTAAATTTGATTTCATGGTACATTCATCTCAGACCATTTTCCACACCAACTTGCAACCCATTTCAAAACTACCCCTCTTCCCTCACACATGGATATTGTATCTCATCGACCTACTTTATCTTAGATTTCACAGCACCCAAAAGCCACATTCACTGATAATGTTTTGTTGCTAAACTGAAATCATTTAACCAATTCTTCATTTGTCTCTTCAATCGATGTAGACCCTCATCCATGCCTCTTATATCCTCACACGATCTACTCTTCTTTCATCTCACATGTGGCCTTCCCTTTATGCTTATGCATGTAGCCTTTCTCCAGGTTGATGCAACCTCTAGCCGATCTCCTCTTTTTTTATTCTTTGTGCAAAACCTTATACTTACTCCCTACTGTGCGCCAATTCTATTCTGACTTTTCATCTCCCTTCACTTGGAATTCTTCCCCTTCCTCCTTGTGTGCATCCCCTTTGTCTTTCAATGTTTTTTCCTTTTCTTTATGGATCCCTTCATTTTTCTAAAGGTGAAGAGGCATCGTTAGAAAATTTAATCTTATTAAATAATGAATAATAGGGCAGTCCCAATAAGATTGTCCTCTCATTTTACTTGATTTAAAAGAGGAAGATCTTTTGTCTTATTTTGTTATCTTTTAATTGATGCATTCAAATACCAAATCATCGACCAAGGAAGTTGCAACATTTCATTTACTCTGTGATAGTAAACTGGTCTATTCTTTCGCATTTGTAGACATGTTCACTAGTACATTTGCAACTACAATCATGGACTAATTTTATATCTTGAATATACATACAGAAAAAGATTATAGAGATTAGCTTTACATCAACCAATTACATTACTTTAAAGCATATCTGCATTCATATCTCGTTAAAGCCAAAAATTTAAGAGGTTTCAGCATTGTAAAGAGAGAACCCAACAAAACAAAATTGTGAAAATGAAACCAACAATATTTTTGGTTGGTGTTGATTGCCTATCCGCCCACATGCTCCTGCACCAGACATGTTGGGTAGAAATACTGTGAACATGGGCTCACAATGGTGGAGTTGCATAGTTGCACTATGCTTCCAAGTTTCCATCAACTTGCAGTGAACTCCTTCATTGTCAAAGTGTTGAAAATTAATCCTTCTTCTATCTTTTCCAACATCGTGTCAGAATACACACCACCATCCTCCAACAACACTTCACCCTCTTCTTCTTTCCCCTCGTGGACTCATTTCCACCAAAGCTTGACCTCCTCCACCAAATTCTTTTCACACTCCTCTCTTCCTCTGTGGGTTTAAACCCACCTCTAACCATCCACCTCCACCAAAAACACCCTATAACATCTTCCACTATCTCCACAAGCAAATATGGAATATCGATTGCATGCTCTTGCTCTTTATGCACCTCATCTTCTACTACCACATCTAAAAATGAAATAACTTCACAAATCTTATTTACCTCATTGTCGCTCGCAGCTGCAACACTGAACTTCATTGCAACATATTTCATCTCCTTGTTAGCTATAATGTCTCACTCTTCTTTCTTCGCTGCACCAACGGACTTCATCATCCATTCTTCCTCAATAAATTGTGTGAAAAAATCTTCTTCATCATTTCCACTACTGCAACCTCTTTGTTGCTCATTTCTTTCTTTTCTTTCTCTTTCTCCATGCCTTCTTCCTGACATTTTTTTACTACAACTTCTTTGGTAGGGGCTACATCTTCCTCTTTCCATTTGGGGCTGCAACACTCATTTCTTCTATTCTTCTTTCCGCTATCCTCTTTCAAGAGAACCTTCTTCTTCTCACTACTCTTCACCATTTTCCTCTCTCTTTCCAACATTCTTTTATGCTTTTCCACAAACCATCTTTTCCAATGCTTCACACAATTCATCCTCCAAATCATCCCAATACTACTCCCAAAACCGTATCCACATGGGTCTCTTTACGGCCCAACCCATTTTTCATGTTGCAATCTTCCACAACTCACATTCTCTACTTCTCCATGGTTTGTCCTTGCAACAAACTCTCACCACTATCCTCTACCCAACAGGATTCTAGAAGATGCTCCCTCACAATCTCTTCTACCCACCTCCTCTCAGTGGAAGAGATTTGCACACCTTCTACCCAGCCTCATCTCTATTGGAGGAAAATCAACATGATTCTCATGGAACCAATGGCCTATCAAGGCTTCACTCTTCACAAACTCTTCAATCACGGTCTTGGTGGATACTCTCCGTGCTCAAGACTACCAAATCTAATACCAATTGATGCAGAGAGGGTCCTCCCCTCTGCTCAAAACATTGAATCACAAAGAACTAAAATAAAATCTCACTGCAGTAATTAACATCTCAACCAAAACAGGTTATAATGAACAACAATTTCATGATAACAAAAAATCAATCAAAATCCCTCATTTATTTTAATCAATCGCATATTTACATTCAAATGAAAATTTAATTCTTACATTCAGCTCTCATTGGACTCTCCCTTCTTTTTGTGTCCACTTTTAAAGTCTCACCTTACTCTTCTCTAATGTGCATTAAAATTTATTCAACGCCTCTGTATTATTAAATTTGATTTCATGGTTTGTTCATCTCAAACCATTGTCCACACCAACTTTCAACCCATTTCAAAATTTTCCCTCTTCCCTCACACACGTCTCTTGTATCCCATCAACCTACTTTATCTCAGATTTCACTGCACCCAAAAGCCACATTCACTGATAATGTTTTGTTGCTAAACTGAAATCATTTAACCAATTCTTCATTTGTTTCTTCAATCGATGTAGACCCTCATCCACACCTCTTCTATCCTCACACGGGCTACTCTTCTTTCATCTCACCTATGGCCTTCCCTTTATGATTATGCATGCAGCCTTTCTCCAAGTTGATGCAGCCTCTAGCCGATCTCCTCTTTTTTATTCTTTGTGCAAAACCTTATACTTACTCCCTATTGTGCGCCAATTCTATTCTGACTTTTCATCTCCCTTCACTTGGAGTTCTTCCCCTTCCTCCTTGTGCGCATCCCCTCTATCTTTCAATGTTTTGTCCTTTTCTTTATGGATCCCTTCATTTTTCTAAAGGTGAAGAGGCATCGTTAGAAAATTTAATCTTATTGAATAAGGAATAATAAGGCAATCCCAATAATATTGCCCTCTCATTTTACTTGATTTAAAAGAAGAAGATATTTTGTCTTATTTTGTTATCTTTTAATTGATGCATTCAAATACCAAATCATCGACCAAGGAAGTTGCAACATTTCATTTACTCTTTGATATTAAACCGGTCTATTCTTTTGCATTTGTAGACATGTTCACCAGTACATTTACAACTACAATCATGGAATAATTTAATATCTTGAATATACATACACAAAAATATCATAGAGATTAGCTTTACATCAACCAATTACATTTGTTTAAATCATATCTGCATCCATATCTCATTAAAGCCTAAAATTTAAGAGGTTTAGGCACTGGAAAGAGAGAACCCAATAGACCAAAATTGTGAAAATGAAACCAACAATATTTTTGGTTGGTTTTGATTGCCTATCCGCCCGCGTGCTCTTGCACTAGATACAAATTCTCCTTTGCCATATTTTTTGGCATGAATATAATGTCTGGTTAAATGAGTGTAACAACATTCTAAAAATATTACAAGTCTTGTAAAGACATTTCTCACCTTATATATGAATAAATATAGTTTTGTTATGGATTAATAAGTATGTTTTGTTATAACTTTCATGATTCTTTTTGTATCTAAATATATAGCTTCATATTCCTTGATTTTAGTACATTCCCTTATTTATGAATCATGAATTTGTTGCCTAATTAGATAGGAATCAGACTAGAACCCTTTTACCAATCTCACATCATTATAAACAAAACATAAATCAATAATATATGAATAGGAGTAATTTTTGTAATCATGATTTAATGATATAACCAAGGATTTGTCTTCAGAGAACCTTCAATGAATTTATTTCATGTGGGTTATGATTGCATATTATCATTAGTTATTTAGGGGTTATGAGGTATCTAGTTTTTCTTGGTTAAGTGATAGTCTTTAAGGCCAAGTCAGAAGATTAGGTTTGGCTATAATTAATGTGTAAATATCCTTTTTGTTTTAGTTTAATACCTATTAAGGTATACCCCTAGGAACACCCTCTTGATTCTAAGCTAAGCTCAAAGTGTAGGAGATATAACCCACTCCCATAGATTTGACCTTTAACCCTCCATGTTCTATTAATGATTTGATTTCACTTGCATGACTACAAACCTATCCTTGTGAGTTGAATTCTATTTTAGGAAGTGGAGCATTGATTTTTGGACCCAACAACTTGTTTGATACAATACAAAGAATTTATTAGCTTACAAATAAGACAAAATTCATGTACTATAATCCTAGGGGCTATTCCATGTAAATCTCCTCACAAATATCACTATGCAAGAATGCATTCTTCACATCCATGAAGTAAATAGGTCAATCATGATATGTAGCTAGATAAATAACATGCTAAACTATTTCTATCTTAGATATAAGGGAATATATCAAAGTAGTCAATAACCTCAACCTATAATAAACTCTTAGAAATAAGACATGCCTTACAATGCTCAATAAAACCATTTTTTGTACATAATTTTTGTGGTACACCTACTTACACCAAACCATATTTATCCTCGTGGGAAGAAAAACCAAATCCCATGTGTGATTCTTAATCAATAAAGAATACTCCCCATCCATAGTTTGTTCCTATTCTGGAATACTTAAATCCTCTAAAAACATTTGTGAAACAATAGGCATATTGTGACTCAAAGGACTAGTACCAAAAGACTAAGAGTGAGTACAATGAGAATCCATAGGATCACAAACTAAAGGTCCAACCTCCTAAATAGTAGTGTAGGCCCACTTAGATAAATAAAAGTGGGTGGAGACAAAAGTGGTGGAATAGGAAGTGGTGGTACATAAATATCAAAATCATCATTAGAAGTATCCTCATGAGATAAAAGGGAGATAAAATAGTGAGGATGAAAAAGTAGATGTAGAATTTGACTATGAAAAATACTCATCAAATTATATATATCTTGACATATCTCATGGTAGGATCAAATGACAAATAAGACTTCACATCCTCAAAATAGCCAACGAAAATGAACCATTGGCTCTTCATTTTTATTGTCTTAGGTCAACCATCTAGTATGAATGGCCAAGCCTCACTATCAAATAATCTAAATAAGGAAACATCAATCTTGATATTGGACCAAGCCTCCTCTAGAGTGATA
This sequence comes from Sequoiadendron giganteum, assembly GCA_007115665.2. Classification (NCBI taxonomy): domain Eukaryota; kingdom Viridiplantae; phylum Streptophyta; class Pinopsida; order Cupressales; family Cupressaceae; genus Sequoiadendron; species Sequoiadendron giganteum. The sequence goes on from CM021108.1 coordinate 340,349,010, forward strand.
TCCAAAATTACCTTGTGAAGAATATGAGTTTGAATATAATTAGCACAATTGATTGCCTTAACCCAAAAAGATGGATCCATAGAGAAATACTAAAGCATACAATTGGCCATCTTCCTAGGTTATCTATTCTTGTATTCAAAAACACCATTCTACAGAGGATTATAAGGAACTATAAACTAATTCCTAGTTTACATATTCTCCCTCATTATTTATGCAAAGCTACCAAATAGAACCTAATTGCTTCTCCACAAACACCTTGAATGTCATAAAAGTGTAAAATGCATCACTCTTGTACTTAAGAAAGTACACCCATGTATGATGAGAGTAATCATTAATTAAGGTAATAACATATTTGTCTCCTAATAATGGAGCAAAAAATCACATAAAATCACTATATACTAATTGCAATAAGCTAGCGAAGAGAAGACCTTGCCCTTGGGAAAGGGATCTTAACAATGTTTGTTAAGAATACAACCTCAAAAAAATCCTTTTATGCATAAAACATTAGGAAGAACAAGTACCATCTCCTGTGTACTCAACTGTTGTAGATACCTATAGTTGACATGAGAAAAATGTTCATACCAAATTTTACTCAAGGAATTTGCATGGGAATGTGTGATGAACCACTGGATGACTCAAAAGTATGGAACTTGTACAATCTGGATTCATGATCAACTCTACCTAAAGAAATAATTGTATTTTGATGAAGGGTATCATGAATGACATCATTGGGTGAAGCTCAACTATCTTACCTCTCTTAGTGTGACAAATATGTAAATAGAGAGAAGATTGGAAAAGATCTTAGGAATAAGGAGAACATCCTCAATGTGATTATTAATCATATAAATATTCTCTATCCCCAAAACTAAAATATGTGGAGATTTATCCACTATAATATGATGAAGGAATGCTATTAGAAATGTTGGTATAAATAGGTATTTTTCCTATCTAGTCATTAGTAGGTCCTATTTACATGTTAATCCCACTTAGGTCCTAAGAGGGAATCTTTTTAGATAGTGTTAGTTGTCACTAGATATTATCTTATCTTTTGGAGTTTAATTTTTTTTTCCTAATTCATTTAATATTTATTGAGGTATTTGTCTCATTATATAGGATTAAGACACATGTCAAGATCTTGTCTAATCCTATATCACAATTTTCCTTTATAAGAAAGGCATCATATGCACATCATATATTCAATTTGGAAAATCTTGCATCCATAATTATAGCAAGGTATTTCTTCCATTCTCTCTAATGGAAGTTATCGTTATCTTGTGTGTGATCCTAAAGTGTTAAAGAGTTCACCATTAACTCCTACATTGTATCAAAGCTTTAGTGTTGTAGACTTCTTCCCAAATTTGAGGGACCCATATTGGCTTGAAATTTTTTTGGGTACAATTGGAGGTTTTAAGTACCTCACCATAGAATCTAAGGTGTTAGATAAAGTCATGTTTTCCTTTCATTTAATCAAATTTTGTTATATTTTGACTGATCTACAAGGATTTCAAGTTGAGGGTTACAGTTGCTAGATCTTAAATTTGAGAGCATTTTGGTTCAAATATAACCCTTCAATTATGATTAGAAGGCCCAAAACCATTATTTTGATATATAATACTTCACTTTTGGCATCAATTTGTTTTTGTGATTTTTTAAATTTTTGGTTGACTATGTTAAATTTGACATCCAAATGACTGTCATCAAATACTATGTTAAATTTGATAGAAAAATGATCATCAAAATTATTGTATTAAATTTGATAGTCAAATTATCATCTGTGATTTTGTAAATTTGATGGCCAAATGACTATCAGCAGGTCACTCCAATCTACCCCACCTTTTCATCAGCAGTTTTAAATTTGTAGTCTAACTTCAAATCGCCATAACTTGGTCATACTGACTCCTTTTGTAATTATTTTTTTATTTGGGGTATAATTTTATGCTCTATATAGTAGTGTAATTGGTATTTTATTTTGGTGCTTGGGTTTTCTATAAATTGTAGATTCTCATAGGTATTGTTGAGTCATTCTCATTTTAAGAACTTTTGAGGCTTCGTTCTTGCTCCTACGGTAAAAAATTTGAGCAATTTTTTTTTGAAAGTGTATATTTTTTTGTACTTTCTACTGGTGTGATCAGATTAGTCCCATTCTATGTAAAATTTTACTTTGAGTTTGTGGCCAAATTTGGCATCTATAAGCACTATGATTAAGACCACTTCGTTATTTTTGGCAAGTGGCACATGTAATCACACTAAATATAAAGTGTCACAATAACATATTTTTGGGGGTTTTTCTTGATTGATTAATTTCTGGGAGGGGGGTAATCTTATTCTTTTGTTGGCTTATGTCTCTTGATTGGTCTATTGAGTGACTAAATGAAGGAGTGTATCATGGGTATCAAAACATCCTACTATAATCAAGTTGAATAGATAGAACTATAATTCTTGGAAAGATGGAATCCTAACACATTGTAGGTGGATTGGTATTTTTCCATAGCTCTATAGACTAGTTCCTCAATCATCATCCAAATGGAAGGGAGTTGTGTAAGACATAAAAACTGAACATATCCAGGGAGTAATTAGTTGTAGTTGTGATATTGACACACAAATTGCCACTGATGGTATTGAGATCCCTTGTGACCTTATGAATAGACTTTGGGAGATGTATGGAGACTTGAATAAACCTCCATTCCTAGAGTATCTTGTTGTGGAATATCTTGTTCCACTTGATGAGTTTCAACCAATTGATGATAAAATAGCTACAGTGCTAACTAATTGGGGAAGGTATTGTTATTTTGATGAAACAAAACCCTCTCCTTCTCCTCCTCTAGAGACTTCAGTTTCTATGTCTCCTAATCTAGATTTAGAGGGTTCATCTTCTTCATATATGAGTCAACATCTTGAGGCTAAGGACTATTATAATCCAACATTGGAAAAATAATTTAGTATTCTTACTTCATCATATTTTGAGGACACAATGGGGGGTGATAAGTGTAGTCAAATGGCATGCACTGAGATCTCATATCCTTCATCTGTTGTTATATTTGAGGATGTGTGTGTTACCATAGTTGTGGCTCATTGTGATTCAATATATCAAGACATACATCATCTTCTAGAGATGTCTACTTAGGATGAGTACTTGACAAACATTGCTAGTTTGTTTTGTGAGTCATGCATTTCAGATTTGGGAGACATCATTGATTGCATGAATCGTCTCTTTGATAGAGATGATCCTTCTTCAATTGTTGTGAGGAAAAACTCTAACCCTCTTGTTCATTCTCTAAATTATCATCCTTTTCCCTTTGACATGAGTGTGGATTCTTTTCAACAGAATTTGGAGGAGGCTTCTTTATCTTCAAACAAGGTATCTTTGTCTTTAGATTGTGTTCTACACTCATTTCTAGGATATTTTGGACTGTCTTCTTTGATAGTGTGGCCTAGAACACTTGTTTGGAGTGTGACACCTTTCAACATCCACATGGAGAAACTTGAGAATTCTTTAGATACATCACTCATCATCTTTCTTCCCACATCCTCCTTTCAGGACTAAAAATACATCATGCATATCATCCCAGTTTTGTTTCTTCCTAAGGGGAGGAATGTTGTTCAATGGTCTTTGATCATCTTCTTCAACATTCAATTTCAAGCATCTATCATCATTGTAGGTGACTCTACAATAAGGGGGGATACATGGTCTCTCTTCTCTCTTATGGGGTCTTTTTCCTTGTATAATTTTTTTTCCTTCTCATTGATCAATGAGATAAAAAAAATTTCATCTCTTTAGGGGAGAAGTTTCGTTCCACTTGGTTTTCTCCTTTTCTCCATTTTTGAGAGATTGTATTTGTAATTTTACATGGGTACATAACATAGCCTCATTTTTGGGACCCATCTTTGCATCATGTGCATAATAATCTAATCCCTAAGTTTCACTTAAGGTGGGTGTTGGTGTAAATATGTGTTTTTCTTATCTAGTCATTAGTAGGTCCTATTTACATGTTAAGTCTACTTAGGTCATAGGAGGGAATCTTTCTAGATAGTGTTAGTTATCACTAGATCTTATCTTATCTTTTGGAATTTAATGCTTGTGTCCTAAGTAATTCACTATTTTTTGAGGTAGTTACCTCATTATATAGGATTAAGACACATGTTAATATCTCATCTAATCCTATCTCATGTAAATTTACTTTATAAGAAAGGCATCATATGTACATCATATATTCAATCTAGAAATCTTGCAGCCATAATCATAGAATTATATTTTCTCCATTTCTCTCTTGTGGAATTTATTTTTGTCTTGTATGTGATCCTAGGGTGTTGAGGAGTTCACCATTAACTCCTTAAAGAAATAAACTCAAGTAGATAATGTGAATGAATCATGTGATGAGAGGCTTCAAAGTTGGAATTCAACGGTGTTGAAGATAAATCATATACTAAAAGTTCTTATCCTTTTCATGTGTTGGTGGAATAAGACTTAGAAAGTGAAATAGTGTGACTTTTCTTGGCCTCCTTTAATGTCTCTAGTATCTTCTTACATCTAGTAAATTCATTTACATCCTTTCGATAAAAATTGCAAGTATATCTTAATTTCATCTTCACCTTAGAGGAAGACTCACCAATCTTGGAATATTTGTCATGTTTATGTGTGGATTGGTGTTTCTAATCTAACTTATGCTTATTATTGGAGGAATTATCACTACCTAAGGTAGATTCTATTTTAAATGAATAATACATGAGTATTGGAACTGGGAAGTGACTCTAACTTTGTCAACTTAGCATGTTCCCATGTCAAGCAATCACAAAAGACCTCAAATGAAGGAAATTTGAATTTATCTCCCAACACATCAAAATAGAATAGAATTTTGGAGAGAACACTTTAAGGTGTCCTCAAAGCTTAGATTGGATCAAAAAAATACATTCCTTTTCATCTTTTGTCTTTTCAAAACCTTGTAAAAGAGATCTCGGTGACTCAAATTTTAGTAGAAAGTTCTCATAGAAGGCAAATGAATCAAGTTTTGATTTATTCAACTCTACATCAATTTATAATTATTAGAACTCATTGCTTGTACTAAATAAATCCTTGTAATCATCCCAAATCTACTCTTGTAAAACTCTATGTGAAACAACAAGTTGTCTAAAACATGAAGTGCAATAAGACCCATTACTTCATCCATGTTTTTCATATAGGAAAATATCACATATTCCCAAGTAAACTTAGGTGGAGTATCATGCAATGCCACTATAGTCCCTTAGACATGAGTAATGTGGTCATTTGAGGTTTCCAAGTCTAATAATTGAGTTGTGTAAGATGCTCAATAGAAGAATATTTTGTCATGTGTATGCTTTTTAGTTTTACAAAGTGACTATATACTAGTTTTAAGTGTTTTATGACGTTTATAGATACTGTAGGATGGAAATTTATCCCCACATGCACAAGAAGAAAAATAACTCTTTTGTAAGTTTGAAAACCGAAAAGTAAGAAATAAAAAAATTACTATAGATTTGATCTCTTTGTCCTTGGTAAAAAATTTAAAAAGTCAAGTCTGAGAAGTGTGTAAGGTACTAAACTAACTTTTCAATGCTACAAGAATCATGAAAATGGATATTTGAGCCAAAATATATGTGCCTAGAAGTGAAAATAGATGGGTATAACTTTAATGGGAAATAAAACTCATCAACAAAAAAATATGGAAAAAATACAAACACCACTAGAAATTTCTCAGAAGCATCTTTTTAATAATATCTTGTTTGCAAAATTCTATCTCCATATACCTAAGTTACACCTGAATTTTTTAAATAGGTCTAAAATGAGAAAAAAAAAAAGGTATTCAAGGGGCTAAAAAATTTGTCCTTGGTCACATGGGCACTAAATTGGGTAGCTAGATGTTGAACTTAAGCCCTTGGTCACCAATTTGACCATGATCTAGGGCTTTGGCGATAGTAGCGAATGAACACTCCTCGACTAAAGGACTGAGAACTCTAAATAATATCACCAAAAAAATATTCAATGATTGTTAATTTGATGCCAATAGTCAAAAAATTGCATCATCCCTACATCAAATCAATGCCATTGATGGTGATAAAACAATCAACGTCAAGGTTTTTGGGAATTTTAGATGCAATGATAAGGTATGTTTTTCTCCAAGATGCATTGTTTGAACCTTCGAAGTCAAATATCCTAGAAAATATAAGTAACCATATATTTGGAGCTTTGAAACCATTTTGGAATTAATTCCTAAACTCCACATCTCCCATAAATCACCTACAATCAAACATTCATGACAAAAAGAGAGAAAAAGTAATGAGTTTGTTCAAAAAGCCTAAGAGTTCTATTGGTGAAAAAATAGCATGAATAATGATAAAATATACAATAAATTTCCCTTGATAAAGAATAAATAAAACCTAAATGAAACCCTAAATGAGGATTAAATTAGATCATAACGTGTGTCCTAATCTTATGACTTGAGACAAAAAATCATATGACCTAAATAAGCTTAAATATGCTAATGTTGAAAAGGACCTTATAATTAAATAATTAATTAGTAAATTAGTATTACTTGTTTTACTCTAACAAATCCATCCTTTTTTCTAACCATTAATACACCCCCTTAATTTGTTCCCTTAGTCTATCCCTTTTAGTCTCCTTGATCTTGAGGACATAAGTATAATTTTAAGTATTGGGGCGAAGGATTTGAGCTTTAGGGATTATAGTTTAGGATTTAATTATTTGTACCCTTAATCCATGTCCTTACTCTATTCCCTTAATATTTCCCATTCAATCCACTTTATCTTTGTTGCATAAGTATTGATGCATTGTTATATTTATGCATTAGTTTATTAATTTATAGATTTATTATGCACATAAGAAAAACTCGCTTAGGTTCTACTAGTCTAGTTTTTGTATCTTCTATAGAGATCTTCCAAAAGTGTTTACAATGTAGGTAACTTGCTATATTTTGAAAAAATACTCTTCTCACATAGTGACTCACTTAGAGTGTTTATTTTTTAGTTGACACTCCTCCCTTGTCTATAAAAATAAAATCCTTATACAATTTCTAACATAGTAAAATATTAGTTATTTCCCTTTCACTTTTAGAAATGTTATTTGGTTTTGAAAAGCTTCCCAATTTTCACTTAGAATTATCTTACATCTCCTTTATTTTTTAAATCATTAGTAAATATTAAAAACCCTTGAAATAAAATGGAGGCTTTTACTAAGTCTAGAAGACATAAAATAGCTAAAGTAGGTTGTAAACATCCCAAAATTTCTTTCAATTTGTTCAAATATTATGTTTAAAATTTTGATGGTTGCATGTTACTCCAAAAAATAAATGTCATACATGTTCACACCAAGTGAAATTTATGCACAGTATTTGAATTTTTAAGGTCATATTAATTATCTATTTCCTAAATGGCCTATAGTTTCTAAAGTTTTACTTTGATAAGCTTGTTAAGAGAAGAAAGCTTTCCTATACAAGGAAATCATCACACACTTCCACATTAGGTTTTACTAATTGTATGTAGGTTTTGTTATGACCTCTAGAATACACCCCTATTTTTTTGGCATTGGGGATCCTTGATTTAAAACCATTTCTTCATTATTTGTCTATTTGTACTTTAAAGGCTAGTCAAGGAGTTTATTTGTGATTTTTGTGTCATTTTATCTTAATCTTAAGGTTGTTAATTATTGGGTGTAGTGTGGGGAAATTATGTTAGGGTTATCTAGTTGTACCTTTTGAGTATTATTCAGGTTAGGTAAGAGCATAAATTTTAGATTAAGTCAAATCAATTATTCCTTGGGTTCAAATCTTCTTTTAGTGGAGAAATAGAATTTTCTTGTACTATTGTGTTTATGAAAAGTTACAAACAATCTCTAAAACCCTAATATATTATATGCTATTAGACCTTGCAAATTTGAAAAGTTGAGAACTCTCCAAAACCCTAGCATGTTCCATATAGTAAGACTTTTCAACCTAGCTTGCATATATGCAAAGTTGCATTAAACCTCAAAAAACTTGTTATATTTTCTTTTATCAAAAAAAATACCAACATTACATATATATAAAGTTGTATCAAATCTTTGAAAACCCATTAAGTTCTATTCTATTAAAACTTTTGATCTAGTTTGCTTTTGTGCAAATTTGCATTGCACGTTTGAAACCCCACTACATTCCACTTTTTTCAAAACTTTTGACACAACTTATGTATATGCAAATATGTATTTGACTTTTAGAACTCTAACAATAGTTGGGAATTAATAGCTAGCATATGCAAGTCATTATTTAACCTCTTCCCTATGCATTTTGAGCTATGACCACATATTTTTATCATAATTGCATTCAAATTTTTGGTTCCTTTTTATTTCCTAGATTGGTGTTCTACTCAAATATCTTCAAATTATGTGTCTTTAACTATTTGTATCTAGGGTTTCTTCAATTATTTATTTCAATTTATTGCATTTTTATTTTTCCTTGCATCAAATATTTAACCATAATAAGATTGTGATTATATAATTTAATCACATCTTTATTAGTTCCATTAAAGCTACAAACCCGAAGATTTACCTTAAATTTTTAATGCTAGATCTATCAGGTATAGATGCATTCAAATTATCCAAATCCCTAACCCTTATGTAGAGGCATCTAAACTCTAATTGTACTAAATCCTTGTTGGGCTATAGTGAAAACCTAAAACCTCACCATGTTCAAATAGATCTCTCATGTTTATGTTCAAGTTAATAAATTTTATAAGATTAACTTTTAATCTTGCATTACTATAATAAACTATAAGAGAGGGGGACCAACCACTGCAAGACCCCAGGTCACGAAAGGCCAAGCGGAAAGGCTTCCCTAACTTACCTCAGTTAAAAGGAAGGTTAGGATAGAAGGGATGAGAATGATGAAGACTATAAATTCCTTCGATCACTCTGCAATCCCAAGAACTAGAAAGGGACTAGACAAGTTGGCCTTCAGAGTCAACTCTGCGTCTCAAGTAGCTCTTTGTCTGAGGATAGAAGCATGGTTTTGGGACAACAGCGTGGTGCACTGGCGTTCGTACAGCCAGAGAGCCAAAAATATGAGATTCAAACTCTAAAGGGGAGATTAGCAGCCTAGTTTAGAGGTTTTTGAAGTGATAGAACGAGATTAAAAAGAATGAAATGTAAATACTGATATGATAAAGGAAGTAGATTACCACAAGGGTGACGAAGATGATTTCGCACAACAATCTTCTTAAGCTTTCTCCACCTACACACAAAAAAAGGGTAATGTTGGGGTTGTTTAGGGGCCTACCTCAGTCAGACCTCGTTTTGGTGTTTCCACCTCCACGGACAACCAAGTTTGCAATGATATAAATAGAGATAAAGAAAGGAAATACAAGCTACGTAAACACAAAACACTACAAATAGTGCGTGCTTACTCAACCAAAGGTGATAGAAGAGATAAGAGGATCGTATCACCTCCATCCAAAGCACTCAAGGCTTGTGGAGGAGAAGAGTGAGAGGAACTCAAGCCTCTTTCATCATAGTGTTTGTCATGTGCTCGCAGTATCAGAGTTATGGAGTAGTGGATAGTTGCAATAGAGTGCAAAATTGTTGCTACAAATCTTGTGAGTGCTTGAAAGAGTGGAGAAAATGTGAAGAGATGGATTCAATATCTTGCAAAACTTTGTCCAAACTTCTTCTGAAGAGAGCAATGGATGGAAGAGTGAAGAATATCAAGGAAAGGATGAAAAATGGCCATATTTGGGTCGGTCGGCCGAAGAGGGACGTTACTCTTCGACTTCCAATCGAAAATGTAACGCCTTTGTAGTCTCCAGCCACAGGAATCTGTCAGGGACGAAAGTGTGTCGTACGGGCATCCCTGACAAAAACGCCCCCACCGACACTCAAAACAAGTGCCAAGTGTGATGTGGACAACAGGCTTAAGTGGAATTAAGCCTCTGCCTTAGGTTTTCTAAAGTGCAAGGGGGTAAAAGGGAATTTGCGTTAGTGGTGAAAATTCACGTTTATACATAAACCTAGAACATTAAGGCCATAAATCTTTTGGGTCTATATTTCACATGTGTAAACATTAAATTCACCTCTAAAACTCCACCATCAAGAAATTTTCTCTTATCTACACATATGTGAATGCATAGTACAAGACTATTTCTCTATGACCTATTCCAATTACTATACCCATTTGAATTTACGGTTGAACTTGCACATATGAAAACATGTATTAGACTTCCAAAACCATACTACATTCTATGATGTCAAAATTTTGCACCTAATTTGCACATATATAAACATGTATCAGAATTTCTAAACCCCACCACGTTTTATGATTTCAAAAAAAATCTCCCTATTTGTAAATATGTAATTAGATTCTAATTTTCCATGACCCGTCCTATTTACTCTATTTATTGAAATGTTGGGTCTAGATTGCATATATGTGGGACTATATCGAACCCCCAAAACCCTACTATATTCCTCGTTAAATACTTATCTCGAAACATTATTTCTTTTAAAGTGTTGAACTTTTCACCATCTCTATATATGCAAGTATACATTAAACCCCCAAAACTCCACCAATGCCCCAAGTGGATTTTTTTTACATTTTTTTTGTAAAAAAAGAGAAGAAGAATAATAAGAAATATTTGTTAAGAAATCTACCAGGTTGATAAAACCATTTGCTACATAACCCCATAAGAGAAATGCATGCATGCAATCTTACAAAATAATCATTATGCAAATATTAAAGACATGCCATAAGATTACACAAGATATATACCTTGGGAAAACCCTCAAGGGGGAAACTCAACATCCATCAACATTCATACTCAATGTAGTATTTAGTAATGAAACATTACAATACAGTTACAATGTCTCCACAAACACTTATAAAACATCAAGATCCTCCAATGCATCCTACATGTCTCCAAGCATGTAACCACACATCCCATGTCATTCTTCACATATGCACTCAAAAAGAGAGCTCAATACAATTAAATAGCCAAGCCAAACAACCAACTAGCCAATAATCCAGCCCTAACCACTAAACATGTGTATTATTTTATAGATTCAAGCTCACACAAAACAACAAAGTATTAAAGGTAAAACCATATGCCTTAAATCTATGATTATACAAAACCATTGACCCAACATTTACTTTTTGGTACTAAGTTTTATCAATATTAAATATGTTCCCTTGCACAAACTACACGTAAAATACCCAACCAATATCACATACAACTTTACAAGTGGACCCAAATAAATTTTTAACTTGATTAAACATGTTTCCTAAATATGCACCAAAAATAAACTTTACTTTATATATTTAAAAAAAAATTCTTGTTCAAGGTGTACAACACCCTTTTCCTAACAAAATCAATTACATAGTACAACATTAAGATTTTTAAATGGATAGAACCATCAATAAGTAAAGAAGGGGGAAAGCCAACGATTTTTTCTACTACCCCTCTTTTAGAAGGAAACAAAATATAATGATTGGCTATCATACTCAATGAAATAATAAATCTCCTTATCTGCCTAATATGAAAAGAGGAGTTAAGTGCACCCTAAGAATTATCAAGCTAAGAAACCAATAGATAGCCTTTGAGGTAGAGTTCCAAAGGGAAGAGCAAAGTAAAATCTTGATCTTAAATAATATAAAGTAATTAGGTTTAGGCCTAATAATTATGAAGAAGCTAAAAAAAGTTGCAAATATTTGTCTAGAGATAAAGACCTCCACTCAAAGACGTTATAGTTTCTATCATTATATCAATACCATTTAGCAAGGAAATTTTTTACCACATTTTATTCCCTAGGGATATGGTCAAAAGAGATAACTTCAAATTTAGGATAAAAGTGGAGAATCTACCCAATTATAGATTCCAATCTCTAAGATGATTCAAGAATACTTCTTCAGGAGGATCTCTAGCTATTTCATCCTAATGATGGATCGTGGAGTAAAATTTGAAACATTGATGATAAAAATTGTATACTATCAAATCTAGAAATATACCAAGTTGACATTATGGACTATTTAAATTACATCGTATTCAAAAAAGATACCGATATTATGAATTATGTTTCACAAATAGCCTTTTTATAATCCCAATACATAAGCTTTCTCAAGATCCATAAGAAAGGTAGAGCTTCTATCTTTTTTTGGTATCAACCCCCAAAGCAAAGGAGAAAAAGAAATGTGGAGTACTATCACTAGCATGATCAAACCCTCTAATATTAATAGTACCTAAATTAGTATTAACTTTGAATAAATCCAAAGAGGAGAGTCCACCACTTACCTTCCTTATTCATCTTTTTGGAGGCCTTCATACTCAAGCAATATTGGCTTGAGGGACTATTTAAAGAATGTAGCTCTAAGAATATTGAAAAAAAAAACTATCAAAATGAGAAATAACCTCATCCAAAGAATTCTTAGCTACTATATTTATGTTGAAAAAATCCAAGATCTTCTATTGTACTGCATTATGAGACTCTAGTGGCCTTAGAAGATATGATGGTTTTCTCCAACCAATTTTTTCATAAAATAAAGATGAGATGAAGACTCCAAGAGAAAACAATCCAAAGAAAGAGGGTGGCTTAATATTCACCAAAAATTATACAAAGAGGTTACAATAATAAATGGAAATTTACTGATCTATTATTGTTATCCTCAAACACCCATGGAGAAAAAAAATGGAAAAAAAGGTGAGAAGTACATTCTTTGGTAAAGCCACAATGGACACATTTTTTAGGGCCCTAAAATAATATCTTCCTTATATTATCCTAGGTAATATGTTTGTTCTAATATAATAAATAGATAAATAAATTACACATGGGTTAACTAAATTTATTTTAACTTTTGTTCCACCAAAGAAAATATCTAATTCCACATTTCTTCTATTTTAAGAATTGATAACCAAGGGCTATCAAATAAGTGCATTTTAGGATCCTAGCCCCAAGAGAGAAAATATTCTTCCTCTAAAGAGAAACATGGTTGATGTTAGGGATAGACCTAACATCAACAATTCCCCCATAGGTTAACTACAAGGATATGTTGAATGATAGATATAAGATTCCCCCACCAAAAGAGTTGTTAAAATCTATAACTTTAGACCACCCTACCATCTAGAAGAATTCAATCAAAGAAATTAGGAGAAAAAATTATTGGTAAAATATGTCTCAAACTTACATTCCTAATATATTATTTTAATACTTTTGTTTGCACTCACTATTTCATCTTTTTTGTATTTTTTTTTCTTGTGGAAGAGTTTGCATTTCACTTGGAGATGGCATGGAATTCACCTTTTATTTTTATTTTGGCCTCACATGAGAAGTGAATCATTCCATTTTGAGGTGGCATAATTTGGCCATGTGTCAACATCTTGTGGTATGTGTAAGGTCGCAATGAAGTGATTTATGATGTATAAGAGTGTGTAAGAGGGAGGTTACATTGAAATCTTGACCAACATTATGACAAGTATGGACACTTGTCATGAAACATATTTTGAATGTTTAAAAAGGATAAATTAGGCTCCCAATTTTTGGTGATCAAATATGACATATCATGACAATTTAAGAGGTATAAGGAACATACCAAAAATAGGCAGGAAGATCAAAACCAAGGAGGGGAATTGGAATTTGAACCCATGTAGTTTGGGCACCATACCTCTCACAAGTTTGTAAATAGATTTCTCAAAAATTATGGCTTCCTATTTGTACTTCATCTATTTATTGGTGCTTGGATTTGTAGTTTGTATGGTTAATTTATAATTATTGCTATCTTGCTAGAATTACTCTAATTTAATATGTTGACTTGATTCTCCATATGAATATTTTCTTTGCATGTGTATTGTAATCCATTGATTTACTAAACAATACACTAGGATACTTTAGAATGTGAATTTTTCCTCCTAAAAGGGTTCTCCCCATGTACACCTTATGTTATGGTTTATTTTATGATCAATCTCTAGTTCCATGGCATTGTTTCTCTATAAGAAGCTTTATTTCCAAAGAATGAGCATCCTTAGGTACCCAAAAATTATGGTCATCAAAATTTTATGCAACACACCTCTTTTGATGGTTCTAATAGTAAAGGTAAAGAATCTACAAATATCTTCATTATAGCAAAACTATTTTGCTTAATCGTGCATGCATCAATCTAAAATTGAGTTTCAATATAAACACCCTCAACTAGCACCATAGCTCCTTAAACAATTTTACACATAGAACTCAAGAAAATAAATTTCACACATGCATAATTAAATTTACTTACAAATAAAAGGCCATTCCAAACTAGGGACATGCAACACACTATCGATCTCCTCACTCATCCATAAGGAAGATTAATCGAAACTCTTTCATGGCCAATGATCTTTAGGTGAGGATTTTGACCCAAGTACACCTTCCCACCATCATATTATTTATATTTTGTAAACCAAGCCTAATATAAGTTCATGTGAAAAGCTTCATTAGAATAAATAAGCAATATAGCTTTTGATACATGTGCAACCAAGGCTATAGAAAAGGAATCACCATCATCCTAGGAGAGTATATAAAAGTCATCATAAAATCCATTATTCATGTTATTTTTCTTCTTATTATCATTCTCCTCTTTAAAATCGTTAAATAAATGACCAAGTTTGTTCTAGTTCCAAAATAATGTCTTGAACTTACTAGGAAACTTAGATCTCCTACTGATTTTGGATCTTGTCTTTTCTTTCATCCTATCCTTCTTTAATTTTTTTTAGATCTTCAATGTACTAAAAGGGAATACTTATCCATTTTAAAAATCTTCATATGCATACTCCATCCATCCTAAAATTGATGGGTTTTCTCCCAATGCCCATCACATGATGGTCCCACAAATCAGGAAAAGAACATAATAGAGTCATACAATGAGATACTCCTCCATTTTCACTCCAATGGATCTCATATGGGTGTCTAGAATATTCAAGGAATTCAAATGATTAGACACAAATCCACCATCCTCCATTATAAGATAATGCAACTTCTTTCTTAAGAATAACTTATTCACCAATGTTTTACTTTGATAAATTTCACCAAGATTCTTCCAAAGGTTTTTTGTAGTAATCTCTAATGATAATTCAAAAGAATTGAATCCACCAATAAATTCTCACAATAGCCCTATCCTTTTCCCATCAGGTCTCAATCTTCTTAATTAATACCTAATGGTTTGGTACCAGATATTACTTAACCCATAGATCTTTGTCTACAATCATATCATCCATGTTAAATGTATATGCATCAAAATTATTGCTATTAAACTTATCCATTCATAGTATTTCAAACATTATTTTTATTTATTCCTATAGTAAGATAAAAATTCCCATCCAATATCTCACTCAATCAAATATTATTATAAAAAACCCTCTACCCAACAACTAAGATCAAAGGTGATCAATATCTGATATCAACTAAAAGGAAGAAAGGTCTGTGAAAAACTTCATGCACCAATTTAATGAGGAGAGTATTTTTAAAATTATTTGATCTTTATAACTATAAAATTTAGACACATATGAACATAAACCTAAGAATATACCATTACATAGGTGTACATGGGGAAAATACTTTTGAGAGAAAAAACATACTCATATCAAATTAATCTCAATATCAGATGCTTGTGTGATACTAATAATCCAAAGGAACAAAATACACTTGTAAATAAATATATTATAGGATTATCACCAATATGTAAGTCAAGAAAATATGGAAGCATAATGATACCTAAAAAATGAATGATACAACCTACAACTCCATGCACCAATAAATAGATGAACTGTAAATTATAAACCATGAATGTTTTAGAAAAATCATTTGCAAACACATGAGAGGTACAACTCCCAAATGCATGGGTACAAATTTTTAACATCCCTCTGTATTCTTGTTCTTGTCATCCATGTTTATCATATTCTTTACACAACTTACAATATCATAACTTGTCATAATTGACCACCCAAACTTGGGCACCTCAATTTATCCTCATTCGAACATTCAAAATGTTCCCTATGGAAATTTTACCAACCTATCATAATTCTAGTTAATATTTAATATAACCTCCCTCTTACATGCTCTTACATTTCATAATAATTTTCATATGTAAATCCCTTTATTATGACCTTACATGCACTACAAGATACCAACACATGGGGCCAAAATATGTCACCTCAAAGTGGGATATATATCTACTTGTGAGAAGACAAAAATCGCTAGAAGAAAAAGTATAGCAAGCCTCCAAGTGGGACATAAACCATCCATAAGAAGACAAAATCACTAGAATATGAAATAACAAGTGCCTACAAAATACACCATATCAAACATTAGGAGTAAAAATTTGAGGCACATTTTTCCCAAAAACTAATAATTCGCATTGTTCAAATCTTGTTGATAAAACTCCTTATGAAGTGTGGACAACTAAAAATCCTTCAATTTCATATTTAAAGATATTTGGTTGTGAGGCTTATGTTTATGTGTATCAAGGAAAATATTACAATATATAATAGATTAAAAATATATATAATGCATCTTTGTTGGTTATGGTGAGACTATTAAATATTATAATATTTGGAATCATCAAACCCCAAAAACAAAAAAATTGAGAAATGCAATTTTCAAGGAGTTTAGACCTTACTTGATAAAAGAACAACCAAAGGAAAAAGAAAGAAAGAAAAATATTGTACTTCAAAACAAAATGCAAAAGATATAGTATGCACATGTGGAAGAATAGATGGATGGATTATAGGATGGAGAATAAGAAGAGGGTTTAGATGGTGATAAGCAAGATGAGCACATATAATACCAAGATAATGAAACCTACCTTGATAATTTCCACAAGATAATGAAACCTAGCTGATAGGTTAGCCCACCAAATTTATATTATGCATTTTCTTTGTTGAGTACTAAAAATGAACCTACATTTTTTAGGGAGGTTCTCTCTTCAAAGGATAGTGAATCTTGGATTTATTCCATATATGAGGAAGTAATGGTATTGGGTAGTTGTGATACCTAAAATCTTGTTAGTTGCCCAAGGAAAAAATTTCATTGGTTGCAAGTGGGTGTACAAAACAAATTTATGTAAATAATTGATTAGAGCAATACAAGGCTAGATTGATGGCCAAGGGTTCCATATCCCCTTTCTTAACAATTTATGTTGTGGACCAAAATGCCTCTTTATTATTTCCCACATATCCCTTGGTTCAATTTTGTGTTTTTTTTCATCTTCTTTACCCCTATGTCATTCTAAGGTCCCCAAAGTCTCTAAGTATGGATTCATGTCCATTCTTCTACATGTTTTTCTATTATCATGTGTTCTAAATTCCTCATCTAGGCATACTTTCTCATCTAAGTCTAACTTTTCCTTAGTCCTCACCAAAATTTTAGATTTCGCCATCCTAGCATACCTTTTCGCCCAACTCTACTTTTTATGTATGATTGTTGAAGTGTCACACTTATCCATCCAAATATACCTCACATCCATCCCCTACATTCATTCCCTTATTTTATTAGGCTATTGGAGTTTTCCATCTCATCATCCCTTTCCTCCAAACCCCACTATTTTCCCTTGGTTCCTTGGAATTTCAAACTTGTCCATACCAACATGCCTCCTGCCCAAGCTCTAATATCCAACAAATGGTAAGATTCATTAAGTATATATAACCCTTGAACTCTAATACTCCCACCTATTTTGCATTTTTCACTTCACCTACCTCCCAACACAACCTATACATTTGATTGTCATATTTGACCACACAACTTCACCAAAAGGAATTTTCCCACCCAAAAATTATTGTATAATTTTAAGGTCACAAAATCTCATGTAATTTTAGTGTGGGAAGCTAATACAACCATTCTTCATTAATGCAATGGTTGCACCCTCAACCTCCTAGGATCTTGGGTGTAAATATTAGCAATTATTATAGGGGGTCTTGTACCAACTACTAATTTCAATAATATAAAGTGTGAACACATCTATTTAGGCATCATGTGATCTTCTACACATAGAAACCCTAATTAAAAACCATTTTTCTAAGAACTTGTTTTCAAACATACAAATCTGAAGAGAAAACCCTTTAGGTTTTCTAGATATTAGAGAATGAAAACCCTCTTGACCTCACATGTTTGGGGAAATAAACTCTTTGTCCAGAGGATGAGCTCATCTAAAGTTCATACTTGAGCTTCCATTGTTCCAAATATCAGTGATTTCAAGTTGCACAACATTGCAATTAATGTAGGGGTAGGTGTTTGTATTCCAATATTTTATAGCTACAATACTAGCATATTGTAATGTTTTTTATAATCTTGTTTAATGTGATAAATGCTCTACAACTTATCTTATATTTTATGAACTTGATCTATAATATGATTTATCAATAAGCTTTTATATTTCATTTTTTTATGGATTCTATAGCCATAGATAGTATTGTATTTCCAACTTATTTAGTGACTCCATCTATATTGAGTTATATAATTATTTTTTGTGGGTTTGAGCATAACAGTGTTATGCAATTGTCTCTATTGTGTGGCAACCTATTTTGATTTAATCTTAGATCTTATTGTAATAAGGAAATTTTAGGAGTTTTTATTCATTTATTAGCTCCATTATTATTCTATGTTATTGCAATTGAGATGTAAATGATGAAGGAATGTTTGGGTTTAATGTACAAATTGTGAAGAAATTCTAGGTTGTCACAAAATATTGTTAGAATTATTAAACATATAATTAAAATATTTTAATATGGTTAATAGGACATGGAATGTGAAGCAAATTTAGCTTCCTTGCTAGATTTGGTTAATGTACTTAAAGCTAAATCTAATTTCTTAAATATTTTTCTAAGATATTATAGTTGTTGATGTTATTAGTAAATGTGTTTAGGGAATTCTTTTGGGTTTGTAAGAATCCAGTGAAAATATTTAAATCAAAAAATTATTTACCCTAAAATATTAGTTGAGATATTACAATGGTCCTAAAGTGGTTGATTCAATGGTATTTGAAAAACCATTTAGGTAATATTTTCACTAATATCCAACTGAGAGAAATTACAAAGGGCTACTCCCTGAGTGAAAGTTGATTTTGGTGAAATTTTCTCTCTTGTTGCTAATTTATCTTCTATTATATTCCTTTTACGCATTGTTGAATTTCATTTTAGATATTTGAGCAAATAGAAGTTAAAACTACTTTCTTGTATGGAGATCTTGAGTAAGTGATTTATATGCAACAACATGATGGTTTTATAGTGAAATGATGGAACAATTCATTTACAAGTTGAAATAATCATTGTATGGTATAAAATAATCACCCATATGTGGTACTAGAAGTTTGATTCCTTTACATTAAAATTAAATTTTATAGGAGTGAGGAAGATTGTTGTATTTATATTAAGATTTGTATAGGAGTGAATTTGCACCCCTTAGGAAAATTCCCCTTTTACCCTTCCTCACTTTAAAAAACCAAGTCCGAAGGCTAAATTCTGCATAAGCCTACTGCCTTCATTCCACTTGGCATCTATTTTAAGCATCGGCAGAGGAACAACTGTCAGGCATGCCCGCATAGTGCACAAACATCCATGCAGCGCACTTACATCCCTGACAGATTCCCGCATCTAGGGCCTGCAAAGGCATTACACTTCCCATTGGGGGTCAACTTGTAACGCCCTCTTCGGCCAACCGACCTGAATATGGTCGTTTTCTTCACTCTTTCCTTCAAATTCACCATTCACTCTTTCATTTGGATGTCTCTGAGCAATTCCAATCTCTTCACAATCCTCCTCCTTCATTCATTCAAGACTCTAAGCCTTCAATTCATCTCACTTAGCTCTTCACATGCTCTAGGCATTCAATCCATCACTCTCAAGTAGCACTTTACACTCCATAGCAGCAACATCATCACTCCATCAACTCAGTAGAGCAAGTGTAGAACAACACCATTGTAGTTGAGGCTTGAGTCCTCTCATTTTCTCCCCCATTAGCCTTGAGCGCTCTTGGTGGAGGTGGTAAGCTTTCTACTCCTCTCCTCTATTATTTGGTTGAGTAAGCACATTTACTATTTTGTAGTGTTTTAGTGTTTTTTGCTTCATTCCTTTCTTTATCATACTATTTCTCTATTGTTACAAACTTGGTTGTCCGTGGAGGTGGAAACACCAAAACGGGGGTTTGACTGAGGCAAACCCCTATACAAAACCAACATTTTCCCTCTCTCTTGTGTGTAGGTATTGAAGACATTCACGTGTTGGAGGCTTCATCACTTGCGTGGTTGTAAGTATTTATTTTCTACTTCTTATTCTCTTTATCTATTTCACTTTATTTCAGCTTTATCACTTTTTGTCATTTTCTTACATTCTAGAAGTTCTCAGCAATTAGAGTAGAAGCATTCATTTAGCTATTTTCTGAGATAAACCCACTCTTTGGTATGTACAAGACGTTAGCACACCGCACTATCATCAGTATTATGCGTTGACATCCTTTGGCCGAGAGCTTGTCAGTTTGTCCAGAGAATCTTTGTGACTTTCTCTTTCTGATTATAGAACTCTCGTCATTGTTCCTTGTGATAGTTTAGGGCAGTTCGCCCTGTGAGGCTCTTTGAATGAAGAGAACTCATGAGTAGTGAATCCCCCTTCTCTACAAGATTATTGAAGATCAGATACTAATCATTGTCTTGTATGTAGATAATATGTTGTTTATTAGTAATAGTAAGGTGATAATTAGAGAGATCAAAAAATATCTTTCTAGCACATTTTACATGAAGGACTTGGAGACTATGAAATATATTATTGGGATGGAGATCAACAAGGATCAAGTACAAAGAAAAATTTGATTGAGTTAGAATAGATATGTGGATACCATTTTGAGATGGTTTAGTATGCATGATTGTACAAGCTAGTGAGTATTCTATTTTCAACTGGTACTAAGATTACTTTAGACGTGTCCTAAATTTTACAATTATTTTGCTGGAATATTCAGCATATCGTATGCTAGTATTGTCGATAGTTTGATGTATGCAATTTTTTGCACTAGACTGTTTATTTCCCAGGTAGTGGGAGTTTTGAGGAAGTTTATGTCTAACCTAGTAGAAAAAATTAGACTTTCGTTATGAGATTATTTAGATATTTGCATATAAATTTTAATTATTATGTGTGTTATCATGGTATTGATGATGTGGACAATTCATTAAATAGACAAGGATTTTTATGTAGATTGGACAAGTAGCTTGGATAGTCAAAGGTCAACTAGGGTTATGGTTTCTCTTTGTTTAGAGATACAATGAGTTGGATGAGTATAATTCATCCCATGGTTACTTTTTCCACCACATAAGAAAATTATACGGAAACTGTGCATGCCTCTAAAGAGGTGGTTTGGTTATAGAGACTCAATACAAGTAGTAGTTTTGATTAAAAAATTGTTAGAAATGGATGTGATAGTCAAATTGTTATTTGTTTGGTCTAAAATCCTAAGTATCAAGCTCATACTAAGCATCTTTATGTATAGTATCATTTTTTGTGATAAATATTTGAAAATAGTAAGGTATTGTTAAAGAAGGTTTATACTGTAGATAATTTTGTATATTCACTTACGAAGCTAATAACCACCAATAACTTCTCTTGGTGTAGGAAGGCCAGGGGCCTTTATACTTGTACTTAATTGTATTTATTTTACCTATGGATGTATTTATAATGTATAATTTCAAGTGGGATAATGTTAGGATTAAGGTGTCATTTACCTTGCAATCCTATGTATATTTCATGTGTCTCCAACACTCTTAGAAAGTGTCCTTGGATTCCTAGAGTGAATTTGGAGATTAAATTATAATTTGGAGTTCCTAAAAATATTTGCATTATTTTTCATATGCATTCATGAAGAAGGTGGAGTGCAATGATGGAAACTACATTTAACTTTGGACTCATTAAATGTGTTTTCCTAATTCTAGGCACTAGTATTGAGAACTGGAGGATCATGTATGAAAAATGGGACTTGCATAAGTTGGCCACTCTATTTGGAGTGTTATACTTGAGCATTTGAGTTGTTGAGAGTTATGACACCTAATATAAGATTTTTTTATAGGTACACAAGTGTTTTTAAAGTGTTGTCAAAGTGAAGAGAGTGTTAATGTGTTGGATATATCTCATACATGAATATTAATACATACGTGTCCTCTTTCTCTTGTGGATTTTTAATGAAATGGTTTCTCCATGTAAATATTGTGTTGACATTGTTGATTTATTTCTCATTATTGATTTATGCAAACACTTTAATAATCTTATGGTAATCCTTGTTTAAAGAAAAAAAATTATATTTTCATAAATTTATAGAAGTTATTATTGTTGTAGTTACACCTTGTTTCTCAATAGTGACTACTCCATCATGGAGGATTCAATGTGCTTCTGAATAAGCAACACGACTTTCATTCCTATACTATTATTCAACAAATATGAGATAATCACCCCATCTACCATGCATCCTAATGTAGATGGAATGAGTACACTATCATGTTGAATTTAATGTGCTTCTCAATAAGCAACATCTTTACCAAAAAGGCCACTTGATGCAATAGCTTTCATCTAACTAGCATGAGTATCTCCTATAAGGTCTCAATGATGAAACTATGTCAAAATGATAAAATGTAATGTATAGCCATTTATAGCTCCTTGTACAAAATAATATATTGTACAAGTCAAAATTGCATCCAAATGTTGTAGGTGTGGTGGCTATTGAAATTGAGAATGAGATTTCTCTCAAATTAAAAGTCCAGTAATTCACATTACACTAGAATCAATTACATACTATTGTCTTTATAAATCCATTATTCCCATACAAAAAAAATTATGGGAGTATAAATCCCAAAACCAAATACATTGACTCTCAAAATCAACTTTATTTAATAAATTAACATAAGAATGTTAATTTGTTTATTAATTTAAAATTTCAAGCACTAAATTCTAACACCACCCATTAGTTAACATGGAGAAAAGCCAAATAGAAAATTAGTACAAATATTCTCCACCACTTTGATGCATAATTTATTCATCACTAGTAGTGTCTTCCTTTTCTTCTATTATCATAGCATTATCTTGTAACTATCCATCAAGGAGATCTTGTTCTCTCTATTTACAATTCAATACTACATATCCTATCTTTTTACAATAAAAACATGTGTCACTTCCATGTTTAGAATTTGTCACATGTTTTGGTTTTTTGAGAATTGTTAGGTTTATTTTGTGCAGCTAATACAACTTCTTCTTTTTAAACATGTTTTTTTGTTTCTTCAAGCAATGTGGATATGATATTTTCTGAACTCAAATTAACTTTGCTTAAGGTGAATACTTTGTGAGACATACTCTTGGATATGTTGTTCAAAAGTATATCTTTTTCATCATTTTCCTTTGTTTCTTCATTTATACCATCCAATTGATTTATGAAAGAATGAGACTTACTAATGTGAGCCACTATGTCTTCACCATATTTCATTTTCAATCCATACCAAAAAAAAATTATAGTTACTTTCGCACTATTAGCTTTTAATCCAAACAAATTATTCAATGTTTCCTATATTTCCTTAGAATATTTTTTTAAATCCACATGATGTAAATAAGGTTTAGATAAACCAAGACTAATTATAGTCAAGGCTTTCTTATTTTTACCTTCCAATTTTTAGGTTCATTTGCATATGTTTTCTTTGTAACTATACTATCAATAATTTCCTAGAGATCACTTTCAATTAGCAACAATTGTATCTCTTTCATGCTTAAAAAAATACTACAATAAATTGTTGTTGTTTTGACCCATATTAGCTAGGCACAAATGGCAAGTTTTTGGCAGTGTTTAGAAGATGCCTCTTTGGAAACTCTTAAAAATAAACACCTTAAAAATCTTTAAAACCCCTCTCAAAATTCAAAATGCCTCCACAAATTTTTTAATTGTATAATTTGAATGCACACTTGTACTAGATTTGGGTTATATATATATATATATTTGGAATGATAACAGTGAACATAATGAAGTGTCAAATAATGGAAAGAATGGACATGATGGAGAGAAAGAGAAGAGATGCAGATGAATGATGGATTCAATAGGATTTTGCACATGGTTTGTGTTGCTCATCTATTGTCAAATGCAAGAACAGTGGAAAATAATAGAAGTTGCACATGGTATTCACTACAATACCATTGTGAACACTCCAGTGAGATAGAGACAAATGAATGAAAGGTGATTGAAGAGAGGTTCAAGAAAAAACCTTCTCTGATACCATATTGAAATTGAGAAAAACAAATGCTATTGTTCTCAAATTAAAAATCCATTCATTCACATTACACTAAAATCTATTACACAGTATTGGCTTTATAAAGCCATTATTCCCATACAAAATCAATTACAGGAATATAAATCCTAAAACCAAATTCATTTAATAACTCTCAAAACCAATTTTATTTAATAAAATAACAATATAATGTTAATTTATTTATTTATTTAAAATTTTAAGCACTAAATTCTAATGAGTTTGTTGGTCATCCACACTACTTGACCTTGATACTATATTATCCTTTATTTTAAGAACACTACAACCCAATCAAATAGTTGTTTTGGTAATTTATCCCAAAATACCTCATAGAGAAATTCAAAAAGATTATCGTGTCAATATCTAATTTTCGCTCATGTCCACAAACTCTTCCATCTTTTATGTCCACCATTGATGGATGTCTATGAGTATGATTTTCCAAATCATGCTTATTAAGTAATGCACAAAGTATGAGAAATTCCAAACAAATTAACCAAAATATTAGCCATAATGTACTTGTGTATAATAGGCCAATGGCTAAACACTTGGACTACATATACACTAGTATAGATCTATTCTCACCCATACCATGTTGATTCCTTAATCCTTTTTTTCTCTATGCAATACTTAGTACAAATTCTACTCAAGAATACTAAAGAATTGTATACATTATAAAAGATAATACTTGATATAGCACCAACAATGTATATTATTCCAACAGTTGTGATTTCAACTTGTGTACACCAACATATATGAATCTAATTTAGTATTATGGGTATGTATCATCACTCTTCCATGAACACCACCCAAAATATGTATAGCATCATGTGTAATTAGCATTAAATCCAACTACAAGTTGCATGTGCCTCAAAATAAAGTATTCTCCCTAAATACAATATATACTTATACATGTATACAAAATTGTGTACAATTTATCTATAGATAGGTGTTATTTATGGTTCTAATTCAAAATGGTACATTTAATTGCCAATAGTGGCAAGGGTGGTCTCAAACCTAGTCTCATTAAATTTAGCTTCTTGTAGAATGAGAAAATATGTATAGTTGATTATGTTGGACTGTGTAAACTAATACTTGTGAGAGGGAACCATCAATCCCATCATTCCAAGACCAAAGATAGCACTTCATTGGGAAGAGTGGAGAACCATGTCTTCTTTGGCCTAAAGCATGGTCAACTAATTCTCTAAGGTTAGGGTTTGAATCTCCATGAAGGTCGCTTGAAATGACTATTCATAATATGTAGAACAAGAATGAGATCTCAAGGGGCTTGATGGTTGAAAGAAAAAAAACATAATTAAAGTTTCTAATCACAAAGGGAGGAAGGGTCTCTTTCATTATTTTGTTTGCTCATCTTCCTACATCAAGGGGCATATTTTTTATAAGACTATTGACAAGTGGAAGGGGGGTTTTGGGAGGTAGAGGAGTTGACTATTGAGGGAGAAATCACCTAGTTATAAGAATATTTGGGTTGGCTAGAGTGGTGAGGTTATCAACAATAATTGGTTTCGTAGGGGCTTCAACCAAATTGGAAGGAAGTGGATGTGATACATTAGAAGAGAAGGAAGTGTTATTTTTTAATGAGTGATGGCAATAGAAACATGTATTAGGTTTGTTAATGTAATTGACTCTCTAGTTGAATTTAAATTTAAGACCAATAAGATTTGATAGAATCCAGTAGAGGCTAGGTAAGATCTATTTCAATATAAACCCTATTCTATAATCATAAACTAGCCTACTTGTACGTACTATTTTTAATCCATGTAACCCTTCCTAACTATCATGTATTACCTTAGAGGAAGGAATGAAAGGCTAGGTTTGTAAATGGGAATTCAATCCACATATGATATTTGGATTTGAATATCCCTTTAGATTACATTCAAATTCCCACGCCTTGACATAACTAGTTTCTCCTCAAATGATCCAAGACCCATATTATAGGGTTGCACAAGCATGGCCTAGATCCACAATTGTAGAATTCATCACCTACCCCTTATTTTATCATTTTGTGAAGTCCATTTGAATAAATCTTGTTCTAGTGGTACATCCCTGGGGAAAATGGAATGATAGAACAAGATTTGCAATAAAAAAATGACTTCAACAATATTGTTAAGGAGTTCAAAAGAAATGATTATACATCCAACAAAGTCACCCAAATCAATGAGTTTGTCAAGGCTCTCCCTTTGGGGCTTGAAGAGTTGTATGCTCCCCCTAAGGCCACCATTGGAGAAGCTTGATGGGTTGTTAGCTACTAGATAAATACACAATGTCAACTATTGTTGGAGAGAGTTATGAAGGTGTGAAGGTTGAAATTGTGGGAAAAGCACCCATTAGGGTTAGAAAATAGCAACTAGGAGAGTAGGGTGACAAGGATATATATACTTGTCTGATATAACAAGGGTTGGGGATCAATGTTAAGTTGAACTACCAAGTGTTGAAGATTGGATAAGGGATCATCCAAGAGAAAGTGTTCCTTGAGATTGTCACCTCCAACAATGCTCTTCTCTCTAGCATTTTTTTCATGATCTTTATTATTAGAACAAAGTTCCACTAACCCTTTAATGCATTTCTTAAACCTACAAAACAGTCATTAGATCTCTTTAAAAAAAATCATAATCCATTAAATTGGATTACAAAGAAATACATTGATTATTAGATTATAAATTTTATAGCTCCTATACTAATTCAATTTGATTTAATGTCTTCTAGATTTTTAGATTATGAAAATTTTAAGAGACATCAAAAATAAATAACAATTTTACACATCAATTTACAAAAAGTCTTAAATTTACCTTTGAAGAACTTTTAAGTGTATTAAGAACCTTCAAAAATTGAAGTTCCAGCTACTTGAATGAGATAAAAAGATGGATTTTGAAAAGGAAAAGCAGTTAAATATTTCTAGCAAAATGTTGGACATAAAACCTTGTTAATTTTGAAACTCTTCCTATTCATTGTTTCTGAATTGCTAATGTCTTTTAGTTCATTTTAGTTTCAACAATACACTCTAAGCTTTGACTTGTTTAGATGGCTCATCTTAAATCACACTAATAAGTAGGTTCCACTAGAGAAGCAAGTGTGATTTTAGATGAGCCACCTAAACAAATCAAAGCTTATCTGACGCATTGATTTCAAAGAAAAAATGACAGAACATTGATTTCAAAAAGAGAGTGATAGAACATTGATTTCAAAGAGAAAGTGATAGAACTAAGAGTAAATTTCCTAATCCTTGACTTGTGAATCGAATGGAAGATATTTTGATTAGCAGATCAAGATGACTAATCACAAAGATGATGACTAACTAAATGTTGAAGGAGCTGCGTGCCATAATGGACATAGTGATTACTCAGGCATTCCGATCCACTCTTCTAATTCATCTAATAGTCCAGATTCATTACGAAATGATCTAATAGTCCAGATTCATTACGAAATGATCCATGTTTTGAAATGATCATAAAGTAAGGCAAAAGAGCTAATTTTCAAAAAGTGAAGTTGTACAATCCATTCCTCGTGAATGCATTGAATTTTTCCTCCTCCGTTGAGAAGATCACCTTGGGGTATATAGAGGAATGGTGCTTAGCATTTTGGGCACTGTTAAATTGGTGGCAAAGGAAAGGCCTTCCTTTGATGTCGAAAGAACACAGAAGTCTCAGCAAAGTGGCGAGGATCATCAACCTTAGCAACCCTGACTCTGGGTTCTCAACAGGTACCTCCGTCTTATTCTCATATGAGTGATTTCTCTTGTAGTAGTGTAGAGCATCATGAGGCTATTGTAAATCTTACCTGAATTTTGAAAAACTTGTTTGAAAAATCCTCTGCAACTCCCAACCCGCTCTACTTAAACATCAGGAAGTTCAACGGACCAAACTTCCTTTCTTCCTCAAAGGCCCAAGAACTTTACTTGTTTCCAATTTGGATGATGATATCTGTGAAACAATTTGTTGGGCATGGATGGCCTAGCGACCTTAGCCAATATTTCACCTACTCCAACTACCCATACCCTAATGACTTGGGTCTGCAAAATTCTACAACCTGAATCAGAGGAAGATTGAAGACCTTGGAGGGTTTATCAATGTAGCCATCTCTCTACAAGACACCCAATATATGTTCACCATGGCCCTTGGAGGAATTGATATGACTTTGCCTGCCTAATATGACTTAAGGGCTAAAACGAAGGATAAGATGATTTTTTTTTTGTAGGATATCAAGCTTGCACCAGGAGCAAGCCCAAGATTCCAGTTAATATAGCAGAATTCAATGAAAAACTACCCATATGCTTAGTATGATCTGATATATATGTGGCATGTATCATGATAAGCTAGTAAGGCTTATCATTTGGCCAGTATATTTGGAACCCAATGCAGCCCCACCAACAACTCTGGATTTTTTTGTTCTCTCAAAGCTTTGGCGAGCAACATACGTAGGCAGACAAATAATATCCAAACAGTATGGAGATTTAACTATTCCACTTATCTAATTTTGCTATTTTTGCATCAAAATAGGTAAGTCTTACTGACTTAAACCGAAAGATTCAATATGATAACCCTCATCAATACAAAGTCTGTGTTTTATAATTCATTTGTTGATATTTTTTTTATGAGTGCTCGTAGACTTAAAGGGTGAAGAATCCCCAGGTTCCAATGAACGTGCAAAGAAATTTTAAGAAAAAAAATTGGAAATTGGTACCTAATTCTGAATAAATCCATAATCAACTTATGTGGTTTCAAAAGACTAGTTTTTGTGCTTTAAAACATGTATCTGAAAGAGTTTTTGCTATGAGTTCTCGTGGCAGCTTGATCTGGTTGACCAGAACATTAGAGCTAGTGACAAATACAGAGATTTCTGCAATACCTCGTTTTCCTGCAATCTGATTACAATTCTGCAGATCTAAAAGCATGTGATTTTCTGATTAGCAAATTCAAGGATACTGGCCTTTACGTTAACAATGACACTTGGAATTATGACCTAGAGGTCTTTGCTAAATGCTAAGAAGAACAAGAAGCTCAAAAACAAGGGCCAAACATATATATATTACAACTAAACAGAAATTGAAAGTACATAAATTTTAAGAGGATGTCTTAAAACCAGGGAGCTCATGAAGAGATTGCAGATATTGATAAAAGAATCTTTTATACAGTAAGCTTGAAAATTATAAAGTGTTTGACAAGCGTATCACGACAATGAAACACAGGGAGCATCATCTGGAAAAGAAGAATAAGAATCCCATGTTGTAACAACTACAACTAAGACCCAAGGTCCTCGAAAGTTTTGGATCCTAGTAAGGAGCTATAGGGCAAAGGGGCAAAAATTGCTAGAAAAATAGACCATAGTAGTGGTAATTAGGAGCCCACAGCCAAGGAATTGAGGAAATTAATTGGCTCATCATCTAACCCAAAAAAGGTTGAATTGAAATTGGTTAGAATATCCCTTTAAAACTGCCTTAGAGATAAAATTTAAAAGAGTTCAAAAAAAAACATTTATACAAATAACAACGTAAAAACAATTGCTGTAAGGCCAAAGTCAAGTTAGAACAATTCAAGCGGATAACTCTCGAACCCAGCATCCAATCATCATTAATATGGATGAGATTCAAGACGGAACGCTTCATCAAATGCCCAAAGCTATGCAAATTAGCAGCCAAGTTGATATTTAATCAATAGGAGACTATGTTAAACAAGGAAGAGGTGTCGACGACCCTCATGAGAGAAAGGTAAATCAAATGGAATATCATTATGTTTTGCATACCAAAAGTGCCAAGATGGGGGAGTCATCTAATACAATGTCTATGCCCTCCATCACTTGCTTCTCTAGTCCCATATAAGTACCACTTTTAACTTTTTTTTCTATTTTATTTTCTACTATCATTTATACATAAAATATATGTCTTCACTTCTTCTATTCTAAGCTCTTTCACATTGTTCTTCAAAAATATTCAAATTTCACTTTCAATTTGCTTTCCTTCACCTTGTCTTCATTTCTCTTTCTTAGCATAACATTGTTCTCTATGGCATTTGCTTTTTCTATTTTTTATGGTCCCCTTCCCATCTCTTTTTCCCTAGTTTTATTTCTTCTACTCTCACATCTCAAATTTTCACTCAATTAAATTCTCAACCTCTTTTCCCCATTAATTCCCAAGTTATCACTCTTAACTCCATATTGTCACAAGCTTCACCATCATCCTCTACACCATCTTCTCCATATGCACAATGCATAACTTCTACTTTCACTTAACTCCACTTGCTTCACCATCATCCTCTATAATGATCATCTTCTCCACTTGTGCAATGCATAACTTCTACTTCCACTATTTTGCAAATGGTTATTCGTGGTCAATCATCCACTTCCACCCAATCACACATGAAATCCATTGCCTAACATATTCTCCCTTCCCCTATGCTTCCCTTTAGTTTCAATACTAGATAACAAATGTCTCAACAATTGGTAGGCCAATAAACAAAAATGGCCCCCTACCTTAATTAAATGGAAGCTAAAACAAAAATTTATTATCAAAATAAAGGAGGCAATAGAGAAACTACACATCACACAAATAACCAAGCCAAGGTCGATACCCCATTTTGACACATAGAGATACCAAAGGCATGTATGGTGATGATTCCAATAATCTCAAGACAAGAGGAACAAAAGTCACCCTTCAACTATAAAATGTATACCAATCAATGAATTTTGAACCTTTTAGACCAATGAGCTAGGGTATTCTAAGAGATTGGACCATTTGGTAGCCTACTTTTTACCATGGTCAAACAAGGCATAGGGCCAAGAAGTTAGAGGACTGAGTGAATAAGGCCACAGTGAACCTAAAATTTGAATAAGAGAAACAAAAGCCTCAATAAGTAGCTTGCTAACGAAGACCCTAACATGGACAAATTGAAAGAAAAGGTCAAGAGTCTTAAGGTTCCTCTAATAGAACTAAAAAAATAGTTGAAAGAAACATAAGATAAGTTAGCATAAATGGAGAGTACAAGTGCCTCAATGGACATAAATAAGGAGGTATACAAATCATATTGGGATCACTTACTAAAAGCAAATGGATGCTTTTTCGGGGTTTTTCAAGTACATCAACCAAGGTACGACATAGATAGAAAAGGTCAACAATGACTTTATAGAATCTAGCAATGAGATTGAATTAAAATTTATTAAGTTGAGGCAACTAAAGGAACTATGTTGCCCCCTTTTAGACCAATCTCTAATTGTTCTAGCATAACAAATAAATGTGAGAGTGCATGCTTATTTTTAAAGCTATGAATAAAATAGAAGTTCGAAGGTATCACACGGATTTGGATACATCAACCAAACAAATTAATCAAACGATTAGATGTATTGACCATACATATTATAATTGTAGAATTCAATCATATTTTAAATGGGTCTTCCTTCTCCATGGAAAATTAACTAGAAATTGAAAAAGAATGAAAAATTTAAGGATGAAAAAATTAGGCACTCTAAAAATAGAAGAGAATTGATTAATCTACTTTCAAGAATCCACTAGTAGAAACGAAGGTGCTCGCACATTAAATGATAGCTTATCTTACAAGAAAGGATCAAAGTTATCGATAAGACATGGTGAACTTAAGCAAATTAGGTTTCCTTTTGATGATGCATGGGATGTAATAAAGAGTAAACTCTCCACTGTCAAATAATAGGCACCCCTAATTCTCTCCTCTCACTTATTCTTCCTTTCGTTATTCTTTATTTATTACATTCTTGTATTGACTCCTTGTCTAATGGATTGCTTTTAGATGAATACTTTTAAGTTATTGTAAAATCTTATAGTCACAATAGATATCAAATTAATTAACAATTAATGAGATTTTAGTAAATTAATGTTGGAATTTTCTCAAGACAACATCAATCTCAAATTAATTATAACAAACAATGGTCTTTTGGAGAAATGCTTTTAGTAAAAACTACCTTAGAATTGGTCCTTCTATTGATAAAAACAAATTCATATGTGACTCCCACAATATATAAAGGCTTCTAACCCCAATAATATGTAGAAGACATTCTAATTGTTAAACTTATTTATAAGGTTAGTAGGGTTCAAAAGTTATGCTAAAAATTTGGTCCCACCTCAACCTTCCATAAAAAAGTGAATTTAAAGAATTCAAAAGTTCAAGAGGCATTGTCAAGGTGAGATTGTGCAAAAGGAAAAGTACAAATGTTGTACAATAATGGGCCTCGATCTTATGCTTAGTAAACATAAAGTGCTTTCAAATAATTTCAAATGTGTGGTATGTACTATCAAAAATAAATTCCATTAGTTGTTGAATGTTGATCGATATTGATCCTAGACTATCCATTTCAAACAATAGCTTCTTATAGAGAACATTGTGTTGAAGACATAATGAAGATTATTGCACAACAAAGTTGTGGCTAAGGAGATTCAACAACAAATAGATCATCGAAATATCACAATTTGAACAACCATTGATGATAATGGATCAATAAGACTATCAAAATAAGAAAATTATTTGTAAGACAAGTGATAAGTAAACCAAATAGAGAAGATATTTAGTCAGTAAGGCTTAAGGAATCATGTGCATAACTAGGAATAACAATTTTGATGTCCCCTACATGCTAATTTTAGTATGGGGCATATATTAATGCACTAGGTGCATTTGTAAATTGTATAAAGAGATCCTCTGACTTTGTAATTAGGATCCTTTTACTAGTTCAAGAATAGTTGTATTAACCTTAATATAAATGTATAAGACATTTAACCTTAGAAATTAAATGTATTCAAATATATTTTAAATTATTTAATAGATTTGTGTGTCTTGACTTAGATTTCAACATTATGTTTTATCTAAATTTTCATTCTATTAGATTATCAAATTTTTACATTTTGTACTTTAGCCTATCATGTTGCTTAAAGCTATATAAATGATTTTAAATTTTAAATTGAATTTTATAGTTTAATTGAATGTTTAAAGCTTTAAAAAAGGATGTTATCTAAATTAAACGCAATGAGTTGCTACAATAATTGATTTACCACCACAAGCATGTTGAATCCATTTCCTTCTCCAATTACTATCATGAATGTAATAGGGTGGAAAATAGGCTTTTACTAATGAAGGAATTGATTTAGTTCCTTTCACATCTCTTGTAAGTTTCAAGATGGCAAATTAGCATGGGTTGGAAGTAATTATAAATAATGAGAAATTATTAGAACTCCCATTACTCATCATTTATATTCCCCTTTATTGGTCTTCTCAAAGGTGTGAGGAGTATTTGTTGGGCTTATGTACTAGAATTTTCTTGGATGGCATCATAATGAGTGATTATTTTGATGCCTGTGGAGATCATTATCATGGTTCACTTCTTTCCTTCTTATAATAGTTGTTTGGTGAGGTTCTCTCAATGGCTTGAAGTTTGCAAAGGCACATTTGTTAAGTTTTTAGTTTTTAAGGTGGGAGAGTGTGCCATCTATTGTGTGGTGTTTTCTTTAGGCTTAATGGCTCATTGAAAATTTATACGAGGTAGCAAGAACCCTTTGCAATGCAATTGTGTTTCAAACCACGTGATTAGAAAAATCTTCCATTGTCTAAATTTTATTCTTCTATATTTGGTTAAGAGGGTTATTAGTGAAGAGGGTTTATTGGTGATGACAATTGTAGATTTTACTTAAAATTTAGCTCTGGTATTTTCTTTAGATAAGGTAAGAGGTTAGTTGGAGCTTCTATTCCTTCCCAAACATGTTAATGTTGTTGATAAGGAGGCAAATAAAGAAATTGAGGATTCAACTAATAGAGCTAGTGTAAAAATACAAAGGACTAGTGTAAATGGAATGGAATTTGCAATGATAAAGGTTGAGTTACATGAGGCAAGCATGGATCTTGATACTCAAACTAACTCTTGCCAATATTTGTGTACTCTTGTTAATTCCTTGCATGTCTCTCACAATAAGGGTACACTGGAAGTAACCGACATTTACATGCTTCCTCTGCGAAGGTGCAAAGAGCTACTAAAAGGTCTACAATCAATAATAGGATTAAGTTTGGGGGTTAAGGTCTTCCTACTTGTCATGGTGAAATCAAGTGTAATTCCATTGTAGTGGTGACTAAGGGTTGGAATAGCCAAATGTTTGATAGGGATGATAATGTCAAAGTTCACATTGGTGTTGGTTGTTGGGGAGTATGTAAAGTTCCTTGACCAGATTGGAGCTTGGTGAGCTTTCTTTTTTGGTTTTATAGTAGTCTTATTTGTCTTTCAATTTAAGTATGTTGTTTTCTTGACCTACTATGCCTCTATGTAAGTTTTTCTTGCCATCACCAAAAAAAATAATGCCTCTAGGGATGATAATGATTTTTTGGGTTATGCCTCTTTGTTTATCTTTTATGTAGTATTGTATCTTTTGTTTGTTTCTCAAGTTGGGACCCTTTATATAACCCCAACAATATTATCTTAAAAAAATGTGGCTTAATTAATTGATCACAGCATTCCAATATATTCACCATTCTTCTTTTATTTTTATTTGATTTC
This sequence comes from Sequoiadendron giganteum, assembly GCA_007115665.2. Taxonomy (NCBI): domain Eukaryota; kingdom Viridiplantae; phylum Streptophyta; class Pinopsida; order Cupressales; family Cupressaceae; genus Sequoiadendron; species Sequoiadendron giganteum. The sequence goes on from CM021108.1 coordinate 340,383,785, forward strand.
TCATTTATCCGTTTCACCTCCTCTTTCAAATAGTTTGGCATCAAAACACCTACCAAAGAAAAACTTCAAAACTTTACACTCTCCCCAAAAACATGATAACCACCCTAAACTAAATATACAAATCTTGGTTGAAGGTTACACCAAATTGAACCACCTTAAACACTAAATTGTGATATTGAAGCTTGTTGAGGATTCAATGGCAATGAAATTGCAATTAACCTATGGTTACTAGAGAGCTACACCTTATTATCTATCGTTTGCATCAACACCCTTTGAAATGCAATAACTAATGAGTCCAAAATTGGTATTAGCATGCTCTTATCCCTATTTTATATCCTTTTCACAATCCTTTTCCACTACATTTCATCTATTTTGCATTAAAAACATAGAGATGTTGTTATCATATAATTTCTTAGAAATATAAAGGAATTACATAGTTTTTTAGGAGAAGATAATAGAAAATAAAAATTGTGTTGGACATTATCATATGTGACTAATTGAGTGGTTGTAATTTCATCTTTATCAACCTATTGTTCAAAAAAATTATCATAGTAGATGTGACTTAATTAAGGCTTGTCAAGCCTATTTCGCTTATTAAAGATCTTAAGAAGAGGGAAACAATCACAAGAAGAGCCATTTTGACTAAGCAACATATAGTTGTCTTCTAATTGATGTAAGATTACTTACAACTATTGCAAGACTACAAATCAAATCAAGTTAGTAATAGAAAATGGTTGTTGATTCATTGTCACAATCTCCAACTTATCCTTGATTGCCTTCAATAGGTCATAGCATTTCCTACATGCTTTTGTTTATTTGTAGAGAAGGAATAAAGCCATTGGTGTGTGTGTGTGTGTGTGTGCGTGTGTGTGTGTGTGTGTGCATATATATCTACATATATAAAGATGTATATATGTATCTATATATACATATATATCTACATATATATAGATGTACACACACACACACCACTACATTCTACAACAATCTTTTATTGTTGTATGATGGTTGTGGCATTGTTTTGATGAATATAAGTGTTTTAATTTTGTGTGAGTTGCGGTAGATGTTGAAGAGGTGGCTTGCTACTACTATTAGGCAATGTTGTTGGTTTAACCTCTCCTATATTTTTGTGTATGTGTGATATGTCTATATTTTGTAGCATGCATTATAAATTATCTTCTATTTTACAAAATTTATATTATTTTAAAGTATGTTATATTTTAAAAAGCAATATCTTAATTTTTACATGCTTAAAAGCATTTAATGTTTTGTAGTTTATTTTATTGTAACTTTGCTTTTCCAACAATCTCTTTGATAGTTGAAGGTTTTCTTCCTGTCTTCATCATTCTTCTAATCTTTCATCAAGATTAAAGATTAATATAACACATGTAACTCAATTGCCATTATAGAGTTACATGTTTAACCCAAAAAATTATTAATTAATGGTCTACATTTTAAAATGACCACTGAAATCAATAACATATCTTTTAAATATTAGTGACCTTTAGATAGAGCAAATATTGTTAAAGCCTTCATACAGCTGTGGGTAAATAATTGAAATTGTACACAGTTTACAACAAAATCCAAAAATTTATGTTTCAAGTATAAGATCAAAAGGTTTTTAATACAAGGCTTATCTTTTAGTAGGCATGATGGTGAAACTATCATACACATGTCATTTCTCATTTAGTTTTGAACCCATTTTGACAAAAACATTTTTAATGCAATAACATATTGACAATTGACATATTGATGCATCATGCTTGATTGATGGCCCAAATCTTATCCATCTTTATTTACCCATATTTACATTGATTCTCATACATTCATCGTTTACTTATTATTGCACTTGCATTTATAGTTTCTTTAATGTGTTTATTTATTATTATTTTTATTAAGTGAAAAAAAATTGATGACCTCTTATAACCCAATTATATCGGTCACCAGTAAAATAACTGCAGACCAACATTAAAACATTACACATCTAAACCTGGTTTTGAAAGGGCCTGGAACCTTGTACAACAACCAGCATTATACAATACCATTTCCTTCCCTTGCAATCAGCGTCTCACTATAGTGAATAAGAAATTGCTTTCCTCTGAAGCATAAAGAAATAAATATGTAGAGCATTACTGAACCAGCCATATTTAGGACAGATTAAACTAGTAGCAAGATAAAACTAAACAATCCTAATGCAAAAACCATTGATGTTTCACTTCTGATGAAAATTATAACTTAGCATTTGATTAATATAAATCATGGCAGCAATGCAGTACGCTTAGTTTCAAAATAGTATGTATTAAATGGTAATGCTTCAAATTCATGTAACTGCTATTGACATTATTGTCACTTCTTGTGTTTTGTCTAGCTGTTCCATACATCTAAATTGTCGATATAAACTCTTCGCTACAACCTTGAAAATTTAGGGTTCAATAAAAATGGATCGCCTAGATGTTTAGGCATTTGCATAGATAGTTCTTCAAACCCTACTAGGTTACAGAGTTTAGCATCCCAATAGTCATCTTACCAAAGACGTAAATTTAACATCCCTGAATGTAAAGGAAGCTAAAATGCATATGCTATATTTAATACAGCCTTTCTCATTCTCGTAGCTTTCCAAATTTCTTTAAGTTAGATAGATCAAAGAGTGACTTGACATGTTACAGAATTAAATCTACTATTAGAGTTCTAATTGGATATTCTTGTCACATAGGACAGATCATTCACTCACCCGTCAGTTAAGTACACCTTGAATATAAGAACGGAACATAGTCTCTTACCAACTAATATTACATGCGTGTCCTTGTTGAGGATTATTTCTCAACTATTTCATACCAAAAGTCGCTTGAAAATCCCCGTTATGTGATTTCAATTAGCATGGCAGTCTAAGCCTTAATTTGAGCACCATGGCAAATATTTTATAGTTTCATCAAGAAAACTGGATGAGTGAAAACCATCTCAAATAGAGCTAGAAGGAATGAAGAATTTCTTATGAGAATTTACCCTGGATCATTTTCAGTAAGAACCAATAATTCATTGCATTGTGAGCAAATAAAATTCTGACATCTAGGAGGATAATTGTTAAGAAAACTTTATTAGCTTTATAATACAAAACATGCCAGTTATATTTCAGAAGGAAAAGAAACTGGGCAACAAGATTAATTGTTTAGGTCTACCTTCTTCAAATGCTGGATTGATATCTTGTAGTTTTTTAGGTTAATTTGTCTTCTCATTGCACTTATATATTAGCAGGAGAAAACCTGAATATCATTTGGGAGTGAAATATCAAATGACCTAACTAAAGAATTTCCCCGTATGAAATGATGCAAGAAACTCTATCCATTTATAACATCATAAATAAAGTTACTAAGATATAGTAGCCATTCAGATCTTGAAAAACATAACCAGTTCAAATATACAAAGTAAATACCCAAATTAACATCACGAAAACACTATCTCTGCGCAGTGTTTGTATTTACACATCTACCTGATCCAAGCAACCTGTGACCATTCCCCATTTTTCTATAAAAATCGTGCTGCTTCTTTGAAACAACGTATTCTAAATCCATGAATAGATAACATTACATCTGACAAAGGGTTTGACACGATTATCAATTTGATCCACATAACTAGAGGTAAATTGGGCTTTGGTACTGCAAAACTGGATCCTTGAACAACAATAAAGTTGCTAGCCTTACAGAGGAGATGATACCTTGCCTCTTTCTAGAGAAGTTTACTCTCTTTAGAAGATTGAAACTCTGAACTCCCTCCTGTATCAGAAACAAAAGATAGGTGCTTTGGCAATTACAAAATACTAATTCAAATTTTGTACCTCCTGAAGCTCAAATTAAATTTCTGTTAAAATTTAAGCTGTATTGCAGACATCATTGTTTGAGTGACTTTCATTGCTTGCATTCTGAAAACCACTCTGAGAGACATTTGCTCCATCTGAATGCTCTTGTTGAGATCTACACCTTTCCTTATATTCCTGCATCTCTCGCATATAACGCTCCTTATCTTTTAAGCCTCTTTCTTGATATGGCTGCCATAGAAAAAGCTTTGCTTTATTAGCTCCTGAATATAATATGAGCACTTATCTTATCAAGAACATATTTACTTACTGATTTCTCCTCCTCTGGAAGCCTATTCCACAAATCACCAATCTTCTTGCTGATTTCTCTGTTCTTATCTGGTACAGAAGACTTCAGCTTGGCTCGCTGCTCAGCAAAGAAAAATGTATAACCACTTCGATTTTGCCTTGGTGCATTTGGATCCTTTCTAGACAGTTCTTTTCTCCTTCGTCGATGACCAATTTGATCCTCCACATCGGAAGCTTTAAGTTCAGTCCCAAGACTATTCATAAAGGTTGAAACTGATGCACCTTGTGGTTTGGCACCAGTCGGAGGTACATGGTATAACACACCCTTCATCTTCCTTGTACCGACCATTACGGTAACAAGATAGCCATACTCAAACTTACCATCAATAGACCCATTCACAATGCTCCCAATTGATGATGCAGGGTCCACTGCAGCAATGCCAACTTAGAAATGAGATCAATAATAAAACCTAGATGCAAAGAAAACTCAAAATACTAATTAAAAAAATTAACCAAAATTAAAATGACATTTGCCAAATCAAAAAACAAAAAGAGTAAGAGAAAAGTTCATGAGTACCTCCAAGTGCTTGAGCCGAATCAATCTTCTGCCTCCTAATATCTGGTTCAGAAACCTCTGAAGCAGAATGCATATGCTCAATATCTGAGAAATGATGAGCTGGACTTGAGATTGCTGGGGCAGCTGATCATGAAGCAAACCAAAGATGATTTCATTATTAAGAAAATATGAGGACTGGATAAACGACCAGACAATGACAAAAACATGATACAGACTGCAATTTATACCTGGAGGTTGAACCACAGGTCCATGGACTCCAAATAGATATACTTGTTCATAGTGATGAAGAGAATTGCTGTAAAATTTGCGTAATACAAATGAAGCACTTGTTGTCGTTGGAGGAAAGTTGAGTGCCAAGGCTATCTCCTTCCATTTCCTTTCTTTAATAACCTGCAGCAAGGAAATCAGATTAGTAACTCATATTCATCTAAACTAAATGCTTATATGCATAAATTCATGCAAATTTGTGTAATACTAATGGTTGAACATTAAGTAATCGGAAACACCTCAATTAAAGACTGAATAACAGCTAATGTATCTAACTTCCATTTATTTGACTGCAAAAAGATATTGAAATGTATCATGTATAATGACCATTAACCATAGGGTTAAGTTTTTTAAATTGCTATTAAGTGGGATTCACTGATTTTGAATATGAACATAAGATCAAGCTAAATATGGCTAACACTAATTCTGCTTTCTTTAAACAATTTTTGCACAGTAAGCTGGTCGTTGATTCAGTTTTTTAAGCAAAAGTGTAGTCTCTTGGGAAAAAATAGCCCAATCTGGCATTAACTAGGTATTTATATCATTAAAACGGCATAGCTTCACACATAATGCACAAAATAACTTAAGGGAAATAACTGGAGGTTCATATCATGACCTGCTCTATAGGGGTGGTGATTGCTCAAATGTAATGTCCCTGATTTAGCCCTACGCTCTTCAATTGGTTTTAACCTATTTTCAGAAACTTGTAAGCTAAGCAGAATTGGAAATTAGGGTTTCCTATTTTTTAGGAGGTTTCAAATGCAGTTTTGAGGGCTTGCATGCAAGAGTTTTTGATGCATGTCTGGTGGAGCTTTCTGGGTTTTTGGAGAGCTTCAGAATGGTGTAACATGCATCTCCATCTGACAACCTTTTCAGGCACTTACTATTTATAGTCATGTTGGCTTCCCGGTTTGTGTTCAAAAGGCATTTGGAAACACTTACTAGTTATAGTAAGTCATGATACTGCTCAGTTGGTGTTTAGAGGTAGTTTTGCAAACTTACTATTTATAGCAGTTTGCTATTTTCGGTAAGTCTATCTTTTAGCAGTATCATTCTAGCAGCAACTCAATCATTTGCAGTTCAGTGTGGTTGATCAATTTGGCTTTCTAATGGTTTTGAAATTAACTTACTATTTTTGGCATTCGCTATTTTTAGTAAGTCCATTTATGGCAATGGCATCATCATTAGCTTGGTTCAGCTTGGCAAACGTCAGTTTGCTAATTTTAGCAGTTTGTCAGTTGCAGTTTGTCAATGGTTGTTCTATACTTAGTCAATTTTATGTTCTGAAGTTGCACCTCATGCCTAGGCTTGATGACTTCAAATCATTTTTAAAAAGGGGACATAAAGGGGTTGATTTGAGCATTTAATATTTATATTAAATGTTTTATTGTGCAACTTAAAGGTGGACACCTAGAGGATGATAAGTAATGTTTTATTAATTCTAATAAAGTAAATACTTGAGAGGTAGCATCCCTTGGAGGAAATTGAAGAGTTTCTTGGGGGAGTTTCAAGTTGATACATTTTCCAGCTGAAGAGTCTATTTATTGATGCATTGCTCATTCATTCTTATCTTTGGAAAATATTGTAAAGTTATGTTGCTGGTTTGACATCCAGAATCCGGCTAAAGGAAAGCTTAGCAAATTTACTCCATTCTTCGAGCCTGAAACTATGGTTCCCTAGATGGTGATTTGAGAGTGTACTTCATCCAGAAGTACATATTGAGCATTACTATGAAATTTTGGTGAGATATTTCCAGTTTTCATGTTGCTGGTTATTGTTTGGTTGAAGGAGATTTTCATATACAACTTTTGGTATGATTTTTATTTGCTTCTGGTATTGAAGCAATGGATTTCTATGGCATGGGCGCCCCTTTCCATGCAATTTCAGATTTTAATTTGAAGTTTCTAATTTTTAAATGAAGTTTGCCCATTTTTGAGGCCGTACCTTGCCTGGGGATGCCTTGGAGTTCGTGTTTAATTATTTGGAGAGCTTTTGATACAGTTTTGGTGTCAGACATTGGGCGCCATCCTCCTAGAAAGCTTTTGCAATTTATTTCAGGTCATTCGAAGGAGTTTTGAGGATGCAAAGAACATTTTGGTGATAGTATAGTTGCTGGTAATGCTTTTTCATATTGCTGTTTTTTTATATCAGACTTATTTCAATTTCTGATTTTGGTTTCTATCTTCAATAATTGAGAGGTTATCAAGTGGGAGATCATCTATTTCACTGTGTTTTGTAAAAGACTGTAATAACACTTGAAAATTGTAGTTGTTTTTCATTGTAAGACTGTAAATAGTAGTACTGTTCCAATCATTTAACTTGCTGCATATTTTAGTGTTAATTTTCACATATTGTAACCCCTAGACAGTGTACCGTCAGTGTGGAGAAAGAACAAACTAATCTCTCATTTATCACCCATTGAAAAGTGGCGAATTCCCACTATTGAGTGGATGCCTACTGTAGCGGATGAATTAGTTTGAAATTGTAATGCTCTTTCCCCCCACTAATTTAAGTGGTAGCGTGGAATCTCTCATAGCTGGTTCACCGCCTCTTTCTGTTTTCAGTTGTATTTACTTTCAGTTATAATTTAGTTTCCTCCGCCATATGTTAGCACCTCACCCACATTGGGTCTTATGTGCACATTCTTCGTGTTGAGTGTTTTTCATTTGGTTCTCTTTTGAAGCTAACGCTAATCAATTGGCGTAGTGTTGGTTTGTGTTGGAAAAATTCAAGGAAAAAATTGGTTGGCACATTTCATCAAACCATTATTTGAAAAAAAAAAAATCAAGAGCCCTTGCTCCCCCATGCATAATGCAGTAAAACTGATCCTTGCGCAGGATTGGACAGAGTGCAATGGTAAGTTGAGGCCAAAAACTTCAATACTTGCAATGTTAAAGGGGAATATGGGGATGGCTATACAAAATGCTAAGGTTCTTATGAGTATCAAAGAGCTATTGGTTCAACCAAAGGGCAACTATTTGGAGGGACTAGTTAATAAAAAGAGAGGCTTATTCCAATCTTAGGAGGCCATGGCTGCCCTTGAAATCAGAGCCTTGAAAGATGAAAATTAGCCCTCAATCGATATGTAAGTTCTCTAACTAATTTCACACAAGATTTGTGTTTGATTATCAAACATCTTGTTGTCTCCCATAACAATGGCTTGCTGGAAATGATGAGCGAGATTACTCTCCTGTGCCTTGAAAATGACATTTGCGAAGGTTAGCCAAGCATGCAAAGTTGATTAAAGTTGTGCAATTTAAAGGGATAGAAGAGTTCTCTAGGTCGATGCTTGTGTGATATAGCCACGGATGGTCAATCTAATTAAGGATTGTCCAACAACACAGCCCTAACAAAAACTCTCGTAACCAATGCACACCAAAACTCAAAATCAACACGGTTTGATAATGATGAATTAAATTCATCATATATATATATACTCAATAATTAAAATTACATCTTCAATTTCTACCATAAGGACATGCAATCAATATAGACCTCAGTCTTAGCTTACAATACGATTCAAGCACTTCACAAGTGGAGTTATGAACATGGACATACTTGGACCAATCTGGCCTCTCTTGCTCTACTCTAAGCTACTTGGACACTATTTGGTTCTCAAATCTCTCCATGCACTCCATTGCTCTTCAAATGAATTAGACCTCCTTTTATAGTGATTACTTCATGTAGATGGTTCATGCTTGGCACATAATAAGAATAATGTTTCAAAATTCAATATGGTTCTCAACATGGCCCCTCATGGGACAAATAAGGCCTCTTGAACACTTATCCCTTGACACAAAGCCCTAAATCTCAATGCACAACATATAGACCTCTTTAAGCTAGTCTAGCACTCCACCTAGTCTACTAATCATGAAATGTGAAATGGACATGTGGCTATGTTTGCAACACTCTACTAGAGCTTTGGGTGAAACTACATGACATTTTGATCGAATGCAATACCATATAGATGATTCTAGTATGTTGGTCTCAATGTTGAACTAATTACTGTATCAAAAAAATTCAATTGTTGCACACCAATATGACCAAAAAAGAACTACTAAACATAGAAAACAAGACAAATTAAAAGGAAATATTTTTTGGTTGATGCAACATTGCTCATAGACATGGGATGCTCCTGCGTTAGCCACTCTAGGTAAACGATTTGTGACCATTATGCTCACAAGCATAGTTGGCAGACTCGTTGAGTTTTCGATGAGTCTACAAAAATTCGTGAGTTTTTTACCCCCTAGTCTTTCTGACTTTTACTCGCCGAGTCTTCCTGTCGAGTCTGTCGAAAACTCAACGAGTCCATACAAAATACTCGCCAAATACATAAAAAATGAGAAACACAAAAAAAACGCAAAAAAAAGTCAAAAAACTTACAATTTTGCCCTATAAATGCATGAATGCACCTCACACTTCATCACATAGCACTTGGAGAGCAAATATTTTTCATTAAAAAAGTGCCAAATACCTAATTTCTCCCTCAAGTGATAAAATTGTGAAATGGTGTGCGACAAGAAGTTTTATGTGGTTTCAAGTTGCCCCCAGACCCCCACGAGGGGTGCTGCCCCCAAATGCCCATGAAGGGTGCTGCCCCTCAACCACATTAGAGGCATTGCAAACCCTTACAAGGGGCACCACCCCTCAACATCATTGATATCTCCACTCCTAGACCCCCACTAGCTATTGGGATCTCTTCTCATATAAGAAAATTGATTAGTGATATGAGATTTCCACAAACCATCATGAATGTATTTTTCTTGCTTTTGGATTTGATTGTGTGCAAGTTTTTCCATCAACGTTTCAGATCACACTCTGTGATCCATCATCAGGATGTAAAACAAGAGCATGAGGAGAAAAAATGATTACAATGAGGGGATTTGGGATTGAAAACTGGAATCAACAACTTAAAACTATCAAGCTTTCAACCATCAAGATTACGCATGAGTGCGATTTTGTACTCAATTTGCACTAAAACCAATCAAATTTAATAAAAAAACACTTTTGTACTCATTTATGGACTCATTGGATTCATCTTGTCATTGAATTTTGCAAAAAAAAATGTGTTTCTAATGAAATTTAAGCAATTTTTAAGTTGTCGAGTTTTGGCTAACTTGTAAATTTTGGGATTGGTGAGTTTTTGTTGAGTCTAAGTTTTCCAACTATGCTCACAAGTAAGGGCTAAGTGATAGAACCACTATTACGTTGATGAACCAACCACAATGTACCCTCAACACATGAATAGGCTTCCAAAATCAACTTTGTGCTAAGGTATTTTGACACAAAAGCAGCAATGGAAACTAGAAATGGTTTGTTGAGAAGTATAGAGGGCAAGAATTAGATAACCAAAGAGAAACGATGCCCCAAATGAAGATTCCATTCTTCTTTTGTCACCGCACAACTTCCATTCTTCCTTCGTCACCACACAACTTTCATCCATCCTTTGCACAGCTACAACATCTCTTGTACTATTCTATTTTGCAATTACTTCCAAATTCCCATCTTGCCTCATCATTATTCCTTCCCTTAATGTATTCATTTTCTTTCAATTGTATTCCAACTTATACTTTGAACTTTGTCATCTATCACTGACTCAATATTCATGCCTTCATCAACTATCATGTTCGAAACATGTTCTTCCACTTCATCACTCATCCACCCATGCATATTGTCTCTAATCCACTCACACTCTACATCTATCTCAAACAACTGTACTAAAAGTACCATCTCCACGCCTAGTATCAACTCCAATCTATCTCTATCATCTTTATACTGCTCATATCTAATTCTGTAGTATGTATTTCACCTCTCTCTTGTCCACTATGTTTTCTAACCTCAAGAGAGAATCTCCTGCTTCTTAACTAGAATCTCACATCTGTGACTTCCTTCCAACTATCCAACTGAAACTGAAACTCGTATATCAACTTACACATTCCTATTTTATCTAATTTTCCTGATTTGCCTTCCTACATCTTGTAGTCATTTCCCATATCCCATCTGCAACTATCCACTTCTTCCTCAAGGTGCCTTCCAACTGTTTTATACTTGCCGCATTCTACGTAACTCAATTTAGATCCTCTCTTTCTTACTCATTATCTTCTACAAATCCATAGAGTGCCTTATACTCACTTTCTGACTCATCATCTCTCAAGTGATTTATCAAAATATTTGTCATCATTATTCTACTTCAATTTTGCAGCTTACCTTTAACTTTCCTTCCTAGAAATTGTATCCTCACGGACCTCACCAATCCACCCAGATCTTCTAGTACTTCACCCTTTTTGTCTTCAACTTTCTTCCACCATCTCAATTCTTCTCCAACCATGTAAGCTTAAAACAAACTCTCATAACCAATGCACAATGAAACTCAAAATCAACACAATCTGATAATAATGAATTGAATTCAATATGTTTATACTCGATAATCAAAAACATCCTCAAATTTTACTAGAGGGCCATACAATTAGTCTAGACCTTGGTGTTTACTTAAAATACAATTCAAACACTTAACATGAGTGTGGCCATAAACATGGGCATCCTCAAGCTGATCTCACCTCTCTTGCTCTGCTATTACAAGCTACTTGAACACTACTTGGTCCTCAGATCCCTCCTTGCCCTCCACTAAACCTCTTCAAATGAATTAGACCTCCTTTTATAGTGATTATTTGATGTAAAGGTTGGTGATCAGCCCAAAATAAGAATGATGTTTCCAAATTCAATGCGATTTTAGACATCACTCCTCATGTAACCAATAAGGGTTCTCAAACACCTATCCTTGGTGCAAAGCCCTTATCCCAAGGCACAACATATAGACCTCTTTAAGCTGATCCGGCAAACTCCCTAGTCTAATGATCATGAAAAGTGAAACAGACACATGGATATGCTTTTAGTGCTCTGGATGAAACTTTATGACATTCTAGTCAAATGCAGTACTGTACAAATGGTTCTAGTCTACCAACCTGAGTGCTGAACTAATGACTGCCAGAAAAACCCAACTCACACCAAAATGACTAGAAAAGAACTATAGAGCTTAGAAAATAAGACAAACTAAAAAGAAATATTTTGGTTGATGCAAGATTGCTTGTAGGCTTGGGATACTCCTACGTCATAGTGCAGGTGGCAAATGTTTCATGAAAGGAAGTTTTTGACAAAGTGTACAAGAGTTTGTGATCTATCCCAAGCGATATTGGTGTCACATGATGAGTGTCAAAAATGCTATGAAGTAGGGCCATTGCTGGTCTTGTTGTAGGTTTTTAGTTGGATATTTTTTGGTACAACTTGGTATTTTGTCGGCCCATTCTTATGCTATGTTTAATCTAGCTCTGCCTGTTAAGCTGTTCATGCTGGCTTTCTGCAGTTTTGTATGGTTTTTGTTTTGGCTCCTGTCGTGAGGTTTCATTGCTTCGGTTGCCTATTCCACTTGGGCTGGGTAGTTTATACAGCCTTATAATCCTTTATGTTGTTTGTTATTATGATTATGGACAAGGGCTCTTTAATAGAACCCAAAATTTTAATCAAACAAAGACATTTAGAACATGCATCCAAGTCGTATTGCACCCTTGACACATAACTGTCAGTTACCACATACTGTCATAGATGACCTTGCAAAGATCCATTTCATTATGCCATCATGCATGTGAACCTTTGCAGCAAAAGACCAATGGCTTGCTATTGACAAGATTGAACCGAATCTGTACTAAACTAGACAAACTTAGCAAATAAATTGATGCACAAAATATATAACTTTGTTTTAAAAATAGTAGTGAATAGAAAGGACATATTAAACTCTGTAGAGTTGAGCACTTAATTTACTATTCCATATATCACTGTTCGTATACAAATTCAAGACATCTACTTATCACTAACAATGAGACATGGAATACAAAATTAAAGTATAATGGAAAAAGTTAACACGTACATGAAATACCAATATTGAAATGTGTATGGAATAAAAAAATACAGTTTCAATTTTAGCATTTTCAAATTCAATTTTTTCATCAAACCTCCAAAAAGTAATTTTAGAGAGCAAAAGCCCTCCTCTAAAAGGGCAAGCTTCAAAAACATATTTGAATCATAAAAACAATACAATTGAGTAGATTTGGGATGTTTTCTGAACTCTGCTAAGTACTCACCAAGTTCTCTAAACTTGCTCAGTTTGACCGAGTTGGAAGTAGATTCAGATGAATTAATTCAGTCAACTTTGTTCTGAAAGATGAGTAAGCTCAGTCATTCAGTATGTGCCTAGACATGTGCACACTCACATCAGAGCTAAAGATGCTTATTGGCAAGTGAAAACATTGCACCTATGAAACCCCACTTCAAAGATAACTTTATTCATAGCTTACATTCATGCAACACTTAATCAACAACACACTAATCTATCTTCTTGATTCTTAACTCTTAGTCTAGCTTGTCACTCCCAAGATCTACTGTCTTGACATAATTGATCAATCAAATACGCATTAAAATGTCATATCAACTTGCAACAAGGATTATTGAAGGTCACTCCAAGGTCATGGTAGAGCAATCAGAGCAGAGTCGATATTCAAATGGAACCTCCTGACCAAAACACAGTAGACTGTAACATGGTGGATAATGCTGATGCAGCCACAGATTGGGCATTGGGGCAGACATTGACAGGAATCTACAATGTATCAAAGACTGAAAATGCAGATTTTTCTATTGCTTCGTCTGAACTGGGCCAATCCCTGGCAACATCCAAGGGTCCAATGGCCCTTGTGATACCTTGCAAACAGCAACTCTATGAGAATATTTGTGGTATTTAAGGGCAGTCAGGAGAGGTTATTGAGCACAAGTCTAAGAGTTCACTGCTGTTGGATGATGCAGCGGAGCGAATTATTCAGATAGGTAGAAGGGTTGCCTTTGGATGCTTAGATGCAATGCCAGTAAACTATTCTGTGTTTAGAGGTGTGTCCTATTCTCTCAGTAGTTTAGGAGGTGCTGTGTGAGGAGAAATTCTCCAAGCAAGGTCTTATCTGTATGTTTAGTACCCTTTAGCCTAGTTTAACTAATTTTCACGCCTGGATAACTAACTCCTGGAGTGCTAATCTAAAAAACATTAAAGAAGACTATCCATGCACTAAGGGTTTTTTGTGTTCTCTGTAATTCTACTGAAGATAAAGCATTTATTTTAGCTAAAGGTCCTTGGTGCTGGGATAAGCATGTGTTTAAGCTCGAACTATGGTTTCTGAAATTTAAACCAATGACAAAATCCTTGTCTGTTATACCAATAAGGGTGCATCTTCCTAATCTCCTTCTGCAATGCTGGGTAGACGTGTGTTTTCAAGGTATTGGTAGTACCTTGGGCAACTTTTTGGCTTTAGTTCCAAAAATAGATAGTCTGGTTCACTATACCTTTGCTAGGATACAGGTGGAGCTTGATATAGCCAAAGGTCTACCCAATGTAATTCGGTAGTGTTAGACAGGATATGGAATCAACTGCTAGACTAGAAGAATATCCCATTTTTCTGTAGAAAATGTTTTCAAGTAGGGCATTTAGCTTTGGCATGTAAGGCAGACAGGTCTCATTCAACCAAAATGAACACATTGTGGAAAGGAGCCAACTATTTGAATCTCATTGTTAAAAGAGCAGCTCCTAACTTGGCAACAAAACCAAATAATGCTACTTCAGCCTCCCCTACTTGTCCTAATGTCTGTAGTTCATCTATGAATCAAATGATACTGGTGGCTGAGGTATGCCCCACCACACCCCTCACTGCCTTCAGTTGTCTGATGTGTTTCATTCTTACCCTAAGTTACTGATTCATTTTTGGGTTTGGGTACAGGTACGAGAATCCGGTACGGGATTTGGTCAAAAAAAAATTGGGGGTTGGGTACGTTAATACAAAAACATATAAAAATCAGCAATATATACATATCTGCAGTAGTAATTAAGTTCAAAATACACCACCATATTAATAATCAAATAACATAGCAAAAATACACCACCACTTTCATAGTCAAATATTAAAATATTAGTGATACTCAAATGTCATGATATAAAATTATAAATTAAAGTTCAAACATAAAAATGTCAGGTGTTTACAATCAGCCATTATTGATCAATCTGAATCATATGGGTCATCAAAAAGAGCATCATCAGCATCATTAGATGCTACATTTTGTGTAGAACCACAAATAGCATCAATGGCACTCGCACAATGCCACTAGCACTGACACTACCACTCTCATGCTCAGCAGCTGCTTCAGGCTCATAGTCATCATCAATATCAAGTAGCTAAGTGACTTGTGGAAGCAATGGAGGCAAAAAAAACTTGCTTTTCATTCACAAATTGTTAAATGAGTATGTTTTTACCTATTTGATGTGTTAGGAGGTAAAGATTAGGGTTGGAGACAATATTTTATTATTTAGAAGTCAACTAAAAGTCAAAAAAATAATAAAAAAATGTCAAAAACGTTGAATATTCCACAGCCTGGGCGTTCAAACAATCGGATTTGGTCCCGGTACGTACCAAGTACAAAATTTTCATACCCACAGGGTGGGTTTCGTACCCTGCCCATATCCACAGTCCTAAACTCGTATCCTGCCCGAATTTGATTTGAATCCGTATCAAACCTCGAATCGAATCGTATCCGAGACCTTTTCTGGGCGAATCGGTAACTTAGTTCTTACCCAAGAGCAGGAAACATGTCAATGGAAGACAAAGGTAAGGCAGTTTCTGGTTTGGTCAAAATAGAGAATAAAAAGATTTAAGACTTTCTGTAAAATGTATATTATTCTGAAAGATAAAAAATCTTACAAAAGAGAAATCGCACGTAAGATTCCAACCCCTTATAGAATTCATAATTCAGTATGACTTGATATTTTGTCACAGAAGGAAGAATGCAGTATTGG
Organism: Sequoiadendron giganteum; assembly: GCA_007115665.2. Classification (NCBI taxonomy): domain Eukaryota; kingdom Viridiplantae; phylum Streptophyta; class Pinopsida; order Cupressales; family Cupressaceae; genus Sequoiadendron; species Sequoiadendron giganteum. The sequence continues at coordinate 340,399,607 of CM021108.1, forward strand.
CACTTATGACCAGACTCAATATTGGATTTTATCAATCAATTGCATTCTTCCTCACCTTTGTGTTCAGAATGTGAAGAGGAAGCCAAAGGATGGACAAACGTAAATAATAGAAAGAAATCCTCCAAAATAGTAAAACCGGGGCATATGGTGTTACAATTTCATAACAAATAAGACTAGAAAATCCACTCAAATTTGCATTCTACATATGATTTAGGTAGGTCATGCATCTTTAGTATGATTTTGAGATGTTTTCTTTTAGTTGGAAAAGGGCGCCATTAATAGAACCCTTATAAGTTTATCTAATATTGAAATTAAATAAAAATATATTTGAAAAAAAAAAAAAAAACTGGCAGCAAGGTCTTCCAATTCCCCTATGAAAAATATCACTATTATATCAAAGGAATCAAAGCTTCTTATCAGGTCATAAGATGTTTTAGTAGATACACTGTAATAGTCAAGAACACCCTTATTTCTGTAAGTCTTGTACAGATTTATACTATGGAAAATTATAGCTATATCAACTTCCGAACCCAATGAACTAACACTATAATCATACTAGATTTACCACAATTAACCCTCGCATTTTGTTAGCATACATGTTTTACTTATTTATAGCATCTATAAATCTGCTAAGCCCAGGACCTTTACAGTAGTACAGCTGTAGGATGTATTTCTCAACAATGTGAATTTTCCAAGTTATTAAGGAAATATGAATCTGATGTAATAAAAGGAAAAGGATGCATGCAATGATGACCTACAATTCTTGTCTCTTCACCAATTGAGATCTCATCAGAAATTCATTTTTTAAGTATCTCTTGAAACCTGGATCAAGGCGCACTGTAGTGCCCACCCCATTTTCTTCATGCTCCTTCCTTCCTCAGCTATGTATTGGGACTAGTAAGAGTTGTTATGGTCAGTGCCTTCTCTCTATAACTCTATCCTACATCTTTCTCTCTAATTAACAATGTGATTTGTTTTAACATAGCTATGTGAAAGTAACTGAATAGTGTTTAGATGCAATTAATCACATTAAGGACTTGTATCATAGATATCTCTCAATCACTACTCTACTCTCTCTCTCATCTTTGTATGCTTGATGTGCACTGATAATAAACTAGAATGTTCTGCATTATACTCAGATGGTACCAAATTTGTGCATTGATACAGTGAATGTGATTATCAAATATTATGCAATTAGTAGAATAAAATTTAATGTATCGATGGCTTTTGATCAGACAACATTATAGTAGTGCATGACTACACTGTGGCATTTAGATTGATTCTCTAGTTAGAAAATATGATGTAGAGCATCTCAATTGAGTGTAATTATTGATCCGATACCTGCTCAATCTTGTGTCTAGTTCTGTTTTGTACTTCAGTTACCCTTGGAGGCTTGGAAGCATTATGTGTGGTGTGCTGATTCTTATGATTAAATTGTTCTTTATATATGCATTTATACTTTGGATATGTTGATGTGTTGTATTGTATGCAGGCGACAGGTTGATCTCACCCATGAAGGACAGAGCTGCCCCATAAAGATTTTCACCTATCACTGTCATGTGTTAATATTGCATATAGGAGGTAAATTTATCTATGTGGTTACATTTATGTGGGATGATGTATAAAGTCAGATTATACTCAGATTTGAGGAAATTTGCCTATTTATGAGGTTGCCTAAGTGAACATTTAATGTGTTTAGAGTCTAAGAAGACAACTCACCCATAGGACATAAGGCTGGGATCTAAAAGACATTATGGTTATGTGGGAACCTCCAAGAATGTTAAAGGAGGTTAGATGGCAACTTGAACCCCAAGCTTCTTCACCAAAGATAAAAGGAATGGTGGATGTCCTTCCTCACTGAGCAGGCCCTAAACCCTTCTAAAATCTCCAATTTCTCCCAATGAGGAATTTTTTGCCATTGAGGGAAAACAAGGTGCTAGGAGCAGGAGCATGCAAGTGCTTGGTTCAACCAATGTTAGATGTGGAAGGCAAGGTGTTCAAATCCTCAAAGGACCTATAAAAGTCTTGCTTCTACGTTTCTTGCTATGGTTACTTGGCCATTAATGGTAAAACTATTCCTTCTTTGTGTGCATATTGCCTTACCTTGGAGCTTCTCTTGCATTGTCCACGATGGCATAATTTAGGTGATTTATTCATAAATATTAGTTACTTAATTCTAGTTTTGTAAATGGAACAATCATTTAGTGATGTCATCAAATTTCATTATCCTTGTTGAAAACTCCAGGGAGGTGTTGCAATGAGAGAACCTTCATAAAGGTTGTTTGTTGGCTGTGTGAATGAGATTGTTAAACTAAAATGGAATTCAATATAAATGGTCATTTTTAATTTTGTGCAGTCATTTTTATGGCTTATGATGTGATTGGAGTTCTTGTGACCTTAGTTGAGTTGATGTTCTTATGCAGACTTTGTGTGGCAAAGGAGGTGGAAATTGAATGGATCCTTTGAGTGAGGAGGGTTGGTATGTCCATGTGGACAGATGATGCAAATGACTTGATGGTAAATCCTACCCTTGAGTGGCTTCCAAGAGGACATGGAAAAGATCCTTGTACAATTTTGCTCTACATAAATTCCTGGATATCCAATCTAACATATATGTTAGGGATGGAATTCTGATTGGTTTTCTTACCTATGGCCATCTCATATATCATGTACTTTTAATTTGGCTGTGCAAACAGTGACTCGTGTTATGTATGTTGTTTAGTTCTTAAAAAACTTAATAGGTACAAAGTGAAGGAATTGAAGGTCAACAACTTCTTTTGTTCCAATGTGAGATACATCACATAAATTATAAACCCTATATTCATAATTGTTAAATATGAAGACTTTGGAAGCATCAAACATTGGAGAGCGTTATGAGTGCATGCTTTGTACAAACAAGGGTCATGTTTCATCAAAGAGACTCCATCTTATAGTTTTATCATAAGCACATATACCACATCATTCAACAAAGGTGGGAGAAGTTGAAACATTACACATTGGCACGTATGTAATGAATCCTAAAAGCTTTGTGGAAAGGCATGGAATATGTGTTCCCATTGATGGCAAGGAGGTGAAGGGTTTCGTGAGTCCAACAATTCAAGTGATGGGAAGCAGTTCATGACGTTACCATATGACATTGACTCTATTTCCTCAAAGTTGATAAGCATTTTTATCGTCATTTAGTTTTGATTTTCACTTTGTAATTTGCATCTTGAACTTCATGCATAAAAGCTGCATAGTAGTAGAATCACTACACATTTGTATTTTCTTATTTACAGTTCTATGTTTACAAATTTTAATTATTTATCATGATATATCAACAATTGATCATCAAATCTGCATAAGTTGATAGAACTACTTAAGTAAATTTCAGCTTCTCTTAGATCAGATATTAATCTTTTACTAGCTATCCCATTGTCATCCCCAAAATCCAAGCAAAATTTTGTCATCCTTGAAACCAGTCCCCAACATCCCCAAAACTCAAACTAAATAAGTTATTGATGAGAGATAATCCCAACACCTTTACATCATTATACTTGGCTTGCCACATATCCAAGTTGCATATTGAGTTTGTTTGCTTTTCAATTTGACATTTGTATTTGTTCATCTCTCTTGGCATACAACTTAGTTTCACTCTCATAATTCTTAATTGCACTAGAATGAGTTTTACACACATTGTACCCATAGAAATAATCAAGAGTCAAATTCTAAGTATAAAAATTGCCAATTGTTGCTTGTAAGCCATTTATGAGTCCTTGCTGCCAGCAGTTGTCAAATTATTGTCCATTCCAACTAGCATCTATGCAAGAACTATAAGAAGAAGTTCAACCACACCATGTAAAGTGCACACTTCAACTAGGGTACAAGGAAAAGCAATCAAGGGCAGAGGTAGGCAAATGAATGATAGAGTTTCTAAGGCATGTTTTGTGGAAACCAAGGTACCTAGGGGTTATTTAAAGCAGGCAAATGAACGATAGAGTTTCCAAGGCATGTTTTGAGGAAGCAAAGGAAAGGCTTACAAAAGAACTGAAATGTGTCAAAGGTAAAGAAAGTCATGTAAAAGGGTCAAAATCATGTGATAATGGCTAGAAACATCTTGGGTCCACCCCTAGGAGATCCAACATTATGTTGCAAGGCAAGAAATCATTTACATCATAAAGTCCTTCCATTTTCCATTGTCAACGAAGAACTAGTTTGCTTAAGTGACCCATAAAGCACTTTTTCATTTAAATGGCAAATGTCAATGAAGCATTAGTATAAAAGCACTTTTCCACTTAAAGGTTAATAAAGAAATACAATGAAAAAGTGACTCTTTGACACATAAGTTGCTAGAAGCATCCAATATGACTCAAGTGTTAAAGTGTCAAGGTGAAATTAGATCAGAAAAAGTGACTCCAAGAAGCTTAGGCACACCCCTTCATGACTCAAATGTCAAAATTTCAAGTTGCAGACATGTTAGAAGTGCTCAAAATTCACATATGGTGCCCAAAATGACTAAGGGGTCAAAATGTCAATTAAACATTAGACCAAAAGTGCATTCGCAAGCCCAAATGCATCCCTAGAGGGATGAATGTCAAGTTGTCAACACATAATTAGACCCGAAAGTGCTCTATAGACCTTGGGTGAGCCTATTAGCCCCTTGATGTCAAAGGGTCAACTCAAAAATATGTCGACAAGTGACATCATACCTTCTAGCCCATCCATGGACCCCCTTGGTGTTAAGTTGTCAAAGCAAAATTATTAAATAAAGTGTACAAAGTGGTTGGTTGTGCCTAAGGAGGGCCTAAGGTGTCTATGAGAGAAGAGAAAATAAAGTGCTTCCAAATCCCCTAAGCATGCCTACGAGGGATTGGATGTTAAAAAGAAAATGGAATACACGAGGCAAGGTCAAAAAAGTACATCTCCTACATGCCATAATCAAGGTTTCAACCTTGAAACACCAAAGGATGCCATTAAAGCAAGTTTCCTCAGCATTTTGTTGGTCATTGACAACAGATTCCTCAAGCATTATCACAGTTTCCCAAGGATCAACACTTGTAACCAATTACAAGTCGTTGAATTGCACATTTTTTTTAAGAAGGATTCAAACTCAAGTCAAATCATCAAGTTTTAGGGCCTCTTTAGAAGATTTGAGACATGGTTTAGTATGGAAAAGCTTCACCAAAATCATTGGTAAGAGCCATGTGTCGAATCGGCTATTTTTGGCTTGAACTATTTTTAGCAGTTGTTGTTTTCAAGAAGATAATGATCTTCTACGAATTCTATTTTCAAAACAGCTATTCATAGATTGACTATTTTTAAACTATCTTATAGAAGGCCTATTTTTAGTTGATAGTTATCATTATCAATATTTTATTTTAAGATTTTATCGATTTACCAACTGAGTTTGTGGACTTAAAAGTTAAATTGTATAATAAACTTGCTTTGTGCGCAAGCAAACTATTCATAGCGTAAAAGTTCTAGTTGGTTTTATTATTTATTTATCATACAAAACCTTGTAAAAAAATTCGACAAGTGCCATATACACTTAGCTTTTCAGTTGAACAGAAATTTTATGCCTACTTGCTGCTAAGATTGTTGTTCAAAGTTGTTTTGTGTCATCTTATCATCTTATGTTCTGTAAATTGAGTAGCTTTGTAAAATACTACAACCTTTGTATTGTTGTGTTCGATAGGATAGATATTCATAACTTTGTATGCACTCTTCTTATTCAAGCTGTTGATTCATATCTGTGCTGTCCTAAATGTCCAATTCCAGTGTGCACTCATCTTCTTCTAGTATTCAGTTTCAGCTAGAAGAAGTGAGCATGTATCCGTTTTCTTCAGATAAGGTTTTGTGCAATAGAAAAGATACTAAAAAACCTTGTCTTGTTGGGAAGTGCTGATTAGCCTAAGAATGTTTACTTTAAGTTTATTTGCTTTAAATATTAAAAAGAAATCTTGCTAGTTCTAGGCGTTACTATAAATTTGTGTGTAAGGAAATTTATCATTTTGCTCACTCTTCAAAAGAGAGTTTCCCCTACAAAACTGAAGAATGGTTTTGTCTTACACATTGTTCTGTTCTATGTTGTGCCACAAGGTACAAGTTAAAATGCTAACAAGCCATTATTCCACTACTAGTAATCACATCACACTTTCTTTATCTCACACAATACATGTGTTTGCCTCAAATTTCTAGTTTGCTGGGCACATAAAGTATTTGACAATTCTTGCATGTATAGTATTTGACAAAAACAGTGCAAGACCAGTTCATTGGATTAGCATCATTTACATTAGAATCATTTTTCTTACCTTTTATAGGTCAGATTTTCAGTCTCAATCAGTCCAGAAATTGGTTTAGTGTGTCTAATCAATTCACATTCTATTTGTAACACCTAGGGCATTCTTTCAACCTACCTCTTGTATATAAATCTGCTGTGCCTTAAAGCGCTGAAATTATAGTCTCGAGCATCATATTGATTTATATATTGTTCCGAGCACTTCCACAATGCATATTACATCACTGATTAGAGTCAAGTTTGATGCTCATATTCATTTGTAGGTCCAATATTAAGTCTAAACTCATCATGTTAGCCATCTCTTCTTACATAGCACTATAAAATCAAAAAATGCCTACTTTTCAATTCTCGTCTACAATTCTGTACTCATTTTGCCATCCATTCCCTTTGTCCTGTTGAGGTATATGTCAGCCCATTCCCCAGCCAAAATACCTGTCACAGATGTACAAAATCCACATGAAAAGCCTTAGAAACGTGTCCTTTATCACCCCTGAAATCTGGAAACTTGATTCTTCCAAGACATCAGAGCTGGAGTCCGAGTTCAATTTCCAAATTTGGGTCCCCACAATCCTTGGAACCCTAATCCTTACAAAAACTCTTATGTGTCTTCAATCAAGATCTTCATACAAACATTTTGTTTCCCTCATTTTGTATTCATGCTTCCTGTTTTTTGGCTCTTCTTGCTCTCTTGCTTCCATACTATGTTTTCCAAGCTACTTCATTGTTGCAAGGATATTGAGCTCAACAATTGAAGATCAAAATTTGGAGCCTCCTCTAGCCTCATTCCACAACTTGTACCTCTGAAATTCCTCTCCTATTTCACCATTTTCCACAGTTCCACTTCTTTTAATCATTCCCTTTGCCCTCTCCTCTTAAATTTATCCTGATTTCGTGCACCAGCTTTTGTTAGAAAAATCCCTTTCCCATCCTATTCATATCTCAGATCTGAATTCTTCTTTTCATCCTTAGCATTCCTCCTTTGCATATCTTAGTTACATTTTAATCTTCTACCTTTCCTCCATCCACTTGCACATGCCACCTTAGTTTAGATATCTTCCAAGGGTTTCATTTCTAAAGCACTAAATCTTTCCACACACCACTCCAAACACCCAGCCTAAAACTGCATACACTCCATCATTTTATGTGTTGTTGTGGAGGCTGGAACAAGCCAATTACAGGGATGACTGAGGCAGTTTCCCCATAGCACCAAACCATTTGTTCTCCCCACAGACTTCAGTTGTAAATATCTCAATATTGGAGGCTAACATGCAGAATATGCAGGCACTGAAAGGATTAGAGAAATAAGGCAAACAATTTCTATAAGTTGTAGAGGGTTTGGATCTAAAGGCATGAGCCCCCAAGGTGGAAACAAGTGCCCAATACCCAGACACTAGCACCCACAAACGCAAAGTTCTTAGAAATGGCTAAAAATCACAGGGAATGATCTCGATGATCTCGAATCCTTACTAAACCTATTCAAGCACCCATTTCCATTCTAGACATACTTTCCTACCCCTTTATTTCAATCTTTTGTTGTAGCTTAAATTTTTACAAATTTCAATTTTCAGCTCAGTGTTTTACTGTATTAAATCAGTTATGAAGGCTTCTATTTTTTAATATTATGCAAATCAAAAGTGTTTATTGTGGAAAACATAGAAAAAAATTGGGACTTTTAAAACACTTAAAGACATTAAAAAAAAATTCTTCAACTACCTAGTTTCCATCTTATATCTTTTATACATATCATATAGAGTTAAACTAACTATTTTCGGCAATTTGAAGAACTGATTGTATTCTTGTTCAGTTTTAAAATGTCCTTTCAAAAGTTATATCGATCAATTTTGCATCTTGTATTTACCCAAAAAAAGTTGAAAATCAAATCGCTCATCTTGTATGTCAATTTTCAGTCTTGTGAAGCTCGTTTAAAATTTCAATTAGTTTGTTTATTGACTGTAACATAATAGCAAAAATTGATCTCAAAAATAAATTGTCAAACCAAAAGATAAATATTTTTTCAAAAAATGTGAATTAATTGTGAAAAAATCAGACTACAGTTAGGATTAGAATTTTCATAAAAAGACAAAATGGGATTAGGGTTAGGGTTTTTGAAAACACTACAATATATAGTTTGATAAACTGCCAAAATTTGCCAGAAAATACAATTTGTGACTGCCAATTTAATCACGGTTTCTCAAGTCAAAACCTTGACCACAAGTTTAACAAAAAAATTGTGGCTTTTCAGTTTAAAAATTCATTTTTCTTGACAGTTTCTAATCTAGTGCAGTTTTTCTAACGATTTATGTAACTATGGTCTGCAATTCATCTACTTTGCATGTATGTTCTCGAAAAAAATGTAGTAAGGATAAATTTTCTGCTCAACTAATTTCACTCTGATTCAATCTTGAAAAGCTATTTCAAAGCATTCAATAGTTTGCATACCATCTACTTTGCATTCTGCAATATTGTGGCATGTCATTTGCAAGTGTGTTTCAGTGCATCTTCAACTCGCTTGTTGGCTTATTGATCCAGCTTGTTCCTCAGCATGATTTGCTTAGTTTTGTTCTTTCACTCTTACACTTGCCTAACAATTCCAGACATTGGTAGATCTTTCCCAGACTTTCCAATCTTCACCATCATGTCTAGCCTTGCAACCACCCACATTACCTTCACATTTCTGTATCTATCCAACCAGCTCTTCAGAAGGTTGTGTCCCAAGTCTACATGTTAGAATTCCTTCCATAGAGTGCCCCTATACTAAACATCATGTAGTTTTGACATTTTTTGAGCCTTTTCTAAAGGTTCCACATTTTCTCAATTGCTCATGCATTTCTTGCTACATTTTCCTGAGGAGTTCTGAAGATTTTATATTATTTATTTGATGTATTGAATCATATAGGTTTAAGCCTATGGTTGATTGTTAACTATTATTATAGACAACTTCTCTAAACGGCAGTTTTTCTTTCCAAACACTTCGTGTAGTTCAAACATTAACATTTGGTTTACAACAAGATTAACTTCTCTTTGTCATCTGATTATGAATGATTCCTAATCACTAATATTTGATTGGGTTCATACTGAAAAGTATGAAAAGTTCCCTCTGAAGTTTAAGCCCATCCAACTCTTAATATTTATATTGCACATCAGTTACTAATACTAGCAATCAATATGATGATTTATAAGTCATTTGATAGTGTGATTAAGACCAATTTAACTACTCTTATCTTTACAATGATATAGTTGTTTCGACTAGCAGATTAGGGTAAATCAGTAATGAATCTGAGGATAGTCTAGACAAGTATCCCAAGTCCCAAAAACACATCCTCAAGGTTTCTGGAGTTTTCTTAGAATGGGAACATCCTAGGTCAAGACGGATGGGGACAAAACATCCTCTCTCCGTCCTCGATGCCCAAGCCCCCACAGGGAGCCATACTTGGGATGTCCCACATAGCATGAATGTTCCCCTTCGGGAGGGATATCCTGCCATCCCAAAGATGGCCTTGAGACATCTAGACATCCCTCAACCACTTGAAGGACCACGAGACATCACCTGCAATTGTGAATAAAAAATTTAACAATAAAATAATAATATTGAAAAAAAATGTCAAAACCATAGACCTAAACCTAAAAGGGGCACCCACCAATGCCCCCCAGCCTAAAAACTCTATAAGAACCCTCTCCCAAGCTCTTTTACAAACACCAAAAGAGAAGACAAACAGAGAAGAAGGGAAAAAGAGAAAAGAAAAGAGGAAGACAATGACGAATATTAAGTAGAAGACGAGGAAAAGAAAGAGGTCCAACATCAACTCCTTTGGATGTCTTGCCATTTCCCAATTCCGTTTGATCATTCATCTTCCCATTTTCAAGTTGCTACTACAAAGTTTAAACTAAATGAAAATCATTCATGTAACTATTTTTAAAATATCCATAAAAACTAAATTGGATTGCAAAATCCTTGTCTTTGTACAACTAGTGATTGTTTTTAATTTTTAGTTGCATTGTGCTAATCAATTAACATCTTTGGTGTCTTAGATAACTCAAAGAAAGATTGTAACTTCTATGTTTCCTCCACTTTTGTACCTTGCATGACTTGAAATAAGAAATGTGGACGGAAAATCCTTGTGTGTACAACTAGTTATAGTTTTAATTTTTACCTACATTGGTCTAATGAAATAATATCCTAGGAGTCTTTGATAACTCAAAGAAGGATAACAACTATAATGAATCCACTTTATGAAGAAAATTCTTTGTGTTGGTACAACAAGTGATTGTTTTTAATTTTAGTTCCAACAAGCTAATCAAATGTGACGTGAAGTAAGAAAAGAAAAAGTAAAATCCCTATATCTCAAGTCATTATTTAATGTAGCTGACAATAAGTTTTACTTTGTTTTGGCAATGCCAATACAATTTTTTTAGCTTAAACGACAATGACGAGATAATTGTTGGGGAATTCAAAAATTGGCAATTTAAGTGGGGAAGATGAAAGGGAAGCAAAAGGGAGCTCTCAAAGTGGTTGTTCAATTGGGATTGTCATGTAATTTGATTTCCCTTCTAAGATGTTTAAAAGTTTGCAAAGGATCCATTCAATAGGGAGATCTTTTTATTGCAATTTGCAAAAAGATTAGATGCCTACAAAACTTCTAGTTCAAGGGGGGCTTGGCCTATGGAAATGTGATTTTCACAAACTTGAATACTATGGCAGCAATAAACAAGTGAATGTGCACCTCCTACACATCACTAAAAAAAGGGTCAATATATGCAATAAGGACTCACTTCAACATAACGCTAAAACAATAAAACCATCTAATGGTGACATCTTTGCACCTATTACCTCAACACCAACACTGACACCTTCTCCTAGAACTACTAGTATTCAGCATGCAAAAGTTCCTAAATTTGTGTTGAGTGCAATATAGCTCGAGGGTAAACATAAGGATGGGGACTCAACTCTAAAATCTAGTGGAAAATATGTTCAATGCACAAGTCAAAGATTAGAAAATCATGCCCTTAGCAAAATTGCTTTGCCAACAGCATTCTATTCCATTTGGCTCACTCCCTCCTTATTTTAAGACTAAATTGTTCGTTCTAGTATGGGATTGAGTATGAGTACAAGGTTCTAGTACACTGGTACAATAAAAAAATCTTGGGTACAATACATTTGGGTACGGTTATATCATATTTATGCAAAAAATATTCAAAATTGTAAATACATGTGATAGTATGATACTTCATCATCAATCAATGGTAGCGATAAAGATAAACGTCGATTGATAGTTCAAAATTTCAATATTATGTCATATATCATATATGTTTGGGACAATTCAAATGAAAATCAATTCTATTATATTATTTGAAATAAGTACAATCAAAAATTTGTCTTCAATCTTCATCTAAAGGATCTAGATCAGGTCTTGGTTCAACATAATTTGAACCATAAGCAAATGGAGTGCCACTCCCACTAGGTTCATGATGTGTAAGAGCCTCGCCATCATCTATATTGACTCTAGAAAGCCTTACAATAGATGTATCCAAGTTGGTACACTCAGAGATTATATCCCAATGGTTTGTTGCCCCTTCCTTGTAGTCATCTTGCTTATGTAATAGGAGATGCAAGTTGGAATGGATATATATTATAAACAAGTCTTCTACCTTTTTTGTAACCAACCGCTTACGCTTCACTGAGTGGATAAAGGAGTATGTACTCCAATTCTATTCAGCCAAAGAACTTGCAACTTGTTGAAATTGGAAAGAAAACCAACACAACTTAAAAATAAAAAATGAAAAATGCAAAAAGAAATTAAAGAATGGTAAGTACTAAAGTCTCCAAATGTTAAAAAATAAAAAATAAAAAATACTTGCTTGTGATAGAATCTCGATTGCAAGAGGTTGGAGGAACAAGTAATCTTTCTTGTTGCAATTGATTGTTTCAAGATGCCATTAACATGATCGGCTCTGACTATGCTAGAGATTGGGACAAGTGCAACATATGTGTGCAAAGCAACCAAAAAGTTGGTTGGTCTCGAGGAGTTGTTATGCCTCATGTGATCTTACGGGTCCTTCTAGGACATCTGTGATAGGCTAGTGTGATATCTCCCTTATGCTAGGTAGTTGTTGGTATGCACAAGAATAGGGGCACAATTGTGCATACATCTACATTGAGAATAACCTGGCATTTTGGTCTTGTTATCGGGGACATCACTCAAATTTGCTTGCATAAAGACCTAATGCCATTTCTAATCATTGTTTCTACTAAGATATGAAGAAGCTTTGTTTGAATGTTCATATTGCAAGTAAGGTAAGTTGAAACTATAACTTCATTTTCTAAGTTTATGGTTGAAGATTGTAACTTATGTACAAAGTTTGAGTAAATACTTCTTTGAACATAAAGATCATAAGATGTAGAGGCCACATGTGCAAAGCATTTGTCAATTTAATAGAAACATGTAGTATCTTTGTTAAAACAATTTTCAATATGGTCTTATATGTTAAGCTAGTTGGAAAATGGGCTCAACTTCGTCGATGGTCTATTTTCGAGGGTTATTTCTTGCAAATTTTGCTTAAATTCATCAAATATGATGACAAATCAAAGAGAGTATAGTTGATCATTGTAGAGAATTCAGGAAATATGCAAGATCTTTGTCCAAATTGCAGTAAATTGCAGTCAATCACTTCAATATTTGCAAAGGTGGGTCAGTTATGTCCTATCTTTGAAGTCATTGGTAATTTTCTTTAATTCTGTTCAAATTTGCGAAATAGGCATAAAATCTAGGTAAATGGAGTTCATATAATATGGATCAGCTTACTCTAGAATGGATTGAGAGGTGGTTTTGTCAGCTTACCCCACTAGTTAACTAAGGTTCTTAGTATACACATAGATAGCCACTAGCATACCAACGAAACTAAATGTTACTGCATAAGTGGCTAGCACTTCAAGACCAACAATGGCATTGACATCTTCCTTTTAAAAATAAGATATTTCTGCAAGAAGATAGCAGTTTTGTTCAACATAGACATTACACAATCACATAGGTTATTTAGATACCCTCCCTTGGTATGACACCTACTCTCCTCATAATGCTTAACTTTGTGGGAAATAGTTGAAATTTGGGAAAAAAAAAAATTAAATTAAATACCCCTCCCTTTGTATTACACCTACTATCACCACAAATCTCTTGTCGTTGTTGGCAGTAGTTGAAATTTAAAAACTTTGTTATAATCGAAAAAAATCATCTTATTATAACCTTTTAATCAAACTTTAAAATTCAAGAAATTCTAAATTTTAGAGAAAAGAAAAAGTGAAATGATTTGATTGGATGAATACAGGAAATATTAGAAAGGTTCTTCCAAGAGAGTGCATTGGTAGTAAGTACCTGCCAAACCAAGGACTATACCAAAACCTGGCCTGTACCTAAAAAATATTGGCTATCAGCTTGATGTTAACCAAAAAAACTCAGCAAACACAACCAGAACTAAAACTGACGTACAAAAGCCCTTAAACCTAATTTCATATGATGCTTTTGTAAATATTAAAAGAATATACCATTCATAGTATATTAGTATGTTTTGTTAAGGAGCCTTGAAAATTGAACCACAATTAAATTGGTGCTTAGTCAAGCGTCCGAGATTTTTTTAAATCATTGTTGTTTTTTTATCAAATCAATCATACCCTAACCCAAAACAATCTTTACCAAAAAATCACAATTTAATTGTTCAATGATTTTTTGTGATTAAATTGCAATATTTCTATTTTTTTCTGGGTTTTTCTTGATTTCTGCAGCAATTTTTTCTCTGACACTAATCCTATACGAATTAAATCCCAACTAATTGGGAAAGTATTATCTTTTAGTTTGCTGATTTCTTCTCAAGAAAGAATTTTCCTATCATATTTAAAACATTTCTCAAAATAAAATAATATTTATTTTCAACTCCCAAATAAAAGAAAAATAAAAGACATACATTTAGTTTTATCTAAAATAAATTATTAAATTTATAAACATCAAAAAAACATTCAATATTTTTAAATTTTAAGTTGATACAAAGCTCAATTTATTTATAATCTCAAATATTTATATAATTATTTTCTAATACACAGCCTTTTTTCTCTTATCATATTGTTAAGATGTTAATAATGTTTGGGAGTGACCTTTATATACAAGCAAAAAAACTGTCATTATTATCATTCTAATTTTATGTATTAATAAGGAAATTATTTTTCCTGCAAAAGAAAAATTAAATATATATTAGTAGTTCCAGTCTTTATTGAAAAAAAAAAAATTATCTTGTTATGGCTTTTGATGGTTAGGTATATAATGTTCTTAACTGTTTCACAAGTTCAGATGAGGCCACTGCAAAGGAATCCAAATATCACAAAATTGAATTCTGCAAAAAAACCACATCTAAAGGTACATGGCAAAAACTCATTCATTAAAAATTATAATTAATAAATAGAATTTATATTTTATGATTATAAAAAACAAATCTAAATAGTGTGTATTTCAATTAAATATTTTATTTCAAAGTTTAAAGTAATTGAATATAACTATTTTCAAAGCTTTTATCAAGATGAACCGTGGGAATTTCAAAGGTTTCTGCAATACCCTAATTTGAAGCAATGGAGTTGCCACTTGCTCACAAGAGGGTGTTGCAGCTCCTACGATTCCAAGTAAGAGGGAGCTGCACCTGATGGTGCCCCTTGAGCTCCCATTGTCAGTTTTCATGCTGGAAATGGTGTGGGTCAAATGGCTGAAAGAGGAGCTGTGTGAGAAGAGAAGAGCTGGCAGGCACAAGTTCTTGGATGTGGATACAGGCAGAAACAAAGTGAGCTTACAGGGTTGTATTGTAGATTTATCTGCAGGAATACAAAATGCAAATGCAAGAGGTTGTTACTCTTAAGAGCAACAGACAGCCCAAGGGAGGCCTGTTAAAGTTGGTCCAAAGATCCCACTATTGGATATGGGATCAGAAGTTGAGGTACATGAACAGAACGAAAAAATGAGTTTCATATGCAGGTTTAGCAACCTACAGCCTGGTCTGCTGAAGTTGAATAAATGCTTAGTGGCTACTCAAACCTGGAAACCATTTCTTGAGAAACCTATTGTGATTTACCCTTGTGCCCAAGGTTTCTTCATTATCGCTTGTGAATCTGAAGTTAACCAAGCCTGCATTTTGGAAAGGGTTCTCAAGTTTTAATCCTTCAAAAGAAATATTCAAGATTGTTCCAATCTGGGTAAGATTGCCTAATCTACCCTTGCACTTCTAGATTCCCTACACCTTGGAAAGCTTTGGCTATTCCTCTGGTAAATTTGTCTCCTCCTCTCCTGAAATCCTAAGCTGTGCTTTCACTCTACTTATGCTCACGTTTTGGTAGTTTTTGACCTTCTTTGGGTCCTCTTGCTGAGATATGCCTGAAAGTTGGGAATGCCGTTTGGAAGCAGCACTTGATTATGAGAAAGTAGCATTTAGATGTTGAAACTGCTTTGGGCTTGATAACCGATCGGAAGATTGTTCAGAGAAAAATAATAAAGCTGGTAAGGTTACTTGGTGGCTGAATGCAAATCTGCGGCATCAAGTAATAGGTTGCCCCTTGGTGTCTACATCTCCCATTAGTAGGCCAGATTTGCCAGTTGGGACATCAAGGGCACAGGTTGAAGATTCATTGAAGCTGAGTGTGGATGATGTAGTTTGCGATCAGGAGAAGCTTGCAGTAGATTCTACAATGGTCAATGAAGCTGTTATCTCTGTTTCTATGACTCCTTCCTGCAAGCAGGTCTTGGCAAACATGTGTTTGATTCCTAAGTCTGCACATAAGGCAGAATTGTTGAAGCCTTTGGATTCACTGTAAGAGGCAACAAAGCAGCTTGTTCTGAACTGTTACGAGAGGATGTGTTAAAGTTATTGGCAGAATCTTCAGCCAATGCTGTTGAAGGTTCAGAATTGTTTCAGGAATCTAAAAGGCTTAATGCTCTTTCTTTAGAAGAGGAATTGCCCTCTGATAAGAGTGTTGAGGGCATAGAGGATGATGACATGGAGATTGTATTCCCAAGAAAGGAGATTGGACTACAGTTGCCAACAAAAAAGCTAAATCAAAGAAAAGAGTCTCTCCCCAGATGATTTTAAGATCTTATGTTATAAGTAGGATGGAAAAAGTGTAATGTTGTTTGATTTGTTTTTTCACGGGTGAGGGCCCCAATAGAACCTCCAACTAATTAATCTATAAAAAAGACTTTTTAAAAGTACTGTTTCAATAAATTATAAATAATAAATTTATATTTAAAAATTAATTCAAAGATTGAAGGAAAACATATTTTACCTAAAATAAATTATTAAATTCAAAGGCATATTTCACAGTTTTTTTTGGATAAAACCTTTTATATTGTATGGTTGACACCATTCTTGTTTATGAAAATATAAAAAATAAAAACTATCACACGTTTAAAATAAGGTTTTTTTCTTTATAATATTATATCATTGTTTACATGTATGATGTGGCATTTATCTTTAAGGAAAAAACTACGTATTAATATTTTAAGTGTAGATTAATAAAGAAATCAATTATCACGTTTAAAATAAGGTTTTTTTCTTTATAATATTATATCATTGTTTACATGTATGATGTGGCATTTATCTTTAAGGAAAAAACTACGTATTAATATTTTAACAGTATAGATTAATAAAGAAATCAATTATTCTCCTTATATTTAAAAAAAAATATATATCATTTTTTATGTTGTTTAAGAATCTGATAAATATTTAGGAATTGATTGAAAGAGAAATATTGATGATTTCAAAGTTTTTAATAGTATTCAAGTATATTATGAAAAGTTTAACTTTGCGAATGAATTTTTTTTTTAATCTAATATTTTAATCAATCCAATGACTATAGATTATTGTGAAGTCTATAGGCTTATAGCATTGCTCATGAGACTCAAAACAGTATTGAAAAAATCCATAAACATTTTATAGCCTTCAGATCTAAAGAAAAATGTGATCTTTCCTAATGTATTATTTTGTTCAAAGTTGGTTGTACTTGTTGGGTTCCAAAATCGCTGCTCAAACTCCTAGAGGAATCAATCTGCTTCAAGGCCAAGGAAACGTCATCTTGAAGGCAAATCAATCACCTCATCAATAGAATGTGAGTGAGCGATCACAATTCAATTGCTTAGAAGAGATAGTATCTCCTTTGCTTTAGGCTCAGCTAGACCCAAGAGGGTATTCCTAGAAGTATCCTTAACAGGATGTTAGCGAATGAATTGGCTCATGATAAATATGCTCAAAATCAATGAATCTCAGCCCAGTTTAGCAACAGGATGTTGGCGAATGAATTGGCTCATGATAGATATGCTCAAAATCAATGACTCTCAACCTAGTTTAGCACTAGTATCAATTCACTAACAGCTCTAAAAAGACCACAATTGCATTTATGACCTCTCTGAATTTTAGAGGTACAACTCCCTCGAATGATATGCAATGAATTTATCTAAACTAAATAAACATGGGTATGCTTTTAACCAGAAAGCAGGAAAGGCAACAGACGCTAGTTCATAAATATGAAACCAACACGAATGCGCAAACAACAGCCATAAACGATCAACAAAAAGGTTGAAAAGACCTATGACTATCTCATCAAAAGAAATAAGATCATACTGTAATAAATGGACACCATAAAGCTCATCTCACAAAGAAGACACAACTCTATCGCACGCATAACACAAAGATCAGCGTACTTAACATCTCATTAAACTCACAACTCAAAGATTATGAATTATTACAGCATGGAAAAAAATGACCAAATCCCTCTTGAAAACACCACAAAGTGTATTTCTGGAGGACCGACCCCCATTCCTTCTTCATTTACTCAATATATAGCAAACCAATTTCATCAAATGATCACTAAAGCCGTTACTAAGTTGGCGGACTTCTTGTTTCTTCACCGTTTCTTGGAAACCACTGAGATCAGCCGAAATAATTATCCTGGAAAAATGAAAGGGCATCGGGCAAGAAAACCGATCTTGTTTTCACCAACAGCCACCGAATAACCTTTCACACAACAAATAATTAATGGAGTCTTAAGAGAAAACCATAAGATAGCACCTGTATGCTGCCAACTAAGGATGTGATTAAATGCTGGTTTCAAATCAGCCATTAATTTAAGCCAAGCTATCATCCCATCAAGTCTTAAGAGAAAAGCGCCAATGTCCGACCAACCTTCTATAAATTCAACCAGCACCACCACTCTTCGTCATTTAGAAGCATCCAACATGGCAAGCACTTAGAGTGATGGTGATTCTGCAAACGATTTCATTGTTTTGGAGGAGATTGAATGCAGCCCGTTGTTCAAGCATATGTCGGATCAGCCAAAAGAAGTCTTTGTGATATAGAACGAGGTGGAAGAAGAAGTGCTTCGCAATATTCTGGGTGAAGCATTTTTGAGCCAAGCACATGTGCACAATACCACTATGTTAGACGTTTTGTGTACACGGTCATCAAGACCTCTGGCCGCCATGACTAGGGAGTAAGAGCGTTGGAACGTCTGGTGAAGCTTGAATTCCATCATCGTGTCAATGAAGCTATCGCTGGGCTCAGTCACTATCCTCGGAGTGGACTAATAGGTGACACTATTTGTATAGCGTCGACTCTTACAAATGAGACAATGGAGGAAGTGGTTGCTCTTCTTCGTGCAGGAATTGTGAGGAATGATATGGGACTCTTTCCCAATTCCTGCAATCACATGATAATCTGTTGCCCCCTGCTCAAGTTGAATGCCTCCAGATTGTGATTGAGGGCATCTAAGTCCTGATGTTCGTCGTGTGTGTTTGAACAGGAATGTCTCTTTTTGTCTTTTGATATCGATACCAACTTTTGCGGTCAAATCAACCAATTTTGTAGTGTCGATGCAATGTATACACATATTTGCTTATATATAAATAAAATATCTTTTGTTATCTCTGTGGCACTGTATGCATGTCTTTGTTTTATTCATGTTCATATTATACCTGAAAATGTTAATTTCTTTCTCTGCATAATGCAATGGTTTATGAATTAAAATCACTGTCGTTCCATTAATCGCTGAAAGCTTCTAGGCGGGAAAACGGGTAGTTCGCATAACTTAATAAAACACCGCTTGGGTTCCAAACCATTAAAAGAATACCGCCTACAGATATAACTTACAAGGGAAGCTACTGGGTAACTTCTGACATGTGACAACTCATCACACGGGTTATTCACATACATATAGCCCCTCCCCCCTTTTAAGAAAACGAGTTAGGAAAAAATCATTAAACACCGCCTAGCCAAAGAAATAACAATACAAGCAGTAAAAAGGGTGGTTAGAGAAACTAATGAACACCCCGCCCGAGTTCCAGACATACAACAAAACACCACCTGAACACAAATTTTAAAATAAAAGGCTAAGGCACATAATGCAAGATAGTTTTAAAAAGGGAAGGGTCATGTTTATGAGTAACACAGGATTAATCAAAACTAAAGATAAAAAGACTAAAAGACTAAAAGTACAACAGTAGTATGCAATATACACTTGTCCCCAAAATTTGTCACTAGACCAAAGACTATCCTACTGCACATTAACCTCTTAACTTGATAAGAAAATCATTGCATATATGCAAGATGAAGGTATGCAAAACATGATTCTCTAGAATAATAAGTTAATAACTCTTAAGGCTCGCTTAAGATGTTTCCTTGGTTGAACCGTTGAATGATGCGGTGCATATAAACTACTAACCTACTCTTAATCAACCAGTGAAAAATGTTTTTTGTTTTGAATTTATAAAGGATTATAAGCTTCCAAGACCGGTGCCTCATATATTGGGTTACAAAGTCCCAATTTAGAAATAACAACAAAAAAACAATATCAAACAACCAAACATACTTAATAATACCTCTCCAAACTACAAAAATCAATATGCAATAAAGAAGAGACCATTACAAATGCAATGACTTAGAATGTCGTGACATTCATCAAATCTCCATTACAATTGTACCAACAAATGTGGCAAGAGGAAACCCTATGCTAGAATGTTGTCACATACAAGTTCCCCTAAAGATCTACAAACAACCAAGGAGGCATTCAATTACAGATATTACCTCATGATTTACAAAACAAGTTGCTTTATAGGTGACTAGACTTGCAAGAGCTGAAACTCTAAACAATCCTCAACACTTGCATTCATGTGGAAATGTAGAAATGAGCAATCTCTTGAATGACAAATACGCTGGTATATATAGCACTTTGTTTGGTTGCCCAGTCACTTGAAAGTATTCGGCTTACAACTTAATATTAAATGTGACATGCAAGCATGTCAAAATCCCATGAAATCCACTAAATGGGCAGCCTGGAGCTTGCATGAATATCATCTACATGCAGAACTCAATGATAGTATTAATGGCAGCATGGTTTCCCTCATCCCCACCATTGATTTTGCAAGAAAATTGGCAACTTTGGGATGGACATGGGTTTTTAGGTAGGAAAATCCTTTTAGAGTAGTTTTTGGAATCAAATTGGGTCATTAATGGCATCCCAAGAAGATTCGATGAGTGGTTGAGACGAACAAAAAGAAATGTGGGGATTTAATGCAAGACAAAAGGTTAGGACTAGACATAAAAAAGGAAGTCGAACAATTCATCGAAACTCTGTAGAAGTGTGCGATGAGCAAAGGAAGCAATATGAAGAAATGAGGGAGAAATGCAAAACTAGAGATCATGACGAGATGTCATGTCCAAGTGAAAAATTGGATGTTCGAAACTCAGCTTGAACTCTACACAAAAAGAAGTGAACAGTAAAAAGCATTGGAAACTTTTTGTGGGATTTGATTCAGAAGTGGAAATCGAGATGAGAAAATAGAATAGAAATCTAAAAGCCCACTAAAAGTCCACAAGAAAAGGGATGAGGGATTGTCAAAAAAGGTGGAAGGATGGGAGGTGAAAGGTTTCATTGTAATACGGAATACCAAAGGTGAAAACTGGACATGGAGATGAAAATCTAGAAGTCCAACAAAATTGTACAAATGGATGTAAAGTTGTAGGGAAAACATGCAGAATTGGCATTCCAAAGAGGAGGCAAAACTAGATGAAGTTCGAAGGTTCAGAAGCGCAAATGAATTCCATAAAAAGGGGAGTGAAAGAAAATGTGAGAAATTGGAGCGGGGAAGGTTTGGAGGTTGCAAGGAAAAGGAAACCCCGAAGAAAAGTTCAAATTAACTTCGAAATCCCACAAAGGAGAGAAAATGGATGATTGCAAGGATATAGGAAAGGAAGGATGGTCTAGGCATTGGGATGCAAAAGGAAAGTCCAAATTACCAAATCCATAAAGCAAGGAAATGGGAACTAAAGCAAGGGAATAGGAGCTGCAAAGATATGATATGGTAGAAGTTAGCCTAGGAAGGGAGACATAAGTCTGAAAGTCCTTTGAAAACCCACAAAGGGATAAAGCGAGGAAAATGAAAGAACGCAGGACTCTGATAAATCGTGTGCAACTTTCATGGAACACAATCAAGATAGGAGGTCAAACAAGAGGAAGAAGTCTAATAGTCCACCAAAACCCTACAACTCTACAAAAATAGCAAAAAATGACTAGAACACTCCCAAGCTTAGAACCTTCTTGAATTTGCAGCTTCTAGCATTTGATATGAACATGGAGGATGAAAAGAGACAACACTTAGTCAATTTTGACCAAAGGGGTACCTAGTTAAAGATTTCTCAAGTCAGTGGTTATATATGATGGGCAAAATGAGGCTTAATGCACAAAGGGGCTAAGACTCAAGCAACATTTTTCACTATCAAATTGAATCCTAATAGTGTTTACATGAAATCTAAACCCATGAGTTACCTGGAATATAAACACAAGCTACTCAATTTGAATCACACAACATACATTATCAGTTATAATATGACCAATCTTTATCAACCCACCCAAGAGAAGTATAACTTCACATAGTAAAGCTTGGCTTAAATGATGGAATATAGAATATACAACCAAATCAATAACATACATAATGTCAAATCTTACATGTAGAGCAAATCTGAACTAGTTAACAACCAAAAGATGATAGACTACAAAGGTTATATAAACCCTACTTTAACCAATGAAAATAAAAATCATTTTCATATTAACCACAAAAAAACAAATTGGACTAATGTCCATGACCTCCATACTACCATTGGACTAACCCAACAATACCTTAGGGTGAGCAAATTTATAAAATGTGACACCAATGAAATTAGCGGTGAGCACCATTTTCTTTTAATTTATCCTTCCCTTAACAATGTGAGCACTAATTTTAAAGAACAATGTTACTCAACTTCTCTTGACAAACACCTAGCTTCCAAGAACCAAAACAACTTGAGTGCCTTAATTTCCACCATGTTTAAACCAATGTGTAGGGACTCAATGAATCCTTGCTAATATTTGCAAGTTTAAATACAAAACACATCAGGAAAGTTTGTCAGCATGACCAAGGACTTGCTAAGTCTCCAATTTAAAAAATAAAGTTACTCAATTTTCATGACGATAAATGGCCTTAAATTGGCCATTAAAAAGACTCTCAACATGGATGGGTAACATCAATGTTGGTTTTTGCAATTATTCCCCTCACCCTAGCCTTAGACCCATATGGACTTTTTGGTGTCACTATTGTGAAGCAATGATGTTGTTCATTGTGGTGCACTTAACCATAATCAATGTTGGGGCTAGACAACTTTACTTGCAGAAAACACTTCACTCTAGAGTTTGATGGAACTCAAATTTTATGAATTTTGATAACCAATACATCGTAATACTCTAGTGCCTACAGTAGACATTAAGAATATTCCTCTAATATTCATTAATTATCACACTTTAATATCATTTACTATCCATTAACTACTATTTACCATTATCATTATTATCTCATTAATTATCCATTATTAATTATGATCATTATCCACTATTATTATCATTAAATTAAATATAAGTTACCGATTCGCCAGAAAATGGCCCTGGATACGATTCGATACGTACCGGGTACAAAATTCGGGTACAGTACATCCTGGATTCGACCAAGATACGGAATTGCGCCTGCGGATTCGAGCTGAATTCATTGGGTGCCTGCGGATTCGAACAAGATACGGCAAAACAAATCCAAGGAGAATCCGCGACGAATCCAGGCGTGAAAACGCCCAATCCGCAGAATAAAGCGTTTTTTTTTGCACTTTTTAATCATTTTTTGGCCGAATGTTGACTTTTAAATATTTTAATATTCATTGCAACCCTAATTCGTCCCTCCAAACACACTAAATAAGTAAAAACAATCTCATTTAACAATTTGTGAATGAAAAACAAGTTTTTTTGCCTCCATTGCTGAACTTTCTCTCTTGCTTGCACAAGCTTGAATAGACTTGAAGGCTGATCGTTGGTTGTTCAAAGTTGATTGTTGTGCTATTCCTAAGCACTTGCAAGTGTCCGTTCATTGCCAAGAAGATCATAGAGCAAGATTTGTTCAAAAGAGGTAGGTTTCTTTGAAGTTTTTTTATTTTTTTCTTACATTTTTTTTAACAAATGAACTATTTTGTTTTGTTGATTGTTCTCATTCTTTTAAGTTTTTTAGTTTCAAATTTCAATACCAAAATTATTTCAATTTGTTGTGCTTTAGGTATTACAATGGCATCCCCTTCTAACTCCTCAGGCCAATCTCGTTTCAAAATAAATGCAACCTCTCCCCTTTGGAAATATGTAGAAATGGTTCAACAATGTCCAAGTGGTGGAGTATTTATTTGGATTTGTAGTCATTGCAAAGTTCGATATACGAGCTCATACAGTCGAGTGAAAGCCCACTTGTGTAAGATCCTTGATAATGGCATCAAACCTTGTCCAAGACCTCCAGAAGGTGATGGCAAAGGCCTTACAGATGACGTAGTGTTGAAATATATTGCTGAGCAAGAAAAAGCAAAGCAAAAAGCTGGTAGTCTTAAAACAAGCCATCCTTTGAGGAAAGGATCTCGATCCATGAAACCCCCTACACCACCACCTACTTATCTCCCACCTACACAAAGCCATCCATTTATGAACATCCCTCAAGAGCAAACCGTGCCCTCATCAAATAAAAGATCTAAGGGACCGTTGGAAGCTTCATTTCAGAATGAGGCAAGAGATATTGTTGATCAAGACATAGCAAGATGTGTCTATGCCAATGGATTGGCATTCAACGTTGTTCGTTCACCATATTGGCAAAAAATGGTGAAATCTATTAATGAGGCTCCAAAGGGGTATAAGGGCCCAGGTTTTGAGAAGGTGTGTTGCACCTTATTGGAGAAAGAGGTGAAACATGTAGCAAACTCTTTGAAGCCCATAAGGGATTCATGGATCGAAAAAGGGGTGACCATCGTTTCTGATGGATGGAAAGATCACCCATTGATCAATGTTATTGTCGTGTTCCCTAAAGGGACAATGTTTTCGAGAGCAGTGGATTGTGAAGAACAGGTGAAAGATGGTCCATTTATTGCTAACATCCTTTGCAAAGCTATTGAAGAAGTGGGCCATCAAAATGTTGTGCAAGTTGTAACCGACAATGCCAAAAATTGTAGGGCTGCAAGGTTATTGATTGAGGAGAAGTATCCCCACATTTTTTGGCCACCTTGTGCTGTCCACTCCCTCAATCTAATGCTACAAAAAATTGGATCCAAAATTGAGTGGATCAAACAACTGTATGTTGAGGGCGAAGACATCCAAATGTTTGTCACCAACCACCATATGACACAAGGAATATTCAGACAATTCTCAAAATTGGAATTGTTGAAGGTAAGTTAATTCTCAATATTTTTAAATTTTTAATTTTCTTTTAATTTTAAATTTTGATTTTGTAAAGTATTTATAAATTTAAATTATATTTTTATTTTTATTTTTATTTCCAATCAAGTTGCTAAGACCCGTTTTGCCTCCAACACAATTGTGTTGAGACGACTTATAAAGGTTTGTGAGGCACTTTGTACCATGGTAAGCAGCCCTAATTGGTCCATATGGAGGCAATCTAGCAATGAAAGGGCAAATAGGGTCAAGCAAAGGATCCTAGATGATAGTTGGTGGGATCGTGTTGAGTACCTGGTTAGTTTCACTGAGCCTATATTGAGCATGATCCGTTACACAGACATGGATAGACCTTCTTTGGGAGAAGTATATGATGGTATTGACTCAATGATTGAGAATATGAAAACTATCATCAATGCAAAAGAGGAAGATCTTGAAGAAAAATTCTTCAAAGAGCTACAGGAAATCATGGTTGATAGATGGAACAAAATGACCACTCCATTGCATCTTCTCGCTTTTGCATTGAGTCCCAAATATTATAGTCCTGAGATACTTTCTACTTCATCAAGAGTTGCTCCATATAGGGATGCTGAAGTGGCTCAAGGGTACAAGGCAGCACTTCATAGAATCTTCAGTGATCGTGACCAACGTGATCGAGTGAGGGCTGAGTTCATGGCTTTTGCATGCTCTGGTAGTGTTGATCACAATATGGATGCTCTTCGAGACAAGGTCAAGGTGGATGCTCATAGTTGGTGGTACTTCCATGGGTAAGAATACATGCACCTCCAACCTATTGCAATTAAAATTTTATCCCAAGTAAGTTTTATATTTTGTAATTTTAA
The DNA here is from genome assembly GCA_007115665.2 of Sequoiadendron giganteum. Taxonomy (NCBI): domain Eukaryota; kingdom Viridiplantae; phylum Streptophyta; class Pinopsida; order Cupressales; family Cupressaceae; genus Sequoiadendron; species Sequoiadendron giganteum. Next base: position 340,425,516 of record CM021108.1, read on the forward strand.
TTTTAATTTATAATTTTATTAATTTTGTAACTCTTAACTATTTAATTTGGTCTTAATAGATTGCTAGTTCATCTTCTTCTGAGAGGAATTGGAGCACATACTCCTTCATCCACTCAATAAAACGCAATGGGCTACATTCAAAAAAGGTAGAGGACTTGGTGTATGTGCATTCAAACTTGCACCTCCTTACACACAAGCAAAGTTGCTACAAAGAAGGAGACACAAGGAGGTGGGATATTGAGCCAGAGCAGCTTGACTTGGATGCTTCCACAAGTCACTTAGTTGCACTTGATATTGATGATGAGTATGAGCCTGAAGCAACTACTGAGTATGACAGTGGTAGTGTTAGTGCTAGTGGCAGTGCTTGTGCTAGTGCCACTAATGCTATTTGTGGTTCTACACAAAATGTAGCATCTAATGATGCTGATGATGTTGCTTTTTTTGATGACCCATATGATTCAAATTGATCATTGATCAATAATAGCTGATTGTAAACACTTGACATTTTATGTTTGAACTTTAATTTATAAATTTATATCATGACATTCAAGTAATCACTAATATTTTAATATTTGACTTAGTGACTATGAAAGTGGTGATGAATTTTTGTTATGTTATTAGACTATTAATATGGTGGTGTATTCTAAACTCAATAACTGCTGCAAATATGTATATATTTCTGATTTTTATATGTTTTTTGTATTGCCGTATCCAAGCCGTACCCAAGCCGTACCCAACCCCAAAAAAAATTTGATCAAATCCCATACCGGATTCGTGTACCCGTACCCGAATCCAAAAACGAATCGGTAGCTTAGAATTAAATAATATTTTATTATTTAATTAATGTGAGCTAATTATCCATTTAAAAATTTAAAAATCCATAATTATCCTCTCATGTCTTTTCCATTTGTGAACTCATTCATCAAATTAGCAACTTCCTTATTGATACAATCTATTAAATAAATTAATAAACACTATTACTATTTTCTCACAAGTTAACTCATTCATCAATTTAGTACCCTCCTCCTCTAACTATCCATTTAATGAATTAATAAATTCATCGTTATTATCCTCTTGTGAGTTCAAAATGACAATTTCCCTCACCGTTTTCAGTTAATTAATTTATTTTTCCAAATCAACTCCACAACCAATTGAGTTATCTCCTAATCTTTGATCAAACCCTCACCATTCATTTGATTTTTTGAATTTCTATAAATTCATCATTCACATTTAACAAATCTTGATGCATACAAACTTTGTTGATTATTTAAAAATCATTAAAGTTATGTTGGAGCATCCACGTCATTTACAAGCAAATCGTTCCAAGACACTCAATTTGAGGTTTGCAGTTAACTTCAAAAATTAAGATTTAAATTTATGTTCTTTCAATTCCTATTTAATATTTCAAATTTTAATTGCATACATTTTGGTGAACCCTGCTAACCTATTAACTAACCTTGGTGATTGTGAGTTTTCTGGTGTTTCTTATTCACAAGTCTTTTGTCTCTTCAGGTAGTCTTGAAGATCAACTTCTTTTAGGGGCATCCTAATGTGAAAAAGACGTTACGGTTGAGTCCAAAAGGCCAAAACATATAAATTATACATATAATATGACATGCTTTGATGCAGAAAAATATTTTAAACAAAAAATTCATTTGTCGAGCTCTTTCATTGATAATCTGTACATTTGTACTTTTTAAACTGTACTTTGACGGCTGCATGTTTTAAATTCTATTAAAAATTAAGTTCATTTCACTTTCTGGTTAAATATTTCATTCACTAAGGTTTAATTGCTTGGCCAAGACCCCCCACCATCCTTTAGTCCTTAAAACAGCACTATCAATTCAAAATAGCATTAACTTTTTGGTTGCATATCGAAATTTATTTTTTTTGTAGGCCAATTTGGAAAGGTGACTCCAAGAACCTTGTTAAGCATGACGTAGTTTTTAAAGATTCGGCCCAAATTTTCAGGTGTAATCAATCAAAATCAGCCTTTATTTTCAATCTTTAAATGCTGATAACTTGTGCAAATGAAAATTAAAATTTGATGAATTTTTTTTGAATTGCACGGAAAATCATGAAGAATGTTACAAGGACATTTATTTCTCTATGTGATGAAATTTGTTTCTAATTTTTGTAGGGATTTTCAATTCATTTCTAACATATTGCCCTTGTAATAAATTGTGTGTCCAAGTTTTTAATCTTTGAAAAATACTAATGTGCTTATTGCAAACATTAGCCAAAGAATAAAATATTAAAAACAATGTCTTTTGCAAGTCAAAGAACAAAACATTCAAACTTCTAATCTTGTGATTTTGCAAGACATTCTAAAGAAAACTTGTCTATAGACCTTTTTTCAATTTCTATTTGGCTTGTCTTTTTTTTTCGCATGTTTGATAATCATTGCTTGTGGGATTAAAATCCAAGTTCACACTTCAATTTGGCTTAATCAATTTACTATTGTCTTTTAATCCCAAAGAAGTGAGGGCATATGCTCTTCTCTCGCACTCTTGTGTGATATTGAGAATCAAAAACACCCACTTCCTCCCAAATTTCTTTGTAAAAGGCTTGCCTTGGATTTCATCACCAAGGAAATGACCTCAACTCCAATTGCTTCGACAGAGTATAAAGAGTGGGGGGGATATGCCTTTTGGAAATTCGAATCTTGTTGTTTGAGCTAAGCCCCCATGAACTTTATACCTTGGGGAAGTGAAGGAGAAGGGCAAGGTACCCTCTTCTCCCAACTATTTTAACATTTTCTCATTTCCATTTTCATGGATTAAGACTCACGTGCCCTTGCAATATATCAAGGACACCCCTAGAAGCTAGTACAACCTAGTTTAAGATTTTTGGCCATCCTTCCTTATGGTGCATCAAATACCAATTAGGCCTAAGAAACTATTCACAAAGTTCTTTGAAAGTGGGGAGATAGAACTAACTTTGGGTAAGGCTTTAGCCTTCAAGGTAAGGGGTGCATAGGCGATACATGACCTTGCATTCCCTAGCTATCCATCACTTGATAGGTGGCATATATGCGGTCCCATGATGATTGAGACATCTACCTAAATAATTCTAAGAATATTTATGTATCTTGCATGTTTTTCAATGTTAGATCAACCCTCCCTGCTTTGAGCCAAAGGGGGGAACTTATCCTTTCAAACCATGTTTGTCAATGTTAGATCAACCCTCCCCACTTTGAGCCAAATGGGGAAACTTATCCTTTCAAACTATAGGATTTTATCTTTCTATCTTTTTTGAGCTTAATTTTCAAAATCAAAACCAAAAAAAAAAAATCCATTTGTGTTTCCACCTATTGCTAAGGGTTAGACACCAACCATTATCCACCAACTCAACCAACCCTAATAAATCCACTTCCTAGACATTAGGAAAAACCATCCTTTGCACCTGAATTGCAAACTTTCACAACTTATCCTACATCCACAATCCAAATCATCCCATTGTCCAGCCCAATCCAAATTTGTAATCATACTTCCATTTTACTTTGATGAGTTTCCTAGTCAAACCAAAAACCCCTTCCTTGATGATGATGATGATAACACTTGTAAGGAAGCTAAAGTAGCGGAACAACTTCCTACACTAATCTTGAGAGGAGAATAATGCAAAACTTTTCAGATCTTTAACAGTTACAAAAACTTAAAAAGAATAAACATAAATATCATGCATACCACGACACAATGATTTACATGGGGAAAACCCTTTCGGGAGAAAAACCCCACACTCCAAAAGCCGCCCTATATATTATTCAGAAATTACAAAGATTACAATATACTTGCAGAGAAAGCTTCTCACAGGAGTATCACCACTAGAGATCAAGAGACAACACGACCGCTATTAGACTCTAAGAAAACATCGCACTCTACAACAACCATAATACAACACCCTTACAAAATAGGGTTACATTCTAGGGCAAGACAAGCCAACAAAATATTTGCCATTAGATCTAAAACCTAACAATGAACAATACAAATTTACAATATATCATTATTTAATGTATGTCAGCCATTTTAGGAGTTTCCTGAAAAAGTTAACACGCTCACATTTCGCTCTGTGCTACCAATGTATACACCTATCGATGTAACTAGGATATATATATCGATAATAAACCTTATATAATTGCAAGGTTGAGACACATTTTCCCAACAAATCTCCCACTTGTCGAACACCTTGCAAGAGCAACATGAGAGTGTAAACACCGTCTCTTTAATTGCTAGGGGCCGAAAGGCCCATAGTCTCTACACACCATCTGAGATTCTTTGTGCTCACAGGCTTAGTTAAAGAATCAACAACATTCATCAAAGTCTCTACCTTAACCAGTTTCACTTTGCCATATTTGACCATATCTCTAACAAAATGATACTGTGTATCAATGTGCTTGGTCTTGGCATGAAATGTCGGGTTCTTAGTTAGGCATATAACACTCTGACTGTCACAATAAATTGTCACTGCACCTTGTTTTATTCCAATATCTGAATACAGTCTCTTAAGCCAAATGGCTTCTTTACAAAAATGAGTAGCTGCCATATACTCTGCTTCAATAGTGGACAAAGCAACCACATCCTCTTGCTTACTCATCCAACTAATCGCACCACCAAATAAAGTAAACACATAAGCACTCGTGGATCGTTTGCTATCAACATCACCTGCCCAGTTTGAATCCACATAACCACGAATATCAAGGGAAATTTTGCCTCCAGTCATATTACTATGATAACATATAGAATAATCTGAGGTGCCCCGCAAATATTTGAAGACTCTTTTAACCACATCCCAATGAACTCTACCAAGATTAGACATATATTTGGAAAGGACTCCCACTGCTTGGGCAAAGCCTGGTCTAGTACAAACCATAGCATACATCAAACTTCCAACTGCACTCTGGTAAGGCACTTTGCTCATGTCTTCCATCTCTGATGGAGATGTTGGACAATTTGAAATAGATAACTTTGTTCCAACTGAAACAGGAACACATAATGGTCTACAATCCTGCATATCAAACTTTTGTAAAATTGAGATGACATACTTACTTTGGCCAAGCCATAGCTTTTTGTTCACTCTATCTATTTTAATTTCCATCCCAAGAATGTGTTAAGCTGCACCAAGATCTTTCATTTCAAATTTAGCAGTAAGTTAAGATTTCAATTTTGAAATCATACCTTTCCCTCTACCAATAAATAACATATCAACAACATATAATGCAATAAATAGGAAACAATCACCATCAATTTTATAATAAACGCAATGATCTGATTTAGAAAGCTCAAATCCCAAACTCAACACATGTATCAAATTGTTGGTACCACATCCTAAGACTCTGTTTTAGGCCATAGAAAGATTTCTTCAATTTGCATACCAATTTGCTTTTACCTTTCACCATGCAGTGCTTTGGCTGTGTCATATAAATATCCTCCTCCAAATCACCATGAAGGAAAGCAGTTTTCACATCCATTTGCTCAACCTCTAAATCATAAGCAGCAGCAATAGAAAGCAAACATCTATTGGATGTCATTTTTGCAACAGGAGAAAATATCTCACCATAATCAACACTCTCAACTTGAGAGTGACCCTTTGCAACCAACCTTGCTTTGTACTTCTCAATACCTCCATTTGAACTAATCTTTTTCTTGAACACCCATTTGCAACCAACAGGTTTTCGTCCTTCAGGCAATGGTACAAGATCCCATGTATCATTCTTTTTCAAAGATGCCATTTCTTCATCAATAGCAATCTTCCAGGATTCCGCATCATTCATACCTAGTGCCTCTTCTACAGATCTAGGTTCATCCATGTTAGTATTCAAAGCAAAAAAACATCTCCAATCATCAGGTGAAAATCTTTTAGGCGGTTGTCTATGCCTTGTAGACCTACGAACAAGCTGAGTTGGAGGTTCTTCCTCCTCTTTTGAAGATCCAGAGCTAGATGAGCTCTCCTCAACTACTTGACGATCCTTGGGCCTCGATTCATCTTTCTCAAGTGTAGAAGGAAATTGCATCACATCTTCCTATTTATTTTGTTTTGGCTGTAATATACCAAAAGAAGGCTTAGTTTCTCTAAAAATAACACTTCTACTATGTATTACCTTTTGTGTAATAGAATCCCAAAGCTTGTATCCTTTCACACCATAACTATATCCGATGAAGATACATTTCACAACCTTGTTCTCCAACTTTGTTCGCTTCTCCTTTGGCACATGTGCATATGCCTCACAACCAAAAACTCTAAGATGTCTTAATGAAGGCTTGTGGCCCAACCATGCCTCTATAGGCGTCTTATCAACAAGAGCAGATGTAAGAGACCTATTAATCAAGTAACAAGCAGTGGCAACAGCTTCAACCCAAAACCTTTGTTCTAAACGAACACCACTCAACATATTCCTAACCTTCTCCATCAATGTCCTGTTCATTCTTTCTGCAACTCCATTCTATTGTGGAGAATATGGAAATGTCTTATGTCTATGAATACCACAATCTTTAGAAAATCTATCAAAATAGTTGGAGAAAAATTCACCGCCATTATCAATCCTCAAACATTTTATTTTCTTTCCAATCTGCAACTCAACCATTGCTTTAAATTCTTTAAATCAACTGAAAACTTCAGATTTACTCTTTAGAAAATATACCCATGTCCTTCTACTATAATCATCAATAAATGAAACATAATAAGTGGATTTATCAATCGAAGGAATATCTACAAGACCAAACACATCAGAATGAATAAAATCCAATACACCACAAGATTTATGAGAACACAAGTAAAACTGAACGTGGTTTTGTTTTCCATAAATGCAATGCTCACAAAAATCAAATTCAAGATTACAATCAGATAGACCTTCAACAAGGTTTTCATTTTTCAAGGTCCTTAGACCCTTTTCTCCAATGTGGCCAAGTCTTGGTGCCATAAAATAGTTTTCTCTGTAGATAACTTTGATTCAAAAGAAAGAGCACCCTTGGGTACTCAAAAGCCATGACTATCTGCTGAAAGCGAAACCCTCACTTGTTCCACAGACTTGTTTTTCACAAAAGTACTATTGCACTCAACAGTGAATGCATCCAACTTATACAGTCTGCTCTATCTGACACTTCTAGAAATCACCATAGCACCTCTAACCATCTTGCATCCTACATCAGAAAATACTACCTACACACTTGCATCTATTATTTTGCTCACAAATAACAAATTTCATGCTAAACTAAGGATATACAACACACCATTAATCCTTTTTATTCTACCATCAGGAAACCTGATTTTAACTTTACCACGGCCAACAATGTCTAAATGAGAATCATCACCCAAGTACACTTTACCTCCATCAAATTCTTCATATTCAAAAAACCAATCTCTATTAAAGGTCATATGAAAATATGCACCTGAGTCAATTAACCATGCATCATTACCTGCACGAGTTGCCAAAGTTGCAATGAATGTATCACCATCTTCCTTCTCGGAATCAGAATCAAATCTCTTATTTTTCTTCTTCTTTTCTTCTTTGCATTCCTATGGACATGTTCAGGCTTACCACAGTTCCAACAAATAACTTTGGACTTTCCAAGAGATTTAGATCTCCCCTTGGACTTGGATTTGTCACGCTTCTCATTCTTCTTGCCTTTTTCCTTAGGTCTTCCACGAACATTTAGAGCCTCCTTGGCAATGATGGATACCTTCCTCGTCTCCTCAGAAAGCAAAGAACCCACCACATCTTTAGTCTTCAAAATAACAGACGTACTCCCAATAGCCATCACAAGAGAATCCCGTGAATCAGGCAAAGAACAAAGCAGGATCTGACATTTCTCTTCCTCATCCATTTTAACACCAACTTGCCAACTGAGCCACCAACATATTGAATGCTTCCAGGTGGTTTGTAATTTGTCCACCCTCTTCCATTCTCAAGGAATACAATTTCTTCCTCAAGAAAATCTTGTTCACTAAAGATTTGGCTTGATACATCTCACCAAGTTTCTTCCACAATTTCTATACAAAGGTCTCCTCATGGACATTGATTAAAACAGAGTCTGCCAAGCAAAGTCTTATTAGACCCTTGGCTTTACAGTCCATAACATCATATTGAGCAGCCTGAATAGGATCTGTAGTCCTTGAAACATTCTCATCAACAACATCCCACAGATCTCGATCTATCAACAAATCCTCCATCTTTAGCTTCCACATCTCAAAATTATTTCCAAAAAAAATTTCCACCTCTATTCTCCCTAATGAACTTGCCATCTGAAAATTCCTGCAACAAGATAACAAAGTGTCTTCAACACAAGCTCCCATCAAATCTAGATTAGTTCAAAAAACCCAACAACCCACAATTGAAACCAAAGGTGATCAGGCTCTGATACCACTTGTAAGGAAGCTAAGATAGCAAAACAACTTCCTACACTAATCTTGAGAGGAGAATAATGCAAAATTTTCAGATATTTAATAGTTACAGAAACTTAAAAAGAATAAACATAAATATCATGCATACCACGACACAGTAACTTATGTGGGGAAAACCCTTTCGAGAGAAAAACCCCACTCCAAAAGTTGTCCAATATATTATTCAGAAATCACAAAGATTACAATATACTTGCAAAGCAAGCTTCTCACAAGAGTATCACCACCAGAGATCAAGAGACAACACGACCACTATCAGACTCTCGGAAAACATCGCACTCTACAGCAACCGTAATACAACGCCCTCATAAAATAGAGTTACATTCTAGGGCAAGACAAGCCAACAAAATATCTACCATTAGATCTAAAACCTAATAATGAACGGTCCAGATTTACAATATATCATTATTTAATGTATGTCGGCCATTTTAGGAGTTTCCTAAAAAAGTTAACACACTCACATTTTGCTCTATGCCACCAATTTATACACCTATTGGTGTAACTAGGAAATATATATATATATATACATCCTATCGATAATAAACCTTATATAATTGCAAGGTTGAGACACATTTTCCCAACAACAGTAGCATTGTTAATCAACCAAAATATGACCCCTATGACGAAAATAATTTTACAACTAGCTATAACCATTATATCCAAGGTCAAAGCTAAGAAAACCAAATACATCATGAGACTATCAATAAGCAAAAAGACATTGTAATCCAACCTCAATATCATGATGATGACACTAGCCTTATTGATCAGCCAAAATATAACCCCTATGATGATAATGGATCTTATGGATCAAGATGAATACTTTCAAACCTTAGACTATATTGCTATAAGAAATTTTGCCACAAGTTTAAGTAACCCATTTGTCAATCTTTAATACCACGAGACCACAAGCTTTAAAAACCCATCCATCTATCCTCAATACCAAGAACCCATAATCATTAATCGCCCATCCATCAATCCTTGATATCAAGAGCTAGTTAGCACAATTTATACCCCTAATCCTCAACACATCCATTAGTCATCCTCATCCCAACCTTGATAAGGGAAACCAACCTTCCATCCAAAGCCTTCCTCAACACCAATCCATATCACAAATCCCCACCTCCAATTCATCCCTCAAATCCTCATCTCAATCTCCAATCCAAGAACCTGCTGACAAAAACTCCCCCGTCAATCTTAATTTCTTATCCATTGGTCCTTCCCTTAAAAAAGAAATCCTAGACTATGTCTTAAGCCAAGGTAAGGATGTCATGGCTAGGCATATCCTAAGCATTGGAGGAAAGCTTCACCTAAACTATCAATTCAAACAACCACCTATTTATCTTTGACAAGGGAAAACTATCCTTCAACCCAAGCCTTTATCAACACCAAACCATATCCCAAATCCCTATCTCCCATCCATATCACAAATCCTCATTCCCATCACCAAACCAAGAAAGCCTTGTCGCCTCCACCTCCTATCCTAACCCTTCATCCTCTAAACCATTGCAATCCATTCCATTCCAATCCAAAAACATATCCAATAGACACCTTTAGGCATTTTTTCCAAGAACTAATAGTAAAGGATCTTAAGCTCCAATGCACAAGCAAATTTACTCTTCCCATAACATCACTAATCCTACACCATCCAAACATCCCTCACCATCATAATCACCTATCAAGAGCTTCCTATCCAAAATCCATTATTGCCATGCCAAAATCATGAGTTCGTTCAAGAATCTCCTTATCCAAACTCGCATTCCATTGTCTAAACCATTGGATCTATGTCAAGAGTGAACTCCAAAGCATGATGAAACAAGCTCTAACACAAATCAAGATCAAGTTACCAAGGAAATCCTCATAGATGATCGTGACATTCAAGTTAATTCAATGTTTGATCAAGATCCTATTAGTGATCATGACATCCAAGCAATATTTTATTAAGACCATATCTATAATCATGACATCCAAGATGATTCATTCTTTGATCAAGATCCTATCTATGATCAAGAAATCCAAAATGATCCCCTCATCCACCTCTATCACATCCATGGTCGTATAATTGAAGTTGATCCCATACATACACCAACAACCTCCATTTCCCAAGATGAGAAACTTGCCTACCTTGGACACATAGATAATCAAAGAAATGGCATGGATCACACTAAACATATTGATAAAGAATCTACTATGAATCACATCAACATCCTAAAAAATCAAGCATGAACAAGGCAAAAGCCCCAATATCCTATCAACTAGGATCATCCACTTTTGTCAAAGCAAGCTTTCTTGTAGACGAGATAATACCAAACATTGATGGTTTTCAGCTACACAAAGGTGAGTTTGCATCATGTTTCTAAAATAGAAAATACCCCATTGCAAACAAGATTTGTCAAGGCATGCAATATCAAAAAGGATTAGGATTGCATGAACAAGGTAATTTAGAACCAATGCACTTTCGCTCAAAGCTCAAATATCAAGCTCTCGACTATTCATTCATCAAGAAATCTAATGATGTTAGTGGTACCTCAAAGATATTGGAGGCAACTTCATCCAATGCAAGCATCAAAATAGGTATCATGCATAGTCCTTACCACAAGGTTGTTGCCAACACTCCTCCCATTCACACCATAAACCATCGCTCCCAAATCCTTAAAACCACCAATTACAACCAATAAACACAAATGTCTTACAAAGAAAAAAAATCAAAATCAAATGTCAAAAGCCAATTAATTCAAAAATCAAGTGGACGCATGAAGTCAAAATGGATCCTAAAGCAAACTAGATCAAGTGAAGCCAAGAATTCAAATCTAATAGTCAACCAAAGTATAGAAACGCTAGAAAAAAAGGTCCCCTACATATAATAGATGTCCACCTCCTTCAAAATGGTTATTAATCCTACCACGCAAGGTGTATAAAAGTGTTGGCCCTAAACAAAATCCTAATCAAAAAATCCAAAATCCATCATCCACCATCCCAAGTTTGGCAAATAAAAAATCCTACATCCAAAATGCCTAATAATCCATCAACATATACCGTCCCCCATCATAATCCAACATTTCGCCTGAAATCCAAAAACCTTGTTGCACAAATCCACCACACCCTTGTAGCAACACTTTATCAGAAGGACACTCACTACACTCTATCACAATGTGCACATTCAAATAAGGCCAACCATAGTATCAACAAGGATAACAATAACATTGGGTTATCTACAAGCGCCATGCTATTAACAAGGCAATGCCTTCATACAAGTCACTACTAGCATATCATGACACCAACATCTACATCACCACTATCAAGTAGACCAAAATAATTGATGATCATTTGAACATCAATGTAATTCAAAAAAAACCAAAAACATGAAAAATACAAAAAAAAATCAAAAAGAGAAAAGAGAAAAAACACCCTCTAGCGAAAACCATTTCCATGGTGCCTTGGGGGCAATCACCCGACAAACAAGTGTCATGTCTAACAACCAAAAAAGATGTAAAGAGAAATCATTCGTCCAATAGTGAAAACCATTCTTATGGTGCTTTAGACAAGTACCATAGTGAAAACTTAGCAAACAGGTGTTGTGTAAAATCAATTATCTATGTGTACTATTACACTTGTAGGCAAGTTGTCTCATCCATCACATCTTTTTTCATTCATTCCATGTCATTCCCATCCAATCCACATTGTTTCCATCCATCTTCCCTACCCACATTAATCTCGATAAGCACTCAAACACAAACTTCAAACATGCTTTGGCAAACTCTCGACATGTCCACCTTTGCCCATGCACCATCTAACATCATGTCATTGGCTGCAAAGCACTATCCAACCCCATATCTTGGAAAAAACATATTATTCCTATGCAACATTGTTCTTGGGGATCACATCCAATAATCCTCACGTCTCCTATCCCTTAACTAATCATCCTCCCATACTCTATCTAAGCAACCCCTTATCCTTTCATCCTTATCACTACACTTGATTCTCCATTGTCATCAATTCCAAGCTTCTAATCATAAGCAATCCACACATTCCTCATAGCAATCCAATCCAATCCACTTATCCAAACATACCTCCACAATCCAACCAATCCCAAAAGCTATCTATCCACATGCAACAATCCTAATTCATGCAATTTTGCTTTGCAATCTAGTGCATCATTCAAAACATCCCTTGGTTTTGTTCCCAACCTCACTACAAACCTTGATCCATTTTAGTCACATTATCGTCATCGAGATGTCATTCTCAATCTTTGTTTTGTTCTCATCATTAACAACACAATCCTCACATTGTTTTCCAAATGTATCCTTCTCACATCAACAACGTACGTCATCATCACCATCAATCAATAAATCAATCAATCAGTTTAAAACTTGACGAGGGGCAAGATCATGTTTGTCTTTGCATTGTTGTGCATGCTTGCTTGCTTGTTTGTGTGTGTTTTTTATTAATCTTCATTTTTCATAGTCCTTGTAGTATATCACCACAACAACATCATAGTCTTCCATATCATGGTGTCCAATGGCATATGCTTGCAAGGGACTTTTTCTTTTTGAGACAGTCCATGCATTTGATACATCATCACCTTGGTCTTACATATCCTAATGCATAATATCCATTGCTATAATAAATAAAGGTTGCTAAACTCAAAGTCAACCTAATTAATCATCATAAATCCATCATCGTTTCATCCATTCTCAAGTTTTCTTACATCCACTTTTTTAATTTTCTCCATCTTTTTCTTCTATTTTTTCTTCCATCAATTTCCATCTTCCATCTAAAATGTTCACATCTCTTCTTTCAAAAGCTCAACCATGGAATTTATGCACAGATAACCTCTCGAGGGGGTATTAATCATTCCACTAACTAATTTTCCATTTGCTCCTTCTACCCAACTGAGGCATATCATCACTTTCATCATCTCATTTAATTACTTTTCCTTAGCTAGTTTTCTTTTATTTGAAACAATGTTACTTTGAATATTGTCTCAAAGAGGGCCAAAATGTACACACTAAAATAATTCCTTTAATATTCATTAATTATCACACTTTAATATCATTTATTATCCAATAACTATCATTTACCATTATCATTATTATCACATTAATTATCCATTGTCATTAATTATCCATTATTATTAATTATTATCATTATCCATTATTATTAATCATTTAATTAAATAATATTTATTATTTAATTGATGTGAGCTAATCATCCATTTTAAAATTTTAAAAATCCATAATTCATATATTTTCCATTAGTTAACTTATTCATCAAATTAGCAACTTCCTCATAGATAAAATTTATTAAATAAACTAATAAATTCTATTATCATCTTCTCAAAAGTTAACTCATTCGTCAAATTATTAACTTCCTCCTCTAATTATCCATTTGATGAATTAATAAATTCATAATTATCCTCTCATGAGTTAAAAATGGCAATTTTTCTCACCATTTTTAGTTAACTAATTTATCTTTCCAAATTAACTCCACAACCATTTGAGTTATCTCCTAATCTTTAATCAAATACTCACCATTTATCTAACTTTTTAAAAGGTTAAATTCATTATTCATATATCACAAATCTTTATGCAAACAAACTCTATTGATTTTATTATTTAAATATCATTAATGTTATGCTGCTAAGTTGAGCATCCACATCATTTATGCAAATGTTCCAATACGCTAAATCTAAGGTTTGTGGTTAAGTTTGAAAGTTAAGGTTTAAATTTATGTTCTTTTAATTCTTATTTAATACTTCAAATTTTAATTGCATACACCTACAATTAATGCTTCGGCAAATTCAAATTGTTGGCATCTTTGACGGTGTTGCATAAATTACAACCATTCACACAAGATCACAATGGCCTTTCCAATTTCAATATGGGAAAGCATTTGTAAATTCCAGATATCAAACTTTAGTTCTTCAAAGCAAAACTTGCTTCTCCCTCTAAAAATAGCCATTACTCTCATACATTATCCCCTTCACCTCGTAAAATCAAGATCTTATACATATTACACTATTGCAGTCAATCTAGAGCATTATACTAAGAAGTCTCATTGGCAACACCATGCAATTGGTTTTAGCTGGTAAAGCCATAACTCTAAACAATTAACCAGGCCATTGTACTCTAATTATCTTTCTTGTATTTTCTCCATATGGTATTACCATTGTACTTCTTGGTGTATGTATGTTACATCTAGTTGATTAGTTTTGTATATATTAGAAGTTGATTTGATAAAAAAGCAATAAATGAACTTGTTTCTCTAAAATTCACTATTTTAATTATTTTTTCATTTATTGAGTTTTCGATATGTTTTTTTCACTGAATTCAAGAACAATCAAAAAGTGGCTTCCCAATTTTCTGTTGAGTCAGGTCTCAACATTATGGTTTAAATATTAAAAATTATCTAATTTCATTCTTATATTGTTTATTGACAGTATCTCATTTCCTCCATTGTCTTTTACTTTAGATATTCCATACACAAGAAGGATGGGATGATAAATGTAGAATGGCCCCATTTTAATTATTTTTTCATTTATTGAGTTTTCGATATGTTTTTTTCGCTGAATTCAAGAACAATCAAAAAGTGGCTTACCAAATTTTTGTT
Source organism: Sequoiadendron giganteum (assembly GCA_007115665.2). Classification (NCBI taxonomy): domain Eukaryota; kingdom Viridiplantae; phylum Streptophyta; class Pinopsida; order Cupressales; family Cupressaceae; genus Sequoiadendron; species Sequoiadendron giganteum. The sequence goes on from CM021108.1 coordinate 340,440,516, forward strand.
GAGTCAGGTCTCAACATTATGGTTTAAATATAAAAAAATGATACTATAAATAATTATCTAATTTCATTCTTAGATTATGTATTGGCATTATCTCATTTCTTCCATTGTCTTTTACTTTAGATATTCCATACGCAAGAAGAATGGCCCCATATCTTAATTCTTGTGTTGCCTTCTTAAGTTAGATATTCATAGACAAGAAAAGGATTAGGTGATAATATGTAGAAAGTGAATGGCTGCTTAACAGCAATAATTTCAAGAAACGTGAAAGAAGTTAACAACAAAATATCAACTCCGATAATGTACCACATAGTGAAGTTAAAGATAGAACATTACGTATATTTGGATCATTCATATTCACTGGACATATAGACCACTTTTGTTTAAAAGATGTTAAAAGTCATCATCATCATTGTTAATAATATTTAATTTCAATCTTTTACAAGTTTTGGGTAACATGTTCTCACATATTTCACAAGTACAGAATTCATATTTTTAAACAAATAATACAGTTTTTATTTCCAATTAAAAAGAAAAATTAAATAGTATTTATTTTGAAATATGATCCAACAAGATAATTTCGTGTGTATATATGGTAAGAGCCAGTAATCTAAAATATATCAAAGATGTCAAACAAGCTAAACGTGTAATCTTAAAACAATTAATTTTAACCTAATATTCAAATGGTACACACCATGCCTTCTCATCAAGGGTTATTGTTAGAGGTCCTTGAAGAGCACACATGGATAATTCTAAAGGGTAGACAAAACTTTTACATTCCAATTGTTCAAATTTTAAGCAAGATATAAATACTATTAAATATATTATATTATGATAAAAACCAAATAATTTAAAATGCAGATATTTGTTATAAATATAATTAGAAATGCTGCATCATGTATGGTGGGTCAATTTGTTCTCAATATACTAAAAATAAAAGTAGATGGGTGCTGCCACAATAGTGTGCAATCCTGATTTTTACCTGAAATCACATACATTTTAGAAAATTTATTGATTTAAGCCTTGAGAGGTTCCATCTAAAGGTTTATAATTGAAGAGAGTTATATCAAACCCCCTTAGTTCAAACCCCCTTGGATAGAACCCCCCTAGTCTTAAATCAAACCCTCAACAAAGTCTTCTCCACACCTATCACAATGCTGACAAAAACCACTTTTGATTCATCTTTTGGGTGATCAAATGAAGTCATCTAGAAATTTGATTTTGTATGGAGCCCTTATTATAAGCTTTCCAAAAAGTATAATTTTGAATATATTCATTATTTTATTTATTTTCTGTTTCTAGTAAATGTAGGATTTTCACTAAACATCAAGGTCTTTGTTTCACACATGTGAAAAAAAAGAAAAATAGAGAAAACAAATTCAAAAAAATATTGTGCACTAGGTATTGATGTTCTTATTTCAACAAAAGAAAAAAAAAAGTTATTTTAGATGAATAAAAAAAAAGTTGTGTTACCGAAGTAACCTATGTTTGAATTATAGCTAATTTCACTTGAAAACGTTATAAGAAAAAATGAAAAAATATATGTGCACTAGATATTGATGTTAGGAATCTATGTTTAAAATTTATAATTTTATCCTTTCTACAAATAAAGGTATGCTTTACCGAAGTAATGCCACTTTTTTTAAATGTTATTAACTAGAAAAATTAAAATATTAAATCTTACAAAAAAAATTCACAAATCATCTCTTAATTTTTTTTTTAAAATACATGTACAATCTGCATAAAAAAAAAATCTCAAAAATTATTAGTTCACATCATCTTCAAATTATTAATGGTTTAGTTGCTATGGATGATAGAAAGTTAAAATCTAGTTGAAAATATTAATTTCAATGTCCCAAATTGGCCAAAAAAGTGGACACAATATTGTGGGATGACCCAAATATAGCTTTAGGATACGTTTATACAATAATAATTCCTTGAGATGGATCACTCCAAGATATCTCCCATCATTATTCTATTTTATTGTTTTTTCTAAAAAGAGGTGAACAGAAGAAGTGAACAATAGTTCAAGACCCATTATGATTAACAAAGATAGATATACTTTGTGTATATAACAACTTATTCACTAGTAGAGTGGGAGGGTAGACCTTTTACACTTTGGGCAATTGATAACTAATTATAAATAAAATAAGCTAACCCTTGGGCTTTATCCTATCTGAAAAGGAATTATGTATGCTATAGGCTTTCTATTCCATAACCCAGTCTGCATCATAATACTATAGCCCTAGATGCTGAACACCCTACCTCCTCTAATAAAATTCCACCTAGCTCAATATGTTTCCCCATTGAAACATGAGTATAGACCAAGTAAAAAGCCATCCCTAATTTTCTATACACTTGAAGTTGTGCTCTATAATCCATCCATCCATATTAAATCTTGATCGTTTATGGAACTTATAAACCCATTCCTCTAATGTACTTCTCTTGATTACAAACTTGAATATAGTTTCTATTCCATTGATGATGGAATTTGTTTTAGTTATTATTTCTCTAAATATGTCAACCATATCGATATTAGATTCTTCTTTGCCCATGTGCATTGATCTTCTAATACTCTATGTTATGCCTCCACGATTGTTGCCTCTCATAGTGAATAAAGTGTCTATATTGTACCCTTCTTCACTTCTTATTCTTTATTGTTTATTCTTCAACCTTTGACTCCTCTAGCTCTTGTTAAGATAATGGTGTGATCTTGCTTTACAATGTCCCAAGTCCTTGTGCTCTTTCTTATATTCTTCTTTATTTTCATCTTTTGATGCTTCCTTGTTCTTTTATTTGAATTCTTCCGTGTGCTTTCTTCAAATCTATTTTAATGCTCTATTCTTATTCTTATACACATTTTGATGATCTTCAAATTCTTCAATATTTTCTTCATCATATTCTTTCTTGTATCCTTCTATAGATTCCTCTTCTTCATGCATCTTATGCTCATCACTAATTTGATGAGTAATAACTTACAATGTCATTTTTTGTTTCTTTTACTAGAATCTTGATGAACCCATTTTCCACATTAATAGTAATAATTCCCAAACTTTTAATGCAAGCTATCCATTGGAATAGTGAAAAATTACCAGTGTGAAATGTACTAGCTCATTGTGAGCTACAAATCTTCAAACAATTGAACCTTCTAACCATCTCCCCATGTCTCTCTAATATTCATTGCTTGAACCTACCATTGCTTAACCAGGTCAATTGATGAAGTCATAGCTATTTCCAATGTTTATAGAGATAACCTTCTCGTTTTGAATACATCCATCAACATGTACGATTGAATCTTTTCTAGCTATAGAAGAGCTCTTCAACATTTTTCCTTCTTTTCTTGATCATAGTTTAGGGTTTCCTACTCAACAAGAGATTAAATGCTATTCTTCCAAGTATTTATCATCACATCTTTATTTCTCATCTCTATTGAACAAAAATGGTATAATTGTTTTGCTCTTCACCAACTCATCAAGGAATTATTTTTTCTTCTTCATAATGATTCCTCTTCTTCATGCATCTTATGCTCATCACTAATTTGATGAGTAATAACTTACAATGTCATTTTTTGTTTCTATTACTAGAATCTTGATGAACCCATTTTCCACATTAATAGTAATAATTCCCAAACTTTTAATGCAAGCTATCCATTGGAATAGTGAAAAATTACCAGTGTGAAATGTACTAGCTCATTGTGAGCTACAAATCTTCAAACAATTGAACCTTCTAACCATCTCCCCATGTCTCTCTAATATTCATTGCTTGAACCTACTATTGCTTAACCAGGTCAATTGATGAAGTCATAGCTATTTCCAATGTTTATAGAGATGACCTTCTCGTTTTGAATACATCCATCAACATGTGCGATTGAATCTTTTCTAGCTATAGAAGAGCTCTTCAACATTTTTCCTTCTTTTCTTGATCATAGTTTAGGGTTTCCTACTCAACAAGAGATTAAATGCTATTCTTCCAAGTATTTATCATCACATCTTTATTTCTCATCTCTATTGAACAAAAATGGTATAATTGTTTTGCTCTTCACCAACTCATCAAGGAATTATTTTTTCTTCTTCATAATGATATATTTGCACCTTAATTATCAAGTCCAATTTGAAAACTTCTTGGTCCCCTTTTCACAAATGAAGCTTTACATGTTTCCATTTGCCTAAGAAAGCTTGTTCCACATTATCCCAACCCAAGAAACCATTGAATTGATTACACTTTTTGCACCGAAGTAAGTTGCCCTATCTAAGCTCTTGATGAGAATTATCATGTTAACTAGCCTATGATAATGTTGTTTAAATGTAATTCACCCTCCACTAGAATTTATATCAACCTTTCCAAAAAATTGACTCACATAAAATGTCAAGTAAATGGCAGTTTTGAAATTGGGATATACCCCCAAAAAATGGAGATACAAAAATAAGTATCTCCAACAAATATTTTGAGTTTTTTGATAAGATAACTCTTCTCTAATTGTTTTTAACTTCTAGGGACACAATTCACAACCAAGTGTGATGACTTTTGTTTTTACTAAGAATCCTAATTTACAATTTTTAATTAGATTTTTGTTTTTTATACAAAAATTTATATAATAGCTAAATTTGTACCATATAAGCAAAGTAGAATGTAATGTCCCCTTTTGGGAATTACCCTAAATCTTGGCCTAGAATCACAAGTTTAATGTAGTTAGGGTTATAACTTACCAATTGAACGCTTCAAGCAAGATAAATCTTGGTTTAGGTCCTATAATTAAGTTGGCTATTATTGGAATATAACTCATATGATCAACATAAATGTCTCATCTATTTGAACCATGTAAATTCTCAATTATTTCAAATGCACAACGAGAGTTTAATCATAAAAGGAATTGGATGGGAAACATGATGAGTCCGCCCAAAGCTATCCCCACTAAGCCCAAGAGCGGACACTCGCCCTCTTGGCCCCAAGTGGTAGGCACATTGGACATCCAGCATAAGGTGGTCTACTTAGTGGATAAACTTGTATTTGCATTCCCTATCCATGTTGCCTTATCCATCCTTCTTATAATTTGTGATTTCCCCACAATCAACCACTGCAGAAGTTGGAAAGGAAATCGCAATAGGGTGCCCAGAAATCCCCCTATCTAAGCCCAAGAGCGAACACTCACCCTCTTGGCCACAAGTGGTAGGCACATTGGACATCCATCATGTGGTGGTCTACTTAGCTGGTGATCTCGTATCTAATCCTCTTCCTTGCATTTCCTGTTCTCCTTCATATGATTGCTTAGTGTAAATCAGACGAATCAGAATCTATTATCCACATCTATATTAAAGAACCATAATTACTTATAAGGCTCAATAATTGTTGGAAGCATCATTATTGCATAATCGTAAATAACACATATTTCTAATTGATTTCAATCTTCCCATAATCGTTCTATGTGAACTTATTTGTATATATACATACGTAATGACATCCCATCTGCTGCTATACTCAGAAGAATATTCCAGATTTCTTATCTTTTCCTATATGCCTTCACCAAATGATGCCTCCTTCTTACATACCTTCATGATGAGGTGAATAGTCACACCCTCTATTTTCATTGCATCCTTCACAAAAGATGCACCTTTTCCTTAATCACTGGTCTCTTTTAAGTTGCTGTTTTTAATTAATTAAATCCTTTACTGCCCAGCGCTGCCTTTATTTATGCTGCTAACAAAAAAACCTTTAATAAACTGAGTCGGCCCCTGTCTCAATAAATCTTACTCGGTGCTATAAAATGATTGTTTATCTATTTTCTCGTACTTCTAGTCGGCCCCCTTTTGAACTGGATGCTGCAAATTTATTCCTTAATATACATCGGCTGTCCTTATCAAGTTTAATTGCCAGATTTATTTATTAGTAAAAGCTATGGTTTGTATTAATGCAGGGCTGCTAACCCTGTCCTTATCAAGTTTAATCGCCAGATTTATTTATTAGTAAAAGCTGTGGTTTGTATTAATGCAGGGCTGCTAACCCTGGTTTAGAGGGGGTATGACATAGAATCCATACATTTCTCCTACATCGTTTGCCCATTTTGTTTATATTATCAACTTAACTAAAACTCATGTTTGTTCAACTAATCAAATTGTCAATTTGTTTTATTTAGTGCTTGTCAAATTGCTATCTATAATACATATAGTTATGCAACTAGCATATTGTCCCCTATGTTACCATCTTTATTCAAATCTATGGTATCAAAGCCTATTCACTTCTATATGTACCATCAAGAGTGGTCAATAAATCAAGAACTTAGGTTTAAGGCAAGATCCATCAACCTACCTCCCTAAAAGGCCAAATGATTGCATATATGTACAAAAGAACAAGTTGTTGGGTCTAAAAAGACAAATGGCAAAGATAATCAAGGAGGCTCTAAAAAGACAATGGGAAAAGATGATGAGTCAGTTTGCACAAGTGTTATAGAAAACCCCAAGCACCTCACAAGCCATGATAGAAAAATTATTGATCAATAGATTACCAAATTCAGAAATTATTTCTCTGTAAATAATTTTTTTAATTTAAAGAAAATCACAATTGTCCTCCTCAAAGCCAAAATCAAAAGCATTAGGAGGCTAGCACACTGACCAAGAAGGAATCAAGGAAACTCCACTTTGATGAGATGATGAAGGTTAATCCTACTTGGGGTGATTTAGTGAAAACCATCAAAAAAGAATTTTCTATATCTAGAGGTAACTACTACACCAAATGAAGCAACAATTGCTACAAGATTCAACCAATACTTTTCATGTGTTGTCCAAAAATCTCGACATCAAAATATCTAATAAGCACCGAGTCTTCAAGTAAAACAACAGCCTTCATCACTACATTGAAACAAAAATGGTGTTTCAAAACATCAAAATCTTAGGCACTACATACCTTTATGCAGTAAAAATTGATGATATTCAAGCCCAACAATAAGACTCTTTCACAAGTGCCAAGCTAAAGGGAGACGATAACAAGTTGGTAGTCAAGCAACAGAGCAAAGATGCCTCCAAAAGGACACAAGCATGTGGTGCAAAAATTGTAAGAACGTATAGCATGACCAAAAGGACTATCACACCAACAAGTCTCTCCTGATAGAATCACAAGAGCAAGAAAGAGATTCTACATCATTGCCTACAAATCTGCTCAAGCAAAGTGAAGCAGAGTTCATCGTTAAATGTGGAAGTACATATCACCATTGCCTTTGAAAAGGCCTTGCTACCAAAGATTGTGAAACACCTATTTCACTCAAATGTTGACAAATGAGGAGGACTTATATTTTATCATGGATAGAAGTCAAAAGAGCTTGACCATTGTCAAGACAATCAAAAGATAGAACTTGCAACACAACACCTCACCTACATCTTTATATTATCCAATGGGTGAGTCAAAAAACACATTTGTGTTAGTTGAAAATATAACTTGTCCTTTTCTATCAAACCATTAAAAACTGAGTTGCCTCGATTGCATCCATATACTATCAATTGGGTGAGTCAAGACAATCACATTTGTGTCAGTTAAAAATATCATTCGTCCTCTTCTATCATACCCTTAAAAAAAGAGGTGTCTTGTGACTTGGCACCCCTTGATGTTTGTGATGTTCTACAAGAGCAAGCCTACATGTACAAGCAGCATGACAGCTATGGGGCTAGACCTTGAAGTGTCATCATCAAACTAGACAGCAAAAAGTACTTGATACCAAACATGGCTCCCACAAAGTTGTCACTAATCAGCATGAAGAAGTGTCGATGAATAATTGCTCAAGTCAAGGCATCTGTCCTACTCATGATCAGACCTAATGAAGAATGGAAGATTGTGACAAATACATGTGCTAACCTATATGCAACAAGTGATGAATGGTGCATTCATGGTCATGAGAGATGGGTTCCAATGAGCTACTACTCATGAAATATGAGTGGAAGAAAATTGATTCAAAACTACATAATTGAATCCCAACAAATCATCACATTGTAGAACACATTATTCTAAGTGGAAATGGAGTTGGCCACATGCCATGAATAGTGAAAATCAAGATTACATGTATTCTAACACTTACTTGATTACCTTCAACTATGATTTCATTTTCAAATAAAATATTAAAGGAACAATTACTCCTACAAAATCAATTTTGAAATAATGAATCAAGGAAATCATATTAATGTGTTACCCAAATTCTGTTGGTCATTCCTTGATACTACAAGTGCTTTGGATGGGGTGATTTTGCCATATTCGAAAAAAACACTTGTATTAGCAATAGGTAATCCAAGTAAATTAACTGAGTTTATAAATTAGCATATTATTGAAGGTTATAATAATATAATGTTAGATCATGAAGGTTGCCATGGACATGCTGCATTGCAGTTAGTCGCAAAGCCACTTTTTTTTTATGAAGCAGTTGTTACTCTCTCTCTCTCTCTCTCTCTAATATGCAACCCAGATTTATCAATTCAAAAAGTACGAGTGCCTACAAGATTAATGTCAAGGATAAATACATACATGTAATGAATTAAAGTAAAATACCTTAACTAACTACCAACAAACAAATAGAATATTTTCCAAATCAAGAAATATTTTAAAATCAATGCTACCTTCCTAAGTATAACAATGTTAAATCTTGCAATTGACAATTGATATATTAAATGTCCACATCAAAGCAAATGAGAACATAAAAAATCAAAAAAAAGGTAATGCAGATTTCTAAGAAGGTTTTCAAAAAGATTAACTCAATTTTGCATGGCAATATTCAAAATCCTAATAGTAGAAAAGAAAAGATTTCAAAGAAGAAAATATCAAATCTTACAATTTGCAGGCCACCACGAGAAGTTACTTCTTTGTACAGAAAATGAAGATCCAAATCCTTGCCTCCAATCTTTGGAATTCTACATATCCAGAAAGCAAATCTATTTTAGCATGTCAAACCCAAGAATCATCTAATAAATAGTGGAATAAATAAAAAATGTGTGAACTAAAGAGCTGACTACAATAGACTAACAATTTTCAACATTTTGAAAGAAATGGCAATCAAAGGTATATGGTATTTATAGCGCAAATGAGAGCTGTAAGCACATTAGCAACCTGTTACCTGATATTTGAGTTTATAACAACAGAAGGTTTTGCATTCATATGCAATTTTCTACAAATAGAGTTAGAGTTGGAATTAAAGGAACCAGTTGCTAGCTTTGCTCAGCAGTTTCTAACCTTACAACATGACAATTAAGAAATCATCAAGCCAATAACCCACGAATTTAGATCAACCAATCGACAAATCTAAGTCAAAAAAACACAAAGTCATAACACCCTCCATACAAATGTGAACATTACACCACCGGCTTCCATACCAGTATCGTCTCGGTAAGATGGTAACAAAAGCTTATGTTGAGATGTTAAATGTTGTTTTAGATGGAGATTGAATCCTATCCCATTTTTCTCAACTTGGGTTGAATTGTACTATATGTGAAATGAGAATGGATCGATTGATTTGTGCAATTGTATTGTTAGTTCTGATTCCTGAACATGCCTGTTATCCCAACAGGTTTCCAATTCATTAGCCATTGAATATGTAGCCTAGGTTTTAAAGTTGCTTGTCTGCCAAAAGTAGTTTCATGTAGTTGTCCGCATTGATTGCTTTGGATTGATCAAATAAGATAATCAAAGGAAAATATCCTTTCCATTCCTCTTCATTTTCTCTTGTTGAGACGTTGTGTCACTGGTATCAATATCAACAAGTGGGGACAATAGTTGATATTATATGGCCATGAGATGAACTAGTAGCTTGTATTATTAATCTCATTGACTTTATATCATAGACTTTCTATTCTCACACTATAGAAATAGGTAACTGAGATAATACAAATTATATCATCACAAGATGAATCGGCTGTCATATCCCTGACTAATCCCCTCAAGATCAGCGAGCCTGATAGAGACCCCCTGATTAACTCATACCTCTCTTCAAATTTCAGTATCAATGAGCTAATTCAGCTACAACTCTTCCACTTAATATACTTGTACAAAAATGCAGGCTTGCCAATTACTTGTGACTTAGGGTTCTCAGTTGCAAACAAAGATAAACAAAATAATCTTAATGTCACCACAAAACTAAAAATTGGATTATGAGACTAATGAGACAATGAAAAACAAATCACCTAGAATAAAAAACTAAATCTCCTTCCAGCATAAATTAGCATGAAGCTACAATTGATATACAAAATGATATAATAACATGGTATTTGTGGCAATATACAGTAATGTAAGTTAAACAATTAGAAAGGACATCCTTAAAGCTTTTTGGATATATAAGCCAAGGCCACATTTGATTGAACTATGAAAAGATAAAAGTAATTTTAATGTATTTGGAAAACAAAGTTCTGTTGCAAATTGTCCAATTTTCTAAACAACATTAAAATGTCTACTTGAAATATGGAAATTTAGAAACATTGTGACTATAAATATTTAATAAGATTGTATTTTCATAATCCTAAGTTACCAGGTCCTTCATATTGGACCCGGGTATTCGTGTGGGTACGGTTTGGGTCCTAGTATAGTTCATGTTTGTCCCTGGTTACAGCCAGGGTATGGTCTGGGCGCCTGGGTTCTCTATGGGTCCTTTGACCTTTCTATGGACCCACAAAGAACCCTGTCACCCGGGCAGTACCTTGGGCATACCCAGCAGGAGACTCATAGTCTAGGAAGAGAAAAACAACAGCAATTATAAGATTGGTCTATGAAAGGAATGTGACACCATCAATTACTGGATATAATATTGTTTTCTAATGAATTCCAATACAAGTTTGATATTGTCTTGGCAGACCAGGAACTTATAACCGTCGTTTAAAAAACATTAGGGCTAATGTTTCTAATTGAACATGTGTAGATAGCATTAATTGATCCTCATGAATGCATCATTCCATCATTTACTCTCTCATTTGACCAGCACTTTCATATGAGGCCAGACTGTAAATTTGACATAATTTGTGAATCAGCACATCAGATCTTCAACATTGACCCTCTACACCTGCATTGACCCTTGTTTGATTGACTCTTCTTAAATGTGCCTATCTGACAGTGTTGACCAAAGAGCTTTGCTATATTGACTATGCTGACCAAAGTTCTCTGCTACATAGACAGCATTAACTTTTGTACCACTTACATTGACTATTTTGTTTGTTGATTATGTTGCATTGAGTGCAATATTCTACTTTTCACTGAGTCATGATCAATATTGACCAAGAAACTAGTAAGGTATGCAAGCTTCTTTGAATTTGTATTTCTCTATTATATTTTTTAAGGAGAATCAATTACTGTACTTGTGAAGTGATCATGAATTGAACTGTTATAAGTTACTATGTCAAAATTATGTTGTATTCTATTTATTGCAATTATAAGCATCATTGTTCTTATAATTTATAATTTTGAACATATATATATATATATATATACTTGTGAAGTGATCATGAATTGAACTGTTATAAGTTACTATGTCAAAATTATGTTGTATTCTATTTATTGCAATTATGAGCATCATTGTTCTTATAATTTATAATTTTGAACATATATATATATATATATATATATATATACTTGTGAAGTGATCATGAATTGAACTGTTATAAGTTACTATGTCAAAATTATGTTGTATTCTATTTATTGCAATTATGAGCATCATTGTTCTTATAATTTATAATTTTGAACATATATATATATATATATATATATATATATATATATATTCACATACTCGTACCCAAGCAAAAAAAATTGGCGTACCGCCGTGTCGGTACCCATACCCATACTCGCACCCGTACCCAAACCGGTAACTTAGTCGTAATCATTTATCAAAGCAATCCTCTTCTAGATATATGCAATAGCTTAGGGAATTAATATCAATCTTGTATGACTTGTGTCAAGTCTTCCTTAACAAACGTGCAAACATCAGCAAATGTGCAATGTAATTTTATTATTTCTCGTAAGTAATAATCTAAAATTCTAAGGTACATTAAAATCCCTCTATCCTGAAATCTGACATGATATTTAATTTTTTTAAATACCAGATCGCCTAGTTTGGTAAATCTTTTCTATTTGATATCATATCTCTCAGTCCCTTCACAAGCATGTGAAAAGTATTGTATCTATATATAAAGTCTTCATCCTAACTTAGCAAACATGATTAGCATCAAAAAGTAAAAATTTAGAAAACTTAGGGTCATATGGAACTACAAACTAAAACTGTCACAGTCAACAAAATAAAGGCACTGCTAATCAGTGAAACACCTTATCATGAAAAGCTGACCCTTATTTCCCATCCCTCCTAAATTCAACAACAATTGGAAACCACCAATTTATAATCCTCCTCCATCACTCTACCATCATGCATATAAAAGGAGTCTTAATCAAATCAGCCCATAAACAACAGACAACTCAATAAAATTAAAAATACAACAAAAAGGCAGCTACTAGAGTCTACTAAAGAGGATACACTCCAAACTAACAAACAGAACTAATTTCAGTTTAGCAATCCATAAACAAAACTTGAAACGAGAATCAAACGAATACACCTCTACAAAAACAACATGCCTCACAAATTATATTAAGGAAAATTTACTTATCCAAGATGATCTAAAGAAAAGAAACGAAATTGGCAGATAAATATATGTATTAGACAGCCATTGCAGCCCTTTAAGGCCACTAGGACCCTAAAGCTTAGGCACAAACCAGAATAAAAGACATTTCTCATTTGCTATCTAAGTAGCCAAGAGAAAAATTTGATTTATTAACCCAGATACATATAAAGTTAAACATTCTGAATTGTCATGAATACAACTGTCTCCAAGAACTATTACTTGATACAGATTAAATATAGATCACAAGCATAGAAAATAACTTCTCCTACATTCATATGCTTTATTGCTCTTGAAACCATGAACTTAAATCAATCAAGGGGCTGCTGAATCTTCAGGTGTAGCCATAAAATTACACTATGCTATCTTGGATTTCATTGCCGCATAAAACTGCCTTCATGATGATGAAGGCTGCCATGTCCTCTACTATGCTCCATTGTGTGCATCCCTTCCTCTGTCTTTTTTCATTGTTATTTGAATCCACACTACTTCGACATGGTTAATTTCACAAAAATGGCTATATAATTTTAATCAGATTATCTAATAAAATTTGAATTCTGAATTACTTCTACTAATTTAGTGATTTCTGAGTAATTTCTTCCACATTTAAAATTTGTAACCACAATCACATCCTCTCTTTCTCCTGCAAATGCTTCATGTATGCATCTTCATCTTCACCTTTACACCACTGTTCTTCCAGTATAAGTAGCCCTATAAAATTTATAAAAGCTGGTACTTTAGTTCAAGGTGACATACAAACAGATGTAATGAAACTCTTAAAAAAATTCAGCAAGCTTTTCCACAAGATTGTAAGAAGCCTTTGTCACATTAATTTCAGGTTCTACTATCTACAATCTATTACATTATTCATCTCTTGGACTTGTTCTGCAAAAAGTATCACACTTGGGCACCATATTGATTGTCATCATTCACAGCATGGACCAAAAACACACTTAACCTGTGATACTCATGAGCAGAGTAACTTGTCCACTTACTCACAGAAAGTCTCAGTGAGTTCTTGCTGATTGCAAGTCTGCAACTCTGCCCCACCTCTGCAATACAACCTGCATGTGGGAATGCACCAAATAATGTTTTTCTTTTTCTTTCTTCTTGTTTTAAGCCCTCCACACCCACACTTCTCACTCACACAGCAATCACTTGCCTTTGAGTTCTTGTGGCTATTTTAGGCAGTTCTGGAAACAACAATTCAGAGAGTTTTTATGATTTTTCAAGTATAGCTTTTTTTATAGTTTTTTTTTAAGTTTTTTCAAACTTATTTTACATTTTTTACTTTTTCCATGCAATTAAAAATGTTGTCATTTAGATGTACGTTCATGTTTTACTTGCATTCAAATTAACCTCCACTAGCTTGGGTTCTGCATTTCTGAAATTTGTTTTCATTTTTTTTTTCAAAGCTATGTTATGTATTTTTTTTTAATGCTAGTGTTTGCAGCAATTAAATTTGTTTCTTTGTTCTTTTAAGTCAAGGTTTGCACTTTATATCCAATGACATCGAGAATTGGAAGTGCAAATTGAAGCATTGGAAACAATTATGCTGCTTAGAAGCATACCAACACCAACACCAACCATGGAATCAGTCATTTGCAATTATTGTGGTTGAGAATGAGTGGGAAGCATCAATTGCCTCAAATACCACCCTACATGGATTGTTGGTCGGGACATCAAATTGTGTCTAAACATTGCACAGAAGATTGTATGGGTGATACATGTGGCCCTTGCTTTGACAAACCAAAACAAATTAGAGAAGATGAGGACACTCACAACAACAGGAAAAGTGATGAATTCCAACATGGTACAAGAATTAGAATAAATAACAATTACAAAGATTGTTGGCTCTTCTCATGGTCCACAAATTCGCAGCACATCCACTTCACCAAGCTCCAACCAAATGGAATCACAAGAATCTTTTGTTCCACAAAATACACCAGATTGGAACAAGAAGAAACATGATGAAGCAGGCACAACTTGTCCGAATTCTTGGTACTACAACTACTTTTTGTTCAACATGGCAAGAAGCACATATCAAAAGAATTTGGTCACAGCCTTGACCCATTCTTGACCATCACAAGGAAAGGGTTGACAGCACCTAGTCCATATGAGTTAAGTGGGTTATTGCTCTAATAAGTAGTGCAAATGCATAGACAATGGTGGAAGAGCAAAAAAATATTTACACAAGAATGGATGCACAATATTATAAGATGGACTGATAAACGGAAGTAATTGAAAACTTGTCAGCTTTCTAGTGGCTTCAAATGGCCAAATGGTGTGCTTGAGGTCCATCGATGCCTCTAACAAAGTAAAGAATACTAAGAATCTAGGTTGAATGTTGAGGAGATTGTCTTAGATGTTGGTATAGAACATATGGTCCAAGTTGTGACGGATAATGCAACAATGTATGTGGCAGCAAGGACAGTACTTGAGAGAAAAGACTTTTTGGAGCTCTTTTGTTGGAGGACATAGGCAAACTTAATTGGGTGAAATTTGTAGTGGAAGATTGCAAGAACATCACCAAGTACACCTACAATCACCTTTGGGTGCTTCAATTGATGAGGGATCACACCGAAGGGAAGGAGTTTGGGTGAACGAGCACCACACAGTTTGTAACTTTCTTGATCATCTTGCAATGCATTTATGATTTACTAACAACTTTTAAGCATATGTTTGTGAGCCAACAATGGATGGATTCATCCTATTCAAAAAACACTTACGCAAAGAGGGTCGCAAGCACAATTTTTTTATCATGACTTTACAAAGAGTGCTAATGATATCATCAAGGAAACTTGAAACATCTATTTAGATTTTAAATTGTATCATTTAAGTTCATTTTTTCCAAATTCTAATTGGTAGAAATTGTTCAATTTTTGTGAAATTTTATTTTTAATTACAACTTTAATTTGTTTGTAGGTGTCAACACCTTTAGTCAAGGTTTTGCAATTGGTGGATAGGAAGCAAAATCCAATGGGGTACCTATATGAGGCCATGGACAAGGACAAAGAGGCCATCCAAAAGCATTTCAAGGCAAATAGAAGAAAATTTGAACTCATTTGGAACTTTAGTGATCAGACATGGAATAGTCAACTTCAACAAATTTATACAACAATGGACTACCTCAACCCCAAATTTTTCTACACAAAGGAATTGAAGGCTACTGATGAAGAGGGTATGGAGGGCCTCACAACATGCATTAAGAGGATGACACTTGAGGAAGAGATACAAACATGTTGTAATGTCCCCATTTTTAGCAATACACTTTCCAGAGACTGTTGGCCTATTTGCGGATGCCCGTAGCCTAGTTAGAGGCAAAATTAGGGTTTCCTATTTTCTAGGAGGCTTCTTTTGTGGACTCAGGGGTTTGCATGCAAGTGTTTGGCAGTATGTTTTCTGGATCTTTCTAGGTTTTCAGAAAGCTTCGAAGAGATGTGACATGCATTTAATGAAAGTGACATGCATTTCAATCAAGAGTTTGCATGCAAGATTGGTTTTTGGATTCTTTATAGGTTTTCAGAGAGCTTTGCAATGGTATGACATGCATCTACATCTGACAACCTTTTCTGAACTTACTATTTTTAGTAAGTTGCGACGGTTGCTCGGTTTGTGCTCAAAATGCGTTTGAAGTCACTTACTATTTTTAGCAATATGCTATTTATAGTAAGTTTTATTTTTGGCAGTGCTATTTTTAGCAGCAACTCTACAGCTTAGTGCAACGTCTATTTCTGGCTATGGTGGCAGTTGCAGTGGTTGGCATCTTTCTATTTATAGCAGTGGCCAGTTTATGCTGTTTACTATCTTCAGTTGGTCACAGTACTCTTCAGTGATGGTGGCAGTTGCAGTGATTGGCATCTTTCTATTTATAGCAATGGCCAGTTTATGTTGTATACTATCTTCAGTTGGTCACAGTACTCTTCAGTGGTCTTCTGTTTTGCTCAATTTGGTGTTTGGTGTACACTTACTATTTTTGGCAGTGTTACTTATAGTAAGCTTTTTTGGGGGAGTTGGTCCCAGACCAATATGTATGCAACAGTATTATTTATCATATGGTTTGGAGAGCCTAAGGTTGAAGTATTTAATAATTGTTTTATTCAGTCACTTAAGTTGTTTTATAAAGTTATTTTATAAACTTAAGTTGAGGGGGTGAGTGATCATTCAAAAAAGCACCTTGGGGCTAGGCGTACAACTTAAAGTTGCTTTTAAAAGGTTTATTAATATTATATTCTTCTGGTGTGGGACACCCAAAGGTGAAAAGGAATTTAAAATGTTTAAATTTTCAAAAGAAACGAAGGGTGTGGGTTTTGGGAGGGAATTGAGAAATGTTTCAAGTCCAATCGCCCTAATTTCTTTATAATCTCATTTTGGCTCTCATTTGCTCATCACAACTTGGGCAACATAACAGAAAGCTGCTGGATTTCTTTTAGATTGCTTGGGCTGCAAACTGAGAACGGAAACCCTCTTTGTTTGGGCTGATTTTGGTGGTGAAATATCCACCCTAGTCAGATTGTGAGTGATTCCACAGTGGGGATCATATTGAGCTTAACAGAGTTCGATTTTTGGCGATTGAAAATGAAGATTTATCAGTATGTTTGAGGAGTTTTTGGTGTGGTCTGCTTAGTTTTCAGTTTGGTGTGATTTTATGAAGATTTTGGTGTGTTTCAAATCATTTTCTAGGTAATACTTTGCTGGACCAGAACCCACATTTTTGCTCATAGCTTTGAGATGGACTGAGATATCAAAATGGGTATTGATTCATTGAAAGACTCATCTCCAGCCGATTTCAATGAGTACAAGTTTGTAATTTTTGAATGAGTTCGGGAATTTCTAGAGGGGATCGAACTTTTCAATGGGGACGCCCTTTGCTGCTAAAAACTTCAGTTTGTGACCAGCACGTGTATGGTCTTCGTTGTTGAACATTTGGGACTGAATAAGGAGGTCTAGGCGATGGAGAACAAGGTGTTTGAATGACACATGCTTGGGTGTTGATCGATGCCAACAAGGAGACTCATTGTTGCAGTTGAAAGGCTCCTGTCATGACTGTAAACTTATTTACCAGGTCTGATAATTCATTGTATTATTCTAATTTAAAACTGAAAATGAATACTCTTGATGTTTATTGCAATATCTATTGAAAAGGCATTATTATCTAGTGTTTCTTGTTCATTGCAATCATTTCTTTATGCTGTATACATCTGAAAACGCATTTGAAACAAACACAAACACTTCATTGAACAAGCAAAACAGCAAAACAGAGGTTTCCAAAAAAAAAAATCAGGGGCGTATGTTACACATGCCAAGGAGAGGGGCTTCTTTTCGCCACTAGCTATCCAAGGGAGAACCACCCAAGCACCAAAGAACAAAAAATCTCAATCTTCACTTCAAATCTTTAATGTGTACAATTTTGTTTACTTACAAACTTGTGAATATTTTCTTTGCAGCTGATTGATGGGAAGGTTGGGGCACAAAATTCCCAAATCTTCAAAAGGCATCCCTCCAACTTTTGTCCACACCTAATAGTGCTTCTAGTGTGAGCACAAATGAAACCTATTTGATGTCATTCACATTAATAAGCACAACAAGTTGACACAAGGGTGCCTCGACGAGCTCGCCATTATTCATACAACCTTCATATGATATCTCAAAACGGGTGGAGAGTTAAAATATTCATCATGCAATTCACTTGGATAACATTGATCCATAAAGTGACTAGATTGTCGAGGATGAGCAAACCATGTTTACAGAAGATGAAATTGCTGATTTGCAAGGCAAGCAAGGAAGGTGCAGCAAAAGTAGAAGCAAGAGTTGGATGGAATGAAAACATGGTTGAGGATGTTAGTGATCCTAAGAAGCCATTATGGAGCAATAACGGACTGCAAATAAGGCCCCAACCATCACTAGGATGTATACAAGGAAGAGTAAAATATAAATTGTTGCAACTAGGAAATGTAATTCGTTTATAATGGTTTTCAATCATCATGAGGTTCATATCATATTATCAGCTGTTGTATTCACATTTTGATACAACATTGTATTGTTTTTTCATTCAAATCTAATAGAAAACACTTCACTAATATTCTACAAATTCATTTCATATGTTCTTGTAAATGTATTTTACATGAAATTTATGTTTTTAAGGAATTTAAGTAGTTTTTTAATTTGTCAAGTTTTGACAAGTTGATACTAGGAAATGTAATTCTTTTATAATGGTTTTCAATCATCATGAGGTTCATATCATATTATCAGCTGTTGTATTCGCATGTTGATACAACATTGTATTGTTTTTTCATTCAAATCTAATAGAAAACACTTCACTAATATTCTACAAATTCATTTCATATGTTCTTGTAAATGTATTTTACATGAAATTTATGTTTTTAAGGAATTTAAGTAGGTTTTTAATTTGTCGAGTTTTGACAAGTCACAAGTCTTTGATCTAGGATTCACATCATCATTTCACTGGATTTTACATATGGTAAATTGAGCCTTTGCTATATTCAAGGTTTGTAGAATAATAGCATTCTTATTCTTTCTAAATTCATTTCTTACCGATTCAATTTTGAGAATTGAAATTATGATTATTTCCCAAAGTCCATTGTAGGATAAATTTTCTTCCATTTTGCATTTTCCCAAAATTAAATATTTTCATTAACTCGGTGTGATAGTGGCATCATTAAATTTTGAAGATCAAACTTCTTGTTTGACATTGCAATAATAACTGATCTCTTACAACAAAGAAACACCTTATGTCTCTAATAAAGATATGGATGAAATAGTCCTCTTGCCTAGACTCCAAACAACAAAACACCCAAATTTGTCATTTTATGAAATTTAGGGCTCCACAAATGGCTACCTATAGGCACATCTATTGGACCTATTATTGTATGAATGCCATGAACAATGCACTCACGAACACTAGAAATTTGTGTGAGTCCATTATATCTCATGTCAATGAAGAGGTCTATGAGTGTATAGACACATACTTGGCCAAGTGAAACACATGTTTTGTCAAAGGGACTCCACCTCATTGTTCTACCATCAGCACATTTAATCCATCATTCAACAAAGGTGGAAGAAGCTATAGATAGCTGCATATGCAATGAATCTTGTATAGTTTGGTGGAGAGATTAATAATGTTGATTCCATTAATAAAGAGAAGGTACGAGGCCCTCAATTAAAAAAAAAATAGTGAGGATGTTGCCTTCATCAAAACTCAACGGAACAAATTCATTAAACTCAATGGCTACAAGAGTTTGGCAAAGATAAATAGGTTGAGTTTTGCATGAAAGAAACAAGTAAACTAGTAGCAAATATATATGGCCTCCATATTTGCTTCTTACACTTTCTATTCATCTCTTGTCACATGTTTCTAGTACATCTTTTGATAAGATAAATTGATCTACATGTAAATTTATCCAATCTATAAAGAGGAATAGACTTACCTCTAGGAGAGCCAAGAAGCTTTTTGTCATAAACAATAGCTTGTGTCTCATTAATCACAAGACCATTGAATACAAGGAGAGTTTAATAGTATAGTGTGATGTAGATCTTGAGGAGCCGAAGTAGATTAATAAGGACCAAGGTGTTTGATCAAGATTGGTTTGGGTCCCACTGCAATAGCTAGATGAGTCTAGCAATTTTGATGACGAGGTCATTTCATGACATTATTATCTACAAGGACCATGATTACTCTGCTTGTTGCTCAATGCAACTAAGCATGTTTTATTGTCATCTAGTTTTGATTTTTAGGTTGTAATTTGTGCCTTGAGCTTCATGAATAAATTTAATATTTGCAATAGATGATATGGTACAAGTATCACTATATCAAATGGGTCATATTGACTAAATTTACCCCTTTGAGCACTATGACCATACTAGCCAACAATATACAACTTGTATAGCAGTTTGCTAATCCGTGAGGAGCCACAACAACGCTTGGAAAGGTAGTCTCACCAAAGGTGCATGGTGGAATTGAATGGTCCAATATTGATTCAAGGTATGGAGTTCAACCTATCAATCACTTCACAATATGGAAGCTTCATCATTCACTTCACAACACATATTACATACACATAAGCCTGCCTTACCCAAAAAGGTAAGGTGGCAGCTAAAACTCTCACACTACCTCCTTTGTCCTCTTTTGCTAACCTAATACAGAATATAAAATAATTTATCTCCATTCTCAATCTACTATCTCATATGCATAGGAGGTGTGCTTATATAATGCTCAACCTCCTATTTTTACCATAATTCCTCTCTAGAATTATCCCTAAAATACATTGCATGGTGTGCGAGCAAGTCCATGCACATGCTTTTACTAAACATAGAACATGACATTGCTTTATGTACATGCAACCTTTTGCACATAATCCTCCTACTGATAGATGCTTCTTTGTAACTAGCTAATTATCACATCAACAAGTCATCGGATCCATGAAATCTCGATGTGTGTTTGCTTCAGCTCTTTGTAGTTGGCATTTCTAATTTACTATTTAAAGTTCCAAGTATAAGCATTTTAATCATTACGCATAGAATCTCAATGTTTGATCATGGAACCCAAATCAAGTTATTTATATTACTTAAAATAAATTTCAACTTCTTCGAGTACATATATTAATTTCAACAAAAATCTCAAATATTTGTCCCCAAAATCTAGGAAAAGACTTGCCATACTAGAATCAATGCACCCACATACCCAAAACTTCAAAAAACTCCACTTATGAGACTCTCAAATGCAAAATCCATTTTTTGGGGAAAATTTAATAATGTAATGTCCCTTTTTCAATCTGAAAGTTCCAAGATTCTTTGAGAACGCCAACTTATTCAGAATGGAATTCTGACAATGGCAGTGAATTCAAGGGACCAAGAGAAGTCCAATGATTCTTTCCAGATACAATTTCAACACTCTAAGAGCATTCCACAATTCTTGGAGATTCACAACATCCTTGGAGGCTCCAAAATTTCTAAAAACCTTGGGATGTGTGGATAAAATTAATAAATAAATAATTTAAGTTGTCTTAAGATAATTTTATTTTAAAAAGACGGCTTATGTTTATTTTTTTATTTTAAAAAAGGGCGGCCTATGTCATAAAGTATTTCTAAAGAAGGGCCAAAAAGTGCTAGCACTAGGAATGGGGTACAAGTGACTTAAAAGGTTATTATTTAAATAGTAACATTGAAATGTAGGAATTAAAAGTGATATTTAATTAAAAGTTCTCAAAAAGTAACTTTAATTTACTATTAAAGAAAAAAGCATTTTTTTGGGAAAAAAAACAATTAAAAAGTAAAAAGTATTTTTTCCAAAAAAACAATGAAAAGGCCAAAAAAAAAAATCCCAAAAAAGAGACAAAAAAGCCATAAAAGGAGGTTGGGTATTGAGAAGAAGAGTTATACTAAATATGATATTTGCATTTTGCTTCAGTGAGAACTTGAGTTCTTCTCAAATTTCTTGAGGACGAAAACCCTCCTAGCTGGATAGAGTGATTTCGTCCAGAGATCACCATTGTGCTGAAGATATTGGGTTCGGAGATGAAAACCCTCAACATTTATTGGAGCAATTTCATTCAAAGATTGCCTTGGTGCTGAAAATGAAGGTTTCTCAGTTTGGGCTGCATGTTTAAGTTATTTTTCCAGTTGTGTTTGATTTTTGATGTGTTTTGACATATTTTTGGTGTGCAAGGGTATGATGCAGATTCAAAAAGTTATGTGGGCTTTGTGAAGTGATTGAAGGAGGTTGTGGAGCAAATCATACAAGTTTTCCCATCATATAAGGGATGTGGGAAGAGCTGGAGTGAAGCACTCCATTTTGGGAGCCTATTTTACCTTGGTTGGAGGCGCCTAATCCTTGGGAAACCAAAATAATCCACTTCAAGGTGGACTTTGGTGTTTTGCATGCGGTTTCTATGAATTTGTATCTGCTGTACTAGCAATTAAAACACTCCATTTCAAACCTGCACTAATCTAATTTTTTTATTACAGTATGATTTTCAGTTAAATACTTGAGTTTGGGTATGCCCTGTGGATGTTTAGAATGACTTTGATGTTGGTTTCCAATTCAGATGTGTTGGGAGGTCTGCTAGACATACTGGTTATGAATTTCTGAGCGTTTACCTTGTTGTTCTAACATGTTTACAATTTTATTACAGTATGATTTTCAGTTAAATGCTTGAGTTTGGGTATGCCCTGTGGATGTTTAGAATGACTTTGATGTGGGTTTCCAATTCATATGTGTCAGGAGGTCTGCTAGACATACTGGTTATAAATTTCTGAGTGTTTACCTTGTTGTTCTAACATGTTTACAATGATTCAGTGTTGCAGCGGTCACAAAGAACAGTAAGATCAATTGGCATGCGTTGGTATGCATCCAGATAGTGTTTTCAGTTGTGTGAATGATATTTCTAGTGAGTTATCAACAGTACATCAGTCTGATTTTTGAGAGTTGTCAACGGTGTTCTGAGCAGCAGAACAAAGTAATATCAGACTTACATCAGCCTCTTGCAACAACTATTAGAGGTATACTTCAGTTGGATTAATGATTTGATGTTGTAAAATAATATTCTATGTTTAAACTAAGTCTTTGGGGCAGATTTGTGTGCTTGCAGCAATGTTATAAGTCTGATAATAATAATAAACCTATTGTTGCAGCAATTTCATGCTATTTTGTAATGCATTCCATATTAATCTTGTAAACCCCGAATGGTAGTATCATCAAAGACTATCTTGTATGCATTTTAAAACAAATTTGTAAAACTTTGAATGGTTTAACCGTCAAATGGCTTAAAATTACATGCACATCATATTGTAAAACTGGATGGTTTACCATCAATTCTTATAGCATTTCATAATCCACCATTTTGGTGTTGATTCAGCTCGTTTTGGCATTGAACAAGCTGGCACTATTGATCAGTTTTTGTCTGAGTCAAGCTTAGACGTTCTGCCAGTGGCTTGCTTTGTATTCACATAGTCCATCGAAGAGGTGTTGATTAGGCTGGCTATGCCACCTACATGATTTGATCGGCTTGCCGCCATTACTTCTGTAATTGCATTCATGTAGATAGCTGTGTGGTTGGAAGCATCATATGCTCTCACCTTGCCCACTCTGGGATCTTGGTGATCAAAAAGTGTTGAAAACGTTGCATTGCATATATATCTTTATATTGCAAAATCAAAAAAAGAAAAAACTAGGGTGGATCGTTACAAATAATAAATATGGCAATGAATAATTGGGAATGATATGCCATACATTACCAAGGGGGGCACATTATATGACACGTACCTTTAAATATTATTAGGTAAGAGGCATTATTATATGTTAATAAAGATTGATACACAACATTCTCAAACTGAAATTTCTAAACAAGATCTACCAAGAAACTACAAAAAGAACGAACTCCTTGCTCCCATTTATGTTGCAAAACCAACAGCAACTACCAAAGGAACCTAAACTTAAGGTTATAAAATGTTGATCAACAAGACCATATGCCATGTGTTAAATTATACACACAAAACCATATCAAATAGAAACATAAACTCAAACAAAAAAAAACGAATGAACGCCAACACGTAGAGGTGTTGAAAGACACAAAAAGAAATAAACAACTTTATAATATAAGAAACTATGTCCGAATGAATTGGTGAAATGGTGAGAGGAATTGCCTCTACATATACACAATTCAAACATAACATGGGGACAGCCCAACTCAATAAGGCACTAGCCTCAACAAGAATATACAAGGTACATCAACCCAAATAAGATGGGCCTATCCCAAAAATATACCACGATGAGTAACTCTGTACAACCCAACAAGATGAAAAATTGCAAAACTATCCAATTCTCTACATAAAATTGAAGGTAGGCGTCTCTTGAGTATTTCCAAAAAACTTCACAATCATCAAATTTTGCATCTCACACACTAGCCCTAAGAATCCATCTCCCAGAGGGAAGAGAAATTGGTACTATCACATAGGAAACACAATGGAAAAAGGCCAACCCACCGAAACCGCCACCCTTCCTTCCCAAAGAGGTAAGAATTTCCTCACCAAATTAGCCATTTAAAGAACAAATCCTCTTGCAAAATAGTTGTACATATACTCATCAACCAAAGTCTCAAGTAACTGTGCATAAACTAAGTAACACAATCATCTTCAAAAGAATATTCAACAAGCAAACCATGCTCTAAGAAGGATAAGCAATGCTCCCCAAAGACAAGAGCTAATAAATGATGGCCATTTGTCAAAGTAACATTTGAATCTTGTTGGCGTTTTAATTCACACCTTTTAGTGCAACACTCTTTGAATTATAAGGGGAAGGGGAAGCTCCCCATAAATAAAAAATTAATCTAAAACTAGACAATATGTACTTACAATTTACCATCTTTAAAATGATTTCTAGGGTGGTTCACATTCATGATAGATAAAATGTAGATGTGCATCATTTTGGTTTTGCCTAGGGTAAAAGGCTAAGAGACACTTTCAACACTATACAAAGGATTTCATGCTTTTTGACTTAAAACAAATCTTACAAATACACGCTTACACCGTTCAATTAAAAAAAAAAAATTAAACAATGCATGTACACATAAGGATTACATGACACCAGACTTTATAAGCTAAACATAGTCATTGCATTCAAAGCTACATGCAACCAACACTACAATTAGTACAATACAAAAGCTTTCAATAATTGGTAAGTGATATTTAACTCATAAAGGTACATTAACACATAAGATATAACACTTCAGTAGTAATTTAGAAGCAAAGTAGGCATACTAAATCCCATCGAATAAATAACAAATTATAGATTGCCTAAAACACTGAATAGCAATTTCAACAATATGCACACATAAGAATTAACACTAATGAAACTAAGTGCAAATAGCACTCATTTCAACTCTAACTACAATTGCTTGCCTAATGTGCAAGCTTTATTAAAATTATGTCATCCACTAATTCTAATATGTGACTACTAGTCAGCTGATGATTGAAATATTATAATTTATCTTTCAGTGCTCACCTCTTTCACATGACTAGATAGACAGCCTAACAATAGCAACTCTAAACTATAAAAAGAAGATGCTAAAAATAGCTAAAGTCATTGATAAATAATTAATAAAAAAATCAAAATTGACAAACAAACTATAAGGTTTGACAATTCAACATTTTTGGACTTTGGCATGATGACCTCATCACATGACTAGAAATGACTAATTCCGACTTCAAATTTGACACATGAATGACTTAATTATTAGATATGGAAAACAATTATGTAACACAACCAACGTGTAGATTAGGTACAACAAATCCAAAAACATTATTCGGCTAATCAAAGCTATCAACTTTATAAAAATACTCCAAAACCATAATAACCCAAAACATGAAGTAGGTCACTAGAAACAAATAATCAAATGAAATCCAAATGACATGATTGCAAATTGAGCGAGTCAATAATTCAATGTGCATATTCTTGAAAGGAACACAATAATGCAAAAACCCAAATCCATGAACAGTTGCCTCAAGTATCTATCAATCCTAAAAGTCCTCTCCAAGGCAACAAACCATGATTTGCAATGATCACAAATAACTATAGTCATTCTTCTTTGTATAAAGATATCCAAAAAAGGAATGAAGCATCATTTTCTAACACATAACCTCCAACATCCTCTTAAATCAACTCTTGAAACAAAACATGAAATCAACATACTAGCACCAACTCAAGAGGATGGCCCACACAAGTAAGGCCACCCATCCATCAAATATTGTAGAGGGTCCATCATTGAGGATTGCCAAATGCTCTCACTCATAACACCATCTTAATTATGGATTCCATCACCCCAACCAAAGTCGCCTCCATGGGCAATTCAAGACAACTAGCATGCCCCATAAATATGGGTCTCATGTGTTAGACACTCAAGTCATATTTTCCAAAATAATGATACTCAAATATCTCTAATGCCTAACTAATATAATGTCTCTAGGAACAAACTCATTTACCTTCAAATTTTCAATAATAATCACAACAAAATGACTTTCCAAATAATGCATAGGCATATCCTAATCTACATTAGCCTAAGCACTAGAAGAATGAGTATACTTCTTTTGAAACTTCTCAACTAGAACCTCAACATTACTAGACACAACCTCATAACACTCCAAGGAAATACGTAATGAAACTCCTCTTGAAACAACATTATCACTCTCTAAAAGATCCTCAATACACACAACTAAAGAACCTTTTGCACTTAAACTTGATGTCACAATCTCATCTAAACCATTAATATAGATGATGGGAATATCAAATGCTTATATGCATCCTCCACTACAATCTTGGCATAAAAAACATGTCTTAGAATCATAAAAATTTGCAAATATTAGCTTACTTATCAAGCTTACCACTTGTAATAACCTAAAATTGTTGCTTATACTCTTCACAACAATCTTATTTGACCAAAATTCAACTTTATTGCCTTGATAAGTTATTTAATAAAAAATTGCATATTCACACTCAAATCAAGTACATGGTAAATATTTTTAACCATGTTAACTTTAGCACACCATTACCACATGATTGGGAATGTTATACCATAGATTACCAAGGGGACCGTATGATATGGCATTTACCTTCAAATATTTTCAAGTAAAAGTATTATTATATGTTAATAAAGGTATTATTGTATCTCAAAAAGTGTCATGTGCAAATTGGTTGAACCTATGCTTACTAGATTGATGACTAAGCAAGTAACTAGGCGAACAAGTTATAAGCAAGACAAAATTTGGCCAACAACACTCGAAAACATGTTGAACTACTCATTTCTTTTCAAAGAATTTGCAAAATTTGCCACCTACTAAGTTGTAAAACCTAACCAAACCATTTCGTGTCACATTGAATTAAATTGACAACATCATCTTCATGAATTCTTGTGTCACCCTAAAATTTCAAGAAAAATAGGTGAAATCTCACCAAGCAAGGATCGAAGTTCCAATCTCTTAGAAAACTACCCTTTAGAACATAGGGCATGTTAGTTTGGCTACAATTGCTACCACAACAAATGATAAGCAAACTATGGTTTTAACAATCTCTTGCAATAAATATGCCCCATCATCCAATTGTGGTCATGAATACAACCATGTACTACACTCCACAATGTTGCTCAATCACAGGCCCCTCTGCACACAATCACCAAGTAGCCTTAATGAGGTAAGCTTCAAAAATCTTCCAAAGCATATTTGAGGGCTTATATAGACAATTTTTGGTGAATCAAAAATTATATGGACAAAACTTTTGGTGAATTGAAAATGGGCCCCTAGCAATTTGCACAAGGATAACTAAAATGTAATCAGATCTAATCCATGTTGCAACTAAAGATGACTCCCTATAGAATCCCTCTATCTCCTACAAAAACAAATCTTCACATCAACAAAGCCACTTGAATTCAATTATTTTCAAACATATTCAACTTTGTTTCTATCTATATAAAGAGTGAGTATCTTGAAGTTTGAATATGCCCTTTTCTTACCAAAAAAGTTACATCTCCTTTTTTCAAAAAACTTGACCCTTAACAAAAGAAAAGATGCAACCAATACAATAAGAAATTGCCACTCCTTCATGCTCCTCCATAGAAGCAAAGGACCAAAACTTAGGGAGTTTTGAAGCCCAAGCCCTCATACTATGTCAAATAATACACATGTGTCCATATCAAATAGAAATCTTAAGAATTGAGGGTTCTCAAGATGGATGCATGCACGGGCATTCTGCAAGTGGCTTCATTGGCCTTAGGCCTAACCTATGTATTCTCCTTTTGTCATGTTTTTTTTCCTCGTTTCCTTGCATTTCGCTTTCGCAATTATTTCCTACATGCCATTGTACATTGAATGTTCTCCAAGCACTGCCATTTTGGTGTTTATCTTTGTCTAATTCATTGTGGGTGGAACCCTAGAAGGGCGAAAGTCCTCAAAATTAATGGAATATGATGTTGTTTTGCCAATTAGGTCTCCCAATGGCTCTAAGTTGTCCTTAGGGGTAATTAATTCCAATGAAGCAAATTTTGTAGGTGTTAAGAAATACTTCAAGGATGTTGTTGCTAGTGAAGAGGCTACCAAACCCCTGACCTCGACAAAGTTTGTGAGTTTCGAAGATGGCGGATGCTCTGAAAGGCTAGCAAATGGAGCAAGTAAGCGCTCTTTGTGTTGCCATAAGAAATTGTTTATTTCTCTAAATCCTGACATGTTGTGTGCCATTGGCAAAGAGGAAACTAGGCTAAGTAATGTTGCAATTTTTCTAGCAGCCCTAGATTGTAGCAAAACTCCTACGAGAAAATTTTTTGACAGTTGGTTCAATAACGTCTGGGTCAAAAAAAATGGGATTCATTTAACCTTCTATAGAATGTTGCAAAAGGGTTTGTTTCTAATTTTCTTTAAAGATCATGCTATGCAAAAAAAAGCAATCGAGAAACAATTTTGGAACTATTTTAAAATCAGTAGCTTGGGCTCCTAACACTTTAAACGAGGAAGTTCTAGCTCTATCATACCCAAGATAGGTGACGATGAAGGATGTAGCGCCCCAATATTGGGCATTCCTACCCCAATTGGTCTCCTCAATAAAGAATGTTTTGAAAATCAAAGAAACAAAATCGACTCTATTAAATATGGATGCTAGATTATTGATGGCTTTATTTCCAAGAATGGACATTCTTGAATAGATTGTAATAGAAACCATCGAGAAATTTTATTTGTAAAATTGAACTTATGGGTAGACTAAATGAATATTTTCTCTATAAAAGAGGACATGTTAGGAGAAATTGCCCCATCTTGAAGAAAAAAAACTCTAAACAGAAAATGGTCCCTATCTCCTCAAACCCTAGCCAGGGGGCAATAATAGTAGGTGGAAAAGATTGCTTATAATCTACGTCAGGGTGTAAAGTCATACCAGATAATAACAATTCTATCATTAATAAAGGCATTGAAGAAGCAAATTCCAAAAATGACACCTTAATTGCCCCAAAATCTGATATCACAAAAGAATTTGCACTAAATCTAGAGAAGTTAAATGTTGACCAAGTCTCGAAAAAGGTAATGCAAGAGTTGCAGATGGGGACTCTGAATATGGAGATAAAGCATACCCCCCCCAAAGTTGACACCCATATGGGTATGCTTAATACATCGTCAACAGTTGAAACCAACAGTATGCAAGGGCACAAAAAAAATGCCCAGAAATTGGTTTTAGACAAAATTAAGCAAAGGATACCTCAAAAAAACCAAATGTTAAAAACCTTTGCTAAGAGGGAATGCCAATGGGATGGTGCCACTAATAAAGCAGAAAAATTTGCAAACTCTGAAACAAAAAATGTTGTCGATAGCTCAACTGCTATCAATATAATCTCTTCTTTGAAAGTTGACAGACATGAAGCTAGAAAGAATTCGAATGCTGAAGTGCATTCTAATAACAATTTATTAAGTGTGGAGAATTTCAACAATAAAGTGCCTAAATTGTCTTTAGTTAAGTTGGGGCAAACTGATGTTGCCCTTGAGTTAACTATAGACAATAAGTTGACAACAAAATTAAACCCTCAATTAAAAGAAACGAGGGATGTTTTGGAAGGGGGCAGGATCAATAAAGAGAAAAATGACACCTGCCATATTTCAATGTCTTATACTAATCCTAAACAGGAGAATGTTTATGTTCTTAGATTAGTATCAAACAAAGAAATTCAAATCAACCTAGTTCAAAAGGATAAGATCTCCTACTCAATGGGAGAGACTTCAGATGTTGGCTTTGTGCACAAACTTTGATAAAGAAGCAAACGAAAGGTTATACAAATTAGATAAAGCCACTCAACCCCTAACTCGAAACGATGAAATTAAGGAAGATATCTTCCCTCCTATAGGTTCAAAGTGGGTCAAAAAGAAAATGAAATAAAAGAGGCTGATCAAAAAAATTGATAGACCCTTATCTAAGAGGAAGAACAAAAATTGAAGAGCACATAGAAAATACTGAGAGGGGGGAGGGTGTGGGTGGTGAATCAATATTTTAAAACTTTAAAACTTGAAACCATATGAATTAATAATAAAAACAGTAAGAGCAAACATTAGACAAGATGAACACTGATATCATGTGGAAAACCCTTTGGGGTAAAAACTCACGGTAGAACTATAGCTTTCATTAACTTCAAATGGGCACCAACCCAAGAGACAACAATCTCCAGATTACAAAAGTGAGCACAAACTTACTAGAAGCACCAACTCATTGAAAAATTTCACAACTCAAGAACTCTGCATTCTTGACATCAATATACATTTTGCATACTTGCAAAACCACATAACTTCATCACATATGAGAATATCATGTTGAGTGCCAAAACCCTTCAGATAACATCAACATTTCTTCATACTTTGTCCACCGATAGCCATTCTGTGAATTGCAACATATCCTTTTGAGCATAGCCACGAATATACTAATGCAGTTCGTCCAAAGATAAATACCGATCATTCAAATAGAATACATCTCCTGCATACACATTGTCTTCATCTGATAGAAAGTAATTTTAGTGATTTCCATTCTTCTTCTACTCAAGTCGATGACCATTCAAAACAGAATTGTAGCCAATGATAACACACACAACTCATGCATATCGACCAAAGGAGAAATACAACCAAAGGTTCAAATACACGACTATGGTTTGCAACCCATGTACACACAGCCCAACACACACATTGAATGAACGATAGTAAAAGCATTTTAAAAATGATCACCGATATGCATACGTATGATCTGAGCACTTTCTTCGATCAAAGCACTCCCTCACCCTACAAATGCAACCACGTTTGCAAAGAAAAGCGATCAAGGAAGAGTACCAAAGATTTCAAAAGGTAATCGCTTGGCTGAATGTTAACAACATACTCATAAGCCGTTTTTCAAAATAACTTTTTTTTTTTTAACAAATTGACTCTATACGTGATGACATGAATTAACCCTGACGGCTCCACTTCACACCAATGAAAAATGTTTTCCTTGCAAAATCAAATAGAATCAATGCCGAAAAGACTTTTTGTTACCTATGCAACAAAGGATGAATGCTTGCCATCATTAACACTCTGCACCACTTTCATCAATGACCGTCGCAGCAATAAAACAACTTGTGCCATACAAAAGAGCAATATCAAAACAACCAATGAATATTCATGCCTTCCATACAAAATAATTCGCTTAATTTGAAAATGCCACGAAGGGATACTCTCAACGCAATATATAAAATAAAAACAATCAACCTCCTTCGAACCTCAAAATCACGTAATTTTGTGTCAGCCATACAAATGTGGTGAGACCACACAAGTTGCCCCATGTCTAAAGCCATCATCATGGAAAATAAAGACTCCATGACTTGAACTACACCATGGCACCCACGATCTCTTATGAATATGCGATGAAAGAGTTTTAAGGATTGAAGAGAATCTAAAGCCGTCACCGCAACAACAGAAATCTCCATAAATTATCAGCCACCCACAACAAGGAATTGAAGGAAAGAATTTGGCGCCATTGTAAACAATAGAGACGTCAGGGGCATTCAAAATAAACGCACAGGAGTAAAGATGCGTCCAAAATATTTGAACCATCCCACATAGTGTGCCATCAAGATTCATAATCAAGGCGTTACAAAGGAATTGGCTCGATCCCTTTGACATTTCAAATCTGACATGGCATTTGACTTTCAATTCTGACTCATATGGTCTACTAAATAATCAAACATTTCATTTAAGTTTCATTTGCATTTCAAGAGTTTATACACTAAGAAATATACTAAACTTTAATAATGCAACACATATCATTCCAGAGGCATTCAACACCAAGCATGACAACAATACGCTAATGCAAATCCTTTGACATCAATGACAAAATGTTCAACAAAAATAAAGAAGAATGCATTCCTAAATGCTTTGATAACTTTAGGAACAATAAAGAGGAACCTCAAAGCATGGAAGTTGATGATCTTTAACTGTACAAGTTGGAATGTCAAGGGGTTGGAATCCCTTGACAAAAAATACATTGTAAGGAGGTATCTAAACATGGAAAAAAACCAAGATGTTGTCCTCCTCCAAGAGGTTAAAGTTGTCATATTCACCCTAGAAAACAATCTCATATTTATTTGGAAAGATGCATCCCAGTTTGTCTCCAACCATGATAGGGGAAAAGGTGGTTTGGCCATTCTACTAGCCAATAGATGGTCCAGATATGTAACTAAATCTAGATCCTCTCCTTGCAACAGGGCAGTTTGGGCTGTCATAAATAAAGACAATAGCAAATTTGGAATATGTTCTATTTATGCCTCTAATGACTACAGAGAAAGAATAGAATTGTGGAAATGGATGTGTGATCTTTACAACATCCCATGGACTGTAGGAGGTGACTTTAACATGATTGAAAACAAAGAGGACAAAATTGGTGGTCTAGATATGGATTGGAAAGGGAATGAAATGTGTTTTTGGAACAATGCTTTATAACCCCCTAGAAGGAGTTAAAAAGATTGCCAAAACCATCTGGTTTACTTGGTGTAATGCTCAAAAAGGTAACAAAAGAATATTTTGTAGACTAGACAAATTTTATGCTAATAGAGATCACTTCTATTTTTATTAGATTGAGAATGATTCAAGAGTTAAGGTATACCCATGTACTTTTTTTGATCATCACCCTATTAGTGCTAGAATAATAGATACTAACCAAAGTCACAAAAAAAATAAAAAATAAAAGTTCCCTCTAAACACTAATCTCCTAAGGGATGAAGATTGCAATAACATTGTGTTGACTTTAAGAGAAATTAATAAATGGATGCTAAAGGAGTTGAAGCCAATTAAGAAGTGGAATAGAAATATTAAAGGTTGGGCTCTGCTATTCTAGACAATAGGGAGGAAGAAAGATTTGGATTACAGACATGCGAAATATACTCTCCAAGAAAAGCTAGTTTGTCTTGAATGCAAACTACAAGACAACCTATCAAAATAAGAACTTAAAGAAAAACTACTTAAATGTAAAAATGCATTAAGAAATCTTCAATCAAAGAAAATCCAAGGTTTAAAGAAAAGAGCAACGTTAAATTGGTTAAACAATGAGGATAAAGGAACAAAAAAATTCTTCAATTTTATAAAAGAAAAAATTGAATGTCTTTGGGTAGGAGACACATTGGTCTCTAATCCTGAACAAATGCAGAGCCAATTCTATTCATTTTTCAATAAGTTGTTCTCCTCATAAGTGAATGGTTCTCAAGCTCAAAAAGCAAGAGACATGCAAAAATCTAATGCCAGATGAGATTTCTAGAAGTTATGCTAAAAAACACAAAAAAGTAATTACAAAGGAATAAATTATCCAAACCATCCAAACATTTAGTCTTGATAAATCTTGGGGCCTTGATGGCCTACCAATTGAGTTCTACAAGAAAAATATAAAATGGATTAGTGAAGACTTTTGCCAGGTTTACAAGGAAGCAATAAATAAAGGTTCTCTAGGTAGGGAAATTAACAAACGAATAACTAAGCTAATTCCCAAAGATGGTGACAAAACCCTAATAAAAAATTGGAAACCAATAACATTATTAAACGTGTCATATAAGTTCTAGCAAAGATCTTAGCCTTGAGGTTGAGAGACATACTCCCCTCAATCATTAGTTACACCCAAATTGGATTAATTAAAGGAAGATATATTTTAGATAACTTAATAACAAGCTGGGAAGCTATGGATTGGGCTAAATGTTGCAATCAAAAAATTGGAATGCTTCTACTCGACTTCGAGAAGGCATATTATAGAATTGAATGGCCCTTCAATTTAATGCCATTGGAAGCTTTTGGTTTCCCAATGGAATTTTGTAAAATGGTTAATTTACAATTGCAAGATGCTAATGCACAGGTTGATATAAATGGGGCCTTGACAAGTCAAATAACGCTTCATAAATCGATAAGACAAGGATGGCCCCGATCCCTTGCCCTATTTGTAATCACTTCTAAAGCCATTTTTTATTTATTAAGATATTCTATATAATCCCAAAGTAAGAGGATTAAAACTGCCTAATGATAGTGAATTAATGAATATTCACTTTACTGATGACACAACCCTCTTTGTTTAGCTTGATGAAGAAAACCTTGAAAGATTAATGCAAAAACTGAATATTTTTTGTGATGCCTTGGAGGCTAAAATATCCGAAGAGAAGTCAATAATGTTAAGTTGGGAATCTACCCCTCCTGATTGGTTTATCAAGTGCAAAAAACGTAGTGGGATGGTCCATATAAACAAGTTAGGTACTTAGGCATTCCCTTTGTGATTAATCCAAACTTGAATGATATGGAATTGGGTTAAAAAACAAAATAGATAGAAAATTTGACAGTTGGTATAATGAATACCTTTCCCTAGCAAGGAGAATTCAGGTTTGTCAAAAAATCTTGTCTTCCTATACCTTGTACTACTCTTCAGTGTGGCTATTTTGTAGTTATCAAGCCAAAGAAATTCAAAAGAAAATTAGAAAGTTTTTTTCGTCAGACGGTAGAGGAAACAAAAAGAAGCATGCGATCAATTGGGACTGGTGTTGCTTAAACAAAGAAAATAGAGGTATTGTTGGTCAGACGGTAGAGGAAACAAAAAGAAGCATGCGATCAATTGGGACTGGTGTTGCTTAAACAAAGAAAATGGAGGTATTGATCTTAAAGACTTAAAAAAGGTATAGCACTTGCTACTAAGTGGATTATTAAATCACTATAAGATAACGAACTACGGAAAATCCTAATCAGGAACAATATACATAATGTTGTTCCAAAAAAGGCGAAAAACTAGAAGTGTATCCCTATATGTGACTTGCTATTAGGAAATTTCCCTATTACTTCTAAAGGTTCTAGTGTATTCAAAACCATATGGAAAGCATGGAAGAAAATAAGAAATCTGATAATTAAATGTGAAAAGTATGCCAAAGATCATTATAAAATGTGTCAATAGATCAATTTCGTGCAACTTGAACCATAAAGAAAAACCTATTGCATTAATTCAAGGATACTCGACTAGAGCATGGGAAAGAAAAGGTATAATTTGTTTCAAAGACATTCTATGTAATGCTCACCTTAAGTCTTGGGATACACTAAGCTTTTGAGTATGATTTGCCCCCTACACAATGGAGAACATACTCAGTACTCAGTGACTCAATCAAAATTTTGAAATTCCCTATCAAGATAAAATCCTGCTGTGAGAAAGAACGATGTGAATCCCTAGATGGATACAACTGGAAGAATGGCACTAAGCTATTCAATTTGAAACCCAAAACCATTTATAATACATTGTGTGAATCAAATGCTATCGTTGAGCATGTAAATAAATGTTGGAATATTAAATAAGGTGAAAAAACTGGACACAAATTTTCAAATGGAACTGGAATAATGTATTAGAATCAAAAAAAGGTTTGTTTTAATGGATGTTGTTATTACAAAAACTGCCATATTCTAATTTTGTCTCAAATGTGGAAATTTGTAAAGCTGTGTAGAAAACGTGAAAATGTTGCTCATAATTTTTTTTATTATTTTTATGCAAAAGAAATATGGTATATGTTTTGTGCAGATTTGGATGGAAGGGGGTAATTAGGAAAGATTAAGGAACAAGAAATTTTGTTTGGACAAATAAATGGTGCTGAAAAATCTGTTAACTTGTTTTGGATGTTATTTTCTATAGAAATATTGTGGATTTTATGGAAAGCAAAAAATGAGTAAAAATTTCAAGGCAAACAGAGAGTACTTATTGAGTCTTCTAAAAGACTCATTTTTTACAATTTATCTGTGAAGGTAATAGTGACGATGGAAAATATCAGAGGCAAAATTTGTAAAGTTAATGAAAGATGAAAAAATAGAAATCAGCAAGAAAGAGATTAAATATGTGTGACATTGGCCATTTAACACCAATGACAACATTTTCCTTCGGAGAGAGCTACTTGGACTTCCAAAGGAAATACAACAAAAAATACAATTTGGAAACTTTGAAGAAAGATCTAGGACTTCAGGGAGACCCAAGGTTTCATGTAAACCGAGACAAAGACATGGCAATAGAGGTGGTGAGATCCAACTCAGATCCAACAGAGATTGAGCCTCCACTGGGATATTTTGATATGGATAACTGTAGTGAAAGCAGGAATTATTGTAATGCTTCTTCCTAAAAGAGGTTTATAGTATGATGATATAGCAATAGTATATAACAGCATTAATATAGAGCAGCAATAGCATATAACAGCATTAATATAGAGCAGCAATAGTATAGTCCAGTTCTGACCTTGTATGGCAGATTTAAAACTGATATATCTTGTAAAAATCTGACATATATGCAATTTTGCTATTGTTATACTATATATAATACAAAAAAATATAGAAATTCTAACTCCACAAGAAAAAATACCGAATGCCAATATGTAGAGGTGTTTAAAGACACCAAAATGGATATATCACTTTATAAGAAATGAAATCAGAATGTATTAGATGAATTGGTGAGATGCATTACCTTCATTTACACACCATTTAAATATATGACAAAGGGATATAATAATAAAAGGTTTTCAAAGGGGTAGGCTCCATACACATTACATACGACCCAAAGCAAATAAGTATATGTAATGTCCCCTTTTGGCACTTAGCCAATTTACACATTTAGCCAGTTTCCAAGTCTTTTGGAGGCTAACTGGTTAGTTAGGGAGAACTCCAACCTTCTTGGAGAAGCATTCGATCAATATTGCAGAGCAATTGTTCTTGGGTTTGAGTTCAATTGGTTAGTTGGAGCCCTTTGATGCTTTTAGAATTGATTTCCGACTTTTTGGGTACTCTCCAAACTTCTTGGTGGAGCAAGCTATTTTTAGAAAGTCGCCAAGTTGATTTCAATCATCTTCCTATTGCCTCGGTATCATAGTGGCACGGTCAAATTTGGATTCCGATGTGTTTAAGGATTTTCCACAACTTGGGGTGAAATAATTAAATTATTCACTTAAGTTATAATGTTTTATCATTATTTTTGATACCTTAAGTGTAATATCTTTTCGAAAAGGTATTTTAATTCCTCTTTTGGACGCCTAGGAGAAATAAAGGGATCATGCACATGAAAAAGGTTTTATTTTATTTTAGAAGGGAATTTGATGGAAAAAGTGATTAAATGTTTGCACATAACGAATTATTTAATTCAAAGTAAAAGTGTTTTTTTGGGGAAAAAGCAACGAAAAAAGTACTTTTTTGGAAAAAGCAAAAAGCAAAAGCCAAAAATGTTTTTGAAAAAAGTAGCAAAAAAGCAAAATTCTTTTTTTTTTGGAAAAAAGCAGTGAAAAAACAAAAAACACTTTTCCGGAAAAAAGCAATGAAAAAAACTATAAAAGGAGGTGTTGGGGGCTCATTTGGATATGCTAAAGATTACACATATTGTTATGTTGCCGGATTGAACCTGCAAGCTCTTTCAAAAATCGTTTGAGGACAAAAACCCTCATTTGATTCTTAATTTCGAATTTGAACGATAATCCCTAGCTAGTGGAGTGGTTCTATTCAAGAATCACATTGTGCTTCAATGGAATTCCAATTCCAAAGTTTCAAAAAGAAGATAATTCAAAGTATTTTGATTGCAAATTTTGGGATTTATGTTTTGGTGAATGTTTGCAAAGATCTTGGGTGTGTGTGGGTGTGATTTGGTGAAGTTTTTTGAGTTTATATCTCACTGTCCAGACTGTAATAGAAGGGTTTCAGACCTGCACCAGCCATCTATTTGCCAATCTTTGCACTTGCATTCATTGTGGGTGTGTGTGGGAGTGATTTGGTGAAGTTTTTTAAGTTTATATCTTCTTGTCCAGATTGTAACAGCAAGGTTTCAGACCTGCACCGGCCATCTATTTGCCAATCTTTGAAGTATATTTGTTAATTCCAAGATGGTTGGTTAGTTCTTTGATGTTGTGATACAAGTGGGGATGTTCTATCAATTTCTTTCATGACCATACTTGTAACACCAGATGCATATCAATTTAGAAGTTTCCAAATGAGCTAACATTGTAACACTGAATGGTAGTACCACTAGTTAGCTGCTCTTGGTATTTTGTTGTTACTCAACCCACTGAATAAGTGACTTAGTGATTCTTACTCACCATTGAAAAGTGGAAGAGTTGCTCTAGTTTATTGTATTCACTCACCACTGAAAAGTGGGAGAGTTGTTCTCTCTTGTTGTATTTGCTCACCACTGAAAAGTGGAAGTGCTGGCTAACCTCACTGAATAAGTGGATACTACTTTCAGCTTCTTATTTTCAAAAGAATTTGTAATCCCGTACACTGTATGCTCTCACCTTGCCCACACTAGGAACTTGGTGATTAGAAAGTGGAAAGGAAGTGCTTGGCATTTCATTTTGTTTTGAGCTAACAAGCTTTTCAAAAAAACAAATTAAGGGTGGTTATTATAATATAAGAAAAGAATCAGTAACTCCATAAGCCCCAACAAGATGGGTTTTACATTCTAACAATATGACTAGGGGCAAGAAAGTAAAGATAAAATAAGCCTAAGAAAAAGGCATACCAAAGGAATTGGTAACTCCATGAGCCTCCACTAAGATGGGTTTAACATTCTAACAATATGACTAGGGGTAAGAAAATAAAGAATTATTCAGGCCTCTAAAATATTTATATCAATAAAAATTACAGGTCACAAGGTGTAGACTAAATGCAATCAATACATTTTTGTCTTTCCCAAGTCAGAGATATAGGATTTATTATTCTCAAAATATTAGTATGAAAAATACAGAAATAGATAATAAAAACCATGTTTCCAAGGTTGAACTCTAGATTTCATTAAGGTATAGCTGGAGACCAAAAGCCAAATCCGAGAGCAGGTTACCTGTTTCCATCGAAAATTCAATCAGTAAATGTGGCTACTTAATATGGCTACAATTTTATTTTGGGAGATGAAAACTGGATTGATTCTGATAGCCATACATCTTCCATTTTCCTTTTATGCACTCATTTGCGGCAGGGCAGAACACAACTGCAAAACCACTCTCAAATGTCTTCAAGCATGTATTTAAAACTCGGACACTTTCTGCATTAGTTTTAATCTGTATATTCACAAAATTCCTATAAGCAAGAGCACTAATCAAATCTGTGTTAACGTTGCAATTGTTCTGGTTAAAAAGGAATGGTTTTTCAGTTGTTGGAATAGTTTACTACCATCCCATGATTTTTGTTAGTTTAAAAAAGCAGACAGCACATATTAATGGAGGCTTGATATCTACAACTTACAGACTGACCAATCTAACCATCACACAATGGTTTAACATAATAAGAAAGAACGACTGAAAATGCAAAGTCAGCAGTGTGCATAAAAAATTAGAAAAACACCCATTTACTATTCCCCACACCAGTTAATGAGTGGCACATTTGACTACTGGCTCATATAGACTCATAAAACATGTAACGAACACTTCAAATATCTGATCCCATGTTAAAAATAAGATAGAGGAAACAACTGAGTAGGCAGAAAATAAAAGCATGGTAAAGATGCCACTCAAGTTTAATGAACAGAATTTGATGATGGTATAAAATGGGCTTGCCCAAACGGATGCCGATGTCATATCATCAATCCCACAAAAAACCTTTGATCCTTTAATAAAATTACAAACTGGGTTTAATCGGCATCCATAGTGTGTTTAGTCACATGCATTCATTACACAGAAACACATAAGTCATTGTTTCTACATAGACAAGAACATTGTATTTCCTTTTCACTTTTCCAAAAATCATTTTCTGAACAGAAGCACTAATTTATTCACCACTTGAGTGGAGATAACTGATTGTTAAATGTTACTTCAAACCTTTTCAGTTATATAAGCATATTATTCAGCACATGGTATTTAAAAAATATTTTAAACCATTCATGTGCTTCACCACCTTGATTCAACTTATCTAGAAGTAAAAAATTTCAATAAAAAATGAAATTCTAACACGACACCAAAAATATTTCCAACCTCTTAATATCACATTATTCCGATGTAAATTGTCAAGATTTCATTTTCACTAAATTTCTTTTATTTCTGCTAAGTAATATATTGTTCTACTGCAATTTTATTTGCAAGTCCTGCTTGAAGAGCTTCAGAGAACTTCACGGCAAAGTGATCCCAAGGAAAACTAAAAAATCTGCACTATTACACTGTTTCTGTAATATGCACCAATAACTACTAGAAACAATCCGTAAAATTAAAATATAATTATTGGAAGTTCAAATATTTGCAATTTGGAAAACAAAATCCTAAAATTCCTCTAACAAGTTCCACAGTCTTTAAACCCTCGCACTGCTAGGATCCTCTGAAAGTCGTCTTTGTAAGTAGCCGTTACAGTAGGATTTTGGCAAAAAGTTTGTTTAAGCGTAGGAGTTTATTTGACTTCATGGAACCTCCATGATCAAGAAGATCGAAGAGATTGTACCCTCCAATAGGAGTTCAATACATATGCAGCTAACAGTCATAAATCAGGTGACCCTCGTTTCTAGTTTATTCATGTTGTGGAATTAGTGCATGACAAATCTTCAACAGTCTAAAAATTTGATCGGCACCCAGGCAATCACGGGATAAGTTAAAATTTACTTAGATCTAAGAAAATGAACACCAGTTGTGGTGCAAAATAGCAAAAAATCAACTTGGCACTTAACCTATGTGCCATAAGAAACGGTAAAGGCACTTTCAGTGTCCGCCACTCTAAGAGGAGCACTATTTTATGGCGCACTTGTGTAAAAGTGATTTTTAATCTTCAGAGGCCACTCTCAAGATAAGGGCCTGCGAGGGGAGTGAGAAATTTTCAAAAAGAATACGAGAGCTGCGAAGACATTGCACCTGTCTTAGTTCTTTAATAGAGTTGGTCAGCTGAGCCTCCTCTACAAAAGCCTTGCGGCCATGTCTCTAATCCAAGTCATCATGTATTTAGCAGCTAATATTAACGATTAAGTACCAGAAAGTCTCA
Source organism: Sequoiadendron giganteum (assembly GCA_007115665.2). Classification (NCBI taxonomy): domain Eukaryota; kingdom Viridiplantae; phylum Streptophyta; class Pinopsida; order Cupressales; family Cupressaceae; genus Sequoiadendron; species Sequoiadendron giganteum. Next base: position 340,482,107 of record CM021108.1, read on the forward strand.
CACAAACAATGGAGAGAAAAGAACCATGGTCAGAGTCAATAAGGCTTAAAGTCAAAAAGAAAATAACATTCTGTGAAAGCAGATAGATATATGTATGTACTCACGATAATTTGGTCCCCAGAGCGGCATGAAAGCTTGTGAGCGTGGACATGAACAAATCTCTGTTTGCAACGACCTCCGCGTGCTTTGCAAGCGCCTCTGGATAAACAACAGGATGGCGACTCAGCTGCATTTGCATCGCCTCCGCCTCACTCGGGGCTGCGGTCACATGGACAGCAGCGGCTTCTCCTGTTCCTGCCGCTTCCGCAAGAGTGAACGTACCTGCCGTGTCTGTGGCGGAGCATATCGTTTCCATTGTCGCGGTCACATCAGAGGCCTGTATGCACACCACTGTAGTCGTCAATGGCGCCCCCACTGTGGGTCCTCTTGTTATTTTATAAGCCTGCCTTTTGTCCAATACCAACCGAATATGTTTCTTGGACTCAGATTTTCTCCGTTCAAAGCCCAAACCTTACTAATCATACGGCCTTTGAAAAGACTTTCAGCAATGGTGGGAAAGCAAAAAACTCAAACTAACATCAGCAAACCATCAACTCACTTTCTCATTTAAATCTGCGAAAAACCAGGCCATTGATGTCGCTTTTGATTTACCCCTTTCTTTAACAAACCCTTCCCATAAAAAAACCATTTCTTTTTGTTTCTAAAAAATGAACAACTCTCCCTTCCTTCGGTTTTCCCGTAATTTCAAAAGATCCCGGGATTTTTTTCGTTTTTTTCTTCTCCGACCCGACGGAGTATCTGGCTTTACACAAATTTTATTAATTAACCAGAGCAGGTGAGTTCAACCTAATTATTGGTCCGCTAAATAAGGTGATTCTTTTAATACAAGTAATGGCTATCTTTGGCAAACTTTGACATCTCAAATTTTTGGCTTTATTTGAAATGACATACAAATGGTTAGAACGAGAAGTGCAAGTTACGCTAAAACGCCGCTAACTTTGGGTTAGTAAATTTGTTAAAGCACGCGGCGGAGTGATATTTTTGGGAAATTGTGTAGATGTTTATTGCGTGAAAAGACTAGACTCTAAATCTTCACACTACATCATTATGATATCCCCCACTCTTGCACTTTTGCTTAAATCACTACATGCGCACTCTAGAATGTTATGTATGTACTTTGAAAGTGTATAATTTTATTTGGATTTTGTCATTTAAATTTTTCAGAAGTGTGATTGGATGGACTATAGTTTTGGGGTTATTTAATGGTTTTGATTTCGTTTTTATGGGGTTTCATTAAAGGATGTTTATTGATTTAGATGATTTGACAAATTGGATTCTCTATTTATGGTAGTTTAATTAAATGATTATTTATGGATTAGATTATTTGACGAATTAGATCTTATATTCGTAGTAGTTTGGTTAAACGACAATTTTTGGGTTAGATGACTTAATAGATTGGATCCCCTACTCATGATTGCTTAGTTAAAGGATAAATTTGCAAAAGTATGATTGGATCAAATATAGATTTTGGGTAACTTGATGGATTGGTTATCGTATTCTAGTAGCTTAGTTAAAGGATGGTTTTTGATTTAAATGACTTGACAAATGCAAACCCTTACTTGTCGTAGTTTAGTTAAACAGTGATTCTAGTTTAGACGACTTATTGGGTTGGATCCCCCATTCATGATGGCTTAGTTAAATGATGATTTCTAATTTATATGACTTGACATATTGGATGGCATGCTTGTGGTTGCTTAGTTAAATGAAGATTTTTTATTTAGATGACTTGACGGATTGGTCCCCTACTTGTGGTAACTTAGTTAAAGAATAATTTGTGTTTTATATGTAACGTGCAATTTGTCTTATAAATCTAGAGATGTCAATATCCATGATTTAAGATTGTTGTCAAAGAAATTTTGAACGAGAGAAAGAAGACTTGGATGAAACAAAAGATCAAATGAATAAACAAATGGAATATCAACATGCATGCATGGTTAAATAATAACATAAAAATATATTTGTTACAGATAAATTGTGCAAACCTATGTAGGAAAAAATAGTAGAAGAAAGAGGAAATGTTATATTGATGAATTTAAACTCACATGTATTCAACACTAAAAGATCTATATAAGGGCAAACATCACTTAGCGAGCAAAGATGATTGTAGTTCAATTGATGACTAACTCACATCATCTTTGGTGTGAAACAAGTAAACGAAAGAGACTAAAAGAAGAATGGAAAGAGATAATATATGTACAACTAGAAAAATTGAATGAAAGAAACATTCTATTTAAACTATAAAACTTATATTAACATCTAAGTCAATTGTATGAATAAATTAACTACATTCTCTTTACAAAAATTATTTAAAAAGAAAAAAAGCTGAAAAAACATAAAAAATTGTCATCAACAATTTAAAAAACTAAAATGACTGAGTCTACTATCTCTTAAACTATTTTTAACCTCGTAAACATTAAAAGCCTTCTCTATAATCCAAATATTTAAAAATGAAAAATAAAAAATACTTAAAACTCATCGTTTCATTTGTACTAACATCTGGCCAAAAAAACTTTACTCTTGAACAACCAATTTTTAACTTTTCGTGGACGACATTATTATTAGGACCACATTATTTATTACCAACTCAAACCTTATCGCTTGAATAAATATTTTATAATCATTCAACGACACCATTATATTTCACAGTGATTCAACGAAATAAATAAGTATTATATTTTTATTAGTGATTCAATGACAGAAATGAATATTATAGTTTATGAAAATAAACGTATTGGATTTATCGCAAAGGCCCCACGCCACTAGATGGTGACCATTTACTTTTCATTATCATTTCATTTTGAATTACATAAAGTCTATTCCTATGAAGTCCTCCAATCTTTTTCAATGGGCCGTCAACCAAAGGAAGCTTAGGTTTTGGGACATGGTTGATATTTAGATGCATATCAAAGAAGGTACGGTGCATTATAGACTAGGTTTTGACAAATGAGATCACTAGTAAAAGTAGTATTTATGGTTTCTATATCAAATTGTGGTTTTAGATAAGTAAAGGGTTTTTTTAATCATAGTATGTTTTTTTTTTAAAAAGTAGTAGTTTCGTTTTTAGGAAAATAAATGATTTCTTTTAAGTTTGGTTTCATAATCACTATGTGATGATAAGCGATGTTTTTTATTATGCAACAAAAAAGTACTTCGTGATATTCTAATTTTTTCAATTTTTTAACTTTTTTTAATGGACTCTTCAATCAAGAAAAAGGAGGTTTTGGGGCATGGTTGATCTTTAGATGCATATCAACGAAGTTTTTTTTAATAGGTAGTTTTTTTTTTAAAGTACTAGTTTCGTTTTAAGGAAAATAAGTGCTTTTGTCAATTTTGGTTTCATAATCACTATGTGATGACAAGCGGTGTTTGTTTATTACGCAACAAAAAAGTACTTTGTGATATTTTAATTTTTCAACTTTTTTCAATATTTGAACTGTTTTATTGTATTTTAAGCATGAAAGGCACATGCTTAATACTTTTATCTATTTGTTCTAACTCACTTTGATTAGTTGTACCTACTTTAATTGTCTTCACCACATATGGTGTGTCTACATGAAAGATGGTAAATTCACCTAAGCTTTGACTAAACCTAAATCCACAACATCCCAAAGATATGGACCTAATATATAATCATTGTCCCCTATGTTAAGTCAAACCTATAGATGTGGATTTGAACTCAAGAATTAAAACTACAACACCTAAATTTCTAAAATTAGATTTAAACATGGAACTATGCTAACTCAATCCTTACTAGTCATTACTCACCAACTTGAGCATAAAATATTTAAATTTGCTTGATGTTGTATAAAAGGACAAACCCTAACTCATTTTGATTACAAAGGAATTATGTAGGAATCAACTCATGACATCATGATCTAATATTGCATCACAATTTTCATATTGATAAGGACAAACTATGCATAGACATTTTACATGGTGTATCTTCCAACTTGTACAAAATTGGTAAATCAATTGAAGAGTTTGAAAAAGACAAAGGGAGGGGAGTTAGTCACCTCCCATGCATAACTCGGCAAGTTGTATTGGTGTTTATCAACATTGTCATGTTCAAATAGTAGAGGCAAACATATTTTTAAAGAAATAAATTAATAAGTTCAAAGTTACAATATAATTTTGAATATGTAAAAAAGGTTCAAGGATACAACTTCAGAGATCATTTTCATAGTCAAAGGATAAACCTAGAGCAAATAAATATGAATTTCACAATCTATTATGATTCATCTAATATAGATCTAACTATTAATCATAGTGAAGCATTATATAACATCATCTAAAATGTAATGTTTTTCATCAAGTTCTAGAGTTAAGTACCTTTATCATCTTCATTGATTCTGGTGTTTATTTATAGACATATTTGTTTAGTATTTCCATCTCAACTCCTAATATCTAGGTTCATGTTTTTCTTATTACTTGTTACACTTAATTTGACATAGATATTTATGCAACATAACTTTAATTTCCTTACGATTATAAGCCATAAATATCGTTAGGGTTTAATTTATATACTCGTGTCAATGCCCATTTAGTTTTGGGCTTATTTATTTGAAATACCTTAGTACAATTACATAAGACAAATGACCCAATCTCACATGAAGTTGTTCTCATCCCCAATCCTTCATGTATTCTTACCTCCATATATTCTCACATATTTAACCAAGTATCCCATTTTTTCCATACATATTCCCATGTAGCTAACTTTTATTATGCCCATAATTGCCCATCATGTCTTGGAATTCACCTATTACATCAACATCAACATTAGCATTTAATTATTTTAATTCAATCCCATGGTGTGAGATTAATTCTACACCTTGCTAAGTTGACCTTAAAATTTTATTTAAAAGGTTAAATAAAATGTCAACTACTACTTATTCCATTCTCACCATGAGTTGGCTTAGTACATATTTCATGTGATTTATTACTATGTAATGGTAATTTTTGGTTTTCAATGTGCATCCATTTATTTTCTATAAATTATTCAAAATCATATGCACATACAAGGAGCATCGTTTTACAAACACTTTTCTTTAGATAAATAAAAAGAGCCTAATCTACATCAAATTATTTTAGGACATTGGTATGGTTGAATAGTGTTATCCTTGATCATTCCATGACCATAAAGTTGATATAATAAAGGGATAAACCAAGGGGAATGTAACATTCCCAATGTTCTACTCAGTAATTTTTCTAAGTTTTACCCACAAGTGAATATTTTATGCATCTATAATCAAGAGCACTAAAATTCTATTTTCTTGTCAGTTATAAATGCACCATTTAAAACATAACCTTTCCAAACTTATCTATTGCATATACAAAGAATATTTCCAATAATATAAGCATGCTTTTGCTTTACATAAATATATTCAAGATAACATTTCACTTTTACAATTTCCATAGATGGACACATGAATGCATGCATAGCTTCAACAAGCTTACATGAACTAGAAATACAAACTATTATAGATGTCCCAACATTAGTGCATACATATATTTCAAGGTCTCAACTATTCATCAGGTAATGAAGGAGCGATTGGTGAGTGGGAAAGAGGATTTCAATTTTCTCCTGGTCAGCAACGGGAGTCTGGCTCAAAGGCAGCTAGATCTTTGTTGGGGGGAGGACTTTTTGCAGATGCGGCCAGGGAGCTTGCAAGTGAGGAGCAGGGAGGAGTGATTTTTGAGGACTGGGGCCCGGGAAAGTAGGGGGACCCAAGTGGTAAGAGGGACCCTGGAGGTAAGTTTTTCTCTGGCCCTACTTCGAATGGAGGGGTTGGTGGGACTAGGTTTTTGGGAAACCAGGAAGCGGAGAAGGAGGTGGGGGACCAAGCTCGAGAGGATTCAAAAAGAAGATGGATTTTGTTGTTTGGCACCAAGCCTACTGGTAAGTCAACCTTTCCTCCGATCAGCAATATCTCGATCCCTTCGAGTGGGACGTATGTTATTCTTCTTCCAGACCCAATGATAAATCATAACATTTATGGCGTAAGGGTTCCAAGGCTTGCTTGCACAACTAGATAAGAAGACCCTTCCTCATCTTCTTCTAGGAACCTAACCTCTTTCAGGTCCTTGTTAGGCTTAGATAATTAACTAAGTCCTAATCCAAATCTTCTCCAAGAGTCTCACACCTTATGCTTCACCTTGAAGGACTAACACCATGTAGTTTCTTCACTGTTTGTACCCTCACTTAGAAAGCTCTAAGTGCCAACTGTTCACCATTCATGAGATTCATTACAGGGGTGTCTATCAACATGGAAACATACCATTTGCTCATATTTGGATCCATTGAGAAGGATCTTCAAGCCTTTCTTTGTCGGGTTCAGGGTTTCACCATGAGGAGGCCTAATTCGGCCTATTTCCCTTGTAGCCTTTACTAGAGACCTTTTTCCACTTCTTGCCAAAACTTTCCAAACAAGTTGAAAATATACTCCCACATTCGGATACTCTTTTGGATTGTGTAAAGAATTCTAAAGGCTTTGGAGCTTGATGGCCTCCGTACACTAGCTTCCTACAATCTAGGCTAAAATAGGCTGAAAAGACCTATTTACTAGAACCTCATGGATTTCTCACTCAAACCCTAGTCTAGTGGATTGATAAAAAATCAATCCCTCCAGAAGATTAGGATATGTCTATACCCTACCTGGAACTGTACTTGTTTTTTACTGTACTTCAATCCCCTGCCTAAAATCCTTCATTTATCACTGTCAAACCTCTAACCGGGTTCTCCTAACTCGCCTAGAGCTTGACATTTAAACTAGTAACCTTGCTTCCCTGATCTCCTACCTCTATATACATTATGTACAATGGCTCCACTCTAAGATCCATCCCCCTTTTTGAAGTTTCAAGGTTTGAATCTCAAGTGAGAGCCATGAAAGCAAAAACAGTCTAAAAAGAACCTGCACACTGTCTAATTCAAACTTATTTCTCTACAATTTGAAGACTAACTCAAAACCACTAACACACTAACTAGAAATGTCTTAAAACATCCTACACTATTCAAATCCAAAACTAATCTTTAAGTATCAAACAATGTAATCACACTGTCACCATGAAATGCTCGGGTTCTTCTCAAAACAGAATTGCAGAGCTATCTTCTATTCCACCAACTTGTTACCAAAAACAAAAACATCCTCTCCTTACATTAGATGCCATTCACCATGTTTTTAGGGTCTATTGCTCGATCTCCCACTCCCATCTTTTAGGGGATCCTATGTAACCGAGTTGCATGCAACATTTTCCATAATGGCAAATGTTGTCATGACAACTTTGTAACTACATTTGGCAATTTTGTCATTATGCCATCATCTTGATTCTTAGGACCTCTATCTCCTATATCTTGAGTAACCAACTCCATTAATGGCCTCATGGCATATTTTCTAACATCATTCATTTGTTTAGAACACATTTAAGACTCCAAACCAACCATTAACCAACATTTAAGACTCCAAACCAACCATTAAGCAATTAAAAGCTACTAACAATGACTAATTTGGTGACCTTAGTCCTAATGACTAACTCACCTAGCCCACATTGCAATGACCTTCTAAGGTCTAAAACACACATTTACTACTCTGACTTGGCCAATGTCAGATACAAGCCAAAATGACAAGAAAAATGGAGGTTAGCCTAGGTGCTCCTACACCATCCTCCCTAAGTAAAAGCTTTCAATCCACCCTTGGATTGAGTAAGTTGAGGTCAATGCCCAACTTCTTGAACTCTGATTCTTTGATCCATACTACATCAGCATTAGTTTGTCCATGCCTCTTGATCAGATGCTCTTTGTATTCCTTGGTTCTAGTCTTCTTGTAGACTCTAGTATCTAGTATACTGTCAGCTTGCTTGATTGTAGCAGAAGGTAGTCTGAGCTCTTCCACATCATGGATGACTTCATTGAGGCTTTGATCCAAGTCTAGTGGTGGTCCTTTGTAATGTACCAAATCTGCAATGTTGAAGATAGGGGACAGTCCACTGTCTTCCGATAGCTCCACTCTAAAAGCATTGTTCCCATACTTTGCCAAGATAGGACAGGGACCTATCCTCTTCATCTGCAACTTGTGAGGGACACCTTTTTGCAATCTGGACTTGTTTAGATGCACCATCACCAAGTCTCCCACATTAAATTGAACTTCTCTTCTATGCTCATCCACCTTGGTCTTATGCTTCATAGTGTTCTCAGTCAATGTCTTCCTGACTGTGTCATGAATCTCCTACATTGCATAGGAAAAATCATCAACATATCCACTTCCCTTAACTCCGTCCCTTAGGTCTCTTAGCTCATAGACTCCCCTAGGATGTAAGCCATATACAATTTCAAAGGGACTCTTCCCTATGGACTTGTTCACAGTGTCACTATAGGCATATTCGGCTTGCCCAATCAACCTATCCCATTGTTGACTATACTCCTTGGTCAAGCACCTTAATAGATCTCCAAGGCTCTTGTTTACGACCTCGGTTTGACCATCAGTTTGGGGAGATCCAAAAGATAAATTAGTGCCCAATCTCTGCCAAAGAGTCTTCCAAAAATGACCCATAAACTTGGTGTCTCTATTTGACACTATGCTCATCGGTAACCCATGTATCCTTACTATCTCTTTGAAGAAGAGAGAGGCTATTCAGCTGGCATCATTGGTTGTCTTACATGGCACAAAGTGAGCCATCTTGTTGAATCTGTCTACAACTACATAAACACTATCCATGCCTTGTCTTGTCTTGGGTAACCCAACTACAAAATCCATACTCAAGCATTCCCATGGCCTAGTAGGAATAGGTAGTGGTTGATATAGGCCTGCATTTGAAGAAGTGCCCTTGGCCTTTTGACATACTATACAACTTTCCACATACCTCCTAACATCTAGATTCATCCTTGGCCAATAATAGAACCTTTGAACAAGTTCTTGAGTCTTCGTGATCCCAAAGTGACCACTCAATGCACCATTATGTTTTTCTTGTATCAAATTCTCTCTAATAGAGCCTCTAGGGACACATAACTGATTCCCCTTAAACAAAAGGTTACTTTGCAAAGTATATTCAACATATCTACTATGAAAATGATTCTTGTATTCAACACACACCGTGTAAATGTCTACAAAATCTTCATCATCTGCATATAGATCCTTGAAATGATCTATTCCCATGCTCTTCAACTGAATCTCTTGGATGGTAAGAGCTCTTCTACTCAAGGCATCTGCCACCTTGTTGAGTATTCCTTTCTTGTGCTTGATATTAAAAGTGTAAGCTTGCAGGTATTCAACCCACTTCATGTGCTTGTGACTTAATTTCTCTTGTGAATTTAGGAAACTAAGTGCTTGGTTGTCTGAATACACTATGAATTCCTTGGGAAGCAAGTAGTGCCTCCATTTCCTTAAAGCCTGAACCAATGCATACATCTCAAGGTCATAAGAAGAATACTTCTTCTTGGCTTCACTTAACTTTTCTGAATGAAAATCCACCGGTCTGCCCTCTTGGCTTAGGATAGCTCCAATAGCCACATTGCTTGCATCACACTCAATGGTGAATAGCTTCTCAAAGCTTGGAAAAACTAGAACAGGTTGTGTAGCAATCTTTTCCTTCAACAACTCAAAGCTCTTATTAGCTTGTTCATTCCATACAAACTTAGTCTATATGCCTCCTTTAATGGTATCCAACATAGGAGCACAAATAGCACTGAATTGCCTTATAAACTTTCTATAGTATTGAGCAAGGCCATGAAAACTTCTTACCTCTGTTGTTGTCCTTGGAGTAGGCCAATTGAGGATGGCTTCCACTTTGCTCTTGTCCATTTTCAGATTGCCATGTGATAGAACAAATCCAAGGTACACTAGCTTTGTCTTGATGAACTCACACTTCTCTAAATTGATCATTAACTTCTCCTCATGTAGCTTCTTGCAAACCAACTCTAGGTGTCTGAGATGTTCTTCTCTTGTCTTGCTATAAATCAATATATCATCAAGATATACCACTACAAATTTGCCAATGTAGTCTTTGAGGACTTCATTCATGAGCCTCGTGAATGTGGAGAGGGCATTAGACAATCCAAATGGCATGACAATCCACTCATATAAACCCTCATTATTTTTGAAGGTTGTTTTCCACTCATCTCCCTCATGTATCCTAATTTGGTGATAACCACTCTTTAAGTCTATCTTGGAAAAGTACTTGGCTTCCCCTAGACAATCCATTAGATCTTCAATCCTAGGGATAGGGAACCTATATTTGATGGTATCCTATTTATGGCCCTTAAATCTGTACAAAGCCTCCAATCTCCTCCCTTTTTAGGTGCTAGGACAGTGGGTACGACACATGGGTTGATGCTCTTCTTAATAAGACCTTGGTTTAGGAGTTCTTGTATTTGTCTAGCAATTTCCTCATTTTGTTGAGGGGTCATCTTATAGGTTGCTTTATTGGGAAGGGTAGCTCCTGGTATGAATTCTATCCTATGACTTATAGCTCTTTTAGGAGGTAATGCTGCTGGTTGTCCACTACTTACAATACCTTCATAAGTCTGTAGTATGCTTTGTATCTCTTTAGGTAGCTCTGGCTTCTTGGCTACTTTGTCACCACTTACCTCTCTTGGCCTTAACACTAGTGCATAGCCAATTCCTTCCCCTTCTTCCAAGGCCTCTAGGAACTCTTTTTCACCAACCATGAGTATGTTAGGACCTGTTGTCTTCACCTTTGCATCTTCTAACAGTGACTGAATTTTGAATGTTACCTTATCCTTCTTGAAAGTATAGGAGTTCTTCACTCCATCATGCATAGCTTGGCGATCAAATTGCCATGGTCTACCTAGGATCAAGTGACATGCATCCATAGGTAACACATCACACAAAACTTTGTCCTTGTACCTTCCAATTGAGAACTCCACCTGTAACGCCCCGCCATGCAACCCTAGAGGAAGTCACATTAAACTACTTAAACAGAATTTTTTTTTTTTAAAAAGTATAATTAATAAGCATGTTCGCTAACTAATGCCAACAACCTCTAAGGTTACGAGACAAAGTTTAAATAGAACCCAAACAAAAAACATGATTTAAACCATGTCAATTAATTAACCAATAATTAAAGCACATACATCGAAAGAAGATGAATTACACCAAAACATAAAGATAACTTTCCATTGCATTAATCTATCATTAAATATTCAATTATAATAAGATTACAACCCTCATTCCCTGAATGAGGCAAGTCCAATAAACATAATTACAATTACACTTCTACCTCGATACCACTAAGGGGTAAAATAATACAATATCAACTAAAATGAAATACAACAAGAACGGATACTGAAACCAACGAGCTCTCCAACTGGAAGTCTCGTCCAGACGAACATGAAGAAGGAACCCAACGGATTTAGGTGCATGCCACCCAACCAAGTGGAACCCAAAGGCCCACCCCCCGTGCTAGGAGATAGTAACTAGGAATCCTAGTCAAGACAATCCATCTCTAGACACAGGCTAACATAACTGAACCAAACTGAAACAACCAAACACATGAACCTCACAAGAACATCCCAAATTACAACTCAAGTACAACAAGAGCAACATAAGTACAACTCAAAAACCATGCAAGTACAACATAAGTACAACACTACATGATCACATTGCTTCCACGAATAAAGCAGAACAAGCATGTTACGAGAACCATACCACATAGAATCAAGCACCAACCATGGTCACATTAGGTATGTTACGAAAACCATAACCACAATAAATAAGTACCAACTATGGTCACACAAAGTGCCATCTCACAGCACATCATGAATTACCCACACTGATAATCAAGATGATGGCCCTAACCGATCATTGGACCTCATACCTACTAGAGCAAAACCAAAGGTTAACTATTGTCCTAGATAGAGTGTCATCACACAGCTCGTCATGAGTTACCCAATGCGATCGTCAGGAAGGTAACCCAAACAAATCCTTAGCCCTCACCACTTACTAATGCGAAGCCAAATACCTTTCGTATAGACAAGATAGATCACCTTGCCATCCCATGGCCTTCTCACTCATCCCAAGTCTAAACAAGCCCTTGCGCCTATGAGTGAGGGATACTTATCTTTTTAGTGTGAAGTACTACCCAAACTCTAAATATATTGATTTAGTTATCACTTAATTATACCACTTCTGAAGGTTACCCAGTCTTACCTCTTCCGGGCTCTGGCCCCAATGGAAGCCACTCTTCTACTTGACAACACACAAATAACATCCAAACATCAAGGGTACAAGGAGCAACAAACAAGGTATTACAACCACTCCTTTCTCAGGAGGCAACCTAAGTTCAAACCCTCTCCAAACACTGAAGGTAACAAGGTAACAAAACTGCTCCTAACCACTCCTGACAAGGAGACACACATAACAAAATCCACTCCTTTCTCAGGAGGCGACAAAGATAAAACCACTCCAACATAGGAGGCACTAACCACATACAAGGTCACTCCATACAAGGAGACACACATAACAAAATCCACTCCTAAACCAAGGAGATACAAGACATACTCGTTCGTAGAAATCGAGTAGTAACAGGTAACTTCACAAGCACCACCCAAGGAGTACAAAACAGGTTGACATAACAAACGACAACCACTGAATGAAAAACTCAACAGAAGGCTGCCAATGTAAAGACTCAATTTCCAAATGATGACAAGAATCAAATAAAAGTCAAACAAGAATTCAATCTGCTTTGGATATTCTAAATCCATGTCCTCATGCTAACATTCAAGAATTTATTGCATTATATAAGCTGATACAAAATACATCTTATCCAGACATGGGAGAAAGTTAATACTTACTACTTAATCTCCTACTGATATTTCATTAATAATAAAATAATCAATTGATGCTACTGATCAAAACACCATAATCATGAAGTAATCGTTTTCACATTTCAATATAACCCTACAAAATAATTAACTTGATTTGCATAGATATGATATTTTAAATCAACGCTATTCCCAATAAAATATTGTTTATAACTGAACAATGGTTTAACTAGAGTCAATATGTTTTCATTTCTTCAATTAACTTTAAGTCATGTTCAAAAGAAAACAATAATTTCCTATGCATTATAAATTTATTTCACAACTATGCATATATCCATTTGAATAAAGATTCAATTCCTCTAAATAATATTATAATATTATACAATATAATATTTGTAGTTAGGGAAAATAAGATATAAAACTAAAACAACAAGATATGAAAACCCTAACAAGAACAATAGAGCACACACTAGCATGAAAATCAAAACAAAAAAGCAAAGCAAACCGATCTCCACGCTAGATTTGATTCTCCACCTGCATGAGAATGAAATATTTTGAAGGTTTGATTGTTGATATGTTGATTGCTCATTTTTGTAGCATAACGATAAGATGAAAGATAATAGAAGAAAATAGATAAATAAGAAGAAATTTTGGCAGAGTGATGGTGTTAGAAGAAGATTCCCTAAATGACCTGTGAAAGGATTTGATTTATAGGAGAAGGCTGATTTGATTCGATGGCCAAGATTAAAAGTCAAATTTGTGATATGTGTGTCTATGATTAAAAGTTTATTTTAGTGCCTATGACGCACATTAAGTGGGTTATGACATGAGGCTAAAATTAAGATGTGAAGAAATAAGTGGGATTCTTTTATTTATTTTGGAAGAAAAGATGCTTATGACGCACAATGAATGGGGCTAAAAATAAGATGTGAGTGGGAATCTCATAATTTAAATAATAAAATTATTTAAATTATTTATGCATATGAAGAGTTGTAGTCATGTGACACATGTTGCAATGTGACAATAAGTGAGGGATTAATTCAAATATTTAATTTGAATTATTTTGAGACATGTGAAGGGGGAATTAATTAAATAAATGAGATTTAATTAATTAATTGGGAAGGTGATTTAGTGGAATAAATGAGATAAGTGGGATAGTGTAATGACCTAGGGTAAAATATTACAAGATGTTTTGAAAGGTCATGCATCGACTAGGTAATATTATGACATGGACAATTTTGGGTGTCTACATTTTGCCCCTCTTTGAGATGATGTTCGAGATGGTGAAATTTATGTCGAGTAACATCATTTCAAAGAAGCTAAGGTATGGATAGATGAAATAAAGATGATGCCCAAACCACTTGAAGAAGTGAGGAGTATGATGAATGAAGGAAAGGGATGATAGAAGAATATGATGATGCAAAAGATATGAAGAAATGGGATGATGATATAAGATATGATAATGATGATGATGCCCCCTCGAGAGGATAGGTGGGTTGGAAAAACACATATATGCTCTCAAAATTAATTAGATGATAAAGGAGGGATACAATGAATGATACAAGATAAGAAGGAGATGAAAAAAATAAAATGACACGCTATGCTGCAATAAAGTGAGCAATCATATGTTTGATATAGCACTAGACGTTATGCACCAAGGTATAAGGACCAAGGTGACAATGTGTCTCGTGCCCCAGCATAATACAACCTTGTCTAGATACAAGATATGAATATTAGCTAGGAGTGATTCGGATTTGATGCAAATGCAAATTGAAATGATAAAACACACAAGCAAGCATGCACAAATGATACAAAAACAAACAAGGTATTGCCCCTGTCAAGCTGTAAACCGATGATTGATTGATTGATTGATGATGATGATAGTGTTGTCATTGCAGGGAACGATATATCCATAGATCGACACGAGGATGATTGATTGATGATGATGATAGTGTTGTCATTGCGGGGAACGATATATCCCTAGATCAACACAAGGATGATTGACTGATTGATTGGGTTTACAACAAGATTAGGATCAAGACCAAAGGATGTGATTGGATAATTTGGCAAGATTGATTAGCTTCATTGGTATGGATTAAGGATTGACTTGCATTTGGATTATTGCTTGGAAAGATTGAAGATGCTTGATTTGAAGATTTGGATGATGATTGTTGAATTAAATTGAGGAATAATTTACTTGGAATGATTTTGATTGATTGGATTGATAAAGAAATTATTTGATTTGATGATAATGATTAGATTGATTAGAAGAATGAGTTTTATTAGAAGAAGTGATGTGATTGATTAGAAGAATGGATTTGATTAGAAGAAGCGATGCGATTAGATAATTTGATGAAAAAATTGATTTGAAGAAGTTGACTTGATGCATTGAAGTGATTTGGTTTGATTTTATTGCTTGGATTCTTGAAATGTTTTAATTTTTTGGATTTTTGAAATGTTTTAATTTTTTTAGATTTTTTCGAAATGTTCATATTTTTTTGGATTTTTGGAATATTTGATTTTTGGATTTTTAAAAATTTTTGATTTTTTGGATTTTCAAATGTTTTGATTTTTTTAGATTTTCAAATGTTTAGATTTTTTGGATTTTGAATATTTTGATTTTTCGATTTTAAAAATTTTTGGATTTTCTAAATGTTTTGATTTTTGGATTTTGGAATATTTTATTTTTTGGATTTTTAAATTTTTTTATTTTATTTTTGGATTTTTAAATGTTTTGATTTTTTTTGGATTTTGAATTTTTTATTTTTTGGATTTTGAAATGTTTTAATTTTTTGGATTTTTGGAATATTTTGATTTTTTTGGATTTTTGAAATGTTTTCATTTTTTTTGGATTTTTTCAAGACCTTTTTCATTTTTTTTTTGCATTTTTTCAAGACTTTTTTGAAATGTTTTGAGATGTCAATGGATGACAATTCGGGTAGCCTTTGTGCTAGATACCAATGACGAGGGAAAACCAAGTCTAGGTGCAAGGAGATAGAGGAGATTGATGGATAAAAGGGTGGGTGATAGGATAAGGGACAAAAGGCTCGTGATATACGGATGGATAAAAAAGGATAGGTCATAGTGAATGAAATGGATGTATGCATCATAAGAGGGAAAGAATGTGATCTCCAAAGACTATGTTGCATAGGAATAACATGCCCCATTCTAGGTACAATACTTAGGACTTTTCATGGCAAAGGTTATGACACTAGGATAATGGTAGGCTTGTTTGGAAGGATGAGGTATATCAAAAGATATCCAAAGCATGTTTCAACATTTTGCCCCATATTTTGATCAAGATCAAAAAGAGGGAGAGAGGATGAATGGACTCAATATGATAAGTATATGGATATGATGGATAAAGATGGTAGGTAGGATGGAAATGACATGATAAGAAATGACATGATAGGATAGATAGTGCAGATGAGACAAAGTGCCCCCAAGTGTAAGTTGCATAGAAGATCAACCTACACATGATGCCTGTTTGCCAGGTTTTCATCATGGTACTTATCCAAGGCGCCTATTTACTAGGTTTTCACCGTTGGATGAAGGGATTTCTCTTTACTCTTTTTTTTTCTTTCTTTTTCTTTTTTCTTTTTTTTTTCTGGACTTTTTTTTTAGATAAAATAAGGGGAATATGGATAGGAGGGACTCAAGTGTCTAGTTCCATGAAAGGTGATAGTCCCAATAGAGATGAATGTCATCTCATGGACCATGTCAAATGTCATTATGCTCATAGATGTTGGTAAGGGATGACATGAAAGGGAGATGGAGTGAGTAGATGATGGATTATGATGTGGATTATGGAGGGATTGGTGGATTATGATGTGGATTATCTAGGGAAGAGGGATGGGAGGCTTAGCCAAAAGCATGGACCATAGTAATGTGACGGGGGAGATATGTAGGATAATGATTGAAGGGTGAGGAGATGGAGGTATGTGGAATTGTTGTGAAATGGAAGGGAACCATGACCAATGGTTGCACACATTGTGATAAAATTTGAAGATTTTGATGTGGAGGGGGTGTAGGAAGCAATGGAGATGGTTGCTTAGGAGATGGGTGATGAAGTGCTTTAGGTACCCACATAGATTTAGTATTTTTATGACTTTTATTTTTCTTGTGGGATGGAATATGAGATTCTTGAATAGAGTGGGAACGTGAGGTGGAAGTGGATGGTTGGAATTTTTGAGATGTAGATGCATCATTTGACTTGTTTTCCTTTTTCTTAGGTACCCAAACCATTTTGTTTTTAGACTTTTCTTTTGAAAGTATGATCTTATATTGCTTTTTGGATGGATTTTTCTTTGGTTCTTTGCTTTTGTATTCTAGGGCACGGGGACTCTTCATATTTTTTGATTTATAGATAGAGGCATCAAAATGTTTGCTTTTGAATCCCATGGGTATGGTGGAATGAGTGAAAGCTTCATGTTTAGAAAATGTGTGCATTGATTGGTCATGATTAAGATTTTTAGAGGATTTATGGATAGGTGGATAAGGGGATTGGATAATGGGGATATTAGGTGTTGGGAGTAGTGGAGGTAGATTAGATGGAGGGATATTAGGAGTTGGAAGCAATGGTGGCAAAGTTGATGGTGGAAGGTGTATGGTCACATGCTTTTGACATTTGTAGGATGATGGATGAGGGATGGCAACATATTCTTTTGGCATATGATAGGATTTATGGTGGAAAAAGAACTTATGATGGATGGAGGAAGTACCAACATCTTTAGATTGGTGTCCTTGGGGTGTATATCCAAGGCCATAAGAGTGTGGAGGGACCTTGACATGGATTAGCTCCAAAATACCTTGTTCATGAAGTCCTAAACCTTTACCTTGGTAGTTCATGTTTTGAAGCATACGATGGACAATGGGACTAGGTGTGTTTTGGACACTAGATTTGAGCTCATTATTAGATGAAGAAGGTGAAGTGGATAAAGGTTTTTGTTGTTCTAAGGAGGAACATTCATGAATAAAGATGGATAGACCAATAGGACATGTTGGTGGATTTGAAATGGGGTTTATAGTGGATGTGGAAGGATCATTAGGATCTTGATTATGTTCATTTAGATCCACACTATTGGTTTGATCTTCTATATTTACTTGGGAGGCATGTGTCTCATCATGACAAGTGGATAATGCGGGATCATGGATAGGACTAGGTAGGGGGTCTATAGGAGAAATGGAGGTTTCTTGCTCATGGATAGGTGAAGTGATAGGCTCTTGACCATGGAATGCATAGAGTTGGCTAAGAGGGTCATCATGGCCTTCTTGATCATAGGTAGGATCTATATCATAGAGGGAAGCTTCATCATGAATATGACCAAGTATGTTATGAGTGAGATCATTAGAAGGGCCTAGATCTTGATTAGAATGAGAGGTTAATGTTTCCTCATGCTTAGGATAATGCTCTTGACATAGCTCTTGGATTTGAGTGGAAATGGAAGTGGAAGTCTCTAGAAGAGGCTTGGTATGATTTTTATGATCAATAGGTTGTGGACCACATGATGGAGTTGGAAGAATAGGCATGACATTCAAAGGTTCGTTGGTAAGCTCATTAATGGGTGCTTGACATGGGGATGGTCTTTTCCGTGCTAGTAGTCTTTGGAGAAAATCGTTAAAAGGTTCTTTGGTTGATGAATTAGAGCTTGAGAAGTTGGATGGTGGTGTTGGTGTAGGACTAGTGTGCTTTGAGATAGGCATTTTATTAGATGGTGATGGAGGAATAGTAGATGGAATGGTGTATGATTCCAAATTTATGGTGGTATTTCCCTTGTCAATAACATCATTAAGGTGACCTAAGATTTCAACAAAGTTTTCATCATCACTAGGATCTACAACGTCCTCATCATCACTAAGATCTACAAAGTTCTCATCATCACTAGGAGTAAAGTTTGACCCACCTTGGAGGATATATGGTTTTGGATTATCTTCATGATTAGGTGAAGGGGCTTCTCGAAGTATGAGCTTGGGCTTGTGACTCAGATCATTAAGGATTAGGACCATTTTAGCAAGTGCTTGACTAGGATTAGGGTGAAATTGATTTGAATGTGATTATAAAAAGGATGATTAAGATGATTAGAATGATATGTTTATGTGTTGGTGTTCATAGCTTGATATGGCGATTTGCAAACAAATGATTACACATGTACACACATGAATCACACACACAAGACACATAAGCAAGTTTGAATTTGAAATTATGAATGTGATGATTAAGCACACACTTGAAGAAGACACATCAACAAGTCTTAGAACTAGTCAAATGGGTATGGCCAATTAGGTCTTAAGCTAGGATACATGAGGTTGACTAAGGATAATTTGAAAGAAAAATCCTGCCACACAGCTGGGAGAAAGGGGTAACCCACCCTTCACCTTCACTTCCCAAAGGTATAAAGTTCTTTGGGGCTTAGCCAAGAGTGACAAGATTTTAACTCCCAAAGAAGCGTGTCTTTCGATTCACACTTTGATTGAGGTCATCCCTAGGGGTGATGAAATCCCCTAGCAGGCCTCCTATGAAAGGTATGACAAAAGCGAATCAAGTGAGATGTTTTTGATCACACATGCACTTGATTCACACTCGCAATTATTAATTTTCCTTTAGAAAATTGAAATGTGTGTAAAACAGTTCAAGCACTTGTTCTTTTTTAAACCCAAGGAAAATATGTGTGATTGAAAGAAAATGATTTTTTTTAAGCCCAATTTCAAAGTGTGATTGCAAACAAGATGTTCATTTTAAAGCTCCAAATTCAAGTGTTTTGCAAACAAAATCGATTGATTAAATGAGAGATAACGATAATAGAACGAATGCACCCGAAGATTTTCGTTTTCCAATCTGATGTGTATGATTGATATTGTTGCTACTATAGCTCCTTATGATCACCTACAAAATAAATAAAAATGATATTATAATGCAGCCATAAAAAAAAGTAAGCTCATCAGATAATTGCAATTTTAGATACATGTTTTTAACATAGCCAAATTAGATTCGATTATTTGAAGATGTTATGGATCTGAAAAATAAAAAACCAAAGAAGAGACCTCTGCTAATTTTCTGAGAGCTTTCCAGAAATGTAAAGAAGTTAGAAAAATTCTTTGTTTTGCACTCAAAAACGTGGATATGTGAAAAACATACAAAAACTAAAGATCAGCTTATTTAGAACTTCATTTAACATTAAAATCAAATCTGTAAAAAACAAACCCCTATTAAAATTGCAAGAGATTTCTAAAAATATAATTTTTTTTGAAAAATTCGTTCATTTGCATCCAAAAAGACAATTTTATGAAAAAATATAAAATCATGATAACTCCTGCAAAAATCATGATAAACCCTCAATTTTTTTACTGTAGCCTCTTGAGATGATTTATAAGCTTTCGTGAAAATATTGTATAAAAATGTACAACCGTTTGGAAGATATGACAAAATTTGTAAAACTTGAGGTTTTGTCTAAAAATTGGCAGATCTGCAATAAAAAGTTAATAAAACCTGCAAAAAAGAAAGTTAGATCCAAGGATTCACATCAGGTTCACCAAATGTAGTTAGGGAAAATAAGATATAAAACTAAAACAACAAGATATGAAAACCCTAACAAGCACAATATAGCACACACTAGCATGAAAATCAAAACAAGAAAGCAAAGCAAACCGATCTCCATGCTAGATTTGATTTATCTCCATTGCTCTTCTCCACCTACATGAGAATGCAAGATTTTGAAGGTTTGATTGTTGATATGTTGATTGCTCATTTTTGCAGCATAACGATAAGATGAAAGATAATAGAAGAAAATAGATAAATAAGAAGAAATTTTCGTAGAGTGATGATGCTAGAAGAAGATTCCCTAAATGACTTGTGAAAGGATTTGATTTATAGGAGAAGGTTGATTTGATTCGATGGCCAAGATTAAAAGTCAAATTTGTGATATGTGTGGCTAGGATTAAAAGTTTATTTTAGTGCCTATGATGCACATTAAGTGGGTTATGACATGAGGCTAAAATTAAGATGTGAAGAAATAAGTGGGATTCTTTTATTTATTTTGGAAGAAAAGATGCTTATAACGCACAATGAATGGGGCTAAAAATAAGATGTGAGTGGGAATCTCATAATTTAAATAATAAAATTATTTAAATTATTTATGCATGTGAAGAGTTGTAGTCATGTGACACATGTTGCAATGTGACAATAAGTGAGGGATTAATTCAAATATTTAATTTGAATTATTTTGAGACATGTGAAGGGGGAATTAATTAAATAAATGAGATTTATTTAATTAATTGGGAAGGTGATTTAGTGGAATAAATGAGATAAGTGGGATAGTGTAATGACCTAGGGTAAAATATTACAAGATGTTTTGAAAGTTCATGCATCGACTAGGTAATATTATGACATGGACAATTTTGGGTGTCTACAATATTAATAATTAATACATATTATTTTTAAAATAATACATATTAATATATTAATATCATATTATAAAATAATATTATATATTATGCAACAAAATATATAAATATTAATATATATAATATTATAATATAATAATATAAAAATTATATATATTATAATATTAAACATATATTAAAATATATATATTTTTATACATAATAATAAAAAAAGTGAAGTTATTTTCTCGTTTTGCGCGTTGATCAATGGACGGCCACTTAGGCTTCAATTCGCGGTTTGCGAAGGAGAGTCGCGCACCCCACAGGGTCGGCCGGCTGTGTTCACACACAGCCGACCCCCATTAATGGGGGCGACGACTGTGTGTGAGCACAGTTGTCCGCACCCGGTGGGCGGCGACGACCAAAATACGCAGGAGGGGAGGAGGGGAGGGCGCACTGGGCGTGACTCCCTCCGCCCACCTCCCATGGGGCACGACGGGGGTTGAGCCCCCAGCCGCCTCCCATGAAATTTTTTAATATAATTTTAAAAAAAAAATTAAAACCCTAAATAAATTCCGACCTGCGTTTTTTCAAAAACACGATTTCATAAAAAATGAAATCCGCCCAAATTTAATTTGGTTTCCCATTCAAAGCATTTTGATAATAATCTTTTTTAAAAACCATTATTATATGCATATATATATATGTATATACATATATACTATATATATATATATATATATATATATATATATATATATATATATGCATTTTTGGTTTAAAAACCAGAATAAATTGAGAAAAAACCAAAATGATAAAAAAAACAAGAACAATGATTTACATCCAACAAAATCATTCTAAATGGAAGCAATTTAAATTTTTAAAAAGGGTCTTCATGCAATTTTGAAGAACACAATTTCAACCTTGCCATATTTGAATTCAAAGAGTAAAATTTTAAAACTCTTGCCATAAGATTTTGACCACTAATATTTAAATTTCAAAATTTCAAAACAAGCATTTAAAACACAAGAACTTGGTTTTTTTTCTGAGTTTGAAGAGGTCCAGATGATGCCAAGCTCCCCACCTTGCTTCCAAATCTAGCCCCACAAATTTTCACAAACCAAATCAAAAAACCCACAAAGTTGAAGAATTTTTTCTCCCACAAATTCAATCCTTTCAAAAACTCCAAGATCCCCAAAAATTGAGGCAAAATTTTAAAACATAAGGATTTTTGCCCTAAATCCTTCAACCACCATCATAAATTCTCTAAAACAGAAAATGAAAATATCTAATTTTTAAATAATTTTAATTTTCAAATTCCAAAATATCTCATTTTCAATTTTGAATGCAAATTTCAAATTTGACTTTCTAAACATTTTTCATTTATTTTCCAATTTCAATTTTCTCAAATGATTTCCATACATTTTCTTATTTCCAATTTCAACAATTAAATCAATAACTTTAACAAAGATAAATTAACTTCTTTCAACCCAATAAATTTAATCAAAGATTAAATTATTTATTAATTAAATTAAATTAATACTAAAATAAATTATATTTCAACATAATTCCAGAACACAGTAATCCACAACTTAAATACATTAAGCTATTTAAATCACCCAATTCAATTTGCAATTAAATAACGAAGAGGGGAATACGATAAACAAAGCAACACAACCTGAAAAAAACCCCTGACGACGTACAAAGACTAGGGTGACGATCTGACACAGAAACCTAGCTACTATCTCCCAATCAAATACCGTTGGATATTGAACACGCTTTTACCTATGAAACCAGGTGGAGTCGATGTCCTGTACCTATCAACCTGCAAATTAAGTAAACCACAACATATAATATGAACAACATAAAATACACACCGTGAAGAGGTAATCACGGGATCGTAGGGCACTCGCAAGTGAGTGATGCGATACCGTCCCCTTCACCAATACACTGCAAATAACTGACAATTCTAACATGCTAGTATAATCCAAGACATAATCATCATTAATTCAAGTAACCATTTTGTTAAACCAAAACATGCCATAAGATAAAATCATATAAAATATCATCACAACAAAGATTACATTAACGTCGCTTTATAGATAGCGATCAAAAGAAGCTGAGTACCATAGTCAAGGTACAAACAGAAAATACAACACAACAAGGCAGAGCACTGTTCAACCAAAATACAAAACATAGGGGTATTACACCACCCATGCTTGTTCATTTACTAACACATGTTGGCTTTTATTTAGCCATGTGACCTTGTAAGGATTGGTGTGGGGTATCCTTGTCAACTTTAGTTTGATGACTGCTTCCTCTGACACAATATTGTCAGTAGACCCTGAGTCAATGATGACTCTACATACTTTCCCCATCATCTTGCACTTTATCCTAAACAAGGACCTCCTTTGGCTTAGTTCCTCCTTAACCGACTCTTTAATCAAAGTTCTCCTCATCATGAGGTTCTCACCTTCCTCTGAATTTAATGGTACCTCATAATGTTTCTTTGTTGCATTTGTCTCATCATGAACTAGATTAGTTCTCATATCACCTCCTTGAGAAGTACTACCTTTCTTTGGACACCTATAGGCTGAGTGTCCCATTTGATTACAGTGATAACACTTCATATTGGCAAAGTAATTGCCTCTTCCTTGTCCACCACTTTTTCCCTTAAAGTTAGAGCCTCTTCCTCTACCACCTCTACTAGAGCTTCCTTCTTGTTGCTCAGTGTACTTAACTTCTCCTTGAGCCCTTGATTTTGAACTCCTTCAGCCATAGCCACCTCTTTGTCCTCTACTATCTTTCCTTTACCTCTACTCTTGGAGGTTTGATCTTGCTTCCTTTTGCTTTTCTCCTCTATCTTCAAGGCCATTTGATAACATTGGCGGATGGTTTTGAAGTTCACTAGACTCATGTCTTCTTGAATAGACCATTTAAGTCCATTCAAGTACCTTGCTAGCTTGATGCTTTCATCTTCAACCACCTTTGATCTTAGGCACAACTTTTGGAACTCCTCGATGTATGCTTGGACATCCAAATCTTTTTGTCTAAGATTGTGTCTCCTCTTATGCAACTAGACTTCATAGTCATCAAGTAGGTAGGTCTGCTTTACTTTAGTTACCATGCCCTTCCATGTAACTATAGGACCCTTTCCTTCTTTTTCTCTTTCATTTTGCACAAACTTCCACCATGTGAGAGCTGAACCTCTCAACCTTGACTTAGCCACCTTTACTTTTTGGGCTTTTGATATACCATCACATTCAAAGTGATTCTCTATATTGTCAATCCAGTCCATGACTGAATTAGGATCCATTTGTCCACTGAAAAGTGGTACACCCTCCAAAGCTTTGCCACTTAAAGCTCTTAGTGCCTTCAAGAAGGGTTCTTCAGGAATAACAAGGTCAGGGTTTGAAGCTTCCTCTTCCAATTCCAACTCCTTTTCTATGGCTTCTTTCTCTTCTTTCTGATCTATTTTATCCTTTACCTTGTCTGCCTTTTCTTGAACTTCATCCAAGAGTTGCTCCATTTGAGCCAATCTTTCTCTCAGTAACTTGTTATCCTCTTCTTGTTCTTCTACTTTCTTGGCTAACTCAGCGTTAGTCATCATGGTTTTATCTTCCACTGGTGTATTCTCTCCTAGTGATTCAGTGGATTGTAACATCAACCACAAGCCTGATCAAACGTTGCTTTGATACCAATATGGTGTAAGGGTTCCAAGGCTTGCTTGAAAAACTAGCTAAGAAGACCCTTCCTCATCTTCTTCTAGGAACCTAACCTCTTTCAGGTCCTTGTTAGGCTTAGATAATTAACTAAGTCCTAATCCAACTCTTCTCCAAGAGTCTCACACCTTGTGCTTCACCTTGAAGGACTAACACCATGTAGTTTCTTCACTATTTGTACCCTCACTTAGAAAGCTCTAAGTGCCAACTGTTCACCATTCATGAGATTCATTGCAGGGGTTTCTATCAAAATGGAAACATTCCATTTGCTCATATTTGGATCCATTGAGAAGGATCTTCAAGCCTTTCTTTGTCAGGTTCAGGGTTTCACCTTGAGGAGGCCTAATTCGGCCTATTTCCCTTATAGCCTTTATCAGAGACCTTTTTCCACATCTTGCCAAAAATTTCCAAAAAATCTGAAAATCTACTCCCACATTCGGATACTCTTTTGGATTGTGTGAAGAATTTTGAAGGCTTTGGAGCCTGATGGCCTCCGTACACTGGCTTCCTACAATCTAGGCTAAAATAGGCTGAAAAGACCTATTTACTAGAACCTCACTGATTTCTCACTCAAACCCTAGTCTAGTAGATTGATAAAAACTCAATCCCTCCAGAAGGTTAGGATATGTCTATACCCTACTTGGAACTGTACTTGTTTCGTACTATACTTCAATCCCCTGCCTAAAATCCTTCATTTATCGCTATCAAACCTCTAACCGGGTTCTCCTAACTTGCCTAGAGCTTGACATTTAAACTAGTAACCTTGCTTCCCTGATCTCCTACCTCTATATACATTATGTACAATGGATCCACTCTAAGATTCATCCCCCTTTTCGAAGTTTCAAGGTTTGAATCTCAAGTGAGATCCATGAAAGCAAAAACAGTCTAAAAAGAACTTGCACACTATCTAATTCAAACTTATTTCTCTACAATTTGAAGACTAACTCAAAACCACTAACACACTAACTAGAAAAGTCTTAAAACATCCTACACTATTCAAATCCAAAATAATCTTTAAGTATCAAACAATGTAATCACACTATCACCATGAAATGCTCGGGTTCTTCTCAAAACAGAATTGCAGAGCTATCTTCTATTCCACCAACTTGTTACCAAAAATGAAAACATCCTCTCCTTACATTAGATGCCATTCACCATGTTTTTAGGGTCTGTTGGTCGATCTCCCACTCCCAACTTTTAGGGGATCCTATGTA
The DNA here is from genome assembly GCA_007115665.2 of Sequoiadendron giganteum. NCBI lineage: Eukaryota > Viridiplantae > Streptophyta > Pinopsida > Cupressales > Cupressaceae > Sequoiadendron > Sequoiadendron giganteum. The sequence goes on from CM021108.1 coordinate 340,508,254, forward strand.
ACCGAGTTGCATTCAACATTTTCCATAATGGCAAATGTTGTCATGACAACTTTGTAACTACATTTGGAAATTTTGTCATTATGCCATTGTCCTGATTCTTAGGACCTCTATCTCCTATATATCGAGTAACCAACTCCATTAATGGCCTCGTGGCATCTTTTCTAACATCATTCATGTGTTTAGAACACATTTAAGACTCCAAACCAACCATTAAGCTACAAAAGACTAAGTAATTAAAAGCTACTAACAATGACTAATTTGGTGACCTTAGTCCTAATGACTAACTCACCTAGCCCACATTGCAATGACCTTCTAAGGTCTAAAACACACATGTACTACTCTGACTTGGCCAATGTCAGATACAAGCCAAAATGACAAGAAAAATGGAGGTTAGCCTAGGTGCTCCTGCACCAGTTTCTTTGATGACTTCTTCGCTGGTGAGAAAATTTATGGGCCCAAGACCAAATATTGAAGTGGTAAGGGACTTTCTTAGGAAGAAGTGGAGAGCTAAAGGACAAATTGAGGTTGCGGCCCTGCCTAAAGTTTTCTTATCCTTTGTGTTTTCCTGTGAAGAGGATAATATTGTTGTTCTGTGTGGTGGCCCTTGGGTCATTGGTAAGTCATCCTTGGCTATTAAGAAGTGGTCCCTGAAAATGGACTTCTCGGATACCTCTTTTGAAGTTGTGCCTGTGTGGGTCGCTTACCAAGCTTACCTATGGATTTTTGGAATGAATACTTTTTTAAGGGAATTGCAAATTCTTTTGGGGAGCTATTATCCATAAACTCCATGACCTCGACTAGAAAAAGGCTAGTTTTTTATAGGATTTGTGTGGGTATTACTCAGTCTATTGACTTGTCGTCCTCTATAGAAATTGTGTCTAAACTTGGAAAGTGGGTTCAGACAATAGATTTTGAGACTCTCCCTTTCATGTGCTTTACCTATGAGAAATCAGGGCATTAGGCTAGGAAATGCCCAAGCAATATGTCCAAACCTTAAGGAAAGACAGGTAGTAAGGAAACCAAAATATGGAAGGCTAAAATGTTGGAGAAATCCCTAGAGGTTGTGAATAGGGGAAAGTTGAATAACTTTGTGGAAGGTCAGGATAAGAATGGGAGGGCCAGAACTCCAATTTGGGAGCTAAAAATGTTGAGGTGCCTATGGATGGGAACATTTTTTACAACGTTGTTAGTGGTCAAAACAAAGAAGCAACGGACTTGAGTACTAAGGGGTCCCAGGGCGAGGATGAAAAGGTAGATGGAGGGAGTACTGGAAAGTCTAATGAAAGAATGAACTTAAACAAGAGGGTTCTAGACACCCTGTCTGGGAATTTGGAGGATACTTCTTGTTGTGGTCAAGAGTCAGGAAGCAAAGCAAGCTGTGAGGAGGGTTGTGTGGCGATTGGGGAGAAGACTCTTCCCTCTTTTATCCAGGATGGCTCTCAAAGTCCCTCGGTAGTGGTGAAAGATACATTTGGGAGCTTGGAGGATACCTGTAAGGAGAGGAATGACTTGGGGCATTCCCCAGTCATTAATGATGTTGTAGGAGATGACTTTATGGATGGGCAAGAATTCATGTCTTGAGGAATTGGACCTCAAAGGGGATAGTTCATTCACAAAAGTTGAAAATAAGAAAAGCAAAAAAGGGAACAATACGTTGGGGGTTTCTACAAGAAATAGATTGAAAGCATATTGTGGAATCCACAGAAATTTGAGTAGAAAATCAACAAAATTGCATAGAGAGCAAGAATGCATGCAAAATATTGTTGATAGGGTTCAAAGAACCATACGAAAGATTTTTCGTAGTAGCACTCCATCAAAGAAATGAAGTTCATGTCATGGAATATTTAGGGGCTAAACAACCTCCACAAACAAGAAATTTCGCACAATTTTGCTAGGGACCATAAGCTTGATATTCTTATTATTCAAGAATCCAAGATCCCTAAGGATAGAGTGGAAAGAATTAAAAAATTCAAGAATTGTGGCGTTCAGGGTAGGATCTTGGAGGGGGCTTTTGGGGGTTTAGTGACTTTTTGGAAACAAGATCATCTCCATGGTACTCTAGTTTGGGAAGATGTTAATTTGGTGGCTACTAGATTCAGGCATATTAGAGATGGCTTCAGCTGGATTCTGCTTAATATATATGCCTCCAACTGTAGGTCAGTGAGACGTAATTTTTGGAAAAAACTCATGTCTTTCAGGCTAAGCTACCCTGATGAGAACTAGATCATTATGGGAGACTTTAACACTCCTATGCTTGCTTCAGAAAAATTTGGAGGGTCTCAAATATAGATGGATAGAAAAATGGATTTGATGGACTTTATCAACTCATAATGTTTGCATGATGTGGACCTTAAAGGAGCCACATTCACATGGTCCAACAGGAGGGCTGGGAAAGATTTAATTCAAGTTCGGCTTGATAGGGCTTTAATCTTGAATAATTGGATGAAGGACTATTTCTACTCTCTAACTACTTTGTTTAGGATTGGTTCAGATCACTACCCCATAAGCTTTGTGGTTGACTTCGTTTATGGTAAGAGAAACTTCCCTTTTAGATTTGAAAGAATGTGGTTATCTCATCCTCAAATTTTTGGTTGCATTCAAGAATGGTGGAATATTAAGGTTAGTGGTACTGCTATGTTTTGGGTGGCTAAAAAGCTCAGTGAGGTTAAAACTAAGGTTAAACATTGGAATAACGGAGATTTTGGTGACATTTTTGCTTCTATGTCTGTTATCTAGATGGAGTTAAAGGATATCCAGGATAGAATTCATAAATATGGTTTTGTGGGAGATCTCCTATCCAAAGAGAATGAAATCCTTACAAGTTATCATGACATTATCTCTAAGGAAGAAGATTTCTAGAAATAGAGATCTAGATCGGTTTGGCTTTCCTTGAGGGATAAGAATACCAGATTCTTCCATATGACTACCATGAAACACAAGGAATCTAATTGTATCACTCATATTATGAAGAATGGCTCCAGAGTTGAGAAAGAGGATGAGATTAGGAGTGAGGCAAATCAATTTTTTTCTAATCTCTTATCTACTGATGGGAGGATGGATGTGAATGCTCAACAAACTCTTATTGATTCTATTCCTAATATTTTGAATGAGAATCATAATAGATCTATGAATACTATTCCTTCTATGGAAGAGGTGAGAAAGGCCATTTTTTCTTTTGAAGGCAACAAGGCCCCTGGGCCTGACGAGTTTCCTATGTTCTTTTTCCAAGTTTTTTGGGAGATTGTGGCTGAAGATGTGACTAATGTAGTGAAAGAGTTTTTTGGAGCAAGAAAATTGTTGAAAGAGCTTAACTCTACCTTTATTGCTCTCATCCCTAAGTTCCTTGGAGCTGATGCTTTTGAGTATTTCCGCCCGATCAACTTATGCAATTCCTTTTACAAAAGTATTTCTAAAGTTGTTACTACTAGGCTGCTTGGTGTTCTCTCGCTTCTCATCTCTCCCTAGCATAATGGCTTTGTCCCTGGAAGAAAATTTTGGACTCTATCATCACTATTCATGAGAACATTCATTCTTTAGAAGTGTCTAAGAGTTAAGGCTTCTTACTTAAGCTGGATATGTCCAAGGCCTATGATAGAGTGGACTGGGAGTTTTTGCTGAAGATTTTAAGAGCTTTTGGGTTTTCTAAGAGATTTTTGCAACTGATAAAGGAAATGATTTCTACAACCAGCACTATTGTTATTATCAATGGGTCCCCTTCTCATTTTTTTAAAGTTACTAGAGGTGTGAGACAAGGAGATCATGTCTCTCCTATTCTCTTTACTCTTATGGCTAAAAGTCTTGGAAGGATTTTGCACAAAAAGGTGGTGGAAGGAAGTTTGAAAGGGTTAAGACTGTCTTCAACTAACCTTGTGTGTTGCCATCAACAATTTGTTGATGACACTATTCTTATGGGAAGCGCAAATGTTGGAAAAGCTAGAACTTTGAAGTGCTCCCTCTTGCTTTATGAGGAATCTTCGGGGTAGAAAATCAACAAGGCGAAAATCTCCATCTTTTTTTTTTATACTCCCGAACCGAGGCAAAGGATGATTGTTGATATCATAGGTTGTGTTATTAATTCTCTCCCTTCGACCTATTTGGGGCTTCCTTTGGGAACCAAACCACCTGAAACATTTTGGATTTCTCTTGTGGACCGGTTTAATCAGAAGTTGGTTGGCTAGAAAGGGGCCCTTCTTAGTCAAGCTGGAAAAGTTTTGCTACTCAAGTCCTCTATGCAGAACTTGTCGGTCTATGCTTTAAGCCTGTTCAAGATCCCTTCCAAATTTGTCAAAATTATTGAAAAAATTCAGAAATGCTTCCTTTGGTTGAGAGTTGAGGAAAAGAAGCGGGTTTCGTTGGTTGCTTGGGAGAGTGTGTGCAAACCCATGAAGTATGGGGGTCTTGGTTTTAGAAGTCTAAGAGTGTTTAATAAAGCCCTCTTGGAAAAGCAGGTTTGGAGAACCTTTTCTGAAGTTCATGAGTGGAATGCTATTTGGTAGAGTAAATATTTATCGGGTGTTGCTTCTTTCAAAGATTTTATGAGCTCTCAAACTCTTCCTACAGGCTCGACTCTTTGGAAAAATGTGATTAAGGCTAGGGATCTTGCTGGGAAAGGTGCGTTTTAAAAGATTGGAGATGGTAAAAAAATCATGTTTTGGGAAGATAAGTGGATTGGAAATGAACCCCTTTGTGATATCCCTGCCTTTAGGAATCACATGGAGGAGTGCAAAGCCAAATTTGGTACTTATGTTGGGGACTGTTGGAGGAATGTGTTGAAAAATGAGATGTTTTCTTAGCTTAATACTCTGTGAAACTTTAAGATTGTTGATCTAAATAAGCTTTTCCTTTTGTTACAAATTCTTTGTGGGTGATTATCTTGATTAATCCATTTTACTGTTGTAGAATGTAGACAAAAGTTGATAGAAGAAGTAGACAGGATATTAGAAAGATTACACAAGCATATACCGTGGAGAAAACCCTTTCAGGTAAAAACCTCCACCAAGAATTAATCTATTATTCAATCTCTGAAGTAGATTACAATAGCTCCAATTCTTGCTTGAGAATACCTCTTTTGCCTTCACCAAACTTCTTCACAACCTGCAATAAAAACTAATCATAACTCTATCCAATTGCTTGAGATAGCTAGGCTTTAAATAGATTTGTAAACTCAACATGATTTTCAATTACAATGCTCAATCCCTAACCCTAAAAGGTACGCCTATCTCATGCCAATTGAGTTATCTCATGAAGAACAATGTTCAAACCCCATCTTCATGCATTTGGGCACCCCAAACTAAAGTGGTAACTTAACCTTTATTCCAAAGATATCTCCAAAGCTTATCCTCAAAGTTGGTGCCCAAAAGAGGGCCCACTTAACTCAACCATCTGAAATATCTTAACATGCAAAGGAGTTAATTCCAAGAAGCCAACTTGGGCGCCCAAAGTGGGTCCAAGTTAATTCTTGTTAACTGAAACATTTCTCAACACCATTCATGCAAGAATGGTCATCTCCTATTAACTGAAGGTATTTCCTGTTATCTTTCATGCAACTCAAGTTATTAGCCATGCATTTCAGGTTAACTGAAATCAACTAACATGCAACTAAAACTAACTAAATCTAACTGAACCATAACTGGACTTGAACTAAACTAAACTGAACTGAACCTTGTACACATCACCCCCTATTTTATAGGACCTCAACATGCATAAATCAAAATCCCTATTTTGTAGGAACCTAGGATGCATTTATGAAGTGTACTCAATTTACCAACTAGTTAACTAAACTCAAGGTGAGTTGTCACCTACCATATGTGCACCCATGTGCTCCTATTTTGTAGGAGCTAATTCCAAGGTGTCCACACATACTTTTAACATTTAGAATTAATTACAAATGTCAATTAATATGATTATCTCATCAAATAATAATCTCTTCCTAATCCTAGTGTTGTTGAACAAATTCCAAGGACTTAGGAGATACATGAAATAAATAATGTTTAGGATTGCAATTAAATGGCATCCTATTTCCAATAGAATGATCAGTGGGCCTGCATCTCTTCTATCAATTTGGATCTTTCCCCCCTACAGTCTCTCCTTAATTTTGTTGTGTTGAATCTAAGGGGTTAGGGGGACTCATTGGTTTCTAAATTGTCTTCCTCTGGTATTTTTTATGTCTCTTCGGCGGTGGCTTCTTGTCACCATATTTCCCCTCCCCCTATTTGGGCAAAGGCCTAGGTGCATAACCTCATACCCAAAATTAATATTTTTGTGTGGATCCTTCTCTAGAATAGAATTTTGACTAATGATAATCTTTGTAAGCATGGTTTCTCTTTTCCTAACAAATGTTACCTTTGTTGCACGAACGTTGAAACTGTTTCACATATTTTTCTTCTTTTTCCTTTGTTGATAGCATTTGGTGCAAGATTTTGCAGTTGTGGAGTCTGAGCTAGGTTTTTCCTGGTTCAATTTGGGATTTCTACTATCAATGGAAGGCTCCTTCAAATAATCAAGTGTTGAAACTACTCTGGAGATACATTTTCCCACACCCTGCATGGGGCATATGGAAAGAGCATAACAACAAAATCTTTCAGCAATCTACTCTCTTGGAGGATGTGGTCTTTGGTAAAATCATCAAATATGTGAGAGAGAATATTAATCTGCTTAACTGTAACCCGAAGTCTAAAGGGAAGGTCAATTGCCAAGACTATGAGCTCAAGAGGCGTGGTTGATCAAGGCTGATATTTCTTATGCTCCTAGACCTAGAAAGGGTCCTAGAGATGGTATCCACTAGAACCTCCCTCCTCCTGGTTGGGTGAAAATCAACTTTGACGGGGTGGCCAAGGGCAATCTTGGGCCTGCTGGGTATGGGGGAGTGATAAGAGATGAAAATAGATTTTTTTATTTCAGCAGTGGCACTCCCCTTGGGCACCCAGACCAACCACCTTGCTAAATCCATAGGGGCTTTCCAAGCTCTAAATCTTGCTAGTCATCTGAATTTCAAAAATGTTTGGCTTGAAGGGGATTCGAAAAATATTATTCAATGTATTAAAGGTCTTCAAAAGCCCTCTTGGACTATTGAGAATTGGATTAATCTCTCTAAGGATATTATTAGATCTTTTGATAATTATGTTATTTCCCATGCCTATAGGGAAACTAATATGGTGGTAGATTTCTTTGCCAATAAGGAAGTGAAGGCAAAGAGTAAGATGACATGGCAAAGGAGTGACAGATTAGAGGTTGATGTCATGGCTTTATTAATGTATGATTGGATCCATGGGAAGGCTCAATTTCCCCTACCAAACAATGATTAAGGGTGTGGTGTGTCTTTTCATGCAGTCTTGGAATTGTTGCTTCATTATTTCTCTTCGTGGGCTGAAGTATCGTGATATCAACTACCACTTGAATAATTTGTGCTTCGCATGCTTTATGGGCATTTTTTCTATAAGTTTTTTTGGCATTCTGGAGTCTTCATAGAAGGGTTGCAATATTTTCAAAATAGGAGGTGAGCGTTGCAGGGTGGAGCCAATTGATTGTAAGGAGCTAAAGGATAATGATAAAGTTTGGCACTTGCTGGAGAAGGGGGGAATTTCTAGCTACATTGAGAAGCTTCATGGAAGGGACCAAGAGATTACCAAATATTTTGCCAAAGAGTGGAACAACGACAAGGTAAATATGTTTGGGAGAAAGGTGGCTATTGATGAACAGTTAATCGTTGATGTCACAGGGATGTCCATGGAGGGTCTAAAGTTCTATAGGGACAGGAAGCTATCTAACCAGGCTATTAAGAATTTTCCGAAGATTGATAAGGAGAAGGAGGACCTGTGAAGAGCTACCAAAAGTAGTTATAATTCCACGAAGATCAAATTGCTCTGGCAAGAGGTTTTGAGAGTAATTATGGAATAAATTACACTGGATGGCTGATATACAAGGGTTTTTGGCTATCACTTTGTGCTCTTGAATCAATTTCGATGCTAGGTGAGGGTTTCACTCCCTTTCTATCTTTCTACTTTGCTAAATGCTAGCCTTCAGGACCATAAGTCAAATCCGGTGAGGTACCCCATTATCCATGAGGGTTTGCTTGTCCTTATTTATGAATATTTTGAAGTTATGTCAGCTCTTACTCACTAGACTCCTTCTCCCCACTCTGCCTCTACCAAGGAGGAATTGGTTGCTAGCTATACAAACAAAGATGAATGGGAGACTGATATGGAGGAGGAAGAAGAGCATCCCCTGAAGGCAGTGAGGAAGGGTAGCAATAAAGGAAAGTCTAAAGCCTGAGCCCTCCCTAAACCTAGTGCTATGACCTCTAATAGTAAGGCTAAAGTCATTTTCCTGGGTTCAAAGGTCACTAAAAGGATTTGAAAGGCAAGTCCAGTGTTTCTCCTCAGGGGAAGGGCAAGAGGAAGGTTGTGGAGGACTCTTCCTATGATACCAACCAAGATGAATCTCAACCTTCCCATTTGTTTGAGTACTCCAGCTACACTACTACTGATAGGGAGGACAAACCTAGGTATCCCAACGACCTTAAGGAGGATGATCACTACTTTAAGGTTGAGCGTGAATTTATTGTCGATATCCTTATTATTGGCCATAATGAGTTTATGGATTTATTTCGTTTGATCAGGTGGGTTTTCTTTGAGATTAAGGAGATCAAGTTGAATCAAAGGGCCTATACCAACAAATTGGAAAAGAAAGATATGATAGAGAAAAGTAACAAGGACAAAGATAAGGCCAAGGACTTGTGAATGGAGGAGGAAAAGAGATATATTGTAGATTGCCTTAAGAAAACTATGGAGGATTTGCAGCAATTCAAGAGTCACCACAACGACAAGCTATCTGACATGGAGGAAAAACTTAACAATGTTAAAGAGTCAATTCAGAAGGTTCTGGAAATGAGCCACAAGATCCTTAGGTCCACTACGAGCACCATGAATATGATGGTTGAGAATATGGAAAAGGAATATCAGGTTAGGACTGTTGTGGATGTAGAAGAAAAGAACGAACAAAACCATGTGGAGAGTGCAGGGTCAAGCAAAAGAACCAGAGCCAACCTGAAAAGGAAGGCTACTAAGACCCTTGTTGATATTCAGGAAATTAAGAAAGCGACAAAAAACATGAATAATCTAGAGAAGGAGGTGACAAATATCTTGAGCAATCTGGCCTAGCGGTTGGACTTCTACTGGGTTTTGGTTGGTTTTCTTACTTTGTTGTCTTTGGGTTGGTTTTTTTTTATCTTAGTTGGTAGTGTTCTATTATTTGTTGTTAAAGGGTTTTGGGTTCCCTTCAAAACCTATTTTTTCCTTAATCAAAAACATTGGTGCATACATTCTAGATGTCCCATTTCCTTGGTGCATACCTTATAGTTGTCCCCAATACTAGTGTGCACATCTTTTGAATCTTGAATTAGAAATACCAATGGTCCAAAATATCCTCCCAAATCTTGGTCGCCAACTACATGAGGAGATTCATCACTCAAGCGCTTTTTCGCCAACCATGGATTTACTGCGGTCCCTTGCCCATCTACCAAACTTTGGTAAGATGGAACTCCCTTCAACAAAGAGATTGATTTGGTAACCTCATCATTCATATAGCCTTTCCTAAGCATAGTGATGTGTCTTACATGTCTAGAGATTACCATAAATTCAACTTCTAATTCTATGATCTTCTCAGCCTGGTATGTATTTGGATCATAGTGAATTGACAATGTAAATAGTGGCTACCTACACTAATTTGGCCAAAGATTCAAAACCTAATACTTCAAGTGAGGGTCATCTATATTCACCACTACGATTGCTCGATTTGTATTGACCATTAGTATTCTATTCTAGGTTATTCCCTTTCATGTGGATTATCCTAACCCTAGGAATAACCTTCTCATTAACTCATATCTAAATGACATTGCTACAAGTATCTCAAAACAACTCTATCTTACCAATTTACCATACATATACATAACGTTGTATCATTAAATGACTCTATTTCAAAGTGCAATCTCAACAATTAAAGTCTCCATTCAAGAGTTTAATCTCAAAAATAAATAACTTCCATCAAAAGTATAATCTCATCAATAAATGACCTCAATCAAAGGTACAATATTCAACAATAAATGAATTTAATCAAAAGTATAATCTCATAAAATAAATGACCTCAATCAAAAGTATAACCTTTTCTAGCCTCTCACTAGTTCTCTCCACAAAATCAATGTGAAACAACAAAACAACTCTCAACTTTCTTTACATAGAAATTGTGGAAGAATAACACAAGGAAATCAGACTGGAAATGCATTTGGAATAATCAGAACCTCTATTTATACTAATTTGTGAGCAATCGAAGGCTACAAATAAGTAAGTATTTATGCCACCTTTCATCCTCATGCAACAATTCACTCATACGTTTGCAACACATGACAGTCCTCACCATACAAATGGTTGAGTTGACTTGATATTTGGGAAAAACGAGTTCAAAACAAGTTTCCTAATTTGAATTCCGTTACAAAATGTTTTCAAGTTTGCACTTGAATGAGTCTAAACACTTATTTGCAAGCTTATACGAATTCAAAGACTTCTTTTACATTCCAAGCTCAAGCAAATATGGCACCACCTTTTAATACTCGGTACCACCTTCATAGGCACAGGTTTGGCATATTCTACAGGTTTCTTAAACAACATTAACTCTTCAAAAATGTTTACACAAAAATATATCTCTTACGTGCTTTGTTTCATGCTTTGACTTGGTCTTTAAAGACTTTATGCATTGGCTTCTTTTCTCTAAATGTTGTGCCATATACTTTATACACTATATGCTTTACATGCCATATGTTACCATACGTGCTTTGCTTTATAATGTTAACAATAATAATCAGTGCTTATTTATGCACTTGGGAATTATATCAATAGCTTATTCATATACATATATATGTATATATATACACATTTATCTATTGAAAAGTATATATACATATATGTATATATCAATATATATATATATTCATTCCATAGGTTTATCGAATAGATTTTATTAACAAACATATTTATATTATATATAAATATAAAGAATAGTATTATGTATATATATACGATTATATATTAATATATATCTATATGCGTAATTCCATTTTAATCTTTTTAAAACACTCATACATGTAATCCCATCGATCAACATATATACATGGAATGTATATATCTCATCGATATACAAATAAACACTCAAGGAAGGACTTCAACACAACTTGAAGACTTCATCTCATCCCTCATTCAAACATTCAAAAACAAGATCACAAATCAATATAAACATACACAACTAGATTGGAGATCACTTACCATCTACCCAACTAGCTTAACTCAACTAGGACCAACTAGGGTGTGAGTGTGTGAATGCTTGAGTAAGACTGGATTAGAGGTTACTAGACCAAGTTCTTCTCTTCAATGATACTTCCCCTCTCTTCTAGAGGCTTGAACCCGTTCCTGCATTTCAGCTTAGTACATCACATAGGTAGTTAGTCGTTCACATAAAATCCATTAGTATCATAAACCATTTAAATCATTAAAGCGTTCATATTGCAATAGATATTCATTTATCACTTTTTCACTAGTATATGAAACATAATCATTCCTTAAAAAACAATGAAATCATAATATATATTTAGTGTTTCATTCACTTACTTAAACATATCAAAGTCCTAATTAACATTTATCGTCATATTTACTCATAGGGTAAAAGTAACCCAGTAACTAAGAGATAGGGTGTAACAAAGAATGTGATAGTCGCAATATGGTAATTTCCTTGAGGTATTTTTAAACACCACAAGTCCTTAATAGATAGCACGAAGTAGAGGATTCAATAAGTTGAAAACACTACAACAAATCCCTGTGATTTGCTCCATTTTTTTCTTTGTTTTTTGCTTCCACCTAATGTTTTAATGTATTTTTTGCCAATTTTTTGAAATCGTCGGTGCTATTTATCGGGATGGAACTATTTTTGGCATTTATTTGTGCCGATCAGGACAAGTTGGTGCTAATCTGGGCACTAATTTACACTGAAATTATCAACGCCTTTAGCACCGATATTGGCTTAGAGTGTGGCACCGCCTTTGGCTCTGAGTTTAGCACCACATTTAGCCTCACGACTTGAGCTTTGGGCTTAGCGTCGGTTTAGACACCCCTATGTCAAAAAGACTTATTTATATATCTCATTGACAATGTAAAACAGTGAAATTTCAACAAGACACGAGCATATCGAGGGGAGAATCACTTACGTCACATCGTCAAGGTATATCTACAAGTGCTCGGAAAAACACAACTCTTGTATATAAGAAGTAATGTCGATGAGACATTGAGATATCGGTAAGAAAAATAAGATTGTCTCATCGACACACTTCAAGTAATGGTCAAAAGCATACACCGCTAGACCGTTGGGAGGGTGAGCAATATATGCGGTAGGGCGGTATACACCGCAACCCTATAGCAAGAAGCCTTGAGCAAGGTGGTAGTGAGGTAAACAATTGAAGAGAAGGGAAAAACACCACCATATCGTAGGGATAATCACGAGTCTCCTCGATATGGCAGAGTTACACCGATATATAAAGAAATACCGCTGAAGGAGAATATCGATGAGATAGTGGCATATCGTCAAGAGCTATTAAATTGTCTCATTGACACCGACAACCAACATCAGAGGAACATAAGATCTAATGTCAATGAGACATTAAGATATTGATAAGACAAAGAAGACTATCTCATCGACACTGTTCAGGTAATGATCAAAAGCATACACCGCTATACCGTCGGGAAGGTGAGCAAGATATGCGGTAGAGCGGTATACACCACAACCCCGTAGCAAGAAGCCTTGAGCAAGACTGTAGTGAGGTAAACAATAAAAGGGAAGGGAAAAACACTTCCATACCACAATTATAATCATGAGTCTCCTCGACATGGCAGAGTTACACCGATATATAAATAAATAACATTGAAGGAAAATATCGATGAGACAGTGGCATATTGGCAAGAGATATTAACTTGTCTCATCGACACCGACAACCAACATCAGAGGAACATAAGATCTAATGTCAATGAGACATTGAAATATCGATAAGACAAAGAAGATTGTCTCATCGAAACTCTTTAGGTAATGATCAAAAGCATACATTGCTATACCACTGGGAAGGTGAGCAACATATGCGGTAGAGCGGTATAAACCACAACCCCGCAGCAAGAAGCCTTGAGCAAGGCGATAGTGTGGTAAACAATAGAAGGGAAGGGAAAAACATCGCCATATCGCAAAGGTTATAATAAGAGATGGTGGTAGTACAGTAATTGTGACAAAAAATAATGTCAGTCACAATCCATTTGAATCAAGAATATAGCCCACCAAAATACTCTAAAACTCTAATAAACATACTCTAAAAATTTCATCGAAATCTTATTTTCCAACATGCCAGAATGGAGTTTTCATTTTAATAAACATATAATAAAACCTTTGTTGAAACCTTATTTTCAAGCGTAGCCCACCAAAATGGAGAAGTGTTTCAGTAAAGAATGACAGAGAATGGTAAGGAGATGTGCGTGATAGGAGGCATAGGATTCATTCTTGTTTATCAATTTCAACTCTGATCAACAAGGGTTACAATGTTAATGCTACTGTTTGTAATCCAAGTATTTTATTGACATATGTTTGTATAATATCAAATTCCTTCAAATGATTTTGAAGTATCAATGTATCCTATATAGGGTTTAGAATGATTTTTAATTTAAAAAAATAAATCAAATGCTTTTGAAGTATCAATGTGTCCTATATAGGGTTTAGAATAATTTCTTTTAATTTTAAAAAATAAATAAATGATGTATTTTCTTGTGATTAGATAATGTGGAGATCTCCTAAATCTTCCCTAGCACACTATCCACTTTCACACTATGTTCGTTACTCCAGCTGCTAGGGTTTTGCATTTGACATCTTTAATATCTTCATGATAGTGGCTTTTAAATAGATCTCAATCTTTGCTTTAATCTTTATCATGGTAACCCTTGAGTTCCCTAATCCACCTTCAATCTCTTCTAAGAATGTTGTCTTAAGCTAGACTACATATTATGCATATAGAGATCTCCTAAATCTGCCCTAGCACACTCTCCTCTTTCACACTATGTTCATTACTCCAGCTGCTAGGGTTTTGCATTTGAAATCTTTAATATCTTCATGGTAGTGGCTTTTAAATAGATCTCGATCTTTGCTTTAATCTTTATCATAGTAACTCTTGATTTCCCTAATCCACCTTCAATCTCTTCTAAGAATGTTGTCTTAAGCTAGACTACATAGTATGCATATAAAGCAAGTCCTTCATAAATGCCATTGTTCCAAACCACCACTCACCACCTTACTTAAAATGTTGCCTCCATAAGCACAATACCATGTTTTTAAATCATGGTTTCTAGTGATTGACCATTAAGGCCACTACTTTCACCAAGATACAATGAGATTTTTGTCTTCAAACTTAAGGCATTATGCAAAATAACATTGTGAATTATTTGTTGTGTACAATTTTATTTTCTTGCACATTTACTGCTTTGCTAACTGCCTTTAAGACTGGATATTGCAGCATCAGCTAGAATCTCAAACAACTCACTCACTTTCACTTGAATATTCCTTTCATGAGCATCCTTGTATAAAATCAAACTATGCCCTATAGACTGCCTACTTACTTACTAATATAGAGGACTCATTGTTTCATGATATTTTGAGTTTTATTTAGAAGGGGTTAACATGTGGCATTTTTATGTGCTGGAAGAATAGATTGTGATGCAACGTTTGGGTATGGACGGTTCAAGAAAATTTGGATTGCTATCAGTGTCATAACCAGGTTGGATTGTACCTTGAGCTGGTGTGAAACACTTCTGGGTGTTCTCTTTAATCTTTCTCTTTTCACCCTGGTATGGTTTGGATCCCATCCAAATCTTAATAACCTAGTTGGATCTTGGGTATTAGTATGTGTTTCATCAAAATCTTCTACCTATCACCAAACACAAGCATTATTTAATGTTTGACAAAAATTGGAATGGACCTATCTGTTTAAGTTTCTATGTTATGTTAAGTATGCTTTAGTTAAAAAACGATGTAACTTTTGTGAACAGACTTGAAGCTTGTTGCTTCCCATACAAATAGGGAAAACAAGGTCCAATTTTGATCATCATATCATCATCATTTCAATCCATTAGAATAGATACTAGACTATCTCATCCACTTATTCATATCAAAAGAACTCATGTTATGCATGTTTATATTTTGAGCAATATAATAGTGCAGATACATTATAACTCATAATCCATATTCAATGTTAAATTGATGTGTCGATTTTCATGCTTATTTATTGTTTTTTTGTCTCCAAAGTGGTATTTTCAAGTTGTTAAATCAACAAGATTTATCAGGGCACATTTGTTGTTGTTGTTTGGTCCAATTTGAGGTGCAATTGTAAGGTTTTGTCTTTTTAATTATACTTTTTGACATTTGTCTTGATAAAAATTGTTACTTTAGAATTATGATATTTCTTTTCTTCTAATGTTTTCAACCCTCATTTCAGGGAAGGGCTCCGAAGATGGTTCCTTCAGATGGAGACTACACTTTTCCGCTATAGGTTCCATCTAGAAACACCAGAAGCTCAAGCACTGCCATACTCATGTACAACAGAGTTTGAGGTTACCTTGTTCTCCTTGATACAAAATGTTGTCCTTCAATCCCTCTTTATAAGCAACATTCACTATTATGGACTTCATCATTGTACCTTTCATGCATTCGATTTATTTTTTTATGTGGAAACATGTTGTCTCTATCTTTGCAAGTGATGACTATTGTGTAAGATTTTAATCTACATGACTGCCCCTCATGTTCAATTCTTGTGATTGTTATGATGCTTTTGGGGCTACTTACTTTTAACCAGACTATTAATGAAAACTATATTAGAATCCTTGATGATCAGTTTTGTCAGAATCATGACTATGTTGATAACTTTCTTGTTTTCTTGGACATCTATGGTATGCAAGTTATTTTAATACACATGATGATCAAATTATATGTTTATAGATGTATGCATATATTTTGACTGGTGATCCTTCATTGCTCTAACAACACTCTTCTCACTCAAATGTAGGAAACCTAGGAGCAACAAGGAAGAAATCAACTTGGAGGCTTAGACAAGTGAGAAGACTAAAGATGATGCAGAACAAAGCAATCGGTATTCGTCATTGAGGCAATGACGGGTCCCCTTTCTCTTTATGTTGCTTTTTTATCTTTTGTATCTATAAATATATAGTTTTTCAATTATATGTGTAGACATCCAAATTTGATCACTTCCATATGATCAAAATCGTCTATTACATTCATCTATTCCATTAACAGTGATTAAATAATATATTTAATCATTATTTTATTTTCTGCCTAAGGTTCCTAAAGTATCTAATTAAATAAATTAAATACTTTACCTTACCCCCTTGTCTTCTTTTCTCTAAATTAAATAAACATGACAAATTATTTCATTTAGTCATTTAACCTATTTGGATTAAAAACCAATTTTTAATTCTTCATTTTTCTCTCTCCTTGTCACATTCTCCATAACCCTCTTCTAATCTGGATTAAAATTAATTAATCTATGATTAGGATGTGCACCACTTAATCTTGATTAAATGTCACATCCTCCATAATCTCCCACTTGCCTCTAATCTCTCATTAATTATCTTAATCCTGTGTTTGCACAACCTTAATCAAAATCATTAACCATATTTAGCTTACCTTTTCTGGTCAACCTTTCCACTTACCATTTTTGGTATGGGCTCCCTTCCCCATGTGAATTTTTAATTCACATTTATTCAACCAAGGTCCCCCTCTTCCCCATGTGAATTTTTAATTCACTTTTATCTTCCCAAAGTCTCCTCCATCCCCCATGCAAATGTGACATGTCATTTTACATGTGCCCAAGGTTTCTAGAACCTTGGACTTGTCACATCTCTCACATGTGACAAATCTCTAGCTTTTTGGAGACATCCTTTTATCCAATGAATCCTCCATTAAATGTAAATTTTTAATTTATATTTTATTCTTCCCACACATTTCCCCTTTTCCCATGGAGATTTTTGAGGAATTCTAAAATTCCTCAAAAGTCTCTTTCATCCTCATTTGGGGACAAGAGGTTCCTTTTTGAGGAAATCTTCTAATCCCCCAAGGTACCTCAAAGATACTTGTCCTTCATCCACCTCATGTACTTCCCTTCCACCTTTTATCCTTCTCTTCCACCTCATTTCCACATCACTCCACCCTAAAACATCTCACACTCCACATGTCAAGATGTGAGGGCTTGTGAGTCCTCAACTCACCATAGCCCTTCATCTTGATCTTTGTTGGATCAATCCCAACCGTTGAATTCTCAAGAGAATTCCATTTAGCCTATAAATACCCCTTCAATTCCTTCATTTTAGGGGATCAAGTCTTTTGCAACAAAACTTTTGCAAAATTGCCATTCAAGCTCTCATCTACCATAGCATTTAGCATCACCAATTCATCTTGCATCCATTCAAATCCATTGTCATCCAAGGAGCACATAATTCTTGAAGCATCAAAGGGCCAACCAAGGGAAGAGACAACAACATGAAGGTATAACAACAATCAATTTGTTCATCTTACTTCTATGTTGTTCATTTTTCTTAGACTAATCTTATTGAGGTGCCCTTTTATCTTATTGCTTCTTCCCATTTGCATTATTAGTCTCTTATTTAGCATTTCACATTTAGAAGTAGCATTTTATTAGGATCACATTTTTGGCACGCTCGGTGGGACCCACAAAGGGGTCTCTTTCTTTCACGTTTTCTGTTGTTAGTTTGTTTGCAGATTTAGGTCGTAGAGGGGCGAACTTGCCCTCCCAGATGCCGCAGAAGGGTGACCTTGCCCTTTGTTTCAACTGTTTTCTGTAGAGGGGCAAACCTGCCCTGCTGTTTTTGACTATTTTTTTTGCAGAGGGGCGAACCTGCCTTGCTGTTTTTGATTGTTTTCTGTAGAGAGGCGAACCTGCCCTTTGTTGTTTCCGGCTGTTTTCTGCAGAAGGGCGACCTTGCCCTCTGTTTCAGCTGTTTTCTGTAGAGGGGCGAACCTGCCTTGCTGTTTCTGACTGGTTTTTTTGTAGAGGGGTGAACCTGCCTTGCTGTTTTTGACTGTTTTCTGCAGAGGGATGAACCTGCCCTTTGCTGTTTCTGGCTGTTTTTCACAGAGGGGCGAACCTGCCTTGCTGTTTTTGACTCTTTTCTGCAGAAGGGTGAACTTGCCCTTTGCTATTTCTGACTGCTTTCTGCAGAGGGGCGAACTTGCCCTTTGCGGTTTTCGACTATTTTCTGCAGAGGGGCGAACCTGCCCTTAACAACACATTTGAGACGGTAAAATGTGGCATTTGAATTTCGTGTTTGTCTTTTTTTTTTTACTGTTTTGTGCTCTAATCCACTAGTATAGTTTGTTGGGTGAGTGAAGTCAGATTTGCTGCAAATCACAAAAATGGCAAAAATATAGACAACTAACATTTGCTTGCAGGGCCTTCCTTTTATTCTATTTTTTAAAAGCCTTTCCTTACTGCTTTATTTGTTTACTTAGTATAAGTAGGGGAGAATAATATTTGCTGCTTGCTGTGTCTATTTTATTTATTTTACCCTAAGGGGGCATTAGTTTGTTTTCACCTTCCTCCTTTGCACTTTGTGTGGATCCGAAGGAGGTAGTTGGAAACGATTAGTGTCTTCTTCTTAGCGGGACCTGCTTGGGGATTTCATTACCTCAAGGGATGATTCCAACCACGCGTATTGGCGGGGTATATAAAGGGGGGAGAGCCAAAACTATACCCCAATCCAGTTGTATCGTAATTGGCAGAATATCGGAGCTAGGGTGATACCTAGATAGACGTGAAGAGTTGGTCTGAGTCTTTCAGTATCTCACTGGGGCTCCCGACTCACGCTTGCGACAGACTGGTGTTCATGGTTGTGCCTCACGTATTGAGCGTATATCGAGGAATCCCTAGAAACCTTGTTCATCCTAGAGTAAGACCTTTGCCGGCCATACCCGTTAAACACTAATCATAGGATTGTGTTTGTTCAAAGTGTCTTTCTGTGAAGAACCAGTAAATGTTGGTCAATCAAACTGTCATTAAACCATTTTAAGTCCTTGCCAAAATCCCTTATCCAAACCGAGATACATTTTCCACTGCAAAGGGGCGAACTTGCCCTCTGTTTTAGCCATTTTCTGCAGAGGGGCGAATCTGCCCTTTGCTGTTTCAGTGTTTTTTACTACAGAGGGGCGAACCTGCCCTCTGTTTCAGCCTTTTTACTGTAGAGGGGCGAACTTGCCCCACTGTTTTCAGCCTTTTGCACTACAGAGGGGAGAACTTGCCCCACTTTTTTTAGCCTTTTCCACTGCAGAGGGGCGAACTTGCCCCACTGTTTCAGCAGTTTTATTGCAGAAGTGCAAATACGCCTCGTTGAACAACCAATTTCACCCGTTTGATTATTTTAAATCTCCATTTGAATCCCCGAAACCTCCATTTGACTATTTGATTATCCTAAAAACTCATTTGACCAATCCAAACATCCATTTGACCATTTCAAACCTCCATTTAACCTCTCCAAAAATGTCCATTTACCACATTCGCATTGACCATTCCACCATTTTGGAACATTCACCTTATCACAAGACTTAAACATCGTCAACAACATATCTTCCCTTTGCATCTATCATTATTCCTCAACACAAAAACCTTTAAAACCTTGTTTTAGGAGTAATTTTCCCAAATTGACCAAAGCGTTAAATTGATCATTATCCTACATAATCAATCCTTGTCTTCAACCTAATCAATCCGCTTCTATCTTGAAGCGGATTTGTGTTGTAAGTCAACATCATTGGCCCAAATCAATCCCCTTCTATCTCAAGGTGGATTAGGCATCATAATCATTGATTTAATCTAATCAACCAATGTTACAAGTCACCTAGGGTGATCTCCAAATCAGATTTTAGGATTCCTTCCATCATCCAATCATCAATCCAAATCATCATTTGATCCAATCATCAATCCCAATCATCATTTAATCCAATCACCACTCAATCACCAAATTGACACACCAACATTTGATCCAATCAAATCCAATTGTCATCCAACCATCAAGTGATACATCATCACTTGATCCAATCAAATCCAATCACCACCCAATCATCCAATTGGGACATCATCAATTTATCCAATTGGTCCAAATCAAATCCAATCATCATCCAATCATCAAAAGTGATACATCATCACTTGATCTAATCAAATCCAATCATCAATTTATGCAATTGATCCAAATCAAATCCAATCCTCATCCAAATCAGCAAATTGATACATCATCATTTGATCCAATCAACCCCAACATCAATCGTCATCTAATTCAAAACAATCGATCCAAATCATCATCCTCTAGAATTTGAATCTTGAAACCACCTGGTCATTTTGCACGTTCATGCCCGTTCAAACCCGCTCACAAACAAACAAGCAAATGGCAGACCAGCAAACACAAGGTTCCCAACCAAATGTCCCTCAAGATCCTAATAACATTCCACATGATCCCCATAATGGTGTTTCATCCCAATCAAACACTGACATCCAGAATATCACACCACCTAGTGATGAAAACATGGTCAATCAACCAGAAGTCATTGTTGACGAATATCTCAGCAATCCTGCCAATGTCCAAATGACAGATTGCCTCCTAAACGAACGTGGGGATAAGATCCTTGCCACCTTACTCATGAAGGGAGTCAAACCACCATCCGGTTTTGATACATCACAATATGCCCTCCCCCCATTTATTGATCCACAAACCTCACAAAATGTTCCAAAAAGTTCCTACATTCCTGGAGGTGCCCCCATTGAAAATTGGTACCACCTCGAACTTGGAAATGTTGTCATCCATCAAGTCCAAGAATATCCTCACCTTCCAACCACAACATCTACTATTCCACCATCCAATCCTAATGATTCCCACACCTATGGCATGCCATCATACATCCCATCTGCTCCACCGCTTCCTCCCCCATATTCTAATATTGGGGGCACACCTCCACTTACCAATGCACTACCTCCTGCATTTCAACAACCTCCAAATAATCCACACCAATCCACCACACCACCAACACCGCCACAATATGTTGCTACTACAATAGCTTCATCTCAACACTTACATCAACAACATTCGCAACACCCTTCCATTCTCACACAACCACCACATCAAGTGGTACAACATACATCTCAACAACAATAATACATCCCATCTCACCCGCCTCAACAACAAAAAATCTTATCTCATCCACCTCATCAACAACGACAACAACCTCCACAACAACACGTGCACATCTCTACACAAACACAACATAACCCACTCACCAAGTACCTTTATCATCCATCTAGCACATACACTATTCCATCCCATACAAACCCTCCTCAGAATGTGCAAAACCAAACATGTACCCAACCGCCACCTTACACCAACCCTACACAACCTCAACACAATCCTCATCAACAAACATTAAATCCATATCCATATGCCATGCAACAACCCACCATGGCACAACAAAACCAATCCTATCCGCCCTACTTTCAACAACAACCAACTCACCAACATGGGGCACCTTACACTTCCTATTATCAACAAAGAGGCCCTAGCTCTACGCATTACCAAAATGCTATGTAGCAACAGGCCCCCTCTCTTGTGTCTTACTATCAACAATAAGTGGCTCCCACTCAACACAACCAATCATCCAACCATCAACCTTCTTACAATCAACCAATGCATTCATACCCGACTCAGCCCATTTATGATCCAACAATGGGAGGGCCTTCCTCATCATACCCACAACATTATCCATACAATCAATCCACTTTGACTCCTGTCAACAAAGACTTGGAAGAAGTAAAAGC
The DNA here is from genome assembly GCA_007115665.2 of Sequoiadendron giganteum. NCBI lineage: Eukaryota > Viridiplantae > Streptophyta > Pinopsida > Cupressales > Cupressaceae > Sequoiadendron > Sequoiadendron giganteum. The sequence goes on from CM021108.1 coordinate 340,530,203, forward strand.
CGCATTAAAGGATTTACAAGCCGGAATGGGAAAACAATCCTTCAAGTTTGAGGACATATGCCCTTATCCGTTTGATCCTTCCATTTCCTTGGTTCCTTTTCCTAAACATTTTGAGATACCCAAATTTGACAAATACAAAGGAACCAAGGATCCTAGAGCTCACACTCAAGAGTTTTATGCTCATTTCCAAGAGGTCATGCACAATGAAAACTACCTCATCCGACTTTTCCCTAAAAGTCTACAAGGAGTCGCCCTCAATTGGTTTATGGGTCTGGAAAAGGGATCTATCAAAACCTTCACACAGCTATCTGAATAGTTTGTCACTCACTTCTCTTTTAACTTAGAGAAAGATATTGACACACTTGATCTCCTCAAAGAAAAAAAACGCGATGGAGAGACCTTTGCAAGCTACTTGCAAAGATGGCGTGCCTTGGCCAGTAGGATGAAATCCCCCCCAACAGAGAAAGACATGGTAACGTTGTTTATCAAAAAATCTCATCCGGATATGGCGCATAATTTCCAACTCCATTGCATTACTACTTTTGCGGGACTTGTGGAGAAAGGCCCCATCTTAGAATGAGCCCTTGTCGCAAGAGGACAAGTCAAACATTTCAATTCCGATAGAGAGAAATCCTTCAGGGATAAGCCTCATTTTTGGAATAGAAACAAAAATGCCATCAATGATGGTGTCACAGACACTAAACATGTCCAAGTGGCCAACACCATGCAAAGATATCCTTCCCAGCAACAACCGTCCGTTCAGAACGCCATATCCATCCCCCAAGGGGCACCACGACAACAAGCCAATCAAAATAACAAAGGCGGGAATAAACGACAATTCACTTATTTGGGAGAACCGCTTAGCGCGGTGTTTAATAAGCTTCTTCAAGCCAATTACCCCATAACATACCCTATCACCAAACCCCTCGATACGTCTAAACCCAAGCCTGCTTGGTTTAAAGACAATGAATACTGTGAATTTCACAAAATTAAAGGACATACCTTGGACAAATGTCAAGGCTTAAAAACCTACATCCAAGGTCTCATCGATCGAGGCGAAATACATGTAGATGCTAATGCAACATCTTCATCCAATGCTCAATTACAAATATACCAAAACGCCTTTCCTAACCATAACCAGGGCCCTAGTACATCCAACTCAAATCTTGGCAATAACAACCAGCCAGGAAACAGTACCAATAATATCAACTACAAAAATGTACCATACAATTATCAAGGTGTGGTTTCATATGTAGAACAAGTGGAACCCCATGTATCCATGATACATGTTAAGGGAAAAGATCCACAATGTGCTGTTACTACTCGGCAAACCTGCATCACAGTCCCAACAGCACCTCCATCCACCCAACGACCATCCACCAATTCCCAATATAACATCCTAGACCATCTAGGTAAAACTACAACCCAATATCCATTTTGGATCTGCTTAAGTCGTCTCCCATACATCAAGATATCTTAACTAAGGCTTTGCAAAGCACACAAGTGCCTGATAATATTGACCCTACCCAATTTCAAGCATTGGTAGGCAATCTTTCATCAACCTATCAGCTAGCCTTTAGCCAAAAGGACATGCCACATCTTGATTCAAGCCACAACCGCCCCCTCCATCTTGAAGTCAGTGTCAATTGTCAAAAAGTAAAAAGGGTACTGGTAGATAATGGTTTGGCCCTAAATCTTTGTACGTTAAAATTCATACAACAGGTTGGATACACCCAAGCTGATCTAAAAAGTCAAATCATCACCATCAAGGCGTACGATAATGCAGAGCGGGATTCTAAGGGTATCATTTGCCTCCCTATTCAAGTGGGCCCCATTGTGCAATACACTGTGTCATGTTTTGGACCTTGAACTCCCCTACAACATCCTTCTTGGCCGACCATGGATTCACTCTATGCAAGCCGTACCATCAACCTATCACGAATGCCTAAAGTTCCCATTTCAAGGAATAGAAGTCACCATACAAGCTGACCTCCAGCCTTTTGAGTATTGTCATGCCTTGGAAGCTTCTTTTTCGCATTCGCATTACTGTCCAAGAGTCGAAATGGGGGCAACCCCAACATCTGATCCTGACCCATCCACCAATACACTAAACACTTCATCCCCACCATCATCCACACCTACTTCTACTATCACCAAGGTCCAGATCATAGACAAGGGATGTGGCACATACAAAATGCATACCACACTCAATGTGGCAAACATGCCACCTTCGCCCCACACATATGGACAACCAATCCTGTCAGAGCCAAAAGTGGAAAAGACACTTACCCTCACTTCCAAGAACGTGGGGTCAACAACATTCAATGATTTGGGATCCCTCCAGGATCAAATGGACGAAGATATCACTCAATGGGTTTACCAAGAGGAACCTGAACCACCACGTCCCCTCATGGAATACTTTCAAGAGGCTTATCCATGTGCATCCAATTTTGTTGAAAAATGTCATTACCAAGGCAAAGGCCTTGGTACAGAAGAACAAGGAAAATGGCTACCCATTGAAGCACTTACCATCCAACCAAGAAATTTGGGATTAGGTTATGATATTAAATAGAAGGGTCCTACAACATCCGCTAACACTTCTAACAATGTTAGTGTTGACAACGGTTCCCTCGAAGACATACGGAGGAAGAGTCCATCATACACACATACGATGATTTGGATCACATTGACCTCCCTGCCATGTTTGAATGCTTATCTATTTGTACCATAACTTTATCCCTTAGACATCCTGAGCTTATCGACTATGACCTACAAGGTAGTGCACCTGTCAGTACATTGCCCTCAGAGGATACATACGTACATCTAATGGGATTGGGGGAAGATGAACGCCCTAATCGCAAAAACAAAAAGAAACAAAAGAAAGATGGGTCATCAAGTGAAAACCTCACCGAGGCGCTTTTTGACGACGAAAAAGTAAAAACAAAGGATGTATCTGACAGTGAAAACCTTTGTGGCCAAATATTTATCCGAAGCAGAATACATCACCGTTGTCCGAATTCTCCATGAAGGGATTATCAACTTTGCATGGGCTTACTTTGATATGCCTGGCTTAGATCCCAATCTTGTTGTCCACCATTTGGATGTCCGTCCAAAGACTAAACCTGTCAAGCAGAAGCTCTGAAAAATGCACCCACAAGTGGCATTATTAGTTAAGAAAGAACTGGAAAAGTTACTGGATGTTGGTTTTATAAGACCCATTGATTACTCTGATTGGATCTCTAATATAGTACCTATTGCCAAACCCAATGGAGACATGAGAATCTGTACGGACTTTCGAGATCTTAACAAAGCCTGCCCAAAGGACGACTTTCCTTGCCTAACATTGACATGTTAGTCGACATCACTGCGGGACATGAGATGCTATCCCTCATGGATGGCTTCTCTGGTTACAATCAGATCCGGGTTGCCCCCGACGATCAACATAAGACCACTTTTACAACACCTTGGGGTACTTTCTGTTACAATGTCATGCCCTTTGGTCTCAAAAATGCAGGGGCAACATATCAACAGGAAATGACAGTTATATTCCATGACCTTAGCCATATCATCATGGAAGATTATGTTGATGACCTACTCACAAAATTTGGAACTAGAGAAGAGCACCCTACCATTCTAAAACGGATCTTTGAGCACTTAGAGCAGTACAAGCTTCGACTAAATCCTAAAAAGTGTGTGTTTGGTGTCACATCAGGGAAACTCTTGGGCTTCATAGTGTCCCGAAGAGGCATCGAGGTTGACCTGGCTAAGGTGAAAGCCATCATGGATATGCCTCCACCAAGAAACCTCAAACAATTAAGGAGCCTCCAAGGGAAACTACAATCCATCCGCCTGTTTATAGCCCAACTCGCGGATAAATGTCAGTCATTTACCTACCTTCTCAAGAAAGATACCAGCTTCAAGTGGAATCAACAGTGCCAGTTGGGTTTTGACATGATCAAAGGATACTTGGCCCACCCGTCGATTTTGATGCCACCTATTCCTGGAAAACCACTCCTATTGTACATATCTGCCACGTCAGTTGCATTGGGGGCATTATTAGCACAACATGATGAGTCTTCGAAGGAACGGGCGATCTATTACATTAGCCGCACACTGGTCGGTTATGAGCTCAATTATTCACCGATGGAGAAGGCCTGTCTAGCTATGGTCTTCAGCATGCAAAAGCTATGCCACTATATGCATAGCCATCCTATAAGATTAATATCCAAAATCAACCCCCTCAAATACCTGTTGTCCAAGACAGCCCTGACTGGTCGAATGGCTAAATGGATCATGCTCCTCAGTGAGTTTGATATAGAATATGTGGATAGAAAGGCTATAAAAGGACAAATAATAGTGGATCAGTTAGTAGATGCCCCGTTAGTGGATGCCTATCCCATAGAAACTGAATTTTTAGATGAAGGAGTATTTGCCATCTCAGAAGCCACCACTTGGACACTGTACTTTGATGGATCACACGCTCATAATGGATCGGGGGCAAGAATCTTGCTTATCACCCCCCAAGGCGACTACATACCAAAATCATTTAGACTGGCTTTTCCCTGCACCAACAACATCTCTGAATATGAAGCCCTTCTCATAGGCCTCAAAATCATAGCCCAATGGCACATCACTCGTCTACATGTTTTTGGTGACTCCCAGTTAGTCATAAAATAGGTCAACGATGAGTTTCTAACAAAAGATGAAAAGTTGATGCCTTATAAATGAATGGTGGATGAATTCAAGAAATATTTCACTACCATCCAATTTGAGTAGATCCCGAGACTCCAGAATAAGGCGACGGATGCTATGGCTACCATTGGTTCTCTCCTCGACATGCCAAAAGATTGCACAAATTGTTAGTTCCTAGTCGAGCAACTCCTAATCCCAGCATACGATATCCCTGAGGGTGACATGCTGTGTGCTATTGTAGGTCCCGAATCCCCTTGGTACCATGACATTTACACCTACATTCATGACAACACCCTCTCACCTGATCTCCCGAGAAACCAACGTAAATCATTTATCCAACGCACAGCCCGCTACACCATTATCGGTGATACACTTTATCGACGTGGATATGATGGAACTCTCCTCCATTGTTTAGACAAAACTAAATCCCACACGACGTTAATAAAGGTACATAGTGGTATTTGTGGGGCCCATTCTAATGGTATGGCCCTAGCCAAACGGATTCTCAGAGCAGGATATTATTAGCCCACAATGGAACAAGATGCTTGTGAGTATGTCAAAAAGTGTCTTCCATGTCAACAACATGTAGATCTGATTCACGCTCCAACACAAGAGCTCCAATCCATCATGACACCTTGGCCATTTTCACAATGGGGTTTCGACTTGATTGACAAGATCTACCCTCCATCTTCAGATGGTCACACCTTTATCATCACAACCATTAAATACTTCACCAAGTGGGTAGAATCCATTCCACTCACTCAAATCACCGGTATTCAGATCTCTAAGTTCATCCTCTACCATATCCTCTGTAGGTATGGTATCCCCTCCGCCATCATCACTGACAATGGAAAGCCATTCAAAAATAAGTGTTTGAAATCCCTTTGTGACACATATCATATCCAACATCGCTGGTCCACTCCCTATTACCCCCAAGGTAATGGGCAGGTAGAAGCAACAAATAAAACATTGATCAAAATCATCAAGAAGATGGTCAATAACACTGGCCGTGATTGGCACCTCCATATCCATCCTACTCTTTGGGTCTACCATACATCCATCCGCACCCCTATTGGAGCCACTCCATATTCTCTTGTCTATGGCGCTGAAACCATCTTGCCAATCGAAGTTGAAATCCCTTCGCTTTTTATCTCCCTCAAGAACCTCATCACTGACGAAGACACTCGAGTAGCACGCTTGGCACAATTGGAGTTGCTGGATGAAAAACGGGTCAAGGCTTATAACCACCTGCAAGCCTATTAGCACCGACTCAAAAGGAGCTACAATAAGAAAGTCTGCCCTCGCCAATTCAATGTTGGTGATTTAGTCCTAAAAGAGAATCAACGGAATCAGCAAGATCGAGAAAAAAAAGGTAAGTTTGAAGCAAACTGGTTGGGACCTTATGTCATCACCTCAAAGTATGGTTATGGTGTCTACAGGCTCTCCACCCCTGAAGGTGAGCCTTTGGAGGAACCCATCAACATCATGCATCTGAAGAAGTTCTACACTTAGATCAGCTGGGGTATCCTTCCTGGTAAAAGTCAAAAATACAAAAAAAAAAACTTAAAAAATCTAAAAATC